>CM061041.1:142525582-143725582 GCA_030762985.1 Adelphocoris suturalis | reverse complement strand
GATATTTTTGGTTTACACAATGTTGTAGCTTGGTGATGCTATACACATAGGCTTTGTATTAGGGAATCATCAGAATATGTGTCCCTAATCGCCTCAATGGTACTTAGTGAGTCACTACAGATCACATAATTCCTAACTCACAACAACTGACAGTTGCAAACATCCAGTGTCACTGCGCACAGCTCTGCTGTGAACACAAATCTCCCTCTTTTTTCTTTAACATGTGCAGCCTAAATTAATAATAAAACATTCTTCATTCAAATTCTCTAGCAATTTATACTTGAATTATCTACTTGATACAACATTAACCAACCTTTTTCAACAGGAATTCCTTCCTTTGAATCCGAGGAATATTTTGAGATAACAAAGCTACCACCAACTGTTAGTTGTTCAGACATTTGGAGCACACAGGTGAGGTGGAAACATCCTGGCATATAACGCAGTTTACCGTAGCGAAAAACTGGGATAAGGTAGATTTTTGAGTTTTGCCTTTGGATATCAAACGTTTCCGGGCTTTTCTGATTCTAGGCAGTGATTTATACCTGAAATCAATACAGTCAATGATGTATTTAGTTACCCACTCGTAGCTAACAATACTCTCACCAAAAGAAGATGGAAAGGTTAAATAATACTAGTATTATACTTATTTTAAATAGGTCCTATATAGTTGGGTACTGGTAACGCGTTAAGGTAAGGTGACATTGGATTTGGTAGTTGGCAGCACAGGCTTGTGTGATACCACGTTCCTTTTCATCCTAAAGCGTTTATTGGTTGTTATTGATGGCCTTACGTCCTGCAACCAGGTTTTTTTCGTTTTCTCTATTTTCTGTAAAATTTCCAAGTTTACGACCTAAAGTAATCTATTTTCAACATCAAAATGCTAAGATTTCCACACTCCGATATAGTGAAGAGAGCGAAGTCATTAGAGTAAGTGCTTACAATCTTTGGCAAAACGATATCATGCTTAAACACACCTTCAAGCCAGCTTGATAAAAAAATAAAAGCAACTTCCTCGTAGTCACTGTTTAAATGGTGACTTGTAACAGCTATAATCCATTGGGTAGGTTTCACTATCCAAGGTTAGGGGGTGTGAGGGGATGAGTAGATACACGTTTTCTCACCAGTTTATTTTTCCCTCCCTTGGGAGGGCCTTGCTTTCTCCAATTATTTACTTTTCTACTTTATTTTCCCCTGGACAAGTTATTAACCCATTCGTGACGAAGGGCGTATGTATACGGCCTCACAGAGGTGCCCGAATTGCCTGAGGGCGTATAGGTACGCCTTTGATCAAGTGCACCGAAACGCCTGAGGGCGTATCTATACGATCGTGTGTTTATTGTTCTTTAACTGCTCCCATGCCATCTTGTGACGTCTGGTGTAACTAACGTCGACCTTACAGCTCACTAGGTGTATTATAGAATGCGTTGAAAGACAAAACAAGGCAGCTCATCATCAACAAGTGAGTTTCAGTGTGAGATATGCAACGTTGGTTTATGCGTCCAAAGACATTGTAATAGTATGCATTATTTTCAATAATAAGCCTATGTGATCGTGTAGCAAAAAATTTTTATAACCCCCCCTCAAACTTTGTCACTTTACGTTTCAAGGTGCGTAGAATCCAAATTTGAAATGTCCGTTCGCCGTCCGGGCCATAAAAGGCCTAAAAATTGACTTAAAAAACCCGTTCTTTCGCACATAGACTCCATTTGGGGTCTAGTTGGTCTTAACGTTTAACCATTCCGATCGCTTTACTCGCATAGATGCTATGGGCCAAAAACGGGCGAAAAAGAGTCTTTTTCGAGGCACTTTGAGTGTTAGACTGACGAACGCGCGCACGCCTTGTGAGAGGGAGAAGGGTGGACGGGAGATAGAGTGAGAGGGTGGGCGAGGCGGAGGGAGTGAGAGGGAAGGGAGGGTGAGGTAGTATGGGGGAGACGGAGGGATGAGAGGGGAGGGAATGCGAGAGAGAGTGTGATGAAATTAATTCCAATTAGAAGAGATTGTTTATGAGTATGAACATACTCATAATTCAATTCTTCGCGTCCTTCAGCTGTCCCTAGACGGCCCCATTTATTTATTTTTTTCCTCAACTTTACTATAAAGCGTAAAATTATGGGGTCCTGGAGCTGTAATGCAGTGAACGAGTGAACCAAATATTGGAAGCCCCGAGTTTCGATACCTAGTAAATATACTACTCGTATAAGTGAGGCTAAATAATTACGGTCAGTTTTCTACGTAGAAGGTCTGTATGATACAGAAATAATAAACCTTTGTGTAATAATTTGCAGCGTGTTTGATTTAAAAACTGTCATGGAATGAATGCTTATTCTTTACACAACAATTTTGTTCAATATTCAACCGTTTAAAATAATTAAACACCTAACTGATGTTTTCCAATTATTCATCATTTGTTCTCAGTTATTCTATCCTGAATTCTTGCCAAATCGTTTAATTTGATGCTCAGGTATATTTGGAGTATGAATAGATAAATTTCAGTGAATAAATGGAAAATCAGTGCTTGTTGAAGGGATGAAAAGGGAGGGCGAAGCGCCGTGCGGGGAGGGCCATTTAACTGAGTGTGGTGAAAACCACCCCCTCTTGTCAACAGCCCTTTTCAGGGCTACCAAAAAGAGGTAGACACGACACACAAATATTTATAAGACGTCGAGTTATAACTCCGTCAAACAACATATTTCACCAGAGAGAAAATACGAAATTCTCTCTCAAAAGTGAAATATTAACTAATAACATACAAGGCGACCTCCCTAAACACTTACTGGGCGAGAGAGACGCGACAAGTATCTCGAACCAAGTCGCCTTGAATGAGAAAACTCAAACAGACAAGCAAACGTCCTCTAAAACTAACAAGGACAGTTCTAGCAAGCCTACTCGCCAATCAGAAACAATGATTACACGAGAGACAATAGGCGAACCAACCAGGAGGCGGCAAGCAACCACCTCTGGTCCAGCAGCCACCCCGGGGATCCCGTCTGAACAACGGACGCAGGGAAACCACCCGAGGACCCCGTCTAAACGACGGACGCAGGGAAGACAACTCAAGGTCGTCGTCTCCGCAACGGACGCTCGTAAGCCACCTCTGGGGACCCCGTCGCAGCGACGGACGTGGGGAAACCACCCCGGAGGAACAGCTCAGCTATCATACTCGCAGATACTGAGAAAACAATGTGCGAGCCAATGAGATTACACAGTCGAATTAACGAAATTAAGCGGACCAATCAGGAGGCGGCAGGAGGCGGCCACCTCCCTATAATTACCCCGCTCGGAGCCCTCCGAAATTCATTCCACTCTCCGCTCTCGACGACTACACTCTGAAGTACGAAGATTCTACACGCTCTACGCTGACGATCCTTCTGCTCCCGAGTTCATCTCAGAACGGCTTCCTACTGCTTTCTACAAGGCATACCTTCTCTCCACACAGATCTCGCATTGGCATCTACGAGTCCAGTGATTATTCATCCTGCTCATTGCCCAACGTAGTTCTTCTGTCAGGACGCCACCCGGTACATCTATTGATATTCTCATTAGATCGTACGCCCGCTGGGACGTTCCGAGACGTGTTGCCCGGGTTTCGTAGCACTAGGCTCGTCACCGACCGCTGTGGGCACGCCGATAAATTACACAGCTCATCCGCTCTAATTTATCGTCCAAGGAAGTCTTTTTCAAGACTACAAGGTAGGACCCTGACATCCGAGCAAAGGAAAGAAGCTCTGTCAAGCGAGTCCACCTTCCAAACCCTCTATTTCTATACGTAGAGGTATCGAAAACGAGTTAATAAACTCGGATATTTCGATGGAGCGCCGCCCGTCCTATTTCCTCATGCAAGGGGAGGCGGAACACGGCGCGGCCGGGCCTCTTAGCCCACGCAGCGCTCCCTACCCGCTGCTCGACTCGTCCGCTGTTCCTAGCAACGGCCCAAGGCTCGATCCTCGCGAAGAGATCGCCTTCTCACCTAACGTATTCATGAAGGAAACGTTAGATCAAGCCTCACACACACAAAAGTTCGAGGATACCTTTCAGACCCGCTCTGAAGTCAATCATCATGATTCGACAAAGATTTCCGAATATCCACGATATTCTACACAAGGCTACCCGGCCGATCCGAGTGTCAAATACACTCCAAATGTGCTAAAAACAAAGGATACTTTTCAGTACCTCAACCAAGCCCAACATATTCCTCCTACAGATATAAATCTTAGGCCGGAATATTACATAACGGCTCAGCACCAAACCGATCGAACCCAGCACCCACTATGCGAGCCCAGTGCTCCACGCGGCTGCGACACGAACTACCCCTCAGTTCCTCCCGCCAAGCAAGCTGACCTTGGCGATTTCACTCACATTCCTTACAGGAATACCTCAGGGACAAACCCGCATAACCAGAATATAAATGTCCCACTTGGTCTACCTACACCAAGTAAAACATATTTAAATCCACTACAAAAGGTGACCCCGCCTTTGAACAGGCTTAACACGGAGCATTTCGTTCCCTCTTATGAAGCTAGTGGATTTCAGGGAACCACTGCGGGCGTGCGACCCCCACCGGGCCTATACGCCCCACATCTCACTCAACAACCCTCTACACAAAGTGGCTTTCGAGCACTTTTGGAGGAAATGGGAGATTATCAAAGACCTATCTTCCAAAAGAAGAATATCGATCGTGCACTCGCCGAGTTCGATCAATACTGCGTGCGAAAACACCTGAGAACACAGAACGAATGTTTCTCAGCTATCTACAAGTGGGTACCGGAAGAAATGCGGGAAGCTATTGACTCAGCTTACCTCACGGCACCCCACGCACCTTATGAAGAGGCCAAACAGCGCCTACAACGAGAATACGGGTTGTCCTTACAGGACAGGCTCCTCGCGCTCAAGGACCCCGCATCTCTCGCCAAAAAACCCAGCACCAAGTACCATGAAATGTACTCTAAGGCTGTTGGGTACTTCTCAGAGGCTCTGATCACTCAAAAGTGGATCGAAACTCTGCCTATCGAAGCCCGAGGCATGGTCGCAGCACAGCCTACCACGACCGCCCGGCTCGACCTAGCTGATACGCTACACGCGTACAAAACAGCAAACCCTTCTCTCAACATACGAGGAGTAGAATCTACTTCGAAACCCACGAAGACTGGTTTCAAAAAGGCCCTCTCACAAAAAGCTGAGTTCAAACCTCAGCAAGTAGAGAGTAAGCCTCACAAACAGACGGCCTATGTCTGCCGAAACCACGCACGTTTCGGTAGCGAAACTCGCAAGTGTGCAGACCCAGAACACTGCACTTGGAAGGCAAATACTGCCTCCAAACCTAGCAAAAAGGCAGCGCCTATAAGCCAGCCTAAAACCTGGTTTTCAAGCGAAAATACTCAGAGATCGGTACAAGAAAGTACCGTTCCAACCTCCGACGCAGAGAGTTCGGAAAACGAATAACTGCCAGTGTATCTGAGCCTATACACCGGCAGACTAATGAGTATAAAAGGCTTTTTTTCAAGTGCAAACTAAATGGCACTGAATTTCTCATTGACACGGGAGCAGAAGTGAACATTCTGCCCCACAATGTCACCAAAAAATTGGGCTTAAAAATTCGTAAGTCCAACGTCAAGCTCACAGCAGCTAACGGAGCCCCTATAGACACACTAGGGCGTGCTGACACGACAATTAACATCGGCCTCGGAGACATGACCACCGATTTTATGATCACGAAAGTTGATCTAGCGATCCTAGGTATACCATTCCTCGAGTCTTAGGATATCGGAATACGGGTCAAACACAAATACATCTATAAAGATAAAATAAAAAGCTATGCCGATCAAAAAATCGCTGCAGTCATGAACAAAAAATTCACTGACGAACAAATAGCAGCTACTATCCCTCATCGTGACAACAGTCCTCAACCAGAGGACGTACAACTCACGGAGGACGAAAACATACGCTCTATCATTGAAAAATACAATGATAAAATGAGCAAACTTCAAGGAAAGTGGAAAAACAACGGGGTTTACCACCGTATAACCACGGAAGGAACACCAGTACACTTCCGTGCAAGACCCATGGCAGGCGAAAAACGGGCTCAAGTCAAAAATACTTTTGACAAAATGCTCTCCGAGGGCATAATTGCACCATCAGATTCCGAATGGGCATCCCCGTTACACTGTGTGCCAAAAAAAGACGGGTCATGGAGGATCACCGGCGACTACCGTTTTTCTGAACGCGAAAACGAAGAAAGACGCCTACCCTCCTCCTCACATTCGCTCTTTCCAAGCGAATTTACATAATACACAAATCTATTCGACAATAGATTTAAAATCGGCATATTACCATATTCCGATGCACCCAGATGACGCTCATAAAACAGCAATTATTACACCTTTCGGTCTTTATGAGTTTAAAAAAATGAGCATGGGTTTGGCCGGAGCGGCTCAAACATGGCAAAGATACATGGACAGCATCATGCGAAAATTTGATTTCGCATTTGTATACCTAGATGACATATTGGTGGCTTCTAAAAATTATAAAGAACACATGAACCACCTCAAACAAATTTTCGACAAGCTAGGAGAACACGGACTTCGAGTAGGTTTTGATAAATGCATTTTTTCAAAACCTACCGTCGATTTCCTAGGTTTCACTATCTCGAAAGAAGGGATAATTCCTAAACGAGATAAAATAGAAGCCATAGAACAATTTCCTAGGCCAATAGACGTACGAAGTCTACGCAGATTCCTAGGTATGTGTGGTTTTTACCGAGCTTGCTCAAGTAAATTCGCTCACACAGCACAACCTCTGTATGACTCCATTCAGTCAAACAAAAAAAATGACAAAACACCTATCGAATGGACATCAGAGAGAGAAAAAGCTTTCAACAGCTTAAAACAAGCAATGATAAAGGCTACATTGCATAATATTGCTCATCCACACCCTACAGCAGAGTGGAGAATAGTCTGCGACGCATCCGATACACACATCGGAGCGGCACTGGAGCAGGAAATTACAGACAAACACGGCTCGAAATCTTACCAACCATTGGGATTTTTCAGTAAAGAAATTCCGGAACAATGGAAGAATAAAGCCTCATTCGACAAAGAGATGTTCGCCGTTTACCAAGCTTGCATTCACTGGCACAATGACTTGGACGGCCGATCTTTTCATATTTGTTCAGATCACAAGCCTCTGCTAGGCACGATGCTTAAGAAAAATGCACATTTTTCTAAAATGAGATTGAGATGGCTAACATACATCTCTCAAATGACAAGTGACATTCGACATATACCCGGAGAGAACAACGTCGTCGCCGACGCACTCTCCAGACCCTTCGATCCAGTTGAAATTCAAACAAAATCGATTTCAACCCAAACTGACGAGGGTCCACCCATAGCCGAAATTTCGCATATTCCGGCTGCAATAGAGTGCAATCTTCTACTGCACATCTCAAATGCACAAATTCGTTCTCCTCCTAACGCAGAGGACAAATTGAAACTCACACGAGTTGAATTCCCTCAAGGAGAGATTTGGTGTAACCTAGACCTAGGACACCCAAGACCTTATATTCCAAACGAAATAAGGCACGAAATAATCAGCCAAATTCACAATTTGGGACACCCAGGCATACACTCTACAGTGTATAAAGTAAAACAAAGATATTTTTGGCACGGACTTCGTGCAGATGTCTCCAACTGGGTCCGAGCGTGCGAGACTTGCCAACGAGCAAAAATCACTCGCTCCGTGAAGCTCCCTTACTCCGAATTTGAAACGGCTAACAAATTTTCACATGTACACGTTGACATTACCGGACCCTTACCTTTAGCTAAAGGAGGGAAACGTTACATTCTAATGATGGTCGATAGAGCAACGGGTTGGCTAGAGGCAGTCCCTCTTAACAACATCGAAACATCCACGATCACAAACGCCTTTATCAATATTTGGGTAGCTTCAAAAGGCGTACCTAAATACATCACAAGTGACCAGGGCACACAATTCGAATCAGATCTATTTAATTCCATTATGGAACGTCTCGGAGTAAAACATACTCACACGTTACCATACAAACCGTCAACAAACGGAATGGTAGAACGCAGAAATAGATCTTTGAAAGAGGCTCTCAAAGCACAAAACGAAAATTGGCTCGACGCTCTTCCAAAAGTACTACTCGCCATGCGTACGGCAGTAGACCCAGCAACGGAAACTACACCCTTCCAAAAAGTTTATGGAATTGACGTGCCGCTCCCAGGCGACATTTTCGTAACTTCTACAAACCTTTCTGAGCCTCTCTTCTTCCGACCTACGCATATTAAACATAATAATACAAAATATGCCGTCAACATGCCCAAAAATTTGGATACATGTACACATGTCTATATCAGAGTGCCCACACAGCTCTCCTCTCTGCAATGTCCTTACACGGGACCATTCAAAGTTGTTAAAAGAGATAAGTTTTCGGTTACAGTACAAATTGGCGAACACACAAAAAAAGTTCCCAAACAGCAAATAAAACCAGCTTACACTCTAAAAACAGACGAAGCTGTGTCACTAAGAAAAAATCAGGCAGAAAAAAAGGAGGAAACTCCCCGAAAATCCGCCAGAAGACACGTCCCCTCTACCAAATTCGACGAGAGGTGGGTGACTGCGCTCAAAACACCCCAACCGGCGTCGTCATTTATAATACGACGTCTTGGGGGGGCGCCTGTGGTGAAAACCACCCCCTCTTGTCAACAGCCCTTTTCAGGGCTACCAAAAAGAGGTAGACACGACACACAAATATTTATAAGACGTCGAGTTATAACTCCGTCAAACAAAATATTTCACCAGAGAGAAAATACGAAATTCTCTCTCAAAAGTGAAATATTAACTAATAACATACAAGGCGACCTCCCTAGACACTTACTGGGCGAGAGAGACGCGACAAGTATCTCGAACCAAGTCGCCTTGAATGAGAAAACTCAAACAGACAAGCAAACGTCCTCTAAAACTAACAAGGACAGTTCTAGCAAGCCTACTCGCCAATCAGAAACAATGATTACACGAGAGACAATAGGCGAACCAACCAGGAGGCGGCAAGCAACCACCTCTGGTCCAGCAGCCACCCCGGGGATCCCGTCTGAACAACGGACGCAGGGAAACCACCCGAGGACCCCGTCTAAACGACGGACGCAGGGAAGACAACTCAAGGTCGTCGTCTCCGCAACGGACGCTCGTAAGCCACCTCTGGGGACCCCGTCGCAGCGACGGACGTGGGGAAACCACCCCGGAGGAACAGCTCAGCTATCATACTCGCAGATACTGAGAAAACAATGTGCGAGCCAATGAGATTACACAGTCGAATTAACGAAATTAAGCGGACCAATCAGGAGGCGGCAGGAGGCGGCCACCTCCCTATAATTACCCCGCTCGGAGCCCTCCGAAATTCATTCCACTCTCCGCTCTCGACGACTACACTCTGAAGTACGAAGATTCTACACGCTCTACGCTGACGATCCTTCTGCTCCCGAGTTCATCTCAGAACGGCTTCCTACTGCTTTCTACAAGGCATACCTTCTCTCCACACAGATCTCGCATTGGCATCTACGAGTCCAGTGATTATTCATCCTGCTCATTGCCCAACGTAGTTCTTCTGTCAGGACGCCACCCGGTACATCTATTGATATTCTCATTAGATCGTACGCCCGCTGGGACGTTCCGAGACGTGTCGCCCGGGTTCCGTAGCACTAGGCTCGTCACCGACCGCTGTGGGCACGCCGATAAATTACACAGCTCATCCGCTCTAATTTATCGTCCAAGGAAGTCTTTTTCAAGACTACAAGGTAGGACCCTGACATCCGAGCAAAGGAAAGAAGCTCTGTCAAGCGAGTCCACCTTCCAAACCCTCTATTTCTATACGTAGAGGTATCGAAAACGAGTTAATAAACTCGGATATTTCGATGGAGCGCCGCCCGTCCTATTTCCTCATGCAAGGGGAGGCGGAACACAGCGCGGCCGGGCCTCTTAGCCCACGCAGCGCTCCCTACCCGCTGCTCGACTCGTCCGCTGTTCCTAGCGACGGCCCAAGGCTCGATCCTCGCGAAGAGATCGCCTTCTCACCTAACGTATTCATGAAGGAAACGTTAGATCAAGCCTCACACACACAAAAGTTCGAGGATACCTTTCAGACCCGCTCTGAAGTCAATCATCATGATTCGACAAAGATTTCCGAATATCCACGATATTCTACACAAGGCTACCCGGCCGATCCGAGTGTCAAATACACTCCAAATGTGCTAAAAACAAAGGATACTTTTCAGTACCTCAACCAAGCCCAACATATTCCTCCTACAGATATAAATCTTAGGCCGGAATATTACATAACGGCTCAGCACCAAACCGATCGAACCCAGCACCCACTATGCGAGCCCAGTGCTCCACGCGGCTGCGACACGAACTACCCCTCAGTTCCTCCCGCCAAGCAAGCTGACCTTGGCGATTTCACTCACATTCCTTACAGGAATACCTCAGGGACCAACCCGCATAACCAGAATATAAATGTCCCACTTGGTCTACCTACACCAAGTAAAACATATATAAATCCACTACACTGAGGTACAGGGGGTTGCGGAGCCCCCAACCAGCTAGGCTGGGCGCGTTGCGGGAGCTAAATTTCGCCAGGCGAGAATGGGTTAAACTATTCTTAAAAATTGCGGGCGTTAAAATTATTTTTTTCAAATCAACTTTTTCAAATTTTCACTTTTTTTTTTTTTTTTTAAGCCGTATCTCAACCAGAAGGGTCATTACCGGCACCCACAGTTCTTATTGGTTCCATTATGAATTCGATATAGATAGTTTTGGAAAGTGTGTCAGGATTTTGAAATTTCATCAAGAGAGGGGGTGAATGGAGGGAATAATACTGATAAACCATGATGTTTATTTATCTCATTTGATTTTCGTGATTCCAAGCTCACACTAGCCCATTCAGATTTTAGCCTTTGTTTTCATCGCTATTTCACGCCTCTGTGTAATTTGCTCCAACATTCAATTATAAAATGGATGGACTCCGCTCTCCAACCTGTTAAAAATCACTTTGAAAATTCGCAGAAGTCGTGTACGCTCATTCGTCCAGTCGACATCCCTTTTGAAACGGACATCAAGCCACTGCCAATCGCCTCTGCAAACTAAGCTATGGCCACACGACCACGGCGGATCACTGCCAAAGTGAGAGCAAGCAACTAACCAGCCAAAACATTGTTTATAGTGTCCACCCTTGTCGAGTGGATGCGGCAGCACACCTTTTTGCTGAACAAGACACTGTTAGTCTCCACAACAACATTCTTCACTGCCCCGTATGACTCAGGACATGGGGTGCAGCAATAGAGGATGCTGGTACAACAATTATTAGAAGAAGGATTCAGTGCCCTCAACAGACAAGCATTAGGCACAGAAACACCGAGAATATAGCACCATTTGTAGTCACCTTAATCCCTGGAATCAAGAAAAACGGCAACCAGCCGATAGAAGAAATGAAGCAGAGAGCACTCGAATATATGGCCTCACGATGTCCTAATTATCTAACGGTGTGGTCAGATGGTGCAAAGAATGACCAGGGGGTCGCAGCCGCTTACTTCTGCTCAGCAGGCGAGTGTGGGGGCGGGGGCCGGAGGTTGAATGATGACTGTTGCATCTATTGGGGAGAGATCAGGGGTTTGACGCTGGCCTGACAGCACGCACTGAACCACCCAGCTGAGTCTAATTTGTTCATCATTTCAGACTCACGGTCGAATTTGTCGGCGCTTCAGATGCTGGGGCCTGGCACGATCACTCTTCCCCACGGTCACTTTGCGAGAAGAGGTAGTGAAACTCATCAACAAAATGAACCGAGTGACGCTCCTCAGCCATGTTGGACTCCCGCATGACTACACAGCGGACAGATTCGCCACACAGGCAACGAGACAGGAAATGGTACATGAGGCATGTTGATGCCATTAGAGCCTTCAAGAAAGAAATGCAAAGTCGTTGGAGCAGGGAGTTCTTGACTGTCGAAGGAGCAGGATCATGGACCAGGAAAATAATCCGAGACCCTATGGTTCAGCAACTTTACAGCCACAACACATCAGATCAGTCAAGCGAATCGCATATGGATGCGATTCTGCGGTGGCCTTGTTGGAGGGGTTCCTGGAGGATGAGGGGAGGGGGGGGGGGGCAGGATGTGGAGCAAGGGAGGGAGGAAAGAGTGCATGAGGCTTTGAGGCGGACACTGCAGCAACCGGAGAGGATCCTGGACCTGGTGCAACGTCTGAGAGATGCTGGGCTGCACTGGTAGAGAAAGGAATTATAACATGGAAGACAAAGGAATTACAACATGGAAGACAAAGGACATAAATGAACGAATGGAGGAGATCATGGAGGACAGGAGGAAAAATTAATGTCCACAACAAGGTCTATCTTGGCGGACAGTCGCTAGATGACAACAACAACAACAATATCTGAAATCAATCAGAACTGAGCAACTACTGGAACAACACAGCAATGAATTGTTACATAAGCTTCGTTCTCAGTGCGCGTTCTGGGAGTTCGGAACGGTTCTGGGCAAGCGCAGTAGAGTTTTGTCGTTCGCAGTGCCAGAACGCCCAGTTCCGGAACGCCAAGAACGCCGAGTTCTGCGTTCGCAGTGTCTTCGGAACCCAGTTCCGAACGGTTCTGACAGTTCCCGTTTTTTTCGGAACTGTGAGAACTCGAACGCAAGGACGTAGTTAACGCAAGCGCATTTCACTATTTTTCGGATCTCGTGGAATAAACAACTTTTGTCTTCATCGACTCTATTCATTAAACAACCTTATATCGTTTTATTTCGCTTCATCGATCATAACAATTTCTGCTTCATTCTCTTTCTTTCATTTCAATCTCTTTCAGTCTCTATTCGTTACCAAACTATTCTATAATTCGAAATGTCAACCAGCTCGTCAAGTACAAATAGCGATAATTTCGACGATGGTGTTCCGTGGTTTGTAGATGATGAGGACGAGATCGAAGTTATAGTTGGATCTCGTCTACATCCAAGAAACTCACATTTTTTTGAGAAAATCGTGCCAAGGTTTGACGACGAAGAGTTCGTTTACCACTTTAGAATAAGTCGTGGGCTCGCGGAAGAGTCAGCCCACCGTTTTCAGGCCAGCACCCTCTACCATCACCACTTCGGTCCTTATGGCAAGGTATGGCAAAAAAAAGTTCCAGTCATGCAGCATGATCGTACGAGCGAATCTCGTAAATTATCTTAGTACCTATATTACGTTAGGTACATAGTTTTGAAATTAGAACACTTTGAAATCGTAATAACCAACATTATGGCAACAAAATTCGTTCTAAATAATAATCTGCGACTCAAAAAAGATTTGGGAATTTTAGCTTTTTTGGGGAGCTTTTATCGATTTTCAGCAAATAATAATGAAATGTAAGTAGTAAAGGGATTTTTATCTCAATCCTAAGGATAGTTATTGTGGTGAAATCCACCCCCTCTTGTCAACAGCCCTTTTCAGGGCTACCAAAAAGAGGTAGATACAACACAAAAATATTTACAAGACGTCGAATTATAACTCCGTCAAACAAAATATTTCACCAGAGAGAAAATACTAAATTCTCTCCCAAAAGTGAAATATTAAAGAATAACACGCAAGGCGACCTCCCCAAACATTTACTGGGCGAGAGAGATGCGACAAACATCTCGAAACAAGTCGCCTTGAATGAGAAACCTCAAACAGGAAAACTCAAGGTCGTTCAGCCACCCCCGGGGACCCCGTCACAGCGACGGACGCAGGGAAACCACCTCGAAAGACCAACTCAGCTATCGTATGCACAGATACTGAGAAAACACTGTGCGAACCAATGAGATTGCACAGTCGAATTTATGAAATTAAGCGAACCAACCAGGAGGCGGCAGGAGGCGGCCACCTCCCTATAAATACCCCGCTGGGAGCCCTCCGAATTTCATTCCACTCTCCGCTCTCGACGACGACACACTCTGAAGTACGAAGAATTCTACACGCTCTACGCTGACGAACCTTCTGCCTTACGAAGTCATCTCAAGAACGGCTTCCTACTGCTTTCTACAAGCCAGACCTTCTCTCCACACAGATCTCGCATTGGCATCTACGAGTCCAGTGATTATTCATCCTGCTCATTGCCCAACGTAGTTCATCTGTCAGGACGCCACCCGGTACAGCTATCGATATTCTCTTTAGCTCGTACGCCCGAGGGACGTTCCGAGCCGTGTCGCCCGGGTTTCGTAGCATTAAGCTCGTAACCGACCGCTGTGGGCACGCCGGTAAATTACTCAGCTCCTCCGCTCTAATTTACCGTCTAAGGAAGCCTTTTTCAAGGCTACGAGGTAGGACCCTGACATACGAGCATTGGAAAGACGCTCTGTCAAGCGAGTCCACCTCCAAAACCCTCTATTTTTCACACATAGAGGCATCGAAACGAGCTAAAACTCGATCATTTCGATGGAACGTCGGCCTTCCTACTTCCCCTTGCAAGGGGAGGCGGACGACGGCGAAGCCGGGCCGAGTAGCCCACGTAGTGCTCCCTACCGGCTACACGGCGAATCCGCTGAACCCAGCGACAGCGCAAGGCGCGACCCTCACGTCCGGATCGCCTTCTCGCCCGACGTATTCGTTCAAGAAACGTTCGAGCAAGCCTCGCCTATACAAAAGATCGAGGAAACCTTTCAGACTCGCTCTGAAGCCGATCATTACGATTCGACCAAGCTGTCCGAATACCCACGATATTCGACGCAGGCTTACCCGGCCGATCCGAGTGTCAAATACACTCCAAATGTACAAAAAGCGAAGGATACTTTTCAGTACCTCAACCAAGCTCAACATATTCCCCTTTCAGATATAAATCTAAGGCCGGAATATTACAAAACGGCTCAGTACCAAACTGATCGAACCCAGCACTTGCTACGCGAGCCCAGCGCTCCACGCGGCTGCGACACGAACTATCTCCCCTTTCAGTCCGCCAAACCAGTTGACCTTGGCGGATCCGCCCGCATTCCTCGCGGGAATGACCCGGAGACCAACCCGCATAACCGGGATATAAATGTCCGACTTGGCCTACCTACGCCAAGTAAAACCTATCTAAATCCACTACAAATGGTGACCCCGCCTTTGAACAGGCTCAACACGGAGCATTTCGTTCCCTCTTATGAAGCTAGTGGATTTCAGGGAACCACTGCGGGCGTGCGACCCCCGCCGGGCCTCTACGCCCCACATCTCACGCAACATCCCTCTACACAAGGTGGTTTTCAAGCACTTTTAGAGGAGATGGGAGATTATCAAAAACCAATCTTCCAAAAGAAGAATATCGATCGTGCACTCGCCGAGTTCGATCAATACTGCGTGCGAAAACACCTGAGAACGCAAAACGAATGCTTCTCAGCTATATACAAGTGGGTACCAGAAGAAATGAGGGAAGCTATCGACTCAGCTTACCTCACGGCACCCCACGCACCCTACGAAGAGGCCAAACAGCGCCTCCAGCGAGAATATGGGTTGTCCTTACAGGACAGGCTCCTCGCACTCGAGGACCCCGCATCTCTCGCCAAAAAACCCAGCACCAAGTACCACGAAATGTACTCGAAAGCTGTTGGGTACTTTTCGGAAGCTCTGATCACTCAAAAGTGGATCGAGACTCTTCCCATCGAAGCACGAGGTATGGTCGCAGCTCAGCCTACCACGACCTCCCGGCTCGACCTAGCTGATACGCTACACGCGTACAGAACAGAGAATACTTCTCTGAACATACGAGGAGTAGAATCTACTCCGAAACCCATAAATACTGGTTTCAAAAAGGCCCTCTCGAAACAAGCTGAGTTCAAGCCCCAACCAGCGGAGAGTAAGCCTCACAAACCGACGGCCTATGTCTGTCGAAACCACGTACGTTTCGGTAACGAAACTCGCAAATGTGCAGACCCAGAACACTGCACTTGGAAGTCGAACACTGCTTCCAAAACTAGCAGAAAGGCTGCGACTATAAGCCAGCCAAAAACCCGGGTTTCTACCGAAAATACTCAGCGATCGGTACAAGAAAGTACCGTTCCAACCTCCGACACAGAGAGTTCGGAAAACGAATAACTGCCAGTGTATCTGAGCCTATACGCCGGCAGTCTACTGAGTATAAAAGGCTCTTTTTCAAGTGCAAACTAAATGGCACTGAATTTCTCATTGACACGGGAGCAGAAGTGAACATTCTGCCCCACAATGTCACAAAAAAATTGGGCTTGAAAATTCTTAAGTCCAACGTTAAGCTCACAGCAGCTAACGGAGCCCCTATAGACACACTAGGGCGAGCTGACACAACAATTAACATCGGCCTCGGGGACATGACCACCGAGTTTATGATCACGAAAGTTGATCTAGCGATCCTAGGTATTCCATTCCTCGAGTCTTGGGATATCGGAATACGGGTCAAACACAAGTACATTTATAAAGATAAAATAAAGTGCTATGCCGATCAAAAAATAGCTGCAGTCATGAACAAAAAGTTCACTGACGAACAAATTGCAGCTAATATCCCTCATCGTGACAATAACCCTCAACCAGAGGAAGTGCAAATCACGAAGGACGAAAACATTCGCTCTATCATTGACAAATACAATGATAAAATGAGCAAAATTCAAGGTAAATGGAAAAACAACGGGGTTTACCACCGTATAACCACGGAAGGAACACCAGTACACTTCCGAGCAAGACCCATGGCGGGCGAAAAACGGGCTCAAGTCAAAAGTACTTTTGACAAAATGCTTTCAGAAGGCATAATTGCACCATCGGATTCCGAATGGGCATCCCCGTTACACTGTGTGCCAAAAAAAGACGGGTCATGGAGAATCACCGGCGACTACCGTTTCCTCAACGCGAAAACGAAGAAAGACGCCTACCCTCCTCCTCACATTCGCTCTTTCCAAGCGAATTTACATGATACGCAAATCTATTCGACAATAGATTTACAATCAGCGTATTATCATATTCCAATGCACCCAGATGACGCTCATAAAACTGCAATTATTACACCTTTCGGTCTTTATGAGTTTAAGAAAATGAGCATGGGTTTGGCCGGAGCGGCTCAAACATGGCAAAGATACATGGACAGCATCATGCGAAAATTTGATTTCGCATTTGTATACCTAGATGACATCCTGGTGGCTTCTAAAAATTATAATGAACACATGAAACACCTCAGACAAATTTTTGACAAACTAGGGGAACACGGACTTCGAGTAGGTTTTGATAAATGCATTTTTTCAAAACCTACCGTCGATTTCCTGGGTTTCACTATCTCGAAGGAAGGGATAATTCCTAAACGAGATAAAATAGAAGCCATAGAACAATTTCCTAGGCCAGTAGACTTACGAAGTCTACGCAGATTCCTAGGTATGTGTGGTTTCTACCGAGCATGCTCAAGCAAATTCGCTCACACGGCACAACCTCTGTATGACTCCATTCAGTCAAACAAAAAAAATGACAGAACACCTATCGAATGGACGTCAGAGAGAGAAAAAGCTTTCAACAGCTTAAAACAAGCAATGATCAAAGCAACATTGCATAACATTGCTCACCCACACCCTACGGCTGAGTGGAGATTAGTCTGTGACGCATCCGACACACACATCGGAGCGGCACTAGAACAAGAAATTACAGACAAACATGGCTCGAAATCGTACCAACCATTGGGATTTTTCAGTAAAGAAATTCCAGAACAATGGAAGAACAAAGCATCGTTCGACAAGGAAATGTTCGCCGTTTACCAAGCGTGCATTCACTGGCACAACGACTTGGACGGCAGATCTTTCCACATTTGTTCGGATCACAAGCCTCTGCTAGGCACGATGCTTAAGAAGAATGCACATTTTTCTAAAATGAGATTAAGATGGCTAACATACATCTCTCAAATGACGAGTGACATTCGTCATATTTCCGGAGAGAGCAACGTCGTCGCCGACGCACTCTCCAGACCCTTCGATCCGGTTGAAATTCAAACGAAATCGATTTCAACCCAGACGGACGAGGGTCCACCCATAGCCGAAATTTCGAAAATTACGGCTGCAATAGAATGCAATCTTCTACTGCACATTTCAAATTCACAAGTTCGTTCTCCCCCTACCGCGGAGGACAAATTGAAACTCACACGAGTTGAATTCTCTCAAGGAGAAATTTGGTGTAACCTAGACCTAGGACACCCTAGACCTTATATTCCAAACGAAATAAGGGAAGAAATAATAAGCCAAATTCACAATTTGGGACACCCAGGTATACACTCTACAGTGTATAAAGTTAAACAACGATATTTTTGGCACGGACTCCGTGCAGATGTCTCAAGATGGGTCCGAGCGTGCGAAACTTGCCAACGAGCAAAAATCACGCGCTCCGTGAAGCTCCCTTACTCCGAATTTGAAACGGCAAACAAATTTTCACACGTACACGTTGATATTACCGGACCTTTACCTTTAGCTAAAGGAGGGAAACGTTACATTTTGATGATGGTTGATAGAGCAACGGGTTGGCTAGAGGCAGTCCCTCTTAACAACATCGAAACAACCACAATCACAAACGCCTTTATCAATATTTGGGTAGCTTCAAAGGGTGTACCTAAATACATCACAAGTGATCAAGGCACTCAATTTGAATCAGATCTGTTCAATTCCATTATGGAACGTCTCGGAGTAAAACATACTCACACGTTACCATACAAACCATCAACAAACGGAATGGTAGAACGCAGAAATAGATCTTTGAAAGAGGCTCTCAAAGCTCAAAACGAAAATTGGCTCGACGCACTTCCCAAAGTTCTACTCGCCATGCGTACGGCAGTAGACCCGGCGACCGAAACTACGCCTTTCCAAAAAGTTTACGGGATTGACGTACCACTCCCAGGAGACATTTTCGTAACTTCTACGAACCTTTCGGAACCTCTTTTCTTCCGGCCTACGCACATTAAACATAATAATACGAAATATGCCGTAAACATGCCCAAAAATTTGGATACATGTACTCACGTCTATATCAGAGTGCCCACACAGCTCACCTCTCTACAATGTCCTTACACGGGACCATTCAAAGTGGTTAAAAGAGATAAGTTTTCGGTTACAGTGCAAATTGGCGAACATACTAAAAAAGTTCCCAAACAGCAAATCAAACCAGCTTATACTCTACACTCGGAAGAAGCTGTATCACAAGGACAATCTGTGTCACAAAATCAGACAGAAAGTGAGGAGAAAACTCCCCAAAAATCTGCCAGAAGGCATGTCCCCTCTACCAAATTCGACGAGAGGTGGGTAACGGCGCTCGAATCACCCCAACCGGCGTCGTCGTTATTAACACGACGTCTTGGGAGGGCCCCTGTGGTGAAATCCACCCCCTCTTGTCAACAGCCCTTTTCAGGGCTACCAAAAAGAGGTAGATACAACACAAAAATATTTACAAGACGTCGAATTATAACTCCGTCAAACAAAATATTTCACCAGAGAGAAAATACTAAATTCTCTCCCAAAAGTGAAATATTAAAGAATAACACGCAAGGCGACCTCCCCAAACATTTACTGGGCGAGAGAGATGCGACAAACATCTCGAAACAAGTCGCCTTGAATGAGAAACCTCAAACAGGAAAACTCAAGGTCGTTCAGCCACCCCCGGGGACCCCGTCACAGCGACGGACGCAGGGAAACCACCTCGAAAGACCAACTCAGCTATCGTATGCACAGATACTGAGAAAACACTGTGCGAACCAATGAGATTGCACAGTCGAATTTATGAAATTAAGCGAACCAACCAGGAGGCGGCAGGAGGCGGCCACCTCCCTATAAATACCCCGCTGGGAGCCCTCCGAATTTCATTCCACTCTCCGCTCTCGACGACGACACACTCTGAAGTACGAAGAATTCTACACGCTCTACGCTGACGAACCTTCTGCCTTACGAAGTCATCTCAAGAACGGCTTCCTACTGCTTTCTACAAGCCAGACCTTCTCTCCACACAGATCTCGCATTGGCATCTACGAGTCCAGTGATTATTCATCCTGCTCATTGCCCAACGTAGTTCATCTGTCAGGACGCCACCCGGTACAGCTATCGATATTCTCTTTAGCTCGTACGCCCGAGGGACGTTCCGAGCCGTGTCGCCCGGGTTTCGTAGCATTAAGCTCGTAACCGACCGCTGTGGGCACGCCGGTAAATTACTCAGCTCCTCCGCTCTAATTTACCGTCTAAGGAAGCCTTTTTCAAGGCTACGAGGTAGGACCCTGACATACGAGCATTGGAAAGACGCTCTGTCAAGCGAGTCCACCTCCAAAACCCTCTATTTTTCACACATAGAGGCATCGAAACGAGCTAAAACTCGATCATTTCGATGGAACGTCGGCCTTCCTACTTCCCCTTGCAAGGGGAGGCGGACGACGGCGAAGCCGGGCCGAGTAGCCCACGTAGTGCTCCCTACCGGCTACACGGCGAATCCGCTGAACCCAGCGACAGCGCAAGGCGCGACCCTCACGTCCGGATCGCCTTCTCGCCCGACGTATTCGTTCAAGAAACGTTCGAGCAAGCCTCGCCTATACAAAAGATCGAGGAAACCTTTCAGACTCGCTCTGAAGCCGATCATTACGATTCGACCAAGCTGTCCGAATACCCACGATATTCGACGCAGGCTTACCCGGCCGATCCGAGTGTCAAATACACTCCAAATGTACAAAAAGCGAAGGATACTTTTCAGTACCTCAACCAAGCTCAACATATTCCCCTTTCAGATATAAATCTAAGGCCGGAATATTACAAAACGGCTCAGTACCAAACTGATCGAACCCAGCACTTGCTACGCGAGCCCAGCGCTCCACGCGGCTGCGACACGAACTATCTCCCCTTTCAGTCCGCCAAACCAGTTGACCTTGGCGGATCCGCCCGCATTCCTCGCGGGAATGACCCGGAGACCAACCCGCATAACCGGGATATAAATGTCCGACTTGGCCTACCTACGCCAAGTAAAACCTATCTAAATCCACTACAGTTATCTTCTGGAATGACAGTTGAGTGAGGTTACAAACAACACAGGTTATTCCACTTCCAAGTTCTGAAATCGTTCGCAGTGCAGAACGCGGTTCCACAAGTTCCGGAACTCCCCGGGACTCCCCGTCCCAGTTCTCATGAGTTCGAGAACTGTTAGAAAGCGCACTGAGAACGAAGCTATCGTGGACAATGGACACAGTAAATCATACCCCTCCCAACATCCCTCCCTTGGTATGCTGGTGTTCCAGGCTTCAACAAATTTTTCACTACAATGAATAGAATCCTAATTGGCCACGGTTTATTCAAATACCGCAATCATCCCTCCCCTTTCTGCTCTACATGACAAGGCTCTCATCACCTAGACAACATTGAACACCTTCTCAACCAATGCACTCGAATTTCAGCCGAAAGAGTAAAATTTAGAGAAGACTACCACATCGCGATATCATTCCTTCAAGTCCATATAAAGGATCACCTCAATGTGAGTTTTTTAAAGAAAGCTTCTTGTGAAGTTTTTGGAAGCTTCACAAGCAGCAATTTGAGGAAGTGATTATTCCAACGCCAAACAATATAGTCATTGAATATATCAGTGAATTTACTCCACCAGTGTCCGACATAAAAAGAGGACTATGAAGCCGAGTATCACCACCACCACCACCCTACTAGTAGTCTCCGCGTAGTCCGGTTCATCAACGCAGAACGCACCCATTTGAATTGTTTAACGTTCATATTTCATTATTCAACTCACATTTTAATTTGTGCTTCTTATGCCCTTACATCCCTTTGACATGAACTCGTAAATTGCTAAATCATATTTCCAATAGCTGCATCTATAAATATCGTCCATCCCTGCTCCCTAAGGACTACTTGTGCTCCCTACTTCTACTGCACGTTCTTTTGTTGTACCTTCAGTGAAATTGGTCTTCCTACGGGGTAACAACACGTGGTTGTAACTGTCTGACTAAAGTGACTGAAAATGGAATCTTCTGTTCATGATTCAGTTGAAGCGATGGACACGATTCAAGGTACCTACCTAAACAATATGAGTAGTTAATTATAGACATAGTTCATAATATGCATGCCTAGTGGGGCAACGGCAAAGTCGTCCCCGGTTTTCCGAAGTTTCGTCCTGAGCGAAATGTAAGGGCGTCCCCGCAGCGAAGGGCGCTTGGTTGTCGAGATTGTAAACTCGTCCCCCTACTCTCGATCACGATCCCATCGGGAAAATGGTATTTTTCCTCCGGTTCATTGGGCTTCTGGATCAGCTGACGCTTTTATATCTACATCTGGGTCTTTTCTGTTACTATATCCCCGCATTTACAAACTATTTTCTATAGAATGGGGATTGATCGGATTGATGATCCCCAATCATTTTTACGTCCACTGTGGTAAAATAGATCAGAATGCTGTGTACATAGTTTGGTGGTCTGGATGCTCGCAGGCTCGCATCTCAAAAATACATAACATCAAGTAGTCAAACCCCTTAGTAAAAATACAGATTAGTTGGACATGTAGGTCAGAATGAATGAATAGTAGAGAATTAACGGAAATATGCGGGGCTATAACAGAAAAGGCCCCTACATCTAACGCCTGCGAGTCATTCCACGCCCATTTCAAAAGTAACTTTGTCTCGCCTCACCCAAACATATTCGCACTTGAATCAGCTCAATGTGACACTTACACTAAAGTTGAATCTTCACATGATTTTCATGATCTAAGAACCGGAACCACGAAAAAGAAATAACGCTGGGTTCAGCAGACAAAAATACGATCGGCAAACTCACGTTGTACTAGATCGTTAAAGTGGTTAGTCACAAATACCAGCACGTTGTAGTGAAAGAAAAGAAAAACGCTGCAAATTATTTCAAAAAGGTTTATTATTTTTTCAATTGAGTATGATCGTAGTTTTAGTTGGCTTGTGTACGTCATAAGGCCCGTCCAGACTCCTCGGGGTGTCCTATTTCGAGTTGCCACAACCTATACTTCTATAATTACTAGCCGCTCCGGCTCGCTACGCTCGCCTCCACGTCCAGCCGGGGGGCAAGCCCCCCGGACCCCCCATTAAATTGCTCGCTTCGCTCGCAACATGTGGCATGTAGGGAATTTTGCTCGCTTCGCTCGCAAAGTGTGGCATGTAGGGCATGTTGCTCGCTTTGCTCGCAAACGGTAGATCCGTGAGGGTAGGTTTAACGTGTGTAGGGGATGCTGCTCGCTTCGCTCGCTTGAGGAAGTTATACTGCCCACCCAACTTGGCAGACGTTTTTTTCAGTTGGGAATTCTCACAAACAAATTAAATCTTATAAAACTACGTGGAACCACGAAAAGTTTATTCGGGGATGTTGCTCGCTTCGCTCGCAAGGTATACCTGTATATGTGTACGACAAAGTCCGTATTTATTCTGTTGAAATGGCTCTCGCTTCGCCCGCAAGGTAGGTACCTATGTGTATACCTGCTCGCCTCGCAACATTGTGACATCGAACCACTTGACGTCATCGTAGAGCCTTCTCGCGTCCGGGGCACAAATAATTTCTGCTATTAATCGTTTCGCCTCGCTTCTGCTCGCATTTTGACCAACTTCACGTCACTTTTTTCGATATCCGATTTCGGATTCAGATTCGGCGGGATCAAAGCTGTATTTCGCACGCGAAAACCGTTCCGAAAAACGTACCTTTATGGGGTATATTTTAATCGGAAAAAACGTAGTTTTTCGTCGGACTTTTCAAGAAAACGGGTCCATACTCTCGCATTTTTTTGACGCATTTCCCGATACTTTTTTCGCGATCCGATCGCGCCGTCGTCTTCCTCGTAGGAAAACCTACGAAACCGGTATTTTTCCGGAATTTTCAACAGCCGTTTAGAGGGGTAGGGGAAGCGGGGAAGTCCAAAAAGCGCACATTAATTCTTACTTCGACCCCCCTCCCGCCCTACGGCCCATGGTTCGGGTGGGATTAGAAAATGTGAAATTCGCTCGCTCCCCCTATCGGAAAATCTCAAGAAGATCCCCCCACTCGTACACTCCCCCCACTCAGCCGTTTGGCCGTGCATAGACACGACAAACAGACAGACAAACAAACGGAGTTTCATTCTTATAAATAATAGAGATATACGCATGTTTATATTTCTCGATTTGAGCTCCTATCGATTCAAATAGTTATTGCCTTAATAATAGCATTATCTAAGTACGTACGAAAAGTCGAGAGGATATGTTATTGAATATGCGTAGGAAAAGCATTGGTATTAACACACAAATACGACCTAGAAAAAACATATATTCATGCCACGAAGGAACGCCGTACCCACCTCATGGTGCCACGGTGTATTATATGGGTATAACACGTAAAAGTAATAAATATCCATTCTCCTACACCCCTCTGCTACGCCCCTGGTCACCCCATACACCACAAGGTGCCGCTGCGCCTCCTCTCACTACACCCCCCGCTCACCCCCCCTCACTTCCAACCGTGACCCCCTGCCAAGCGTGCCAGGTGTGCGTGCGTAAGTCTAACACTCAAAGCCTCGAAAAAGATACTTTTTCGCCCGTTTTTGGCCCATAGCATCTATGCAAGTAAAGCGATCGGTATGGTTAAACATTAGGACCAACTAGACCCCGAATGGAGTCTATGTGCGAAAGAACGGGTTTTTAAAGTCAATTCTTAGGCCTTTTATGGCAGGGACGGCGGACGGACATTTCAAATTTGGATTCTACGCACCTTGAAACGTAAAGTGACAAAGTTTTAGGGGGTTTATAACAATTTTTTGCTACACGATCACATAGGCTTATTATTGGAAATAATAAACCAAAAGCGAATGACCAAAGAACAGTGACCCATTCCATAGCTGTTATTTGCGTAGGTAACTTTTCTTTTTTTTTGAGGCTCGCTTGACGTTGGTATATATATCTACTTATTGACGATGTGCCTCATGTTCATACGAACTCGTGTTCATGTACATAAGAACTTTTATTAAAATATGTTTACGAGCATCAAGCATTTCGCCCCCCCCCCCCCCCCCCCCCCAGTCAATTTGTCTTCAACACGCCCGCCTGATGTTTCTAGGGATTCCTTCTTACTTAGATTACATATTTTTACGTAGAATTGGTGACAATTTCAAGCTGTGGGAAGAAATTATATTATTTAAAAAAAAGGGGGGGGGGGGGGGGGGGGGGGGGGGGTGGGGGGGGGGGGGGGGGGGGGTGGGGGGGGGGGTGGGGGGGGGGGGGGGGGGGGGGGGGGGGGGGGGGGGGGGAATTACCGAGTTTTCAGAAGTTGCCGATGTCGGTGAGGTTTTGTTGAAACAAATTGGCTTGGTTGTGGTTTGATTGCCTCCACATGGATTCGCACTAGTAGAATGCACATGAATTCGCACAAATATATCAGAATGCTGTGTATACTTTGGCAGTCTGGATGCTTGCAAGCTCTCATCTCAAAAATACATAACAATCTAAGTGAGAAGTAGTACCTAGGAACTTCGGGCGGGCGTATTGAAGTCCAATTGACTGGCGGTGATGGGGGGGGGGGGGGGGGTAACGGAAAAGTACCAAAAAATCCTTGTGGGTACGACATTACAAATGTCTAGAGGTACGAAAATGTATAACGGGGACGACCTTACAAATCAGTAGGGGGCTGAAATTACGTGGTTTCGAAAAACCGGGGACGACTTTACAAGGACCTTATTGACAGCAAACCGAATGTACCCGAAGTTGGCTGGCAACATTCCTTTGCTTTCGGTTCCCCTAGCAACTCAACTATTTACGCTCAATGCAAATAATATGTTTATATTATATTTTATCCACTTCCACCTGTATCAGGGAAGGTTATTACTGTAGTTTCGGGGGCGGTCGATGTGTAGTAGACAACAGAGAGTTCCTAGTAGATACGTAAAACACAATACGTGGTGCGGTTTTGACAATCCGGTGCCGTAACTCTGACGCAATGAGTTACGGTGACGCATCCTTCCGTACAGATACGGTAACGGATCGCTATCGGGAAAAAATGTAATTTTCTAAAATAACCTTCCAAGGGCTCAAATAACCTCCTAGGGATAATTTCTTCCTTCAATGGATTTAGTGTTACAACTAGATCCGCTGAAGACTTGACGTGACTTTAAGGTGCGGTAAATGTTTCTCGTTACCGCACACCGTATTGAGTCCAACGGATCTCTAGGAACTCTCTAACGGCTGGTATGCATAAAGGCGAAGCAGAAGCTTTTACTCCGAAATGTGAAGAACATACTTCGTTTCCTATGCAAAATTAGCAAATGCTATTACACTTGCTACTCCCTTTTACTTCGTAGTAAAATAAGTGAAGCTAATGCTATAAGTAGTAACCTACCTACTCCAAATCCTTTGCGTACAAATTAGGTAATGCTAGTGGCCTGAAGTCAATGCTTCTACTCTATGTATGGGGGTTACCTAGCATCTGCTTTTACCTTCTACTACAAGCAAATACTCCGTTTTTATGCATACCACCCATTGTGGGCAGGCCGGATTCGAATCGCAATCACAGCGAACCTGCGGTATGTCCAATTAATCTAGATTTTCACTAAGGGATTGACTACTAGATGTTAAGTAAGTTTGAGATGCGACCTTTCGAGCATCCAGACCACCGCACTATACACATCAGCTGATCACTTGTGTCTCTGATGAACTCAATTTGTAGGGGTCCCCCTCTTTCCTTTTCTGCCATCGAATAGTTTGGTGGTCTGGATGCTCACAAGTTCGCATCTCAAAAGGGTCATTCCATGTCAATTCAACACACCCAATTTACCTCACCATTTTAGATTTTGCTCAAATTTGGTATACTCATAGTAGGTGTTGAGACTAAGAAAAATACCAAATTTTAAATTTTTATCTCAAACCGTTTCTTAAATATGGCTATGTAAAACTATGTAAAATATAGGCTTTAAAATAAATGTAGGCTATGTAAAATTTAATTAAATAGCTCACCTCTTTGGTAAAAGTACGTAATATGTTTATTATTTAGTCAAAACCGGGCTATTAGTGGAAAACTAGTGTCAGGAATATTTTTTTTTAACAATGAACCCATCGTCACCCCATATTTATATTTTGTCACATTGTTTACAACCGTACTAAGTATTTATAGGAATATTTTGAAAATTTTAAATTATGTACTTTTTGGAAAAAAATTAAATCAAAATTTTAATTTGTATTTTGACAAAATTTTTGTTATTAGAACCTATGTCCTGTTGTATATCACTGGAAAGAGCATACAAAAAGCTGCAAAATGAGACCTCCCCCAGCTCTCTATCTCAATTAGGACAGTTCGTAGAGCGAATAGTATAAAATCCGTTCATGGTTTTTTGGCGAGATTTTGTAAGTTTTACATAGCCATATTTAAGAAACGGTTTGAGATAAAAATTTAAAATTTGGTATTTTTCTTAGTCTCAACACCTACTATGAGTATACCAAATTTGAGCAAAATCTAAAATTTAAAGTGTGTTGATTTGACATGGAATGACCCAAAACTACATAACATCAAGGTGCCAATCCCTTAGTAAAAATTCAGATTAGTCATACAGGTCATAATGACGTTTAAAAATATATTTCAGCGGTACGAAGCAAAAAATTTTCAGTCTACCCTGGATTCGAACCCAGGACCTTCTGTTTATGAGTCTGTTATTCTAACCAGTGGACCACGACCAACCTTGCGTTTATTTGAACAGTCACAGTACTTCACTACACAGAAGGGAATGCTTTTGAGGGAGGCCGCAAGAGCGCTCTGAAACGACTCCAGTCACTGCATCTGAATGCATCGATGTGTTGGGAGGCCAAATCGATACTATGGAGACTATTCGGTTGGGGATCCCTACACTTTTAGTTCTGAAGAGACGCAAATTCAACTAATCTATATTGGACCGAACCTACCGCCATACCACCAGGTTTGCTGCGATCGCGATTTGAATCTGGCCTGCCCCCATTGTCTTGTGTCAATGTGTCAGGTTGAACAAGAGACTAGTTAAAAAAACCAACTAGAAATATATAAATTTTTAACAACTAATTTCATCTAAACATCACCCAAAGATGATGAAATTAGTTGTTCAAAATTTATATACTTTTAGTTGGTTTTTTAACTAGTCTTTTGTTCAACCTTTTCAATTAAATTGTACTTAAATTATAATTAAATATACCGAAAGCTCGGCGATAAGGTAGTTTCAATCAGTTCAAACCCTTATGTATTTATGTATACGTGGCAATAAACGTATTTCTAGTCAATTCTAGTGTTAACTCTCATGTTTTGCCTAAGGAAGCTACATAGCAAGTGTCATGTGCTATTTCAATGGAGCCACCTATCAACAGGTTGCCTGGTGAAGTGCGTTCACCAGGGTAACCCATATCCAATGCAAGGTTACGCACAACCTTTCCAACATTGGTATATTCTACTTCCTAATGATCTCGCTATTAGTATTTTTCCGTGAAAAATTGATTATTTTACGATATTTTACTAACCAGTCAGGTAATGAACCAAGCCAGTCAGGTAATGAAGGGAATGGAGATAGCCACCCAAACAGGGTTGAAAAAATCGCAATGTAAATAAAACAATCAAATTAAACTTACAAGTTATCCTACTTACAGTATGTTGCTGGCTTAAATCACTCCTAGTAGTTGCCCTGTTTCATGGGATGTGAATTAACAAATTATGATACATTATCTACTAACACTAGCACACATAACTGGCCATGGATTAGGGAGGACGTAAAAGTCCATCGATAAGAGATCTATTCAGTCTAACATCAACTGGACGCTTGTAAGTTACCCTTATGGAACATTGTTCAATAAATGGTTTTTTCCCTCATTGTGATGAAATAAAGATAATCTGAGAGTAATTTCATAGTTTTTTTTTTTTTTTTACCATGATGACTCATCTTGAAAATGGCTTGGGGTACATACACTTTTAAGATGGATTTAGTTAATTCCTGTATGTAGTAAATCGCATCTATGATGGTATGTTTTATGTTCTTCAATTGATTCTACTAGTGAGTTAGAGCCTTTCTATTCAAGTGTTTTGATGTTTACCTTAACTATCTCCTGTGCGTTGTTATTAAACGAAAATATCTCTGCAGATGCAGGAGTGATCATCAAGGAGGAGCTGGACGCTTCTGACTCACCTCCTGCGGCTGCGTCACTTCAGCCCCACCTTTGGCTCCCTGCTAAGGATGAGCCAGCAAGCACATCTTCAGGTAACAGGTCCAGTATGCCTCTAGAAATAGCCCACTATGGGGATATCCACCTCATCTCATCACACCTAGATATTAAATGATTTATTTTGACTGAGGATTGGTTGAAAAGGGCATCATGCAGAAAATTGAAAACGCTAGTTTCCAAATATTCCGAACATGTTAACAGAACAAGATTTTTTGCCTTCACACTACTGATATCATGATAACTGAAGTATTGATGATATCTAGGAAAATCAAATAATCACGACTTTATTGCATCACACAGTCCCCTGCTCTATGTAAAAATGGCTTGTCTCTACTCGGGGGTAGCGGTGGCAGAAGTTGAGTGCGTAGAAAATTCATTCAAAATTTGTCAAAGGGGTGCGCAAGGCACAAATGCGACTAATCATGTTGCGTATATGGTTTAGAGCGTCACTTGTGTGAAATCAGAAAATTGTGTTTCTAGAGTTTGAATACTTGTAGCAAACCTGAGTTGGTCTAACTCACAAACCAAGTTAGGACTCTAGGATACTTGTATTCCTCATAGTTAGGTGCCAGGGTCAGCTTCCATGAACTTGAGTTTTCCATTTTTGGTTTATTATTTCCAATAATAAGCCTATGTGATCGTGTAGCAAAAAATTTAGATAACCCCCCCTCAAACTTTGTCACTTTACGTTTCAAGGTGCGTAGAATCCAAATTTGAAATGTCTGTCCGCCATCCGGGCCATAAAAGGCCTAAGGATTGACTTTAAAAACCCGTTCTTTCTCACATAGACTCCATTTGGGGTCTAGTTGGTCCTAACGTTTAATCATCCTGATCGCTTTACTCGCATAGATGTTACGGGCCAAAAACGGGCGAAAAAGTGTCTTTTTCAAGGCTTTGAGTGTTAGACTTACGCACGTACGCCTTGCACGCTTAGCATGGGGTCACGGTGGGTGGTGAGGTGGGGATGGGTGAGCGGAGGGTGGAGTGAGAGGAGGCGCCGCGGCACCTTGTGGTGACCAGGGGCGTAGCATAGGGGTGTAGGAGAATGGATATTTATTACTTTTACGTGTTATACCCATGAGGTGGGTACGGCGTTCCTTCGAGGCATGAATATATGTTCTTTCTAGGTCATATTTGTGTGTTAATACCAATGCTTTTCCTACGCATATTTAATAACATATCCTCTCGACTTTTCGTACGTACTTAGATAATGATATTATTAAGGCAATAACTATTTGAATAGATAGAAGCTAAAATCGAGAAATATAAACATGCGTATATAATTATTGAAGTATAGGTGGTGGCAACTCGAAATAGGACACGCCGAGGAGTCTGGACGGGCCTTAAGACGTACTCAAGCCAACTAAAACTACAATCATACTCAATTGAAAAAATAATAAACCTTTGTGAAATAATTTGCAGCGTTTTTATTTTTGTAGACCACGAAAAAGACATTTTATATGAGAATAACCCAATAGTCTTGTTCATCTACATTACCATATCCTGTGAGTTTAATCGAAATGACAAAATATTACTTGCACTAAAGGGACTTACAGTATTATGCTGCCTGAAATCACTACCAGCAGTTGCCCTGTTTCATAGCACATTTAACGAATTCTGATACATTATCTACCAACACTAGCCCACATAACTGGCCATGGAGGAGGGAGGACATAAAATCCATCGATAAGAGATCTATTCAGTCTAACATCAACTGGACGCTTGTAAGTTACCCTTATGGAACAGTGTTTAATAAATGTTATTTTCCCTCATCGGGATGAAATGAAGATAATCTGAAAGTAATTTTTCAGTTTTTTTTTAAATTCCCATATTGACTCATCTTGAAAATGGCTTGGGGTTGCACACTCATTTAAGATGGATTTAGTTAGTTCCTGTGTAGAAAGTCGAATCTATGATGGTAGCCTTTATATTCTTCTGTAATTACCTTCAATTGATTCTGTAATATTTAGTGAGTTAGAACCTTTCTATTCAATTGTTTTGATGTTTAACTTAACCATCTGTGTGTGGTTATTGAATGAAAATATCTCTGCAGACCCGGGAGTGATCATTAAGGAGGAGCTGGATGCTTCTGACTCACCTCCTGCCGCTACGTCACTTCAGCCCCACCTTTGGCTCCCTGCTAAGGATGCGCCAGCAAGCACATCTTCAGGTAACAGGTCCAGTATTCCTCTAGAAATAGCCCACTATGGGGATATCCACCTCATCTCGTCACACCCACATATGAAATGATTTATTCTAACTGTGGGATTGGTTGAAAAGGGCATCATGCAGAAAATTGGAAATGCTAGTTTCCAAATATTCCGAACATGTTAACAGAACAAGATTATTTTCCTTCACACTACTGATATCATGATAACTGAACTATTGATGATATCTAGGAAAATCAAATAATCACGACTTTATTGCATCACACAGTGCCCTGCTCTATGTAAAAACGGCTTGACTCTACTCGGGGGTAGCGGTGGCGGAATGTGTGTGCATAGAAAATTCATTTAAAATTTGTCAAGGGCACAAATTTGGCAAGGCACAAATGTGACTAATCATGTTGCGTATATGGTTTAGAGCGTCACTTGTGTGATATCAGAAAATTGTGTTTTTAGAGTTTGAACATTTGTAGAAAACCTGAGTTGGTCTAACTCACAAACCAAGTTAGGACTCTAGGATACTTGTATTCCTCATAGTTAGGTGCCTGGGTCAGCTTCCATGAACTTGAGTTTTCCATTTTTATTTTTGTAGACCACGAAAAAGACATTTTATATGAGAATAACCCAATTGTCTTGTTCATCTACATTACCTTATCCTGTGAGTTTAATCGAAATGACAAAATATTACTTGCACTAAAGGAACTTACAGTATTATGCTGCCTGAAATCACTACCAGCAGTTGCCCCGTTTCATAGCACATTTAACGAATTCTGATACATTATCTACCAACACTACCACACATAACTGGCTATGGAGGAGGGAGGACATAAAATCCATCGATAAGAGATCTATTCAGTCTAACATCAACTGGACGCTTGTAAGTTATCCTTATGGAACAGTGTTTAATAAATGGTTTTTTCCCTCATCGGGATGAAATGAAGATAAACTGAAAGTAATTTTTCAGTTTTTTTTTAAATTCCCATATTGACTCATCTTGAAAATGGCTTGGGGTTGCACACTCATTTAAGATGGATTTAGTTAGTTCCTGTGTAGAAAGTTGAATCTATGATGGTACGCTTTATATTCTTCTGCAATTACCTTCAATTGATTACGTAATATCAAGTGAGTTAGAACCTTTCTATGCAATTGTTTTGATGGTTACCTTAACCATCTCCTGTGTGCTGTTATTAAATGAAAATATCTCTGCAGATCCAGGAGTTATCAAGGAGGAGCTGGACGCTTCTGACTCACCTCCTGCAGCTACGTCACTTCAGCCCCACCTTTGGCTCCCTGCTAAGGATGAGCCAGCAATCCCATTTTCAGGTAACAGGTCCAGTATTCCTCTAGAAATAGCCCACTATGGGGATATCCACCTCATTTCATCACACCTACATATTAAATGATTTATTCTGACTGGGGGTTGGTTGAAAAGCGCATCATGCAGAAATTGAAAACGTTAATTTCCAAATATTTCGAACATGTTAACAGAACAAGATTTTTTGCCTTCACACTACTGATATGATAACTGAAGTATTAATGATATCTAGGAAAATCAAATAGTCACGAGTTTATTGCATCACACAGTGCCCTGCTCTATGTAAAAATGGCTTGACTCTACTCGGGGGTAGCGGTGGCAGAAGTTGAGTGCATAGAAAATTCATTTAAAATTTGTCAAGGCACAAATGCGACTAATCATGTTGCGTATATGGTTTAGAGCGTCACTTGTGTGATATCAGAAAATTGTGTTTTTAGAGTTTGAACATTTGTAGAAATTCTGAGTTGGTCTAACTCACAAACCAAGTTAGGACTCTAGGATACTTATATTCCTCATAGTTAGGTGCCAGGGCCAGCTTCCATGAACCTGAGTTTTCCATTTTTTATTTTTGTAGACCACGAAAAAGACATTTTATATGAGAATAACCCAATAGTCTTGTTCATCTACATTACCCTATCCTGTGAGTTTAATCGAAATGAGAAAATATTACTTGCAGTAAAGGGACTTACAGTATTATGCTGCCTGAAATCACTACCAGCAGTTGCCCTGTTTCATAGCACATTTAACGAATTCTAATACATTATCTACCAACACTAGCCCACATAACTGGCCATGGAGGAGGGAGGACATAAAAGTCCATACATAAGAGATCTATTCAGTCTAACATCAACTGGACGCTTGTATGTTGCCCTTATGGAACAGTGTTTAATAAATGTTTTTTTCCCTCATCGGGATGAAATGAAGATAATCTGAAAGTAATTTTTCAGTTTTTTTTTTCTTTTAATTCCCATATTGACTCATCTTGAAAATGGGTTGGGGTTGCACACTAATTTAAGATGGATTTAGTTAGTTCCTGTGTAGAAAGTTGAATCTATGATGGTACGCTTTATATTCTTCTGTAATTAATTTCAATTGATTCTGTAATATCTAGTGAGTTAGAACCTTTCTATTCAATTGTTTTGATGTTTAACTTAACCATCTGTGTGTGATTATTGAATGAAAATATCTCTGCAGATCCAGGAGTGATCATTAAGGAGGAGCTGGACGCTTCTGACTCACCTCCTGCGGCTGCGTCACTTCAGCCCCACCTTTGGCTCCCTGCTAAGGATGAGCCAGCAAGCACATCTTCAGGTAACAGGTCCAGTATTCCTCTAGAAATAGCCCACTATGGGGATATCCACCTCATCTCCTCACACCTACATATTAAATGATTTATTCTGACTGGGGGAATGGTTGAAAAGCGCATCATGCAGAAAACGTTGATTTTGAAACGTTGATGATTGAAAACGTTAATTTTCAAATATTTCGAACATGATAATAGAACAAGATTTTTCGCCTTCACACTACTGATATCATGATAACTGAAGTATTAATGATATCTAGGAAAATCAAATAGTCACGAGTTTATTGCATCACACAGTGCCCTGCTCTATGTAAAAATGGCTTGACTCTACTCGGGGGTAGCGGTGGCCGAAGTTGGCTGCATAGAAAATTCATACAAAGCACGTAGAAAATTTAAAAATTTCAAGGGGTGCACAGAACACAAATGCGACTAATCATGTTGCGTATATGGTTTGGAGCGTCACTCGTGTGGTATCAGAAAACTGCTTTTAGTTTTTGAAAATTTGCAAAAAATCTGAGTTGGTCTAACTCACACACCAAGTTAGGACTCTAGGATACTTACATTCCTCATAGTTAGGTGAGGTGCCAGGGCCAGCTTCCATGAACTTAAGTTTTCCATTTTTCATTTTTGTGGACCACGAAAAAGACATTTTATATGAGAATAACCCAATAGTCTTGTTCATCTACATTACCTTATCCTGTGAGTGTAATTGAAATGACAAAATATTGCTTGCAGTAAAGAAACTTACGCTTGCCTATGCTGCCTGAAATCACTACCAGCAGTTGCCCTGTTTCATGGCACATTTAACAAATTCTGATACATTATCTACTAACACGAGCACACATAACTGGCCATGGAGGAGGGAGGACATGAAAGTCCATAGATAACAGATAGATAACTCATCTTGAAAATGGCTTGGGGTTGCACACTCATTTAAGATGGATTTAGTTAGTTCCTGTGTAGAAAGTTGAATCTATGATGGTACGCTTTATATTCTTCTGCAATTACCTTCAATTGATTATGTAATATCAAGTGAGTTAGAACCTTTCTATTCAATTCTTTTGATGGTTACCTTAACCATCTCCTGTGTGCTGTTATTAAATGAAAATATCTCTGCAGATCCAGAAGTTATCAAGGAGGAGCTGGACGCTTCTGACTCACCTCCTGCAGCTACGTCACTTCAGCCCCACCTTTGGCTCCCTGCTAAGGATGAGCCAGCAATCCCATCTTCAGGTAACAGGTCCAGTATTCCTCTAGAAATAGCCCACTATGGGGATATCCACCTCATCTCATCACACCTACATATTAAATGATTTATTCTGACTGGGGGATTGGTTGAAAAGGGCATCATGCAGAAATCGAAAACGTTAATTTCCAAATATTCCGAACATGTTAACAGAACAAGATTTTTTGCCTTCACACTACTGATATCATGATAACTGAAGTATTAATGATATCTAGGAAAATCAATTAGTCACGAGTTTATTGCATCACACAGTGCCCTGCTCTATGTAAAGATGGCTTGACTCTACTCGGGGGTAGAGGTGGCGGAAGTTGGCTGCATAGAAAATTCCATGAACTTCCATGAACTTGAGTTTTCCATTTTTTATCTTTGTAGATCATGAAAAAGACATTTTATATAAGAATGACCCAATAGTCTTGTTTATCTACATTACCTTGTAGTCTAGGAAAAGTAGTCCCAAAAACAGCTAATCAGTGGAACAAATTCATAACTTCCTGAAAATTGCCGCAAATGTTCTTTAGACCTTTCTAAGTAATATAGTAAAAGTCTATAAGAATCTAGGGGCTGAAAGGGGGTAGTGGGAGGGGGAATTACGTTAAAAATGCGGAATTTTCCTTGGTTTTGCATTTATCTCGGAAACTATCAACTTTTTCAAAAATAGGAGTATATACTAAATTGAAGATTAATTAATTTCCTTTAAAATTATTTCATTTTTTCTATTCAGAACGAATACAGACTTTCCGCCCGTAAAATATTGCAAACATTGGTCCCCTAGCGCTTCACACCACGAGTTTTGTCCTAGATACATAAAAACGCTGCAAATTATTGCACAAAGGTTTATTATTTATGTATTAGACAGCCCTTCTACGTAGATCTCTGGTCCATAATTATTAAACACCGCTTATAGTACCGTCAACCCTAAAACCGTCAAACTTTACCCCACCGGAGGTAACTTTACTCCAAAAAGTGATAAAGTTTTTTGATGACGTAAGCACAGTGGAAGAATATTATCAGCTATCTGTTGGCGCCAACTTGGACTCTACATCACTGGGGATCAGCTGATATGCGCGGGAGCGGGTCGAAACTTGTTATCAGTGTTATCACGACTTATCAACAACAGAGATAAAAGCCACCTGTTTTTGTGTCCCAAAATTGTTTGGATATCAGTTGTTTGGGAAGGATTAAGCAGGTAAGCACCTATTGTACCATTTAGCCTATTTAGTTGTGAACAAAATGCACTAATTAGATTTTAAAATAAATTTTTTCCTTTAGTAGTTTTTCTAAAAATAAAATGTGAGGGTAACTTTACTCCAAAACCCGGGAATCTTTACTCCCGCAATGAAGGTTGGAGTAAAGTTACCCGCAGACGTTTTTTCCTGGATTAAGGACGATAGCTTTTGCATTTAGATATTATTTTTGGTGATCCAAAGTTCTATTCGTGTTCCTTTATGTTGTAGAATTGAAGAATGGGGAGGACAAAGCAGAAAAGGCTGGGTACTCGACCCTATCGAAACTATGATGACACCAAACTGCAATTGTGTTTAGAGGCAGTTCGTAGTGGCAATATGACCCATCGTCAGGCGGAAGAAGCTTTCAAAATACCACGGAAGACCATCTTCAACAAACTTAAGCAGCGACATGCAAAGCAGCCTGGATGCCCTCCTGTATTTTCAGCTGATGAGGAGAAGTCAGTTGTATGGTGTCTCACGAAAATGGCTGAGTATGGGTTCCCAGTAACAGAGAGGGATTTGCGCTGGATTGTTGGTGATTACCTACGCCAACTGGGTAAGGAGGAGCCAAAATTCTCCAACAACATACCAGGTAAAGACTGGCTAGAGGGATTTAAAAAACGAAACCCTGAAGTCACACAAAGGTGGGCGTCTAATATAAAAAGAAGCAGAGCTGCAGTGAGCGTTTCTGATTTGAAGGATTTCATCAACCATTTGACCTTGGAGCTAGAAGGAGTCCCCCCCTGCAATATATTCAATTTCGATGAGACGTGCCTTGTCGACGACCCAGGCAAGAAGAAAGTGGTAGTCAGGAGGGGAACAAAATATAAGATCTGTAACACTTCCAAATGTGGAACGTCCATAATGTTTTGTGGCAGTGCTTCAGGTGAACTTTTGCCTCCCTACGTGCTCAATCCCTACATGCATGTGGACAACCTGGACCGAGGATGGCCCACCCAACACCCGCTACAATAATAGCCCCAGTGGGTGGTTTGATGCCGCTACATTTCTTGACTGGTTCCAGTCACTTTTTCTCCCATTTGTTCGTCATCTTGATGGGAAAAAAGTGGTTATTTGTGACAATTTGAGCTCACACATTTCTGTCAAAGTTTTGAAAGAGTGCGAGAAAAATAACATCTCCTTTATATGTCTCCCCCCCCCCAACAGTACACACTTAACACAACCTCTCGACGTTTCTGTGTTCAGAGGAGTGAAGGCAGAATGGAGGAAACTGTTGGGTCAATGGAAGGAAAATATTGGCAATATAACTCTCCGTAAGGAGGATTTTCCTCGATTGCTGAAGAAGCTGATGGAGAACATTAAAGAAAATGTCTCAAACAACTTGATTTCTGGATTCCGTGCATGTGGAATTGTTCCTTGTGATGTTGAAGCTCTGTTGAAGAGAATCCCTGGAGTGATAGATAGCCAGCAAGAGCAGCCTATTTTCCCAGGAGATTCATTCTTGAAACAATTGGAAGCTAGAAGAGCCAAATGGACAGAAAAGAAGAAGGGTGGGAAAAGGAAAAAGATGGACGTCCCTCCTGGCAAAAGCGTGACGTCAGAGGACCTCGCCCCAGTAGGTGCCAGCTCATCCCAAACTCAGTCTACCTCGTCAAGAAAAGCTGGTGGGAAGAAGACATTGATTCCTGTTAATGACTACGACGAAGATGAGGAGGAGGAAAATTGTGACCTCGTCATAACGCAGGATGATTCAGAAGATGATGTTGACAGGATCGTGGAACAACTTCAGCAAGAAGAGCATGAAGATAACGCGTTAGAATTGTTGTTGACGGACAAAGAATCGATTAAATTTGCACCAGTAGAAAAAGAAGTAGGGAAGTTCTGTGTGATCAAATATATGGGTCAGATGTACCCTGGAAAGATTCTGAGTTTTGATGAGCACACTGCGGAAGTTTCTTCTATGCATAAGAGTTTAAAGTCATGGAAATGGCCTACAGAGCCTGATGTCCTTGATTACCCATGGAAAAATGTTTTAGGAAGAATCCAAGCTCCAAAGCTCATTTCCAAAAGAGGATTCTATAGGGTGCCAGAGTTGGATGATTTTATTTTCTAATGATATTTCTTCCATTTGAATTCGTTTCATTCGTTTAAATTTCCATTCTATCTCGTTAATTATTGTTCTTGAGGTTTTTACACAAAGTCATTTCGATTTTAATTTGAATATTTCTAGAAGTCATTCGTAGAAGTTTTTCCAGTAGTTGTGTTACTTTTCTTTTTTGATCGTTTATGATTCAGTTTGTTCTTTGTACTGTGATTTAGAAGAAGTAGGTCGATTTTCATTTTAGAAGAGATTGATTTTAGAAGTCGAGTTTGTCTATTTTCAATTGATCATCTTGCTGAATTTCGAGAAGCTACCGTTATTTTTAGAGGTGAAAGAGTGTTACCAATTACGAGTTTATAAATGTGTGATATTTACTGACTAGAATTGTGATTTACTAAGTGACAGTAACGTAGTTACTGAGCATCGATCTTGAGAGACTACTTTATTTTTCTATATTTTGATATTTAGACTAAAATTTGTCAATTTTTGCAGAAATAAATTTTTTTAATAGTATATCTGAGGTAATCTTTTCGATTCTGAGGTCAATCATTACTCCACTGTCAGTTCTTGGTGCAATAACGACGGATTTTAAATAGTGGAGTAAAGTTTGACACACCCTAAGGTAACTTTACTCCAAAGTTTAACAAAAAAAAAAAAAACATGGTACAATCATGATATTTAGATGTACCATCTCTTAAAATGTTCTATAGGCTCTGGAGATTATTATGCATTCAAGCAAAGTCAATTTGAACCATTCTAAGCAGGAAAAATTTGAGATCGAAAAAAAATTTGGTGAATCCTGGAGTAAAGTTTGACGTTTTTACGGTACCTATATTTAGTATCGGAACTCGGAGCTTTGGACCTCACAAATGGGTTCAATCCATTACAGCAGCGGAATCTCACAATTTTACGCTTTTTAATATAGTTGATAAACAAAACAATCTATTACCACGTCAGCTTTCCAACACATAAAAGTGTTACCTATACTGTATATTGATATCATTTAATTGGTCAAATTTCAAAAAATGTGCTGACAAAATCACTGAAAATGGCTAAGAATCGTTAAATTGATGTTTTTTAGCATAAGATTGGTCAAATAAAGTTTATCAACTATGAAATAGAACATTCAACAATTTATGTACGAAATTATGCTAAAAACTTGAACTCCATTAATTTTGTTTTAAAAAATCTATAAAATTGCAAAAAATAGCCTAAGATCCAAAATCTCTTTTTGAATAGGAGAGTATCGTTTAGAATACTTTTTTTTTTTTTTTTCATAAAATTAATAGCTAACATTTTCTTTTCACTCATAAATCTCCAATTTCTATACAACTTGAAATATACAAAATAAAAAGACACTTTTTCACCTATTTTTGGCTCATAGCACCCATGGGTGTGGAGCGATCGAGCTGGCGAGAAGTTAGGACCAACTAGACCCCAAGTGGAGTCTATGTGCGAAAGAACAGATTTTTTAAGTCAATTCTAAGGCCCTTTATGGCGGACGGCGGACAGACATTTCAAATTTGGATTCTACACACCTTGAAACGTAAAGTGACAAAGTTTGAGGGGGGGTTATACAAATTTTTTGCTATACGATCACATAGGCTTATTATTGGAAATAATAAACCAAAAAAGGAACCCATAAAAACAAGTTTTTAATGTAACTCTTTCTTTTTCTCATGTTCTCGGTTAATTTTATTGTTGTTTCAATATTTGGTAGTTTCTTGGCAACAGTAAATTGAAACAAAATCACATTGTTTCAAAATCACATGGATAATAACTTAAATTAAATTGACAAGGAAAATCATTTAATATTTTGTTGACCCGGGATTCATTGTCATTTTATGCAGAAGTTCAATAGTATCCTCCTCCTCCCTTCTCCTCCTCCTCCTCCTCCCTCATCCTCCTCCTCCCTACAATACACAACACTTGTAAGGTGTCCCATATCAAATTTCAAATTTTCGAAAATTTATAGTAGGTATAACTAACTTTTTCTTCGCGAAAATTTGATAGATTAAAAATGTACGCCAGCATGAACTCGTGTGCAAAATTTCAGATCGATTGGATATCGGGAAGTGGGTTAAAAATCGATCTGAAATTTTGTCTCAAGCAAGAAGTGAATCGAAGTTAAAAGAAACAGTTAAAAAATGATTTGATCACTATGTAGGTATCAATTTTTATTTCGATTCTGGTGTAGTTGATGTTGAGAGAGGATAGGGTGTGCGGAGGATGGAACATCTCACTCATAGGAGTATGTGAACCTACGTACATCATTGAGGACAAAGATCGCCATTCTGCCCCTCAGTGTGATATTCTTCTGTCAAACGCCAAGAACAACTCTGCGATGTCAAAGATAACTGGATTTTCGCACATTCCCTAAATGGATGCGATTCAACTTCATCTCTTTTCTGACATGGGAAATTAAATTCGTGGAGTTGCTACAAAACGGAAGTGCGTTAAATGAAACTATTTCGTTTTTTAATAACCAGCAATCCACAATTTCAACATTAAAGGACGAAGAGGAAAAATTCTTATTCTGCAAAACATTTTTAAAATTCTGTAAATTGTTATTGGTATCAAAAATTTCACCAAACGAATGCCACAACAAAACGTGAGGTTAATTTAGGTTTTTTTCCATTCCATCCACATCTGAAGCCGCACACAAACACCTATTGCGAGTTTTCCACCAGGTTCAATTATGAAGAGGAAACACAATGAACCCTGTGCATACGATGGGGTTGGGAACTGAAGAATAGCGTTCTGCTTCTCGTCATGACCACCAAGTCTCCGACCCCAAGCAGTCACTTACATCCAGTGACGGATTAATAGAATTTTGTGAGTGGCGGCGGTAGTCCTCCACCGGGAAACTCCCCCCCCCCCCCCCCCCCCCAGAAGTTTTTCGAAAAAGACCTTGAAAAACTCGCAGTTTTAGAGGTTTTAGACCCACACTTTATAGGTTTGTTCGCAATGACCATCAAACCGGTAAGAAATGGTTGGAAACGCGTTTGGGGCGTTCACAGTGTCCATTTGGGGAAATCTCTGACTGTATAGCATCCATAGTAGTCCGTTTGCAGTGATCACCAAACCAGTTTGAAACGCGTTGTGGATCGGTTTGACCAGTCAGAGAAATTTCTGCTGACCGATCTGACGGTTTGCCCCCCACCACACCACAACTTGAAGTAGCCAATCAATTCATTCCACTGTGGGATGTATGGGTAGCGGAAGCTCAGGGAGCTGAGAGATGATAAGATAAGCCAGCCGGAGATGAGATAGCCGTTGAGATATCTGCATGTCGTGTACTGTTTACTAAGTTCTGCCTTTGCATTTACCCTCGTTTTACTTCTACGGTTATTTATCAAGAGTTTCCTACAATGAGTTGTGTGATATGGAAAATCTTATGTGACGACGGCGTAGAATGGGAATCTTCGTCTGAATAGCAACAAAATACAAAATCATACAGTAAAATGTTATTACTTAATCTCAACTGATGAGTTGTTTGTAAAGCTATTAACATTAAAAATTAAGAATGTCGGTCGACGTCGAGATCGAATCTCACAATTTTACGCTTTTTAATATAGTTGATAAACAAAACAATCTATTACCAAGTCATATTTCCAACACATAAAAGTGTTACCTATACTGTATATTGATATCATCTAATTGATCAAATTTAAAAAAAAATGTGCTGACAAAATCACTGAAAATGGCTAAGAATTGTTAAATTGATGTTTTTTAGCATAAGATTGGTCAAATAAAGTTTATCAACTATGAAATAGAACATTCAAAAACTTATGTACGAAATTATGCTAAAAACTTGAACTTCATTAAATTTTGTTTTAAAAAATCTATAAAATAGCAAAAAATAGCCTAAAATCCAAAATCTCTTTTTGAATAGAAGAGTATCATTTAGAATACTTTTTTTTCCATAAAATTAATAGCTAACATTTTCTTTTCACTCATAAATCTCCAATTTCTATACAACTTGAAATATACCAAAAAAAGACACTTTTTCGCCTATTTTTGGCTCATAGCACCCATGAGAGTGGAGCGATCGAGCTGGCGAGAAGTTAGGACCAACTAGACCCCAAGTGGAGTCTATGTGCGAAAGAACAGATTTTTTAAGTCAATTCTAAGGCCTTTTATGGCCCGGACGGCGGACGCCGAACGGCGGACGGACATTTCAAATTTGGATTCTACGTACCTTGAAACGTAAAGTGACAAAGTTTGAGGGGGGGTTATAAAAATCTTTTGCTATACGATTACATAGGCTTATTATTGGAAATAATAAACCAAAATTAATATTTTAGGCTAAACAAATAAGGGTCACTGCAGGCTTCACGTGGCTGACAACCGTGGTTCTTGAAGTCCAAAAAGGCCCCTGGTGTCCATCTTCATCAGTTCATCCACATCCTTGATGCGAGTTGAATAAGCAGCGTCGTCTTTCCTGACATAGAGACGTCCCTCAGAGGTCCAAGCATAACGATAACTATACGCCTTTATCCATTTCCTTGTGAGCCAAAAAATATGTCCATTTTGAGCGGTTAGCCGTTCATTAACGAAGATTCTACTCTCAGGAAATGAAGAATGTAAATCCTTGGCCGTTTTCTCCCTGTTCACCCGCATCTGCTTCATCCACAGTTTTTTAAGGCTGCTGTTGTTAAACTTCACAATCAGACGACTGCCTTCTTTGGGGGGAGACGAAGCTGCTTTTCTCAGATGTGTTCTCAAACGAAAGATCGATTCAATGTCACTCTCAGACACCGAAACTCCAACTTGACTTGCTAAGCTTTTCAACACATCTCCCAGATTTATCAAATTCGCCCTCGAATTCGGCGGGAATAAACTAAATTTTCTTGATCTTTCCATCTCGTTGGTGAATGAGAAGTATGATTTTTTCAATTTATTCATGTAGCGATATAACGATACATAGTACTTCAAATCACCCTTTAGTCCATAAACATGCAGCCTTCCATAGTATGATCAACCGAGCCCTAGCTATTCCGATGAATGAACGAAATTTATCAAAAGTAAATCCATTATCAAAAGCATAGCGGCTAGTAACGGATATAGAGAAGATTTCGTTGATACCATATGGGATAAGGTTCTTAGGAAAAAGAGTTGGGAAAAAGTTTCCAATCTGGCTAGGGAAGATGTAACTTAAAAAAAAAAAAAAAAAAAAAAAAAAAAAACAATGGATAAGTTTACCTTATTATGGGAAAATTTCTGATAAAATCGGCCAAATTCTATCATCAAGAGGTTACAAAGTAGGTTTTAAAACTAAAAATAGTCTTAAAGCATTACTAGGATCCGTTAAGAACAAAATCAATGTTCAGGATAAAAGTGGGGTTTATAAATTAAAATGTTCTTGTGGCTACAAATATTTCGGTCAGTCTGGTAGGAAATTTAGGGAAAGAATAGACGAGATCAGGAGGATTTCAGGGAAAATAAGGGTAAGTCTCCATTTGCGAAACATCTTAAGGAATCCAATCATAGATACAATTTTAATTTGACAGACAGACAGTTTGTAGAATTTCTTCATTTTTTCCCAAAGGAAGGTATGTTGAATGTACTTGAAAAATTCAAAATTATCAAAAGTGACAGATCTGATAAATGTTTAAATGAGGATATATACCTCAATATATTTCACGACTGATAGGTCCATTTCTATAAAGCTTGGAATTATCCCTTCACACTGTTGAAACCATTTTTAGTTATTTTCACCTTTCACTTCATCTGATTAGCTACAGTCCACCCCCGTTCACGTTGTATGCATTTTATTGGTTGTACCTCCTGCCCGCTTTCCTTTCTCTTGACCAATGGGATTCAATCTCCCTTCACCTGTGACTATAAAAGCTGTGTCCTTTCTAATGTGTCTTCAGTTATTGTTTATTACTGATGGTGGCCTAACCGTCGAAATCGATTTAACATTGTAACTTCTTATTTTTCGTGGAAATAGACAACGTTTTTCACTAACTTCCGTTTTGAAATGATCTCAATTTATGCTGACATCTTGCGTCGCTTCAACCGTCCCGAAAATTAAAGCAGCAGAGCTACACAGAAAGTCATTATGCCTTCAAATATTCGAATGCATTCATATAGATGACCAATGTAAGGTACCCACCAACATTGGTTTTTTAAATTTAACAATTTATTGACTTTTTAAAAAATAAAAGATCCCCTATTTGAACATGAATATGTTTTTTGGCCTGGGGCTCTGAAATTCGTGCACAGCCTCCCCGATATCTATAAACAACAGCTTTTAGTAGAAACCAAGGTCGCAAACAAATAGTAATTTCACAGAAATCATTCTTGATCCGCTGTGTGAACTACATTCTCTCTTGTCTATCCTACGAAGTTGCAATTTAATAAGGAAATTCATTGGAACATTGATAGCCGATTGAAATGATGCGCTCTTTCCGGAACAGCTGTGTAACTTGATAGGAAATCCCTCTTGGCCGTTGATAGCCGAATGAAATGATGGGCTCTTTCCTAATCTGCTGAGTGAGCTAAATTCTCTCCCGCTTATCTTAGGGATATGAAATTTGATAGGGTAACTCTCTGGGACATTGGGAGACGATTGAAATTGTGAGCTTCTTTCTGATCAGCTGAGTGAGCTAAATTCTCTCCTGTTCACCAGAGGAAGTTGACTTTTGAATAGTGTGACTCTCTCTAGGAGTCTAGGAGACGAATGAAATGCCAAGCTCCATCGAGATTAGCTGGGTTAGCACATTTACTACGCAAAAACATATTCACGAATCCATATTTTTCCATGAAGCGGGGAAACTGTATATTTCATCATTAAAATGTTCAGAATGTTCAAAAAAGTTAGTAGAAACCAAGGTCCGCAAGCAAATAGTAATTTCACGGAAATCATTGCTTATGGAACTGGGGAGTATATTTCGGCATAAAAACAGGCAATAAACTACAGGTGACAGATCTTGGTTTCCTTTTCTTCGATTTTCGTAAAACTTATCAATGCATTCGATTTTTAAAAATAGCCATTCGATAGAGCAGAAATTGAGGGGAAGGAAAAACTCAAGATTGGAAGAAAGAACGGAGAAATAAAGAAATTAAGTCGTGAATACCGAAACTGTGCTGCTTAAGGGGAGTCAGCCCGAAAAAAATAATTTTTTTTTTCGATTTTTTAAAATTCTCTTATATTATACGCTACACAATTTGAAGCAATTCGATATTTAACACGTGACTGTTCCGAATACGGAAACCTAAGATAAATGCGTTCAAAGTGGACCATCCCATGGCTGCTCTTTTGCTCTAGACAAGAGAAACGGCGCCTTCCGCCTGCTTGGTTAGTGTACCACGCTGTCATTCCTGCTTCAGTTCTGGAAGCAAAATCCCCAATAGTGGTAAAAAACTGAACAATCCATACCATGCCAACCATTGCAATACCAATTTACAAGCAGCTATGGTAGTAAAAAAGGTAGAAATGACTAGACGTTCAACAGCACGGCCAACCCCCCATCACCAGTGCCATCTAGATTCAATTCTTCTTCATATTTGACCTCCGTAACATCATTTTAGGGGTAAATATGATCTGTTTGTCTAACTAATCTATATTTTGCTAAAAGGATTGATTTAGGATATTTTTGTATTTTTGAGATGCGAGCTTGCGAGCATCCAGACCACCAAACTATAAAAATCAGTCATATCTATTACGTAGGCCTGTTTCGTTATACGGAAGCTGAATATTACACGGAGGCCGATTATGATTTTTAAGGAGGCCTTTTTATTACACGGAGGCCGATTATGGTTTATAAGGAGGTCGGTTTATTATACGGAGGCTGGTGGTGGGGGGTATTACGGTGCTCTTGAACGCCAAGTGTAGAAATGGTCTCAATATTTACTATACCGTACACTGAGGTGTTGGCGTATTCGTCGTATCCCTTCGGGGACCTCCCCTGTGAAGCCATTGACGATGGGGATGAAGACTGCGTAGGATTTCCTAAAAACATGAAGGATTTCCAGCAGGAATAACATTCTTCTTTTCCTGACATCCTTACGCTTTTTGAAAATACGTTTCACTCTCATTTTTCCACGCATGCGAACCGTACAGAACGAGAAAAAATTGAGGTGAACTTCGGAAATGTCAAAAAACCAAAATAATTTACAAATCTGAAACAATAATCAAACTGTAACCCTAAATAAGCCTTTCTTATTCTTTTTCTCGTTGTTTTACGATTTTTCCACACGGGACGGTAGTAAACTGGTAAGCTAGAAAAATGTTCTTCTTTAGAAAAACGTGTTTCTCTCAAAACAACATTTTCTGATACTTACGTGCACTTTCTGCGGTACCTATGCAACCAATTTTGATTCTTTTTTTTTTTTTTTTTTTCATGTTGTTTGTGCGTCACTAATGCGTCGATAGACGAGGGGGTTGGAATAATTTTGATTTCTAGAGTTTGTGGTTAGGAAAATTTTACCTACCAAAAACCGGAATTTCCATTTTTCAATACAAAAAATTATAACAATATTGAAACTTGAAAAACTCTCGTCTGTTGATAGTCCTCAGTGAGACAAACAAAACAAAACAAAAATCTTTGAATTCGGACCGGTACTTACCTATCTTTAGGTACTTATAGGGAAGCACCTAAATGATCAATCATGATTTTTTTTACATAGTTTTGTTCATTAACATCTAAACTGTCGTCCTATCAACCATTCTTAATTTTCTACTGCGTTTTAAGCAACGCAGAGATGTTTGCATGAAACGCTGTTTTTTGGACTGAGTAGCTACTACTGGTGCCTCTACCTATGTACTGCTGTACTGAGAATAGATCCCATATCTGCATTTTTGGCCATATTGAGTTAATGGTACCCTCCCCCCTCCCACCGTTTAGGGCGGTGGTTTTTTTCGATTTGGCTAGTCTCGAATTCGGATATCTCAACGGGAAATGCCTCAAAAACGGCTTACAATAACTACGTAACATTACATTACATTAACTACGTTTTGGTTTGATTTACTAATGAAATTCGGTAACTTGCCTTTTCTAGAGCAAAACCCGCATATCTCGTCGACAGATACGATTATTTTATCTGTATTCAGTTAAACGTACGATTTGCGACACTCCAGATAAGAATTCATTTCTTAGTATTTTAGGACTCGTAGCGCCTGATACAATTTCGGGATCGGTGGCAGATACGATTTTTCTTCCCAGTATTTTGATCGATCAGTTCGTGACGAGAGTCCGAGGAGTACGGTTCGCTGTAGATCTCAGTCCGTTATCTCTAACTTCCGTCTCATTTGCTTTGTTTTCCTTCTCTCTCGACGTTAGCCTATCGCTCGACGGTTCGCTAGCGTATCGCTTCACTCCGTGTACGCACTGGTGGACTTTATAACCCTCTGAGATGGTTGGGAATGAACCGCCCGCTCCTAAGAAGCAAAAGGTAAATAATTACTCTCCATTCTACTCTCTCAACCGATTCGCACCCCTTGAAAATATGGAAACACATAACCAAACCAATGAAACACAAAATCAAACCACTGAAACACCACAAAATCAATCTAATAAACCACCGCCAATCTATATAAACAATTTAAAAGACATAAATGCATTGATACCTCATATTAAAACATTATGCAGTGGCAAGTTTAAACACATCACAATTGAAAACAAGCTGAAACTCAATTTCGATGAAATAGAGGATTATCGAAAGGTTATAGCCTATTTACAGTCTACCGATGCCCAATACCACACGTTTCAACTAAAAACAGACCGCAACTTCCGAGTGGTGCTGAGAGGACTACACCCAACGTGCGATATAGAATCAATGCTAAATGAACTTAGGGAAAAGGGATTTAACCCTGTTCAAATGATCCCTGTGCACCACCCAGTGACGAAATCTCCACTTCCGCTATTCTTTCTTGACTTGGCACCAAATGCGGACAATCATAAAATATATACCCTTACCGATTTGTTCTACTGTAAAGTGAAAGTCGAACCTCCCAAACCATGGAGAACTGTAATCCAATGCTTGAGATGCCAAGCCTTCGGTCAATCGAAAAATTATTGCCAAAACCAACCAAAATGCGTAAAATGTGACTCCAATCATCCGTCAGACCAATGTAACAAACCCACAAGCACTCCTCCTACCTGCGTAAACTGTAAAGGGCAACATACGGCAAATTACAAAGGATGCCCGGTCCATAAAACCTTGCAAAACCCTATTAAAGGGACAAAATGGACAATTGACAAATACAAGCTTCAAAATCCTTCACCTACAAGCCCGTATCTGAACCAACCTTCAACCAATACTAACCCAAGCGTCGAGTACCCCCCACATCCAGGTACCAAAACGTATGCCAGTGCAACAGCTACTTCACCTTTCTCACCTGAACAGCTCTACCACAAAATTGATAAATTACTTTCCACACTCACCCCACTAATCGAAATGTTCGCCCATATCCTTCCCAAACTACTAAAAATATAAAATGGCTGTACACTCAATAAACAATATGACAATTAGCACTTGGAACTGCTGTGGAGTTGGGAAAAAATTCCACGAACTTTCCCTGTATCTACAACAGTACAATATCGACATAATTCTTCTATCCGAAACCAAACTTGCACCTCACATTACGTTCTTCATCCCTGGTTATAAAACATACCGTTCTGATCATCCTAGCGGCAGGCGAAAGGGAGGATCAGCTCTCTTAATTAAAAACAACCTTGAGCACGACGAGCTTCCGCCAATAGTAGAAAACGAGATGCAAGCTTGCCAAATCACAATACATACGCCCTACATCCCAAACCTCAAAATTTGCTCCTTCTATTCTGCCCCAGAGAATCGAGTTCAAATGGGCGATCTTCTATCACTGATTCAAGAACTGCAAAACTGTTTCATTCTAGGCGGGGATTTCAATTCCAAGCATCCTCGATTCGGTTGCCAAACAACGAACCCGAGAGGCAGACTCCTCCACGACGTTATCGTACAGCATGGCCTGGAAGTGTTATCACCACACGAGCCAACTCATTATCCTGATAGCGGTCTTTCCCCAGATATCCTGGATTTCTTCATTTGCAAACGAGCACATCATCTCATAACAGATATAAAAGTTCCACATGAAACGAGCTCTGACCATTATCCCGTGCTAATAGAAATGCAGTTACAAGGCACCACCATGTACAATCATCGCTCTCTTGTAAATTACCCAGTCGACTGGGAAAGATACAAAAATACAATTCAAGATCTGGTGAACCTGCAGATACCTTTAAAAACCCCATCTGATATAGACATTGCAGCTTCCACTCTAACAAATATAATGCACATTGCAGCAGAAACAGCCTCATCGCCAAAAATAATAGCAATTCACAAAAATAGTAACAATTACGTTTCTCCACTAATTACGGATCTACTCAACAACAAGAAAGCAGCAAGAAGACAATGGGAGTTGACCAAGCATCCACAGGATAAAAACAGATACAACAATGCAACAAAAAGACTTAAATTAGAACTAAAAGAAGAATCGGACAATGCTAAAATGAATAAGTTAATAACATTAAATACACAAGACAATTCTCTATGGCTTAAAACTAAGAGCATAACACAAGAGCGCAGCGACATACCACCTCTAAAACATGCTGGTCAATGGCATACAACAGCACAGGCGAAAGTCGACCTCTTCTCGGCAATTCTTACAGAACAATTCTAACCAAATCCAGACAACGATCCGGCATTTTCAGAGCAGATACTGCAAAAGATAGAAGAACCCCTGGAGCTCAGCAAATTTTCTTGCTTCTTCAGCCCTGGCGACGTCAGAAACGCAATAAACAGAGCGGCCAATAAAAAATCTCCAGGAGCCGATCTCATAACCCCTCAACTAGCAAAAAACCTACCCCGGAAAGGCGTTGTGCTATTGACACAAATTTTCAATGCCATGCTGAGAACGACCCATATACCAAGAAAATGGAAACATGCCGAGATAGTAATGATTAAAAAGCCCAACAAGAAAAACAGCGATCCACTCAGCTACCGGCCGATCAGCCTCCTACCCTTCTTTTCTAAACTATTCGAGAGGCTACTTCTACCTAAGCTCATAGAACACCTAAATGCTCTAATCCCGAACACTCAATTTGGTTTCAGACCATCACACTCTTGTCCCATGCAACTCCACAGGGTAATAGACCAAATCCTGGAAACGTACGAAGCCAAAAAGGTTTGCTTGGGTGTCTTCCTTGACAAAGAGAAATGTTTTGACAAGGTAGTACACCAAAGCCTCCTCTACAAAATCAAACCCCAACTACCAGATACTTATTATAGATTAATACAATCATACCTTACAGGACGCACTTTCTCAGTGAGGTATAAAAACGCTCTATCCTCCTCCAAGCCAATACTATCAGGAGTCGCACAGGGAAGTGTGCTTGCTCCATTTCTGTACCTAGTATATGCGCACGACCTACCTCAATCAGAAAACGCAATGCTAGCACAATTTGCTGATGACGTGGCTATCCTATAGGTGGGCAACTCCTTTGAAGAAGCAACCACCAGCACTCAATCTGCACTAGATAGAGCCTGTGACTGGTGCTCAAAGTGGAGAGTTAGAATGAACTCCTCTAAGTCTGTCGTAATCCCGTCTACCAAGCTAAGAATTGACCTCCAGGATATCCTCCACATCAACAGCGACCCAATACCACAGGACACGAAGGTTCGTTACCTAGGTGTCCATTTAGACAAGACATTGACCTGGGAGATCCACATAAAGTACCTAGTCACTAAAATAAGACAGCGAATTCGCCGGCTAAAGCCTCTACTACACGACCGCTCTCCTCTGAGTCTGTCAACAAAGCGGCTCCTTTACTTCTCCCTGATTCGACCTATCTGGGAGTACTCTTGTGGATTATGGGGATCAGCTGCTGCTAGCCACATAAAAAAAATACAAGTGACTCAAAATCGAATCCTACGTATCATTACTGGAGCACCCTGGTACGTTCGCAATTTGACCCTGCATAAAGACCTAAACGTACCTACAGTACAGGAAGTTATTCGGAGCGCATACTGAAGGCTAGATGCCAAAATGTCAGGACACGGGAACATACCAATTGCGAGTCTTCCAAAGAACCCACCCCACCACCAGATAGAAGGCGACTCAAGAGGAAGAGGCCACAGGACCACCTAACAGATTGAACTATTTTCATCATTTCGTTAACTTATTTATGTATATACTTATTACCCCACATATCATATTTGTTATCAATACTTGTTATCAATTTTGTTATCAATACTTACTTTAATTTATTGTTCTATAATTATCCGTCGTTAACATATAATATAATAATACTGATATAGGACAGCCAGTGGGCTGCACCTTGAGCGTGTAACATGTTAATTAATCTTAGATTACTATATCAATTTACTCACAACTGAAATGTCCATATAGACAATAAAGTTCTACATTTATTAAAAAAAAAAAAAAAAAGTATTTTGATCATACAATTGTATTTTTTCTTGTCAGATCTAATGCGGTTTTCGGAGGTTGGCAACCACGATTTTTTCTCCAAGTACAGGGTGCTCCAGAATAACTTCACTATTTGAAAAAATCACTGTTCGGCAAGTAGGGGTCGTAGAAGGGTGGGAGAGGGCTCATTCGAAGGAGAAGGACCCGAAGTTTCGCTTCCCCTACCGAAAATTGCCAACATGCTTTGGACGAAGGAGGAATGGGCGTTCGCCGTAGAGGCCTTCTTTTCTAACAGTCGCTCAGTCGTGGGTACCCAATGAGCCTTCCGCGTGCGCTCCGAATTCCTTCCTACCGATACGGTTCCCGGCCAGAATTCCATCCTTTCGTGGGTTGACACATTTTGGGAGAGTGGAACTGTCACAAAACCAGAAATGGACGCCCTCAGACCTCCAGAACGCCGGTTAATGTGGAAAGAGTAAGGCTCTCGTTTTTGCACTCCCCCCGTTTTTCAGCTCGCAAACATGCAGCTGCTTTAGGGATTTAAGTCACCACTGTTCGATGGATGGAGCACTTTGTGACAAAATAAAACTGAACTTCAAGAGTGGGGATGAACCCAAGGATATAATATTCAAACATGAATTCTCAAATCTTTTTCTAAAGCGAATTTTATTCCGCTAAAATGAAAGAAAATAAATTTGCTTCTTTACAAAAAAAAAATATATATATACAGGAAAATCGGAAATACTCAGGGTTCGGAATGTCACAGGTATAATAAATGCGGTAATACGGTGAAGATACGAAGTCAGATTCGAGAAGTTACCTAGGTATTGAACAAAATCACTAGTTCCTGGTAAGGTGTAACGCTGACACTTACTTAAATTCCGACTGCCGTGGAAATACTCAACAATATATTCTATTTTATACGTTACACTATGCAGTAGATAAGAACTGTAGGTGAGGAAGAGAAGGACAGAAGGCAGGCGGGCTTCCAAATCCGAGAGATAACCAGTCTGTAGGTAGGTACCTAAAACTGATAAAATAAACGAAATATGCTTATTCTTTGCACGTTCCCACATATGTATTTTGACGTCTGATCAAGTCTAAATTGCGGGACATACTGGTACGGTAGTTGATCCGCCACACGTAGAATTTTTGATGTAGAGTAGACTATCGAGGGCGGTGATGCAGTGAATTTCCCCGAAGAATGTTCTCCACCAGGCATATAGTCTTGGTCCTTGATAACTTCGGCGGATCTGCTACAGAATAAACGAAATGGTTGGATTCTTGAAGGAAATAAACGTGAGAAGAACAGCCCAGGGTATGGTGGACAATGCTTACCCAAAGGCGAAGTTGTTCCACCAGAACTCGAGGTTCTCTGAAGTCAGAAGATTGTGGAGACAGTGGTAAGAGAGACTTGCTTTTACGGCAACTGAACTGGTTATTAAAACCATTCAAATTTACGGGAGGATTTTATATAAAAAAGGTGGAACCGGGAGACGATATGGCATGTGCGGAGCGCAGACGAGAAGACAAAGAAAACGAGCAGTTGTGTCGCGAGTCCTGTAGGCAGCAGCAGCTCTGAGGTGAGAAAGTAGTCCCCACGTGTTGGGAAAATAGAATTCTTCATTTACCCTCTAAATATAATCTCCGTTCATTTAAACAATAATAAAAAAACATAAGGGTACCAGGTTGCGAAGAACTAATTCCATTACAACAGTCCTCAGAATAATTATGGTGGAGCTGTTGCTTGCTGAGTCCCACTATGGGAGGCAGTTGTAGAGGCCAACCTCATACCGCGCAAATTCAAACGTGGGGGGAGATTTAAAATCTATTCACGGTACAACTTCTCTGACCGCCTCATCTCGATCAGAGGCGACCTCACTTGGCGCCGCGCTCCTCGTATTTGGCTCCCTGCAATTTTTTCTTATGTGGATATTTGAAATCCCTCATTTATGTCGATCGCCCACGAACCCTGGCCCAACTCAAGGAAACATTCGTCACGCCATCGTGAACATACCGGTCGATATGCTGCAAAGAGTAGAGCGAAACTTCAAAAATCGACTAAATGAGTGCATTAACAATGGGGGGCATCATATGCTAGATGTCATTTTCAAACACCTTCGAAAAAAATTTTTTGATGTACTTGACAATGAAAAAAGAATTAAACGATAACTGCAATACTTTTTTTTATTTATTGACCTTTCAAATAATGAAGTTATTCTGGCGCACCCTGTATACTGCATATATGAGGAAATGATTTTTTTTTTTTTCCGCCACATAGAGCGGTACTAATTTTGTATTGGAAAAAACATATCAATCTCGTTGCTAAACAATAACTTGTATGTGCACCAGATACGAGGGAATCGCCTAGTACAATGTTCCACACCTTTTTTGCAATTTTCTGACCAAAATAATATTTTTCCTGCCACACCACGCGATTCAGCAAGAAATTTCTATGGAATGAGTGCTTTTGGAGCTCGAGACAACATAAAATAGAGCTAAAATCATGAAATTTCGACTCAAAACCTTGAGACGCATTTGCCCAAAAGTAGGGTTTGGTCAGATATGAGATCTATTCTTAGTACGGGAGTAGGTATATTTGAAGTGTTTTCTGAAGGAACACACGAAAATTGATGTGCTTGCTGAAATCAACATAGACAATCAAAGCACAATCGACTTGGTGCGCAATGAGATGTATATTTGCCTGACCAAACACATCGATGTGCGTTTACATTTTCTCAAGGAGTAGGTAGAGGAGGAGGCTGCCCCACAGCAAAGCAGATTCCAGCCCTTCTGACCAAGCCGTTGGGATCTGTGACGTTTGAACAATTTATGAACAAATGGCGGGCTGAATTTGAATCTTATGATCTGTTTGTAATCCTGTAGTTGATTGATTTTTTCCAAAATTACGAAGTTGTGTTGAATAGGATAATTTTGTACACCACATGAAGCAAGTTGGTACCTAACGTTTTCGGATTGTGGTGTAGAGATACACGTGGAAACTTTGCTTACCTTTTATTGATGCTGTAAAAAAGCTTAAAAATTCCTTAGTCCGAATGAACTTAGCTTTCATTAGAACCCGAGTTTAATACTAACACTTCACTTGTAAAAGTTTGTACCTAGTTGAGGCCATTATACCGAATAACTACCATGTATATTATGAACTAGGTATGTGCTCCACAGACAGATTGTCGTAGACGCGACATTTTGACGAAAAAATGTATTTTCTGGCGAACGTTTTTATATTTATTTGAAGACAACTATTTATCGATTCCAAATAGCATAATTTGCACATAAAAAGCAATTAAAATATATTTAAAAAACTGAATATTTGCGGATGTGATGTGAAACTGATAAGGGTGATAAGGAGTAAACCTATTTAAGTTTAAAAGGTCATTTATGGCAACATCAACGAGGCATGACATCATGTGTACAATCTGCTACCTTTCTCAATTCAAATCCTACTATCGAAATGACCATTGAACTGCAGCCAAACGAGTATTACAGGTCACTATCACTCGCTCTTGTTTTTCACAAGACTGGCAAGAAGGAACTGAGTGGAATGTTGGATACTAATTGGGAAAGCTGTATTGATAGACGTTCGTACACTGGTTACTGTTTTCAAATCAATGGTACTGCAATAAGCTGGGAAGCAAGGAAGCAGCACTCAGTGGCCGGATCAACAACTCAGAGTGAATACATGGCACACTTGGAATCTGCAAAAGAAGCCATGCACCTGAAATATTTGATAAATCACGTTTATGTCGAACAAGTCACTGTGGCAATCCAAACCGACAGCCAAAGCGCAATAAATTGGACTATTTATCCAGTAGTAACAGCGAAATACATACATATTGCCCTCAAAGAACACTTCATGAAGGAAGCCATTGAGCACAAGGAAATCGAGCTCCAGTATTGTTCAATTGATGAAATGATGGCCAACATCTTTACAAAGGCACCACCTGTATGGCCCAAAATTCTTAGTGTTACAAAGATGACTAGGAGTGGGCAGCAGATAGTGAGGTGGAGTCTGTAACAGAGTTACCTCCTGTGAGGTCCATCGAGGTCCCGTCAGGGCACCAGAGATAGCGCTGTCGGCGTTCCGTTGATGAAACAACGGGCGCCTCGGCCGTTCTCGATCATTTTTGGCAGCTGGTTTGGCGTTGGATGGGATTCCAGGTGACTGGAAAACCAATCTACTCCGAACATGGCTCATTAAAAGCTATTAGTAGGAGTGGGTATCTCTCTGACGGGATGCTGTTACTCTCCTCTACCTTTTTATGAGGATTTAGGCCCCCATTGCACCTCTGGGGGGGTACCTAAATTCCTTATATGGTAGCAGAGCGTGGTTTGGATTATGCACGGCTGACGCCTAGTAGTCGAATCCACTATTTTTTGAGGCGTTAATGTGTCAGAAGAAACATGGCCCGGGGTTCCAGAAGGAATTCCCATTATCACCCTTTGGTATATAAATAATTGCATTGGTCTTTGACTTATAATTTTCCTCTTTCCCCCATTTATATTTTATATATTTTCAATTTTATGCGACCTGAGTATTGCTATAATGTCAATTACCAGGTTAGTGCACAATTTAAGTCCCCATAGTTGGGCATATTAATTTAAGTCCCCAATGTTGGGCATATTAATTCATATATATTTTATTTTCCTAAGGTATAAGTCTCCATAGTTGAGCCTCCGTTTTGTCCCGATTGTTCAATGAATATACTTCTTATGAAGATTCATTGACAATCCTGTTTTAATTTCTATTTCCCCATCCACAATCGCCAATGCAGCTATTTATGAATGAATGAGCATCAGTTCTCAGCTATTAACTATTGCACCCAGTTAACATCCTTGGTCTTCAATCAAGGATGTCTTTAAGGGGAGGAGTGTAACAGAGTTACCTCCTGTGAGGTCCATCGAGGTCCCGTCAGGGCACCAGTGATAGCGCTGTTGGCGTTCCGTTGATGAAACAACGGGCGCCTCGGCCGTTCTCGATCATTTTTGGCAGCTGGTTTGGCGTTGGATGGGATTCCAGGTGACTGGAAAACCAATCTACTCCGAACATGGCGCATTAAAAGCTATTATTAGGGATGGTATCTCTCTGACGGGATGCTGTTACTCTCCTCTACCTGTTTATGAGGATTTAGGCCCCCATTGCACCTCTGGGGGGGGGGGGGGGGCACCTTAATTCCTTATAAGTCTTAGAAGAGATCTTTCCTCGACAATTTATAATCAATTCCCAAAAATATGTTCAAGTTACCAAGCGAGTTATAATGACTTCTGTTCGAAAAAATTCTTTGTTCTAGTAAAAAATAAAATCTCTCACAAAAATTCCACTGACTCAATATCTAAGACCATTCAACCCTGATGACTTCATATGAAGTCAAGCAGACACCTCCTGTGGCCTTGTGAATGTAAATGAAATCAAGGCACCCCTACAAACTCTGCTCATTCAAACATGCCGGTAGGGATGGAGAAGGGCTGTAGGTCTTTAGGCTGGTGCTTTTAACATTCAGTAACTTTCAAGGTACTGTTAGAAGTTCCTCATTCGCAGCTCTGGGCAGTTGTGGCTCGTCAACAGAGCCTAACATAGAAACTGAACACTCAAACATTTATGATGCCACTGCTGGTCAGGCTGGGGCATCAGACCTGATTTGTAGAGCCTTGTTAAATAGGTAAAGTGTGAATGGTTGCAGAAATTATAGAGACTGTCCAAAAACCGATTATCTTACAGTCCACATTTGGCGCAAGTGTGACTACTTTTGCACAGTCTACTGCTTTATGAGAAATAAAATCCACTTTTTGAGGAGTGAAATTGCTACTTGCTCTACTATCTATGAGCCATCCATGAGAGATACTTGCTACATTAAGACACACTGTGTTCATCAACTTTCCATTTTTATCGCATTTTTTTTAATTTCGATTTTTTTATTTCGCTGTACCTAGCTATGTATCCTTTGCTACCATAATTATTACACGTAAAGCCTTGTCTTCTATTGAACCGTTTGCCAATAACGCATTATCTATTACACTATTACACACTGCTACAAGTTGGCTTAGTTGTCTAGAAAAACGCCTAAAAACCACACAGGTCTGTTTTTGTTATTCCTTGATAAAATAGCACTAACATTACTTCAATAACTGTTGTCAGTAGTACACTAAATTCCAGAGATTACCCATTGTGTTTGCATATTATTACGAAATTTTCCATTTCTATGACAGGTGAGAAGCCCTATGCCTGTGGTAGCTGTGACTACCGAGCCAGTCACCTTGGTAGTCTGAAAAGACACTTGAGATCACATACGGGTTTGTACTGTTTACTTCTGGATAGAATAACACTAACATTACCTTAATAACTGTTGTTATTGGTACAGGAAATTCCAGAAATTAGCTATTGTGTTTGCACAATATTACAAAATTTTCCATTCTATGACAGGTGAGAAGCCTTATGCCTGTGATAGCTGTGAATACCGAGCCAGTTACCTTAGCAGTCTGAAAACACACTTGAGATCACACACAGGTTTGTGTTTTTTACTACTTGATAGAATAACATCAACATTACTTGAATGACTGATGTCATTTGTACACCAAATTCCAGAAATTAGCAATTGTGTTTGCATAATATTGCATTATTTTCCATTTCTTTCACAGGTGAGAAGCCATATGCCTGTGATAGCTGTGACTACCGAGCCAGTCAAGTTGGTAAACTGAAAAATCACTTACGATCACATACGGGTTTGTACTGTTTACTTCTTGATAGGATAACCCTAATATTACTTCAATAACTGTTGTCATTGGTACACGGAATTCCAGAAATTACCCATTGTGTTCGCACAATATTACAAAATTTTCTGTGTCTGACAGGTGAGAAGCCCTATGCCTGTGATAGCTGTGACTACCGAGCCAGTCACCTTGGTAGTCTGAAAACACACTTACGATCACATACGGGTTTGTACTGTTTACTTCTTGATAGAATAACACTAACATTACCTTAATAACTGTTGTTATTGGTACACGAAATTCCAGAAATAAGCTATTGTGTTTGCACAATATTACAAAATTTTCCATTCTATGACAGGTGAGAAGCCTTATGCCTGTGATAGCTGTGACTACCGAGCCAGTGACCTTGGTACTCTGAAAAGACACTTGAGATCACATACAGGTTTGTACTGTTTACTTCTTGATAGAATAACACTAACATTCCTTCAATGACTGATGTCATTGGTACACCAAATTCCAGAAATTAGCAATTGTGTTTGCATAATATTGCAATATTTTCCATTTCTTTCACAGGTGAGAAGCCATATGCCTGTGATAGCTGTGACTACCGAGCCAGTCACCTTGGTAGTCTGAAAAATCACTTACGATCACATACGGGTTTGTATTGTTTACTTCTTGATAGGATAACCCTGATATTACTTCAATAACTGTTGTCATTGGTACACGAAATTCCAGAAATTAGCAATTGTGTTTGCATAATATTGCATTATTTTCCATTTCTTTCACAGGTGAGAAGCCATATGCCTGTGATAGCTGTGACTACCGAGCCAGTCAGCTTATTAATCTGAAAAATCACTTACGATCACATACGGGTTTGTACTGTTTACTTCTTGATAGAATAACCCAGATATTTCTTCAATAACTGTTGTCATTGGTACACGAAATTCCAGAAATTTCCCATTGTGTTTGCACAATATTACAAAATTTTCCATTTCTCTACGAGGTAAGAAGCCCTATGCTTGTAATAGCTGTGACTACCGAGCCAGTCAACTTGATACTCTTAAAAAACACTTACAATCACATACGGGTTTGTACAGTTTATTCTTGATAGAGTAACACTAACATTACTTCAATAACTGATGTCAGTGGTACACGAAATTCCAGAAATTACCCATTGTGTTTGAGTAGTATTACATAATTTTCTGTGTCTGACAGGTGAGAAGCCCTATGCCTGTGATAGCTGTGACTACCGAGCCAGTCACCTTGGTAGTCTGAAAACACACTTACGATCACATACGGGTTTGTACTGTTTACTTCTTGATAGAATAACATCAACATAACTTCAACGAATGATGTCTTTGGTACACCAAATCCAGAAATTACCCATTGTGTTTGAGTAGTATTACATAATTTTCTGTGTCTGACAGGTGAGAAGCCCTATGCCTGTGATAGCTGTGACTACCGAGCCAGTCGACTTGATCTTCTGAAAACACACTTGAAATCACATACGGGTTTGTGTTGTTTACTTCTTGATAGAATAGCATCAACATTATTTGAATGACTGATGTCATTGGTACACCAAATTCCGTAAATTACCCATTGAGTTTGCATAGTATTACATAATTTTCTGTGTCTGACAGGTGAGAAGCCCTATGCCTGTGATAGCTGTGACTACCGAGCCAGTCGACTTGATCTTCTCAAATCACACTTGAAATCACATACGGGTTTGTGTTGTTTACTTCTTGATAGAATAACATCAACATTAGTTGAATGACTGATGTCATTGGTACACCAAATTCCAGAAATTACCCATTGTGTTTGCACAATATTACAAAATTTTCCATTTCTCTGACAGGAGAGAAGCCTTATGCCTGTAATAGCTGTGACTACCGAGCCAGTCAGCTTATTAACCTGAAAAGTCACTTACGATCACATACGGGTTTGTACTGTTTACTTCTTGATAGGATAACATCAACATAACTTCAATGAATGATGTCATTGGTACACCAAGTCCAGAAATTACCCATTGTGTTTGCTCAATATTACAAAATTTTCCATTTCTCTGACAGGTGAGAAGCCCTATGCTTGTAATAGCTGTGACTACCGAGCCAGTCAACTTGGTACTCTTAAAATACACTTACGATCACATACGGGTTTGTACTGTTTACTTCTGGATAGAATAACACTAACATTACCTTAATAACTGTTGTTATTGGTACACGAAATTCCAGAAATTAGCTATTGTGTTTGCACAATATTACAAAATTTTCCATTCTATGACAGGTGAGAAGCCTTATGCCTGTGATAGCTGTGACTACCGAACCAGTCACCTTGGTACTCTGAAAAGACACTTGAGATCACATACAGGTTTGTACTGTTTACTTCTTGATAGAATAACACTAACATTCCTTCAATGACTGATGTCATTGGTACACCAAATTCCAGAAATTAGCAATTGTGTTTGCATAATATTGCAATATTTTCCATTTCTTTCACAGGTGAGAAGCCATATGCCTGTGATAGCTGTGACTACCGAACCAGTCACCTTGGTAGTCTGAAAAATCACTTACGATCACATACGGGTTTGTATTGTTTACTTCTTGATAGGATAACCCTGATATTACTTCAATAACTGTTGTCATTGGTACACGAAATTCCAGAAATTACCCATTGTGTTTGCGTAGTATTACATAATTTTCTGTGTCTGACAGGTGAGAAGCCCTATGCCTGTGACAGCTGTGACTACCGAGCCAGTCGCCTTGGTTTTCTGAAAAGACATTTAAGATCACATACGGGTTTGTACTGTTTTACTTCTTGATAGAATAACATCAACATAACTTCAATGAATGATGTCATTGGTACACCAAATCCAGAAATTACCCATTTTGTTTGCACAATATTACAAAATTTTCCATTTCTCTGACAGGAGAGAAGCCTTATGCCTGTAATAGCTGTGACTACCGAGCCAGTCTGCTTAATAATCTGAAAATTCACTTACGATCACATACAGGTTTGTACTGTTTACTCCTTGATAGAATAACATCAACATTACTTGAATGACTGTTGTCACTGGTACACCAAATCCCAGAAATTAGCTATTGTGTTTGCATAATATTGCATTATTTTCTAATTCATTCACAGGTGAGAAGCCATATGCCTGTGATAGCTGTGACTACCGAGCCAGTCAACTTGGTAGTCTGAAAAAACACTTACGATCACATACGGGTTTGTACTGTTTACTCCTTGATAGAATAACACTAACATTACTTCAATGACTGATGTCTCTGGTACACCGAATTCCAGAAATCACCCATTTGGTAGACATACACAATCGGATTTTTTTCGGCAGATCAGATCAAACGTTTTTCTACAGATCTCATTTGCGGATCTCGGGTTCCACAAATGAGCGGATCGATTCATGAGAATATCGGCGGACCTGATCCGCAGTTTTCATCCACCGTAAAAATCCAAACGTGTATGCGTTGACCTGACAGATATCTGTCGTCAGATCCACGGATCCTGATCGGTCGAGCATGTCGGACAGATCTGGGTATCTGACAGCGGATCGAGCTCTTAGGCTTATTGTTGGCATCTTGAAAAGTAGAGCTGTTGTGTTGAGCGTTGTGTTGATTTTTTTTTATATATTCCTCTTTATATTTTTCACAACAGAACGGATTATCATCACTAATTTTTAGTATATTTAATATGGTCTCTTTTATGTGTTTTAGCAAATTTTCGTTGAAAATGAAGCTTTAGCAATGGCCTCCAAAATTTTGAAATACAAATTTTTGAAAATTCTTTCATTGAAATCCATTATGAGACATACCGAAATGAATCCTAGGGTTTAACCCGTTTATATATATATATATATATATATATATATATATATATATATATATATATATATATATATATATATGAGTGTGTGTCAGTGCAGACATTAAATCTCCTTAGGATATAGATAAAAATTCCGTTCTTGCGCTCTCCAAATGAATGGATGACTTCGTTGGCCAGAGTTTTTTTAGCTCATTCAATTGGTCAAATATCAGGGCGGGTGGGAGCCTATTGGTGTGGAGGGCGAGGGGGAGCCTATTGCTGGTGGGCGAGTGGGAGAAGGTCAACTTGAGGTCCTGGCGGGCGCACTCTTTCACTTTCCAGAGGATCCTAAAGAGAAAGTGACTGGGGGGTCCGAGAGGAGAACGAGACTCCAGAAGTGTCTGAAAGGGTCTGAGTAGGGAAACATGAAATTGATTGATAGGCAACTTAAAATTGGTATCCTGATGTGTTAAACATGAAACTGTTTATTGTGAATTATTATGCTTATAATTAATATAATAATGTGTTTGTTGAGAATTATTATACTTACCATTAATACATGAAGCAGATAATTCGTGCTTGAAGGGAATACTCGGAGTTTCAGAGGGAAATGGTTTATAAGGAGAATTTTTGGAGCATTTTTCAGAATTATTAATACATAAACTGATAATTCTTGTTTAAATAGAATTTTCGGAATGTTAGTGAGAAACGGCTTAAAAGAAGAATGTGTGCAACCCGCAATGCTTGCGTGTCTTTTGAGGCCTTGGTTGCAAATCCCGGTAAGAACAATACACGTTTTCCCATTTTTTATCCCTAATGTTTCATTTTTTGTCCCTCCTAGTCGTCCGAACGATGTCCCCATATACCAAACCTAGGATTATTATATATTTCTAAACAGAACCGCAATGTTTGTAGGCAGATGAATCTATACAGGAATTTATCATTTTTATAATTATTATTATTATACTATTAGGAAATTATAACACAAATTATAACAGACCTGGTTGCTCGAGACATGCAGGACAGTACCAGCACGTTTTGTTACAATAGTAGTCTCTATTTGGCTCTGCCTACATCTCATCTGCCTAGTAAATAAAAAAAAAAAACAATAAAATTTAACGAAACATCGAGGAGCCTATGTGCTTTCTGTAGCTGGATCTATAGAGCCACTCCTGGGAATCGAACGAGGGCGCCTGGCCATTCCGCTCGGATCGTGTTAAAACTGGTCATCTTTATGTCTGGTTATTAAGACTACGCTTTGGAAAGGATTCCAAGGAAAGCATTTTTCCCGCCCATGTGTTGGTAGGCCTTTTTCCCATACACGCATAGTTCTACGCGTGGACGTGTAAATTCGTGCATGCGCAGTTGGTATTTCAGTCTTTTCACGCACACGGGTATAAAATCACGGGAAGAACAAAAAAGTTCCAGTCATGCAGCATGATCGTATGAGCAAATTTTCGTAACTCATCGTATTGTATAATATTAGATTGTTTTGAAATTTGAGCTTTTTGAGTGCAATTAAATTGTTAACTATTGATTTTATTGCAAAAAACATTTTCTAAATAATAATCTCCAGTTTAAATAGAGGTTTAAAATTTTTAGCTTTTTTGCAGTTTTCATGGATTTTTTAGCAAATTTTAATGAATTTTAAGTACATTTTACAGCATAGTTTTTTACACAAATTTTTGAATGTTCTATTTCATAGTTAATAAACTTTATTTGAGCAATAGTCTACCAGCAAATATGAATTGAACGATTTTTAGCTATTTTTAATGATTTTTTTAGTACATTTTTTGAAATTTGACCAATTTAATGTGCTCAAAAAGGGTTGTCCAACGAACTCATCCTTTCTTTTGAAATGCTTAGTTTTTTGGCGAAAGAACGAAGTTTTTATCTCAATTCTATCGAGAGTTAACGTCTGGAATGACACACACACACACACACACATACATATATATATATATATATATATATATATATATATATATATATATATATATATATAATTATTTGTGAGAAAGAAATTTAGACAGATAAATAGAATGAAAGAATTTTCTAATATTTCGAACAAGTCTTGATCACAGAAAAAAGAAGAATAGAAATAATTTCACGAGTCCTGGTTGCGTCTTCAATTTTTGTATCCATGGCCGCGAAACAGAATAATTTGTGGTGCCATTTTCCGAAATTAATTAATCATTTATATTGAGGCCAGGGGGTCTGTTAGCTCCTAAAACCCAACGATGAGCCCTTTCGGACTGCTGCAATTGACGATCATTAGCCGTATCCGGCATTTTGCGTAACACTTTTACTCCAAAGCACTCATCAAAAGATGCGTTATGAGATCGTGCATGGACTTTAACAGGGAGTGGTCAGGGTTGATGAACTGAGGCCCTGTGATTGTTCATCCGCAGATTCAGGGTTGTGGCTTTTCCTACGTAAAAAGCTGGTCCTTCTTCACATTTCTTGCATATCAGCTGGTAAACACAGTTCTTCGATTGGCATTCTGCGTATCCTTGACATCTGTAGGTATGTGACGTATTGGCCGAAGTGAAAGTAGGCTCATCAATAACCAAATCGCACAACTTGCACCTCGGACGCCTACATGGAAATAATCCATGTTGAAGTGGCTGCAAAGGTTGTGATTGTGGATGGCGATGGGACAAAATGTTCCCTATATTTTTGCCTTGGCGGTAGGCCACCCGCGGTGTTTCACGAAAGATGTCTCTTGTCTGTGGGCTCGACGCCAGAACTGATTGAAGTTCCCGAAGAATTCCGTTGATTTTTTGAGCCCCGAAGAAGAAGGTTGTCACCAACGAAGGCCTGTCCGTTGACTCTCGTGGGCTATGTTGGTAGTTGAGTTGTGCTGGGACGATTCTATCACGCACAAGGTTTTCTGGATAACCTCTCTCCAACAGCTTGTTTCTCAAACCAGATAAATATCCCTCCAGATTCTCTTTTTGATTGCAAATTCGGTGGCCTCTGATTGAAAGTGATCTAGGGATCGACCGCTTGGTATGTGGGGTATGGCAGCTAGTGTAATGGAGATACAGCTGTTTATTCGTGTTTTTCACATGTACTCCTGTGACAAATTCTCCATTGTTCAGTGTTATGTCAACATCGAGAAATGTTGCCACCGTTCTACTGTATGACCATGTGAACGTTACAGAGAATTGAGAATTTAGTGCCTCCAGGAATATTAGCAATTCTTCTTCGCCATGTGTCCATTTTTGAAATTTTTTATTTTAAAATTTTTGGAGCCATTGCAATAGCTTTATTTTCTAAGAAAATTCGCTAAAACTCTCTATTCTCACGGGTTGATCGGCTCGTGTGTGGGCTTCGATTGAGACCTTGAACACATTTTCGACAAATTTTATCATAAACGGTTGTTTGGCCGCAGCCTTCAAATGTATGTTCAAAGGTTGTTCCCACGTCCTAGAATAGAAGGCACGTGCATAGTTTGAAATCAAAAACCAGACATTTGGCGTTCAGAGCGCGGTTCAGTTTTTGCCCGAACAGCTTGGTTAGAAACCTGGCAAACCTGCTACCTGGCTTTTTCCTATCTCCTTGATAATGCAGGTTTATTAGTCCTCCTAGGGTAAAACTAAAATGAAGCAGATTATACAACTGATGATTATTCTGATACCCTTGTATCATGTATTTCATATAAATTAAAATATGACGTTTTGTTATCAGGTGAGAAGTCTTCCGTCCGTGATAGCTGAGTCTTCCGAGCTAGACGGCCCAGTTCTGTGAGACGACACTTACAAATACATACAGGTTTTGTCATAAGTTCTTGATGTAATGACCCCAACATTTCTTTGATAATGAATGAATGGATCATGATGAGGAATTATAATCTATGAAATTTTATCATTGTACTTGTGGAATACATTGATATCCGATTTTTCATTCTTAGCCTTCTGACTACATTTGTCTACCAATCGGCCTAATTCATAAAATTACTTATTATGTTGTTATGCTAAGTTAAATTTTCAATTCTCTTTTAAATAAGTTGTTTCCTAATGTCGCATAGCCTACTTTTAGTTCCAGCAAAATCTTATCAACGTACATAGATGTTGCATGTGTTTCTCAGTAGGTAGGTACTTGACTTTTTGTAAGTTTTTAACTTGACTTTTTGTAGTTTTGTAATTTTACAATTTGGCTGTTGGCCAATTCGCTTTCCTATCTTTATTTAGATGTTAACTCGTTGAGTTTAATTAATGAATAGGTTTTTATTGGAATATTTATAACTGTAATTATCGTTATCTAATCATTTCACTCCCAACATGGGTAGTTATTTTGAAAAAATAATATATATAAAAATATATTTTGAAAACATCTTCTCATTGTTGTTGTTGACAACATTAAAAACTAACTCGAGTAACCCTACAGAAGGTTTTGGCAGCGCAACGATTTGCAGTAAGAAGGTTTAGGTAATGATTCGCAATATTTATCCTCTTTTCCAATCACTGCAATAGTCAATTCAATTCAATTCAACAGTGGGAGCCCGAGTAAATCAGGAGGACCAATGAATTATAGTCTTTGCCTGAAAAGGCCCATGTCCTATCTCCCCTTAGGCTTCCTTATCATTACTTACGTTATATGTGTATATTTTATTATCTTATCTAAGCATCCTAGAATGTGGGTTATGGATACTTTTATTCCTTTTAGAACGGCTCTTTGAACCTTCCCGAATACCTCATAAATGTAAGAATAGTATTCCAATCACTGTTTTTGATATCATTTATATTAATTATAGTATCTTTAAAGCTAAGAAGTCTCAATCTAAAGTATATAGGACATTCGCATAGATAGTTTTCCATGGTTTCTATGTTTCCACATGCACATCTATTTGATACTCTCGGGTTTATTTTGTTTATTTTTGATCTGACAGCGTAATTTTCTGTCAGAGCCCCTATTACCCTTCTTATTTAGTCTATTCAGTCCTAGTAGCTGAAACAGGCTAAAAATATTTGATACCTCGACAGGAGTTCGAACTCGCGTAGTCACAACTACGAGAAATTATTATTAATTTCCCGTAGTTGCGACACTCTAACGATCAGAGCTATGAGACCAGGGTGACCAAACCTCTTCGACTGTGAGAGTTATTTTCCTGGAGCGTAACATTTCCCCGGAGTCAAATACCAGCCGTCTCGGCTGGTTTGGGGTCAGACGAATGCCGAAGTGTAACTGCAGGCCGCTGGCTCAGCAGATGCTCGCTGGAACGAGTCAGCAGCCGAGCGAGGTCATTGTCATGGTGTGTTTTGACTCAAGTGAGTGAGGAAGTGACCAGTGAACATCTGCTGAGCCAGCGGCCTGCAGTTTCACTTAGTCATTCGTCCTACCCCAAACCAGCCGAGACAGCTGGTATTTGACTCCGGGGAAATGTTACGCTCCAGGAAAATAACTCTCACAGTCGAAGAGGTTTGGTCACCCTGGCCTCATGGCTCTGATCGTTAGAGTGTCGCAACTTTGTCGTTAGAGTGTCGCAACTCCAAGGAATTTCCCGTAATTTCTCGTAGTTGTGACGACGCGAGTTCGAACTCCTGTCGAGGTAACAAATACTTTTAGCTCGTTACATAGCCAATCTGTACAGGTTGAAATATATTTGGTAGTTCCTGTGTTTTTCGAATGTTTGTATAGATTTTCCTTCTCCATGATTTTGGAGGTAACCTTATTCCACATGAAATGGTTCTGGCCCTATGAATGTGTATTCTGTGCTTCTTTTCGCTATTTCATCAGCTCTTTCGTTACCAAAGTACCCTTGATGCCCTGGAATCCATTTGAGTGAGATTCTATTACCTTTATCAATTAGCTCCTTACTTTGTTTATTAATCTCTTTGATTAGTTTGCTTTTTATTTCTACATTTCCTATAGTTTTAATACCTGACTGGCTGTCTGAATATATTGATATAGTTTTATTTATGGTATTTCTAGTTATTAATTCTTGTAAACAAAATGGTACAGAAGAAAATGGTACAGCTGATCACAAAGAACAAGAAACTGCTAACTGAAAACAATTTTTTTTGTGACTTGTGGGTTTTTACATGGCTCCTCCTCATTTAACCCATACGCATCTCGCGATGGGTACACTCGTTGTTCGACTGTCGCCTCAATAAGGCCTCATTTATCGCATCTTCTGAGCTCTATTGGTATTTTAGTGAAATACATGAACTGTCTGAAGTTGCTCTTTACTTCCATGTTTCGGGGACTTTGATTTGTTACCTACCTTAATTTGAATACACTGATGATGCATATATTTATTGCTACAGTTAACTTGATGGACCAAAACAAACTACTGACGATTGGAAATCATTGGTCTGCAGATTAACTTCTGCATTCACCAATTTTTTCAAAACTCATTAATAGAGATATTTTTTTTTTGGAATTTTATCCATGTTGCATTTCAGTGATAATACTCAGCACAAATGGTCACTTCCAAAAATTGAAATTTATAGTTGACTACATTCGAGCAGCATTCAAATCAAATTTTATCCCATTTTGTAACGTAGGCATGCATTGATGAAAGTCTCTTGCTAGTCAGAGGAAGACTATTCTTCAAGCAGTAGGTACATTGCTTCAAAACGTAGCCGATTTGGAATAAAGGCATTTTTCCTGTTTGGACCGTTTGGCAGGATACGTTGTGGACTATATTGTTTACTCGGGGGAAAATTCAGATATATCTGAATATGAGAAAGGGTTTGGTATATCTGGCGATGTAGTTCTCTTAATATTACAGCCTTACTTGAGGAAGGGTTATTAACTGTTAGTGGGACTATCTCACCCTTTGAGTATTAATAAGATAAGGCTAATAAATAAGGCTATTGCTCTGAATTCATCGCAGTTTCCCTGTCAAGGCATCCGTGCCACTACAGTCGAGTTGGCTTTGCAATTGACCCGACCCCACTACGCTTTTGGTTTATTATTTCCAATAATGAGCCTATGTGATTGTGTAGCAAAAAATTTTTTTAACCCCCCTCAAACTTTGTCCCTTTACATTTCAAATTTGAAATGTCCGTCCGCCGTCCGGGCCATAAAAGGCCTAAGAATTTACTTGAAAAACCCGTTCTTTCGCACATAGACTCCATTCGGGGTCTAGTTGGCTCTAACGTTTAACCATCCCGATCGCTTTACTCGCATAGATGCTATGGGCCAAAAACGGGTGAAAAAGTGTCTTTTTCGAGGCTTTGAGTGTTAGACGCACGCCTGGCAGGGGGTCACGGTGGGTGGTGAGGGATGGTGAGCAGGGGGTGGAGTGAGAGGAGGCGCCGCGGCACCTTGTGGTGGCTGGAGTGACCAGGGGCGTAGCAGAGGGGTGTAGGAGAATGGATATTTATTACTTTTGCGTGTTATACCCATATAATACACCGCGGCACCATGAGGTGGGTACAGCGTTCCTTCGAGGCATGAATACCTATATGTTTTTTTCTAGGTCATATTTGTGTGTTAATACCAATGCTTTTCCTACGCATATTTTATAACATATCCTCTCGACTTTTCGTACGTACTTAGATAATGATATTATTAAGGCAATAACTACCTATTTGAATAGATAGGAGCTCAAATCGAGAAATATAAACATGCGTATATAATTATAGAAGTATAGGTTGTGGCAACTCGAAATAGGAAACGCCGAGGAGTCTGGACGGGCCTTATGACGTACGCAAGCCAACTAAAACTACGATCAAACTCAACTGAAAAAATAATAAACCTTTGTGAAATAATTTGCAGCGTTTTTTTCAAATTCAAATGACAAAGCAGTTTATTGTAATTTAAGTTTTGTTTGATATTACTTATTATTGTTACATTTTAGTATTAATTTATGTATGTAGACATAACTGTCTAGATGTTAGTATGTACATACTTTGGTTCCCATGCCCAAATCTTGGTGCCTCCTATTTTTTTTTTTTTAATAAGTAATCCTATTATGTCCTGCATACCTTCCTCGTCATCTTTCCCTTATTTCTCCTAACTATAAGAACTACGAAAGTAGTTGAATCAAATGTGAAGTTTAAATTATCAAGTGACATTTAGCCTATCTTATTTTTATACAGTGGCCCCTCCACCTGAAGTTTAGCCCACTACAGCACGCACATTTCGCGTTGTGATTCAGTTTTGTTGATTAAACTTCTTTTTGTCCGGTTGGTCTTATTTGAACCATTTAAAAACAATTTAAAATCCTATCCCAGCTTATTGGAGAGCTCCAGTTTGATTTAGGTATGTTCAGGGCCGGCCTGAGGGTGTGTGCGACGTATGCAGCCACACACATTGAGGACATAAAATTGGCCAATTTTGGTAACAAGAATAAAAAAGCCAAATTTTTAGAAATCGATTTGAATGTTGGGCAGAAATTAGACTTAGACTAGACGGAACATTGTCACAAAGGTCTTACAGTTGAATTTCAAGATGAAATCGAATATCTACCTCAATGAGTTCTGACATACAATAGTCTGATGCCCTTGACCAAGGGTAATGAACCTATCAAGTCAATCAATAATAAATCAAATTGAGAGACATAAATTTAATGTTCTATAAGGCGCAAAAGTGCACAAAAACTGGTTTTAGACCCTTAATTTAAAAAACTCCCCCTTTTACCGGGGGGATATTCCATACTGATAGGCACATAAAGTGTGAGTCTTGCACACTTGCAATTTTAGCCTTGGGCCGGCCCTGGGTATATGTTAGCTGAATGGAGAAAACAAACTTGAGGAAGCTGATGCAAGCTCCACTTGTGACAAGTGCGAGATTATAGTTTTTCTCTCAGCTAAGTCACTCAGCAGATTACATACTATTCATTACTTTCTATTCAGCTGATCAGATGAAGGACTCCAGTTTAGACTCGAGTCAGTGCACATTATTTTTTTAGAGCTTACCAGAGCTCTATTTTAACCAGCTGCTCCAGAGCTCCATTTTTTATTCAGCAAATCTAATAGCTCCATAATGACTCACCTGATAGGTGGATCAAGAGCTTTATTCTTTACTAAGAACATCTCGTGCGAAGGAAGTGATTTTTATTTTTATTTATTATTCATCTCCGTACAACATAAATAAATACTATTTTGCTCCTTAGTAGGTAGAAGAACAATTACAAAATATTGTTATTTAACTCTGAACTGCGTACCTATGTTATCACGTAATGTACCTCATTGCAATCATTAATAGGTAGGTACTCGAATCATCCAACGGAAAAAAGTAAAGGGAAAATCAAATGAAAGAATATTCATTATGAAAAATAATATAATATCTTCCAATATAATTATTTACAATCGATTATTCGTAATATAATTTGACTAATATTAAATTTATGTTCAATTAGGAGTTAGTACGTAACGTAGGTAACACAACAAAATTCTCACTTGACTCTCATGAATCAACATGAGGATTTCTTTAAAAATAAGATTTAGACGGAATGCATATGAAGAAAGAAGAGTGAATTGTGAAACTCCAAAAGAATCACACCAGCCGCACTCGTTTTGCTTACGTACCTCGATGTTTTCTAAAACTCGTTTAGAACTTCCTGCAGGAAGTCCATTTCCCTGAGACTGACTTTGCTAAGACATTTTCGGTAGTAAACAGGGCAATTCAGAGAATCACAAAGGAGGTCATCTGCTCTTCCGCAACAAGATGAGCACACCTGTGGGAAAAAATAAAAATAAATAAATCAAACAATTAAACGGACCAGAATGTTAGACTAAGGGGTACACACAATATAGGATGGAATCCTGTACAAGAAACGCACTGCCCAAGGAACGGTTAATATTTCACCGACATGGCAGTATGAGTCAATAGCAGTTGTGGTTATATTCAACACGACATCTAATGCCCCCATAATTGTCAGTCTGGAGATAATATTGAGGCTTGATTGGGGTCACCCACACATTTATCAGTAAATATGAAGATCTTGGACAGCAGACTGAAGGTGTGTGAGCATCGTGCAGGCGAGGACCGGAGACAGGCAAGGTTGGTGATCTCTGGTACCTTTCGCCTTAAACTGTCAGTTGGCCTGCAGGTAAGTGATCCACGTTCTTCGGGGTATAGTGGGTTTTGTCAGTTTCACAACTGATATTTGACCCCGGGGAAATGTTACGCTCCAGGAAAATAACTCTCACAGTCAAAGAGGTTTGATCACACGGCCTCGTGGCTACTACGGGAAATTTCCCATAGTTGTAATTACGCGAGTTCGAACTCCTGTTGAGGTATCAAATATTTTTGGGCCGTTACAGCGGCACAGTCGAAATAGGACCCGAAATCATACGGAACAACAATTAATTAAACCCTTCTCGAGCCAAAAGACTAAACACCACATTCCCTGTCGTTTGCCCCTTTGACTTCCTCACTCACAAGAGTCAAAACACACCGTGACAATGACGTCGCTCTACTGCTGACTTGTTCCAGCGAGCATCTGCTGAGCCAGCAGCCTGCAGTTTCCCTTCATCATTCGTCCGACCCCAAACCAGCCGGGACGGCTGGTATTTGACTCCGGGGAAATGTTACGCTCCAGGAAAATAACTCTCACAGTCGAAGAGGTTTGATCACCCTGGCCTCATGGCTCAGATCATTGGAGTGTTGGAACTACGGTGGTCTATTTCCCGTAGTTATAACGACGCGAGTTAGAACTCCTTTCGAGGTATCAAATATTTTTGGTTTACACAATGTTGTAGCTTCGTGATGCTATACAGATACACATAGGCTTTGTATTAGGGAATCATCAGAATATGTGTCCCTAATCGCCTCAATGGTACTTAGTGAGTCACTACAGATCACATAATTCCTAACTTACAATATCATATCTCTACTATTAATAAGAATGAAACTCCGTTTGTCTGTCGTGTCTATGCACGGCCAAACGGCTGAGTGGGCCGGATCTACGAGTGGGGGGATCTTCTTGAGATTTTCCAAAAGTGGGAGCGAGCGAATTTAAAATTGTTTAATCCCACCCGAACCATGGGCCGTAGGGCGGGAGGGGGGTCGAAGTAAGAATTAATGTGCGCTTTTTGGACTTCCCCGCTTCCCCTACCCCTCTAAACGGCCGTTGACAATTCCGGAAAAATACGGGTTTCGTAGGTTTTTGAACGAGGAAGACGACGGCGCGATCGGATCGCGAAAAAAGTATCGGGAAATGCGTTAAAAAAACGCGAGAGTACGGACCCGTTTTCTCGAAAAGTCCGCCGAAAAACTTGGTTTTTTCTGATTAAAATATACCCCATAAAGGTACGTTTTTCGGAACGGTTTTCGCGGGCGAAATACAGGTTTGGGTCCGCCGAATCTGAATCCGAAATCGGATATCGAAAAAAGTGACGTTAAGTCGGTCAAATCGCGAGCGGAAGCGAGAAGAAGCGTTTAACATCAGAAATTAATTTTGCCGTGTTCGCGAGAAGGCTCTACGAAGACGTCAAGGGGTTTGTCAGGTATTTCACAATGTTACCTGCAGGCCTATTTCAAAAGAATAAATACGGGTTTTTTCCTACCTATATACAGGTATACCTTGCGAGCGAAGCGAGCAACATCCCCGAATAATCTTTTTGTGGTTCCACGTAGTTTTATAAGATTTAATTTGTTTGTAAGAATTTCCAACAGAAAAAAACGTCTGCCAAGTTGGGTGGGCAGTATAACTCCCTCAAGCGAGCGAAGCGAGCAGCATCCCCTACAGAAGTTAAACCTACCCTTAGAGATCTACCGTTTGCGAGCGAAGCGAGCAACATCCCCTACACACGTTAAACCTACCCTTAGGGATCTACCGTTTGCGAGCAACATGCCCTACATGCCACACTTTGCGAGCGAAGCGAGCAAAATTCCCTACATGCCACATTTTGCGAGCGAAGCGAGCAATTTAATGGGGGGTCCTGGACGTGGAGGCGAGCGTAGCGAGCCGGAGCGGCTAGTAGTCAATACACCTGTATGGACTTTCTACACATAGGTCGATACCTCTATATGAATACTGGTCAACATTCAGGGTTCGATTCAGATTGCACCCAAATGTATATCTAAGGAACACAATTTTGAAGTAGCTACTAGAACCATTGCTATTGCTTGAGTTTATTTATAGATAAATTCTCTAGTAATTTATACTTGATACAACGTTAACCAACCTTGTTCAACAGGAATTCCTTCCTTTGAATCCGAGAAATATTTTGAGATAACAAAGCTACCACCCACTGTTCGTTGTTCTGACATTTGGAGCACACAGGCGAGGTGGAAACATCCTGGCATATAACGCAGTTTACCGTAGCAAAAAACTGGGATAAGGTAGATTTTTGAGTTTTGCCTTTGGATATCAAACGTTTCCGGGCTTTTCTGATTCTAGGCAGTGATTTATACCTGAAATCAATACAGTCAATGATGTATTTAGTTACCCACTCGTAGCTAACAATACTCTCACCAAAAGAAGATGGAAAGGTTAAATAATACTAGTATTATACTTATTTTAAATAGGTCCTATAAAGTTGGGTACTGGTGACGCGGTACTGGTAAGGTGACATTGGATTTGATAGTTGGCAGTACAGGCTTGCGTGATAACACGTTCCTTTATATCCTAAAGCGTTTATTGGTTGTTATTGATGGCCTTACGTCCTGCAACCAGTTTTTTTTTTTTTTTTTTTTTTTTTCTTCGTTTTCTCTATTTTCTGTAAAATTTCCAAGTTCACGACCTAAAGTAACCTATTTTCAACATCAAAATGCTAAGATTTCCACACTCCGATATAGTGAAGAGAGCAAAGTCATTAGAGTAAGTGCTTACAATCTTTGGCTAACGATATCATGCTTAAACACACCTTCAAGCCAGCTTGATAAAAAAAATAAAAGCAACTTCCTCGTAGTCACTGTTTAAATGGTGACTTGTAACAGCTATAATCCATTGGGTAGGTTGCCTTTCATTATCCAAGGTTAGGGGGTGTGAGGGGATGAGTGGATACACGTTTTCTCACCAGTTTATTCTTCCCTTCCTTGGGAGGGCCTTGCTCTCTCCAATTATTTACTTTTCTACAATATTTTCCACTGGACAAGTTATTAACCCATTCGTGACGAAGGGCGTATGTATCCGGCCTCAGAGGTGCCCGAATTGCCTGAGGGCGTATCTGTACGATCGTGTGTTTATTGTTCTTTAACTGCTCCCATGCCATCTTGTGACGTCTGGTTTAACTAACGTCGACCTTACAACTCACTAGGTGTATTATAGAATGCGTTGAAAGACAAAACAAGGAGGAGAGTCTCGCGGGAGCCCACCTAAAGGCACAACTAGCGCATCCTTCTGGCATTCCGGGCTACTAGTCAGCTGATCGGGTGCCTGATGTGTGTATTCGCCGGCTTTCCGCTTACACTTGAATCTCGTTGCTTTTTAGTGAAGCTGGGAGAATTCGTGAGTTAGGTATCGAAATGGATCCAGTACGAGTAATTTTGTTAAGCGGTTGGCAACCATCTCAAAATAGGTTTAGGTAGCATCAGAGATTGAATTAGTGTTTAGCGTTTGAAGAAATACCTAGGTACCTAGTTTGTATAGGTAGGTACCTACCTAATAAGTGTTGAGTGTACATAGGTACTCGTACATCTTGATGTTTCATTTTTTGCAGCTCTCCTTGCTTACACTCATGTCAAGCGTCTAGGGCAGATCTCTTTTTGCCTCCATGCTAGGTATCAGTATTTTGCTCTTTGCGGAACAAAAAGTGGAAGCTTTGTGTTCGCGACGATTCTTGTACAATTCCTACATACTCGTATATAATTGGCCGATAATTTGTCCGGAAAAGAGGAGAGAAAGTTAAAGAAAATTTGCTCTTTTAGTTCTCAGTTTAGTTTTAGTTATGTAGCATCGCTGGAAAAGCTCATCTTCTAAGGAATGTTTCTAGGTAATATCCTTTTTGTTAGGTACCTATACCTATGTGAGTTTTTCGAGAGTTAATAATAAGTAATTCAACCGTCTCTGTGTGCTTGCTAGGATCTCTGGGTGTGATTGGGACAGTTTTTAACCACTCTCAACAGAGCGTTAAAAAGGTGATGACATAATTATTGTCGACCAAAAATGCTTTTTTGGTTTTGTGGCCCACGTCATTTTCCGAAATTCGACCCACAGCATTAATCTGATCGGGACGGCTAAGGAACTCGTCCTTTCTTCTTGAAAATCTGAATCTCTTTGGAACCATGAAATTTCGGGACGAGCCAAATAGCTGAAAATGATAGGCAACCTTGGTTTAGTAGGAACTTTACTTTGTTCTTAAAAAAAAGTAGATTAGCCTGCGCTGCGTAAATGAATAATATTGGTGGTATTGAAGTCATAATATCACATATAGTAAGCAAAAAACTTTCAATAAATATAGATACATGTAGGCACATATATATGAGCAACGGTAACTCGACTGTAGTGGCACGTATGCCTTGACAGGGAAACAGCGTTGAGTTCAGAGCCCTCCATCTTATTAATACTCAAAGAAGGAACCCGATAGGTATCTATTATATCAACGAACGCTGAGGAGGAACGTGAAACCAGGCTAGAAAACTCGTGACAGTGACAACCACAGAATAACAACAACCGCCTGAACCTGAAATCTAAAGCCCGCGATATCAACAAATGATTCGTTACTAATGATACGCGATCAGGTGACTAGTACTGTAAGTTGCCCAAAATACCAGAAGGAAGCGCTAGTTGTGCCTTTAGGTGGGCTCCCGGGAGACTCTCCTAAAACAAGGCAGCTCATCATCAACAAGTGAGTTTCAGTGTGAGATATGCGACGTTGGTTTATGCGTCGACCAATGTTTTGAAATATATCATAAAAAAGGTACTACTAGGTATACTAATTGTTTGATTTCCTTTTTGTTTTCACTTTTTTATTTAAAAACTGTCATGGAATGAATGCATATTCTTTACACAACAATTTTGTTCAATATTCAACCGTTAAAAAATAATTAAACACCTAACTGATGTTTTCTAATGTTATTCATCATTTGTTCTCAGTTATTCTATCCTGAATTCTTGCCAAATCGTTTAATTTGATGCTCAGGTATGTTAGGAGTATGAATAGATAAATTTCAGCGGGGCCATTTAACTCAGGCACAGGGGGTTGCGGAGCCCCCAACCAGCTAGGCAGGGCGCGTTGCGGGAGCTAAATTTCGCCAGGCGCGAATGGGTTAAACTATTCTTAAAAAGTGCGGGCGTTAAAATTATTTTTTTCAAATCAAGTTTTTCAAATTTCCACTTTTTTTGTTTTTTTTTTCAAGCCGTATTTCAACCAGAAGGGTCATTAGCGGCACCCACGGTTCTTATTGGTTCCATTATGAATTCGATATAGGTAGTTTTGGAAAGTGTGTCAGGATTTTGAAATTTCATCAAGAGAGGGGGTGAATGGAGGGAGTAATACTGATAAACCATGATGTTTATTTATCTCATTTGATTTTCGTGATTCCAAGCTCACACTAGCCCATTCAGATTTTAGCCTTTGTTTTCTTCGCTATTTCACGCCTCTGTGTGATTTGCTTTAACATTCAATTATAAAATGGATGGACTCCGCTCTCCAACCAGTTAAAAATCACTTTGAAAATTGGCAGAATTCGTGTATGCTCATTCGTCCAGTCGACATCCCTTTTGAAACGGACATCAAGCCACTGCCAATCGCCTCTGCGAACTAAGCTATGGCCACACGACCACGGCGAATCACTGCCAAAGTGAGAGCAAGCAATTAACCTGCCAAAACATTGTTTATAGTGTCCACCTTTGTCGTGTGGATGCAGCAGCACACCTTTTTGCTGAACAAGACACTGTTAGTCTCCACAACAACATTCTTCACTGCCCTGTACGACTCAGGGCATGGGGTGCGGCAATAGAGAATGCTGGTACAACAATTATCAGAAGAAGGATTCAGTGCCCTCAACAGACAAGCATTAGACACAGAAACACCGAGAATATAGCACCGTTTGTAGTCACCTCAATCCCTGGAATCAAGAAAAACGGCAACCAGCCGATAAAAGAAATGAAGCAGAGAGCACTCGAAAAATGGCCTCACGATTTCCTAATTATCTAACGGTGTGGTCAGATGGTGCAAAGAATGACCAGGGGGTCAGAGCCACTTACTTCGGCTCGGCTGGGGAGTGTGGGGGTGGGGGCCGGAGGTTGCATGATGACTGTAGCATCTATTGGGGAGAGATCAGGGGTTTGACGCTGGCCTGCCAGCACGCACTGAACCACCCAGCTGAGTCTAATTTGCTCATAATTTCAGACTCACGGTCGACTTTGTCGGCGCTTCAGATGCTGGGACCTGGCACGATCACTCTTCCCCACTTGGTCACTTTGCGAGAAGAGGCAGTGTAACTCATAAACAAAATGAACCGAGTGACGCTCCTGCGAAACCGCAGCCACGTTGGACTCCCTCATGACTACACAGCGGACAGATTGGCCACACAGGCAACAAGACAGGAAATGGTACATGAGGCAGAGGAACTGTGGCATGTTGATGCCATTAGAGCCTTCAAGAAAGAAATGCAAAGTCGTTGGAGCAGGGAGTACTCGACTGCCGAAGGAGCAGGATCATGGACCAGGAAAAAAATCCGAGACCCTATGGTTCAGCAACTTTACAGCCACAACACATCAGATCAGTCAAGCAAATCCCATATATCGGTTCAATCGAATCGAATTGGTTCAAGCACACCATGGGCCATGCACCAGATCCAATGTGTGAAGGATGCGATAGGCGAGATGGGCCGGATGAGGGCATCGATGATATTCGGCACCTACTCATAGGATGCGATTCCGCGGTGGCTTTGGTGGAGGGATTTCTGGAGGATGAGGGATGCAGGTTGTGGAGCAAGGGAGGGATGAAAGAGTGCATGAGGCTTTGAGGCGGATGCTGCAGCAACCGGAGAGGATCCTGGACCTGGTGCAACGTCTGAAAGATGCTGGTCTGCACTGGTAGAGAAAGGAATCACAACATGGAAGACAAAGGACATAAATGAACGAATGGAGGAAATCATGGAGGACAGGAGGAAAAATTAATGTCCACAACAAGGTCTATCTTGGCGGACAGTTGCTAGATGACAACAACAACAATATCTGAAATCAATATCTGAACAACTACTGGGGAACAACACAGCAAAACAGCAATGAATTGTTACATAGCGGACAATGGACACAGTAAATCATACCCCTCCCAACATCCCTCCCTTGGTATGCTGGTGTTCTAGGCATCAACAAATTTTTCACTACAATGAATAGAATCCTAATTGACCACGGCAATGACGGTTTATTCAAATACCGCATGAACAGGACTAATCATCCCTCCCCTTTCTGCTCTACATGCCAAGGCTCTCAACACCTAGACAACATTGAACACCTTCTCAACCAACGCACTCGAATTTCAGCCGAAAGAGTAAAATTTAGAGAAGACTACCACATCGCAATATCATTCCTTCAAGTCCATATAAAGGATAACCTCAATGTGAGTTTTTTAAAGAAAGCTTCTTGTGAAGTTTTTGGAAGCTTCACAAGCAGCAATTTGAGGAAGTGATTATTCCAACGCCAAACAATATAGTCATTGAATATATCAGTGAATTTACTCCAACAGTGTCCGACATAAAAAGAGGACTATGAAGCCGAGAATCACCACCACCACCAGCACCACCACCACCCTACTAGTAGTCTCCGCGTAGTCCGGTTCACCAACGCAGAACTCACCCATTTGTATTGTTTAACGTTCATATTTCATTATTCAACTCACATTTTAATTCGTGCTTCTTATGCCCTTACATCCCTTTGACATGAACTCGTAAATTGCTAAATCGTATTTCGAATAGCTGCATCTATAAATATCGCCTATCCCTGCTCCCTAAGGACTACTTGTGCTCCCTACTTCTACAGCACGTTGTTTTGTTGTACCTTCAGTGAAATTGCTCTTCCTACGGGGTAACAACACGTGGTTGTAACTGTCTGACTAAAGTGACTGAAAATGGAATCATCTTCCGTTCACTTTTCAGTTGAAGCGATGGACACGATTCAAGGTACCTACCTAAACAATATGAGTAGTTAATTATAGACATAGTTCATAATATGCATGCCTCGTGGGGCAACGGCAAAGTCGTCCCCGGTTTTCCGAAGTTTCGTCCTGAGCGAAATGTAAGGGCGTCCCCGCAGTGAAGGGCGCTCGGTTGTCGAGATTGTAAACTCGTCCCCCTACTCTCGATCACGATTCCATCGGGAAAATGGTATTTTTCCTCCGGTTCATTGGGCTTCTAGATCAGTTGACGCTTTTATATCTACATCTGGGTCTTTTCTGTTACTATATCCCCGCATTTACAAACTATTTTCTGTAGAATGAAGATTGATCGGATTGATGATCCCCAATCATTTTGACATTTTATGTCTTTGCTATGGCACATCAACTAAAAAAACGTCACGGAAAATTGCTCACGAAAATATTCTGATGATTTCCACTTACAACCGAGTCGATTTATCCATCCATATTATGTTAACTACTGCGAAGTGCGTGGCCAACAAGCTGAGTTGTGAGCAAGGTTATTTGAATAATTGTGTACACTCAGGTGATCATTCTCAATAATTGATATTGTGGACATTATTGCCACCGCTTTTTAATTTCTGATGATTTCATTGAGCTGGTGTTTCGATGATTTGATTCAGGTGATCCAAATATTGCGAGAACGGTTTGATTTGTGAAGCGGTGGTTAAATCATTTTAATGGTAATTTCTATGTTTTACACTCTAGGAAGCTGTAGTTTCGTATGTAGTCTCTCGAGCACATTTACGTGACGATGCCCAGGGTCCGGATCAGCTGAGTGGCTCTTAGAGCTTGCATACGAGTCTGCAACACATACTTGTCTTCAACTAAAGACATAAATTTACGTCCACTGTGGTAAATTAGATCAGAATGCTGTGTACTTAGTTTGGTGGTCTGGATGCTCGCAGGCTCGCATCTCAAAAATACATAACATCAAGTACTCAATCCCCTTAGTAAAAATACAGATTAGTTGGACATGTAGGTCAGAATCGAAGTTGGACATGTAGGTCAGAAGCTCTCGTGACACTATAAGACTCTCGTGCAGCCAACTCTGGAGTATGCATCAGTGATTTGGAGTCCTTATTACGAGTCCCATATTGTGCAAATTGAACGCGTCTTCAGGGCTTTCCTCCGTTACCTGGCATATAAGCTCTCCATTCCTCGTGAGAATTTGGACTACCAAGTACTCGCTCGTCGCTTCAGCTTGATGTCTCCACGTAACCGTCGCCTGTGCACGGATGTTCCATTCCTTCATGGTTTGCTGTCGGGTCGGATTGATGCCCCTGATCTCTTGGCTCGGGTTGGCTTTCTCGTACCTCGCCTCTCTTCCCGTTCTGTCACGCCTTTTGCCGTCCCCTTTTCTTCCACAAATTACTTATATCACCGCCCACTGAGCCGCCTTCCTCGCCAAGCGAACCTCCTCTCATCATCGACATTCTTTCTTCGCCCATCTCAACCATCAAAACTCAACTTTTCCACCACCTCTGCTTGGATACCCCTCAATAACTCATTTTGCCAATCTGTGTCTTTGGTGAAGCAGTGTGCCTCTCTAGTGTGGTGCTCTGGTCATCTTTGGTTGTTTCCCATTTCATATATTCATAATTAATTTAGGTACTACCTGTTCACTTTTCTTTTTTTTCTCTCTCTTGTAATTGGGTTCGTCCCGTATCTTCTAAATAAATAAATAAGAATGAATGAATAGTAGAGAATTAACGGAAATATGCGGGGATAAACAGAAAAGGCCCCTACATCTAACGCCTGCGAGTCATTCCATGCCCATTTCAAAAGTAACTTCGTCTCGCCTCACCCAAACATATTCGCACTTAAATCAGCTCAATGTGACACTTACACTAAAGTTGAATCTTCACATGATTTTCATGATCTAAGAACCGGAACCACGAAAAAGAAAGAACGTTGGGTTCAGCATACAATTCAAGAATACGATCGGCAAACTCACGTTGTACTAGATCGTTAAAGTGGTTAGTCACAAATACCAGCACGCTGTAGTGAAAGTAAAGAAAAAGCGAAAGACCAAAGAACAGTGACCCATTGCTGTTATTAAGCCGGTTTCACATGGAGCGTTATGTCCGGAAGACGGAAAGACGGAAATCAATCTGATTGGCTGTTGGGACAACAGTTGAGGATGGTGGCTGCCATGTTGCCGGAACGAGCGGTCTGCGGACGGCGGTAGAAATTTGTATACCGTTGCCGCGTTCCGTCGAGCGGAGCGCAAGCTCATTGGACAGGAATGTTGATAACCGCAAGTAGAGGTTTCAGATCAGAGAGGGTTTCAGTATGAAGGTTATGATTCTGTTCACCAAGGTGCCGCTTCATGTGAACACCCTGCCGCATTCCGCCACCCCCTCCACTGGGTTTTCCGGCCTTCCGTCTTTCCGGTTGTTATGCTCGTACCGCTCCATGTGAAACCGGCTTTAGCGTAGGTAACTCTTATTTTTTTTTTAGGCTCGCTTGACGTTGGTATATATTTCTACTTATTGACAATGTGCCTCATGTTCATACGAACTCGTGTTCATGTACATAAGAACTTTTATTAAAATATGTTTACGAGCATCAAGCATTTCGCCCTTATTCAAAAAATCGGTTCTTTTCCGTTATAAAACCCCCCCAGTCAATTTGTCTTCAACACGCCCGCCTGATGTTTCTAGGGATTTCTTCTTACTTAGATTACATATTTTTACGTAGAATTGGTGACAATTTCAAGCTGTGGGAAGAAATTATATTATTTAAAAAAAAAGGGGGGGGGGGGGGGGGGGATTACCATGTTTTCAAAAGTGCCGATGTCGGTGAGGTTTTGTTGAAACTAATTGGCGTCGTTGTGGCTTGATTGCCTCCACATGGATTCGCACAAGTAGAATGCTCATGAATTCGCACAAATATATCAGAATGCTGTGTATAGGTTGGTGGTCTGGATGCTCGCATCTCAAAATTACATAACATCAAGTAGTCAATCCCTTAGTAAAAATACAGATCAGTTGGACATGTAGGTCAGAATGATGTGTATACTTTGGCAGTCTGGATGCTTGCAAGCTCGCATCTCAAAAATACATAACAATCTAAGTGAGAACTAGTGCCTAGGAACTTCGGGCGGGCGTATTGAAGTCAAATTGACTTGGGAAGGGGGGGGGGGGGGGGGCAGAAAAGTACCAAAAAATCCTTGTAGGTACGACATTACAAATGTCTAGAGGTACGAAAATAGCTTTGTTCGCAGTGCCGGTTGGAAACGGTTGCCAACTGTTGGCGACCAGGTTTGTGATTGGGTTAGTGCGCATGCGTGACCACCACCTAATTTCAAACCATTTGTAAACAAATCCGCACTGTCAACGGGTTTGACTGAAGTTAACCGTCGTGTAGCCTCCACCAGCTGTAACCTACTTGGTGGGCTCGCGCCATCCTTTGAATAGGTAAACATTTTATGTAATAAAAAAGAACCTGAACGATAAAGAAATGGCCTACAAGACAATAAGCAAGTTGAAAAATGAAAAATATTCATTGGTAACAAACCTTCTAACAGGAATAAGATATCCATGCAATATGGATTCATACTCAATCTTTTCTTGCCTCCAGCTGATGATTTTGAGGGATAATAGGGTATTTATATCGCGGAAAGAATTCAGCTCGATCTCGAGGTCGACCGACATTCTTAGTTTTTAATGTTGATAGCTTTACAAACAACTCATCAGTTGAGATTAAGTAATACCATTTTACTGTATGATTTTGTATTTTGTTGCTATTCAGACGAAGATTCCCATTCTACGCCGTCGTCACCAATAAGATTTTCCATATCACACAACTCATTGTAGGAAACTCTTGATAAATAACCGTAGAAGTAAAACGAGGGTAAATGCAAAGGCAGAACTTAGTAAACAGTGCACAACATACAGATATCTCGATGGCTATCTCATCTCCGGCTGGCTTATCTTATCATCTCTCAGCTCCCTGAGCTTCCGCTACCCATACATCTCACAGTGGAATGATTTGATTGGCTACTTCAAGTTGTGGTGTGGTGGGGGACAAACCGTCAGATCGGTCAGCAGAAATTTCTCTGACCGGTCAAACCGATTCACAACGCGTTTCAAACTGGTTTGGTGATCACTGTGAACGGACTACTATGGATGCTATACGGTCAGAGATTTCCCCAAGTGGACACTGCGAACGCCCTAAACGCGTTTCCAACCATTTCTTACCGGTTTGAGTCTTGTGCGAGAGCTCGTTGGAATAACATCGGAGCGACCTCCCGCGATAAAGGTTTATTACACTGATGTTTCGCTTCGCGTTCGGGAATGTTTATTTAGTGGCATGACCGACAAGGCCGACGCTGTTGGCGAGCAGACGCTCCAGGACATTGTTGATCAAACAAAGCAAGAGTTATTGCAACACCGCATAATAACAAGAGCCTTCCCGATCGCTGACCCCAACGTAAGTGATGCTTTCAATCATTTGTACTCTATTATAACTGCCTTATGCGATTACCTCAGTCAAGCTAACGATCATATTGTTAAATTAAATGGAAATCAAAAGGAAAAACTAAGGACATCGGAATTGACTCAACCCAACGTCCCTACACCCTACAGTACGGACGAAGATGAATTGTCGAGAGAAACTGACTGGATCCTAAAAAGGGCCCGCAAGAAGCGTAAGGCTCGGCGTTCTCCGGAGGTTGAATGGCCTACCAACACGCCTAAGACTGACAAGGACGTATCCAAGGTAGAAATGATTAAGCCTAAAAAGGACCCTCCTCCACCACCCATAAATGTTGTAGGGCTAAAGAGCTACGCAGCCCTCAAAGATATGTTAGTGAATATCCCTAGAGAGCAATTCAAGGTCACTGCTCTCAATAATAACGTTTGGAAAATAAACGTAGATTCAAGATCTAATTGGAAACTGATCACAGACAAACTACGTTCAGATAAAAAACAGTGGTACACATATCAAGATAAAGCAGACAGACCTATTAAGGTCATGGCTAGAGGTTTACATGAAACATGTGAGAAGACTGACATTATTGGAGACCTTAAGGAGCAAGGTCTTGCCATCCTGGATGTTACCAACATTCTCAAGAAAGAGAAAAGGAAAAATGATAGTGGTGAAATTGTAACCATCCATAAACCTCTTCCTCTCTTTATGTTAACCTTCGACAAAAATGAGGATGTAAACAAAATCTATAGTATTAAGGCCATTCTCAACATAATTGTGAAGATTGAGCCGGTGAAAAAAACTTCTAAACTCATACCCCAATGTAAGAATTGCCAGTCATACATGCATACCCAATCCTACTGCGGGAAGGAATCTGCTTGTGTGAAATGTGCTGGAAAGCATAAAACTTCTGAATGTACCCTGAACAAAGCGGATTCCCCCAAATGTGTCAACTGCAAAGGGAATCATCCAGCAAATTATCGAGGATGCGAGGTAGCTAAGGAGCTACAAAGAATGAGAAACAAAATTACTAAACCCCAACTGAAAGAACAGACCATGCGCGATGCTTCAGTTGAGAGGAATTTTAATAGGCGGAAATCGCTTACTACAACCATGACAGGAGCAACTACTTCAAAGGTTTCATATGCTACCGTTGCTAAAAAAGAGGTTAATGTGTCGAACACAGAAAAAATGCTGGCACAGATACTGGAAAGACTGGATGAACAAAAACATACCAATAAACAGTTATTTGAAAGAATAACTAAGCTAGAAAAAGGACTTACTTGCTATGGACTAATTTAATGGGACCGACTTTAAGAATAGCAACATGGAATGCGAACGGATTGCTAAATCACATTAAGGAAGTCGAATTATTTCTCCACTCCAACAAGATAGACATCTTACTTATTTCTGAAACCCATTTCACTCGGACGTCATACATCAAAATAAGAGGATTCACGTGTTATCATACGTTACACCCAAGTAATAAAGCTAGAGGAGGTTCGGCAATTCTCATTAAAGCTAACATCGCTCACCATGAAGAACCAAAAATCGAAGAGGAAAAAATGCAGGTAACTTCGGTCAAGGTACAACTCAATAATAAAAGCTTTAGTATAGCCGCAATATACTGTCCCCCCAGGTTTAACTTAAAGAAAGATGATTATACGGTCCTTCTTAAATCGCTTGGTAACAACTTTATAATAGGAGGTGACTACAATGCCAAAAATACCTTCTGGGGTTCGCGATTAACCACGGCTAAAGGTAAAGAGTTGTATGAAGCAGCAGCTTCTTTCAAGTGCGACTTCCTCTCAACTGGAAGGCCTACATACTGGCCCACGGATGCTAACAAAACCCCAGACCTAATAGACTTCTTTATAAGCAAAGGTATCTCAAGTGGTTACATAAATCTAGAGGACAGCGATGACCTACCCTCTGACCACTCGCCTGTCATAATAACAATCAGTGAAAAAGTAATCATTAGTGAAAATTCTCCGAGTTTATTCAATAGAAATACTTGCTGGTCCTGTTTCCGGCAGCAATTGGAAACATCGATCGACCTTAAAGTTCCTCTGAAAACCCCTAAACAACTGGAAGACGAACTCGACTTATTCATCAATAACATACAACAAGCAGCCTGGTTATGTACCCCAATAAACCAAAACAGTAACTATGACACTAATTCGAAATCATATCCGTTAGAAGTAAGGGATCTCCTGTGCACCAAACGTAAAGCCAGAAGGAAATGGAAGAATAACAGAACCCCTGAAAACAAAACTATACTCAATAGACTCGGTAACAAACTTAAATATCTTATTAGATCAATAGATAACCAATCAGTTGAACATTTTTTGAGTAACCTAACTGCAGAGAAAGACACCGAATACTCCCTCTACAAGGTAACCAAAAATATAAATAGACCTAAAGTTCATTCTCCTCCAATCAAAAAGGATGACGGGACATGGGCCAGAAGTAACCGAGAGAAAGCTCAACTTTTTGCAGATCATCTCTATGAAACTTTTCAACCTCTTCCAGTACAGTCACCTGAAGAAAACGCAACACTGATGGAAAAAACGGATGAGCTTGATATTCGGCCCGTTACGTTAAAAGAACTCAAAGACGAAATTAAGGGCAACATTAATCCTAAAAAGACCCCTGGCTATGACTTGATAACCGGTCGAATTGTGAAAGAGCTCCCTGAAAAGGCTATAACAAAACTACTTCATATCATCAACGCCACGTTCAGGTTACGACATGTACCTTCCCAGTGGAAAGTAGCGGAAGTCATAATGATCTCCAAACCAGGAAAATCACCAAATGAGAAGATGGGGTACCGACCCATATCCCTCCTCCCTGTCTTATCAAAACTGTTCGAAAAATTGTTGCTCAAACGGCTTAAACCAATTATTGAAGACAGAAAATTGATACCAGACCACCAATTCGGTTTCAGGCAACGCCACTCTACGCTAGATCAAGTTCATAGAATCACTAACATAATAGAAAAGGCTCTGGAAGGTAAAAAAATATGTGCCAGTATCTTTCTGGACGTGGCCCAGGCATTTGACAAGGTCTGGCACAAGGGACTTGAGTATAAACTGCACAGGGATCTCCCAAAACAGTTTTACTTACTCCTAAAATCCTACCTAGCGAACAGACACTTCAGGGTAAAGCAGGGTGACCAGTACTCTGCCTTGAAGCCTATAAAAGCAGGGGTACCGCAAGGCAGTGTCCTGGGCCCAGTACTTTACCTGCTGTACACACGAGATCTTCCACAACAGGAAAATACAACTGTAGCTACTTTTGCAGATGATACTGCCATCCTCTCTGTTGGAGATGACGCTGAAACTGCAACTCGCAATCTACAGACGTCCACTAACAAGGTTGTCAATTGGACCAAGATGTGGAGAATGAAACTAAATGAATCAAAGTCAGTGCATATCAACTTTACTAATAGAAAAATCATAGCCCCAGAAGTTGAGATCAATTCCAATAAAATTCCATACTCTGACACTGTAAAATACTTAGGGATGCACCTTGACTCCAAACTTAACTGGAAATATCACATTGAAAAAAAGAATCAGGAACTAAAAATCAAGTTCAGAAAGATGTACTGGTTGATGGGAAGGAACTCCCATCTCTCACTACACAATAAATTACTCATATATAAACAGATACTGCGCCCTATCTGGACCTATGGGATTCAGCTTTGGGGTTGTGCGAAAAAATCAAATATTAAAACAATCCAAACCCGACAAAAAATAATACTGAGAAGTATAGTTCAGGCCCCCTGGTTCATGCGGAATGATGATATTCATCGAGACTTGAGGGTAGAAACGGTCACCGAAATTATCGCCAAATATGCAAGGAAGCACGAACATCGCCTCCACAAACACGAGAACCTGGAGATGCTCAACGTTTTAAACAACGAAGGAGAACTTCGGCGACTCAAGAGAAATAAACCTCTGGACCTAATTGTGCTGTGCAAGTAGTGCAAGTGTAATCCAGTGTTTTTTAACTGTACTTGATACAAGTATGGGCCAGGTTTTGCTGTAAACCTCCCCCCTTAGTGAGCTTAACATGAAATGAAATATTGCTAGATGAAATGTACTATGTTTCAGTTGCAATAAATAAATCACGAAAAAAAAAAAAAAAAAAAAAATTTCTTACCGGTTTGATGGTCACTGCGAACAAACCTAATGTATAACGGGAACGACCTTACAAATCAGTAGGGGGCTGAAATTATGTGGTTTCGAAAAACCGGGGAGGACTTTACAAGGACCTTATTGACAGCAAACCGAATGTACCCGAAGTTGGCTGGCAACATTCCTTTGCTTTCGGTTCCCCTAGCAACTCAACTATTTACGCTCAATGCAAATAATATGTTTATATTATATTTTATCCACTTCCACCTGGATCAGGAAAGGTTATTACTGTAGTTTCGGGGGCGGTCGATGTGTATTAGACAACAGAGAGTTCCTAGTAGATATGTAAAACACAATAAGTGGTGTGGTTTTGACAATCCGGTGCCGTAACTCTGACACAATGAGTTACTGTGACGCATCCTTCCGTACAGATACGGTAACGGATCGCTATCGGGAAAAAACGTAATCTTCTAAAATAACCTTCCATGGACTCAAATAACCTCCTAGGGATAATTTCTTCCTTCAATGGATTTAGTGTTACAACTAGATCTGCTGAAGACTTGACATTACTTTAAGGTGCGGTTAATGTTTCTGGTTACCGCACGCCGTATTGAGTCCAACGGATCTCTAGGAACTCTCCAACGGCTGGTATGCATAAAGGCGAAGCAAAAGCTTTTACTCCGAAATGTGAAGAACATACTTCGTTTCCTATGAAAAATTAGCAAATGCTATTGCACTTGCTACTCCCTTTTACTTGGTAGTAAAATAAGTGAAGCTAATGCTATAAGTAGAGTAACCTACTAAAAATCCTATGCATAAAAATTAGGTAACGCTAGTGGCCTGAAGTCAATGCTTCTACTCTATGCATGGGGGTTAGCATCTGCTTTTACCTTCTACTTCATGCAAATACTCCGTTTTTATGCATACCACCCATTGTGGGCAGGCCGGATTCGAATCACAATCACAGCGAACCTGGCGGTATGTCCAATTAATCTGGATTTCCACTAAGGGATTGACTACTAGATGTTAAGTAATTTTGAGATGCGACCTTTCGAGCATCCAGACCACCACACTATACACATCAGCTGATCACTTGTGTCTCTGATGAACTCAATTTGTAGGGGTCCCCCTCTCTCCTTTTCTGCCATCGAATAGTTTGGTGGTCTGGATGCTCGCAAGCTCGCATCTCAAAACTATATAACATCAAGGTGCCAATCCCTTAGTAAAAATTCAGATTAGTCATACAGGTCATAATGACGTTTAAAAATATATTTCAGAGGTTCGAAGCAAAAAATGTTTAGTCCACCCTGGATTCGAACCCGGGACCTTCTCCTTATGAGTCTGTTATTCTAACCAGTGGACCACGACCAACCTTGCGTTTATTGAACAGTCACAGTACTTCACTACACAGAAGGGAATGCTTTTTAGCGTTTGAGCGTTTTGAGAGCTCTGAAACGACTCCAGCCACTGCATCTGAATGCATCGATGTGTTGGGAGGCCAAATCGATACTATGGAGACTATTCGGTTGGGGATCCCTACACTTTTAGTTCTGAAGAGACGCAAATTCAACTAATCTATATTGGACCGAACCTACCGCCATACCACCAGGTTTGCTGCGATCGCGATTTGAATCTGGCCTGCCCCCATTGTCTTGTGTCAATGTGTCAGGTTGAACAAAAGAGTAGTTAAAAAACCAACTAAAAATATATACATTTTGAACAACTAATTTCATCTAATCATCACCCAAAGATGATGAAATTAGTTGTGCAAAATTTATATATTTTTAGTTGGTTTTTTAACTAGTCTTTTGTTCAACCTTTTCAATTAAATTATACTTGAATTATAATTAAATATACCGAAAGCTCGGCGATAAGGTAGTTTCAATCAGTTCAAACCCTTATGTATTTTATGTATACGTGGCAATAAACGTATTTCTAGTCTATTCTAGTGTTAACTCTCATGTTTTGCCTAAGGAAGGTACATAGCAACTGTCATGTGCTATTTCAATGGAGCCACCTATCAACAGGTTGCCTGGTGAAGTGCGTTCACCAGGGTAACCCATATCTAATGCAAGGTTACGCACAACCTTTCCAACATTGGTATATTCTACTTCCTAATGATCTCGCTATTAGTATTTTTCCGTGAAAAAGTGATTATTTTACGATATTTTACTAACCAGTCAGGTAATGAACCAAGCCAGTCAGGTAATGAAGGGAATGGAGATAGCCACCCAAACAGGGTTGAAAAAATCGCAATGTAAATAAAACAATCAAATTAAACTTACAAGTTATCCTACTTACAGTATGTTGCTGGCTTAAATCACTCCTAGTAGTTGCCCTGTTTCATGGGATGTGAATTAACAAATTATGATACATTATCTACCAACACTAGCACACATAACTGGCCATGGATTAGGGAGGACATAAAAGTCCATCGATAAGAGATCTATTCAGTCTAACATCAACTGGACGCTTGTAAGTTACCCTTATGGAACATTGTTCAATAAATGGTTTTTTCCCTCATTGTGATGAAATAAAGATAATCTGAGAGTAATTTCTTAGTTTTTTTTATAACCATGATAACTCATCTTGAAAATGGCTTGGGGTGCATACACTTTTAAGATGGATTTAGTTAATTCCTGTATGTAGTAAATCGCATCTATGATGGTATGTTTTATGTTCTTCAATTGATTCTACTAGTGAGTTAGAGCCTTTCTATTCAAGTGTTCTGATGTTTACCTTAACTACCTCTTGTGTGTGGTTATTAAATGAAAATATCTCTGCTGATCCAGGAGTGATCATCAAGGAGGAGCTGGACGCTTCTGACTCACCTCCTGCGGCTACGTCACTTCAGCCCCACCTTTGGCTCCCTGCTAAGGATGAGCCAACAATCCCATCTTCAGGTAACAGGTCCAGTATTCGTCTAGAAATAGCCTCATCACACCCACATATGAAATGATTTATTCTGACTGGAGGGTTGGTTGAAAAAGGGCATCATGCAGAAAATTGAAAAAGTTAGTTTCCAAATATTCCGAACATGTTAATAGAACAAGATTTTTTGCCTTCACACTACTGATATCATGATAACTGAAGTATTGATGATATCTAGGAAAATCAAATAATCACGACTTTATTGCATCACACAGTGCCCTGCTCTATGTAAAAATGGCTTGACTCTACTCGGGGGTAGCGGTGGCGGAAGTTGAGTGCATAGAAAATTCATTTAAAATTTGTCAAGGGGGTGCGCAAGGCACAAATGCGACTAATCATGTTGCGTATATGGTTTAGAGCGTCACTTGTGTGATATCAGAAAATTGTGTTTTTAGAGTTTGAACATTTGTAGAAATTCTGAGTTGGTCTAACTCACAAACCAAGTTAGGACTCTAGGATACTTGTATTCCTCATAGTTAGGTGCCAAGGTCAGCTTCCAAGAACTTGAGTTTTCCATTTTTTATTTTTGTGGACCACGAAAAAGACATTTTATATGAGAATAACCCAATAGTCTTGTTCATCTACATTACCTTATCCTGTGAGTTTAATCGAAATGACAAAATATTACTTGCAGTAAAGGAACTTACAGTATTATGCTGCCTGAAATCACTACCAGCAGTTGCCCTGTTTCATAGCACATTTAACGAATTCTGATACATTATCTACCAACACTAGCCCACATAACTGGCCATGGAGGAGGGAGGACATAAAAGTCCATTGATAAGAGATCTATTCAGTCTAACATCTACTGGACGCTTGTAAGTTACCCTTATGGAACAGTGTTTAATAAATGTTTTTTTCCCTCATCGGGATGAAATGAAGATAATCTGAAAGTAATTTTTCAGTTTTTTTTTTAATTCCCATATTGACTCATCTTGAAAATGGCTTGGGGTTGCACACTCATTTAAGATGGATTTAGTTAGTTCCTGTGTAGAAAGTCGAATCTATGATGGTACGCTTTATATTCTTCTGTAATTACCTTCAATTGATTCTGTAATATCTAGTGAGTTAGAACCTTTCTATTCAATTGTTTTGATGTTTAACTTAACCATCTGTGTGTGGTTATTGAATGAAAATATCTCTGCAGATCCGGGAGTGATCATTAAGGAGGAGCTGGACGCTTCTGACTCACCTCCTGCGGCTGCGTCACTTCAGCCCCACCTTTGGCTCCCTGCTAAGGATGAGCCAACTAGCACATCTTCAGGTAACAGGTCCAGTATTCCTCTAGAAATAGCCCACTATGGGGATATCCACCTCATCTCATCACACCCACATATGAAATGATTTATTCTGACTGGAGGGTTGGTTGAAAAAGGGCATCATGCAGAAAATTGAAAACGTTAGTTTCCAAATATTCCGGACATGTTGATAGAACAAGATTTTTTGCCTTAATACTACTGATATCATGGTAACTGAAGTATTGATGATATCTAGGAAAATCAAATAATCACGACTTTATTGCATCACACAGTGCCCTGCTCTATGTAAAAACGGCTTGACTCTACTGGGGGGTAGCGGTGGCGGAAGTTGAGTGCATAGAAAATTCATTTAAAATTTGTCAAGGGCACAAATGCGACTAATCATGTTGCGTATATGGTTTAGAGCGTCACTTGTGTGATATCAGAAAATTGTGTTTTTAGAGTTTGAACATTTGTAGAAAACCTGAGTTGGTCTAACTCACAAACCAAGTTAGGACTCTAGGATACTTGTATTCCTCATAGTTAGGTGCTAGTGTCAGCTTCCATGAACTTGAGTTTTCCATTTTTATTTTTGTAGACCACGAAAAAGACATTTTATACGAGAATAACCCAATTGTCTTGTTCATCTACATTACCTTATCCTGCGAGTTTAATCAAAATGACAAATTATTACTTGCAGTAAAGGGACTTACAGTATTATGCTGCCTGAAATCACTACCAGCAGTTGTCCTGTTTCATAGCACATTTAACGAATTCTGATACATTATCTACCAACACTAGCACCCATAACTGGCCATGGAGGAGGGAGGACATAAAAGTCCATACGTAAGAGATTTATTCAGTCTAACATCAACTGGACGCTTGTAAGTTACCCTTATGGAACATTGTTCAATAAATGGTTTTTCCCCTCATTGTGATGAAATAAAGATAATCTGAGAGTAATTTCTTAGTTTTTTTAGAACCATAATAACTCATCTTGAAAATGGCTTGGTTTGCATACACTTTTAAGATGGATTTAGTTAATTCCTGTATGTAGTAAATCGCATCTATGATGGTATGTCTTATGTTCTTCAATTGATTCTACTAGCGAGTTAGAGCCTTTCTATTCAAGTGTTCTGATGTTTACCTTAACTACCTCTGATGTGTTGTTATTAAATGAAAATATCTCTGCAGATCCAAGAGTGATCATCAAAGAGGAGCTGGACGCTTCTGACTCGCCTCCTGCAGCTACGTCACTTCAACCCCACCTTTGGCTCCCTGCTATGGATGAGCCAACAAGCACATCTTCAGGTAACAGGTCCAGTATTCGTTTAGAAATAGCCCACTATGGGGATATCCACCTCATCTCATCACACCCACATATGAAATGATTTATTCTGACTGGAGGGTTGGTTGAAAAAGGGCTTTGATGTAGACTTGTTAGAAGGTCATTCAAGGGCATGAGCCCGGAGATTGGCCCTTCCCCCACCACTGTAGCTCAGCCTGGCTGGAGTGTCTTCAGTTGTGAATAAACTATCGTACCGTACGGTTGTGTCTGCTAGTGCTCTATTCCCCAAGCTACATTACTGGCGCCGAGTCCGGGATTCACTCTTGTATAAGGTAACCTCGGCGAACGAGGTTTATTTTTATTTTCAACCATGTCCGGTAATACACCTGTGCCTACTTATTCAGAGGGTGACGATATTACAGAATTCTTAGAGCGGCTTGGACTTTATTTTCTTGGTGAGGGAATTGTTAAAAATGAGAAAAAGGTTGGTCGATTGGTTTCTGTTATCGGAGCTGATGCATTTTCGCGGTTGAAGGCTACTCTTCATCCTAAAACTGTTACCGAATCTACATACGAGGAATGTGTTGCTGCTTTGAAATCTGCCTTTAGAACGGATGTAAATATCGCCAAGTCACGTTACGAATTTTCTTCTTTATGTCGAGTTCCATGTCAAACAGTGCATGATTTCGTTGTTTCCTTGAGAAGGGCTGCTTCCAAATGTGATTATGGAGACGCCAAGGACTTATTTATGTGTAACCAGCTACTCGCTGGGGTCAAAGAACCTTTCATAGTGACTCAGCTTTTGCAGTTGGGACAAGATAAAAAGTTTGAGGATTGGGTAGCAACTGCTATAGCTGCGGAGGGTATCCGTATGACATCATCTGCTTTAACTCAACCGACTTTGCCTTCTAACGTGTCTGCCTTGCAGCGTTCATTGAACCCTGGGAACCGTGGCGCGCCAAGGATTTTTGGAAGAGCTCGAAGTGTCGCTGCGCCTAGAGGGCGGTTTCCCCCACCTCACCCTCAGCCCTACCGAGGATCTCAACCTCCTCGCACTTGCAATGGATGTGTGACCTCTCATAACCCCTCCCAATGCCCTGCTAAGGATTGATTGTGCAGTAATTGTAATTCTAGAGGTCACATTAGGAGGTTTTGTAACCAGCGCCAAGTAAATACAGTTGATAGTTTTTCAGCCCTACCTCAGCCAAGTCATTTTTATCAAAATGTCCCCAACTACGAACACTTTCAGGATCCAAGCTTGTCCAACGTTCAACTACCTTCATTGAACCACAGTTTTCTTGCTCAGTTCTCAAATGCTTGTAAAATTAATGATTCTAGTTGTAATCCATCCATTGATAGTTTAATTGCTAATGATACCTCTCAAAATGATGTAACAAACCAAAGTTCTACTAATGCAGCCTCAACTGACCAATTTGAAAGCAATTTAGATCCACTATTTTATTTTGATAATTATTATGATGGTTGTAATGTATTGAATTTTGAAGAAGTCATTGATCCCAACAATCGTTTTCTCAACCCACGAGTTGATAGGGAGGGTGAGGGCGGTCCTGCTGGCCATTCAACGGTTGCTGGCATGTCTGAATTCAATGATAAAAATTTGGAAGCTCCAGCCTTGATGTTTCTCATTTCCCTCAATGGCTCCGAACCAATTAATTTTTTGGTGGACACTGGCAGTTTCCTTACTCTTGTAGATGAAAATTTCATAAAATCTGTACTTCCCGGTGTGCCTATTTGTGCCCTTCCTTTTTTGGTTTCCACCGCCTCTTCCACTCCATTACAGATTGCTGGTACCATGGTTGTTGACCTGTATTTTAAGGATGGTATGCCTTCTTTTCCAGCAAAAATTTTTGTGGCTAGGTCACTCTCACCTGTTGCTCTTTTGGGGCGAGATATTCTATATACAAAATAGTGCCTGATTGGCCTTCTATTTTTACAGCTCCTTTCTCCCATTCATCAGCAGCTATAACTAGTAGACACCAAGACTTGGTATCTTCATACCCACGTGCCTTCAATTTACTGGATAAGCCGATTTTTGGGTACCAAGTACACATTCACCTGAAACAGGGCAGTAAGCCCATTTTTCAAAAACCTTATGCAATTCCTTTTGCCTTGAGAGACTCAGTTCGCCATGAATTGGAGAGACTCCAAAAACTGGACATAATTTCTCCTGTTTCTTCATCTGAATGGGCTTCTCCCTTGGTAGTGGTACCCAAAAAGTCTGGATCAATTCGTCTGTGTGTTGACCTCAAAAAGTCGGTTAACCCTCAATTAGTTTTGGATGTTTACCCATTGCCACGACCGGATGAGCTTTATAATTTATTTTTGAATTGCGATTTTTTCTGTCGTCTTGATTTGGCCAATGCTTATCTACAATTGCTTGTACACCCGTCTAGTCAGGAATTATTAACCGTTAACACTCCATTTGGCTTATACCGTTATATGCGTTTAGTTTTTGGACTATCCTCTGCCCCACCTGATTTCCAGCGGTTCATTGATCAGCTGATCGAAACTTCTCCAGGAATTGCTTCTTTCCTTGATGACATTTTAATTGGAGGACGCAATAAGGCAGAATGTTCGTCACGATTACATAGGGTGTTGTCCTTGTTGGATGGAGCTAATGTGAAAATAAATATGGACAAATCCGAGTTTTTTGTCCAGTCTGTTGAATTTCTGGGTTTTATTATTTCAGCATCTGGAAGAGCCCCAGCACCTTCCAAGGTTAGGGCAATTAAGGAGATGCCTGTTCCATCTGATGTGTCTCAATTGCGAGCCTACTTGGGGCTATTGAACTTCTTCCATCAGTTTTTAAAGTGCCCCAATGACATTTTGGAGCCTCTCTACACTCTCCTTCGCAAAAACGTTGTGTGGAACTGGGACCGTTCTTGCGACAAGGCCTTTGTAGCTTCAAAATCGCTGCTATCTGAGAGGGTTGCACTTACATTCTTTGACCCTGGTAAGCCTCTTGTCCTTACTGTGGATGCAAGTTCGATAGGAGTGGGGGCAGTATTATGCCATTCAGTTTCAGGAAATTTGATCCCCATTGCTTTTGAGTCAGCCTCTCTCAACTCTGCTCAACGAGCTTATAGTCAGCTTCACAAGGAGGCATATGCTGTTATCTTTGGAGTTGTGAAGTTTCACAAATTTTTGTATGGTCGCTCCTTTTTGATCGAATCTGATCATCTTCCTTTAAAGTCCATCTTCTCAGAGACAAAAAATATTCCCACAATTGCGGCTTCTCGCTTAGTTCGTTGGGCTGAGCTTTTGTCCGCATATGATTACCGCATTGTTCATAAAAGTGGAACGAAGATTCCCCAGGCAGATGCCTTGTCCCGACTTCCTAGACCTGAGGCATTTGAAATTCCTGAGTGCTGCTTTCTTCATACTCTACTAAAACCTCTGACAATTCAACAGATAGCCTCTGCTACAGCTGCAGATTCTGTCCTCACGAGGGTCATGAGGTATATCAGGGGCTTCTGGAAGTCACCAGGCACTGATCCATTGCTAAAGCCTTATTTTGTTATACGGTTGGATTTGTCTGAGCAGAATGGTTGCCTGTATTTCAAGGATAGACTGGTGGTTCCAGAAGGGTTGCACCATGATGTGTTGCAGGTGCTCCATGATGGTCACCCAGGAGAAACCAGAATGAAGTTAATGGCAAGATCTTATGTATGGTGGCCGGGAGTAGACAAGGATATAGTGAATTATGCGAAGCAGTGTGAATTCTGCCGTAAATTCGCACCTCACTTGCCTGAGCCTCACCATCGAGTTTCTTGGGCACCTTCACATTATCCATTTGAAAGGGTTCATGTAGATTTATTTCATTTTCAAGGGAATAATTACATTCTGTTGGTGGATTCACACACCAAGTGGCCTGAAGCAAAAATTGTTTCTACATACACCTCTTCTTCTGTGTGTGCCTTTCTGGGGGAGGTTTTCAGCCGTTTTGGGGTGCCTTTTTGTATGGTAACTGACAATGGGCCCCCATTTTCTTCATATGACTTCCAGCAATTCTGCCAGCAGATGGACATTCAGTTATGCTTCACACCACCCTACAACCCTCGTTCTAATGGTCAAGTGGAGAAATTTGTCTCCACCATCAAACAGTCGATCAGGAAACTGACATTGCAACGGCCTTCAGCCCAAGCATCATCGATTTTGCTACATGCTTTAGCAACTTATCGAGCTACCCCGTCAGTATCCACTGGTGTCGCCCCCATGATATCAATGTTGTCCTTTCACCCTCGTACGGTTCTATCTAGACTGCGGAAGTCAGCATCCACTAAACAGTTGGCCCCTGTGAATTCAAAACAAGAGGTTCGTGGTTTAATTTGGGTTTTACTCCACCCATTTGTCCATCCTCCAGTCTGGCTTAAAGGGGTGGTGCTTCAGCAGCTATCTCAGGTTACATATTTGGTTCAGGTGGAGGGGGGAGGCCAGCATCGGGTCCATAGATCTCAGCTTCAACAACGGGTTGGAAACAGTGCCAGTTTACCTGCAGTAGGAATTCCTAATCCTATCACTCCCATGGACCCCAACGTCACTCATGATGGGCCCGAGCACTGTTGTGGTCAGCCTGAGGGGGGACCCTCAACTCCTCCTGTCACCCCTTCACATACTCGTTCAGGTCATGTTTATGGCATTCCGAGATAGGTCAATAGACACCTTATGGGGATTATCTTTGTTTGTAAAATTATACTTTGTAAGATATGTTTTTCTGTTTACATACCTATGTATCATGTTTATTGTTGAATATTTGGGTCGAATTTTAGTTAACTACACTATTTTATTCCTTCTTAGTTCCTCATTTTGTTTTAGCTCATATGCAAATTACTCATTTTTATTGTTTTACATATATGTATTTTTACATACACATATATTTTGTCTGTACCAGCCAGGCTCTGCATTTTGTTTTTTGAATTTTAGTTACCTAAATTCTGTTAGGTTTTTACTTTGTGTACATGTATATATTCCTATAATTTTTTTTTTTTTCCTCTCTTGCGGAGGAGGGGAAATGATGATGTAGACTTGTTAGAAGGTCGTTCAAGGGCATGAGCCCGGAGATGGGCCCTTCCCCCACCACTGTAGCTCAGCCTGGCTGGAGTGTCTTCAGTTGTGAATAAACTATCGTACCGTACGGTTGTGTCTGCTAGTGCTCTATTCCCCAAGCTACATTAGGCTTCATGCAGAAAATTGAAAAAGTTAGTTTCCAAATATTCCGAACATGTTAACAGAACAAGATTTTTTGCCTTCACACTACTGATATCATGATAACTGAACTATTGATGATATCTAGGAAAATCAAATAATCACGACTTTATTGCATCACACAGTGCCCTGCTCTATGTTAAAACGGCTTGACTCTACTCGGGGGTAGCGGTGGCAGAAGTTGAGTGAATAGAAAATTCATTTAAAATTTGTCAAGGGGGTGAGCAAGGCACAAATGCGACTAATCATGTTGCGTATATGGTTTAGAGCGTCACTTGTGTGATATCAGAAAATTGTGTTTTTAGAGTTTGGAAATTTGTAGAAAACCTGAGTTGGTCTAACTCACAAACCAAGTTTGGACTCTAGGATACTTGTATTCCTCATAGTTAGGTGCCAAGGTCAGCTTCCATGAACTTGAGTTTTCCATTTTGGTTTATTATTTCCAATAATGAGCCTATGTGATCGTGTAGCAAAAAATTTTTATAACCCCCCCTCAAACTTTGTCACTTTACGTTTCAAGGTGCGTAGAATCCAAATTTGAAATGTCTGTCCGCCGTTCGCCGTCCGCCGTCCTGGCCATGAAAGGCATAAGAATTGACTCAAAAACCCGTTCTTTCACACATAGACTCCATTTGGGGTCTAGTTGGTCCTAACGTTTAATCATCCCGATCGCTTTACTTGCATAGATGCTATGGGCCAAAAACGGGCAAAAAAGTGTCTTTTTCGACGCTGGCACGCTTGGCAGGGGGTCACGGTGGGTGGAGAGGGGGGTGAGAGGGGGGATGGAGTGAGAGGAGGCGCCGGCGCCGTGGCAACTTGTGGTGGGTATGGCGCCAGCGTTCCTTCGAGGCATGAATATGTTTTTTTCAAGGTCATATTTGTGTGTTAATACCAAAGCTTTTCCTACGCATATTTAATAACATATCCTCTCGATTTTCTGTACGTACTTAGATAATGATATTATTAAGGCAATAACTATTTGAATAGATAGGAGCTCAAATCGAGAAATATAAACATGCGTATATAATTATAGAAGTATAGGTTGTGGCAACTCGTAGTAGGACACGCCGAGGAGTCTGGACGGGCCTTATGACGTACGCTAGCCAACTAAAACTACGATCATACTCAATTGAAACACATAGGCTTATTATTGGAAATAATAAACCAAAATAATAACCCTTTGTGAAATAATTTGCAGCGTTTTTCATTTTTGTGGACCACGAAAAAGACATTTTATATGAGAATAACCCAATAGTCTTGTTCATCTTCATTACCTTATCCTGTGAGTTTAATCGAAATGACAAAATATTACTTGCTGTAAAGGAACATACAGTATTATGCTGCCTGAAATCACTACCAGCAGTTGCCCTGTTTCATGGCACATTTAACGAATTCTGATACATTATCTACCAACACTAGCCCACATAACTGGCCATGGAGGAGGGAGGACATAAAATCCATCGATAAGAGATCTATTCAGTCTAACATCAACTGGACGCTTGTAAGTTACCCTCATGGAACTGTGTTTAATAAATGGTTTTTTCCCTCATCGGGATGAAATGAAGATAATCTGAAAGTAATTTTTCAGTTTTTTTTTTCTTTTAATTCCCATATTGACTCATCTTGAAAATTTCTTGGGGTTGCACACTCATTTAAGATGGATTTAGTTAGTTCCTGTGTAGAAAGTCGAATCTATGATGGTACGCTTTATATTCTTCTGTAATTACCTTCAAATGATTCTGCAATATCTAGTGAGTTAGAACCTTGCTATTCAATTGTTTTGATGTTTAACTTAACCATCTGTGTGTGGTTATTGAATGAAAATATCTCTGCAGATCCGGGAGTGATCATTAAGGAGGAGCTGGACGCTTCTGACTCACCTCCTGCGGCTACGTCACTTCAGCCCCACCTTTGGCTCCCTGCTAAGGATGAGCCAGCAAGCACATCTTCAGGTAACAGGTCCAGTATTCCTCTAGAAATAGCCCACTATGGGGATATCCACCTCATCTCATCACACCCACATATGAAATGATTTATTCTGACTGGGGGATTGGTTGAAAAGGGCATCATGCAGAAAATTGAAAACGTTAGTTTCCAAATATTCCGAACATGTTGATAGAACAAGATTTTTTGCCTTCACACTACTGATATGATAACTGAAGTATTAATGATATCTAGGAAAATCAAATAATCATGACTTTATTGCATCACACAGTGCCCTGCTCTATGTAAAAATGGCTTGACTCTACTCGGGGGTAGCGGTGGCGGAAGTTGAGTGCATAGAAAATACATTTAAAATTTGTCAAGGGGGTGCGCAAGGCACAAATGCGACTAATCATGTTGCGTATATGGTTTAGAACGTCACTTGTGTGATATCAGAAAATTGTGTTTTTAGAGTTTGAACATTTGTAGAAATTCTGAGTTGGTCTACCTCACAAACCAAGTTAGGACTCTAGGATACTTGTATTCCTCATAGTTAGGTGCCAGGGTCAGCTTCCATGAACTTGAGTTTTCCATTTTTTATTTTTGTAGACCACGAAAAAGACATTTTATATGAGAATAACCCAATAGTCTTGTTCATCTTCATTACCTTATCCTGTGAGTTCAATCGAAATGACAAAATATTACTTGCAGTAAAGGAACTTACAGTATTATGCTGCCTGAAATCACTACCAGCAGTTGCCCTGTTTCATAGCACATTTAACGAATTCTGATACATTATCTACCAACACTAGCACACATAACTGGCCATGGAGGAGGGAGGACATAAAAGTCCATACATAAGAGATCTATTCAGTCTAACATCAACTGGACGCTTGTAAGTTACCCTTGTGGAACAGTGTTTAATAAATGGTTTTTTCCCTCATCGGGATGAAATGAAGATAATCTGAAAGTAATCTTTCAGTTTTTTTTTTCTTTTAATTCCCATATTGACTCATCTTGAAAATGGGTTGGGGTTGCACACTCATTTAAGATGGATTTAGTTAGTTCCTGTGTAGAAAGTTGAATCTATGATGGTACGCTTTATATTCTTCTGCAATTACCTTCAATTGATTATGTAATATCAAGTGAGTTAGAACCTTTCTATTCAATTCTTTTGATGGTTACCTTAACCATCTCCTGTGTGCTGTTATTAAATGAAAATATCTCTGCAGATCCAGAAGTTATCAAGGAGGAGCTGGACGCTTCTGACTCACCTCCTGCAGCTACGTCACTTCAGCCCCACCTTTGGCTCCCTGCTAAGGATGAGCCAGCTAGCACATCTTCAGGTAACAGGTCCAGTATTCCTCTAGAAATAGCCCACTATGGGGATATCCACCTCATCTCATCACACCTACATATTAAATGATTTATTCTGACTGGAGGGTTGATTGAAAAAGGGCATCATGCAAAAATCGAAAACGTTAATTTCCAAATATTCCGAACATGTTAATAGAACAAGATTTTTTGCCTTCACACTACTGATATCATGATAACTGAAGTATTAACGATATCTAGGAAAATCAATTAGTCACGAGTTTATTGCATCACAAAGTGCCCTGCTCTATGTAAAGATGGCTAGACTCTACTCGGGGGTAGAGGTGGCGGAAGTTGAGTGCATAGAAAATTCCATGAACTTGAGTTTTCCATTTTTTATTTTTGTAGATCATGAAAAAGACATTTTATATAAGAATGACCCAATAGTCTTGTTTATCTACATTACCTTGTAGTCTAGGAAAAGTAGTCCCAAAAACAGCTAATCAGTGGAACAAATTCATAACTTCCTGAAAATTGCCGCAAATGTTCTTTAGACCTTTCTAAGTAACATGGTAAAAGTCTATAAGAATCTAGGGGCTGAAAGGGGGTAGAGGGAGGGGGAATTACGTTAAAAATGCGGAATTTTCCTTGGTTTTGCATTTATCTCGGAAACTATCAACTTTTTCAAAAATAGGAGTATATACTAAATTGAAGATTAATTAAGTTCCTTTAAAATTATTTCATTTTTTCTATTCAGAACGAATACAGAGTTTCCGCCCGTAAAATATTGCAAACATTGGTCCCGTAGTGCTTCACACCACGAGTTTCGTCCTAGATATATAAAAACGCTGCATATTATTGCACAAAGGTTTATTATTTATATATTAGACAGCCCTTCTACGTAGATCTCTGGTCCATAATTATTAAACGCCGCTTATAGTACCTATATTTAGTATCGGAACTCGGAGCTTTGGACCTCACAAATGGGTTCAATCCATTACAGCAGCGGAATCTCACAATTGTACGCTTTTTAATATAGTTGATAAACAAAACAATTTATTGCCACGTCAGCTTTCCAACACATAAAAGTGTTACCTATACTGTATATTGATATCATTTAATTGGTCAAATTTCAAAAAATGTGCTGACAAAATCACTGAAAATGGCTAAGAATCGTTAAATTGATATTTTTTAGCATATGATTGGTCAAATAAAGTTTATCAACTATGAAATAGAACATTCAACAATTTATGTACGAAATTATGCTAAAAACCTGAACTTCATTAAATTTTGTTTTAAAAAATCTATAAAATTGCAAAAAACAGCCTAAGATCCAAAATCTCTTTTTGAATAGGAGAGTATCGTTTAGAATACTTTTTTTTTTCATAAAATTAATAGCTAACATTTTCTTTTCACTCATAATTCTCCAATTTCTATACAACTTGAAATATACAAAATAAAAAGACACTTTTTCACCTATTTTTGGCTCATAGCACCCATGGGTGTGGAGCGATCGAGCTGGCGAGAAGTTAGGACCAACTAGACCCCAAGTGGAGTCTATGTGCGAAAGAACAGATTTTTTAAGTCAATTCTAAGAAGAACAGACATTTCAAATTTGGATTCTACACACCTTGAAACGTAAAGTGACAAAGTTTGAGGGGGGTTATACAAATTTTTTGCTATACGATCACATAGGCTTATTATTGGAAATAATAAACCAAAAAAGGAACCCATAAAAACAAGTTTTTAATGTAACTCTTTCTTTTTCTCATGTTCTCGGTTAATTTTATTGTTGTTTCAATATTTGGTAGTTTCTTGGCAACAGTAAATTGAAACAAAATCACATTGTTTCAAAATCACATGGATAATAACCTAAATTAAATTGACAAGGGAAATCATTTAATATTTTGTTGACCCTGGATTCATTGTCATTTTATGCAGACGTTCAATAGTATCCTCCTCCTCCCTTCTCCTCCTCCCTCAGCCTACTCCTCCCTACAATACACAACACTTGTAAGGTGTCCCATATCAAATTTCAAATTTTCGAAAATTTATAGTAGGTATAACTACTTAACTTTTTCTTCGCGAAAATTTGATAGATTAAAAATGTACGCCAGCATGAACTCGTGTGCAAAATTTCAGATCGATTGGATTTCGGGAAGTGGGTTAAAAATCGATCTGAAATTTTGTCTCAAGCAAGAAGTGAATCGAAGTTAAAAGAAACAGTTAAACAATGATTTGATCATTATGTAGGTATCAATTTTTATTTCGATTCTGGTGTAGTTGATGTTGAGAGAGGATAGGGTGTGCGGAGGATGGAACATCTCACTCATAGGAGTATGTGAACCTACGTACATCATTGAGGACAAAGATCGCCATTCTGCCCCTCAGTGTGATATTCTTCTGTCAAACGCCAAGAACAACTCTGCGATGTCAAAGATAACTGGATTTTCGCACATTCCCTAAATGGATGCGATTCAACTTCATCTCTTTTCTGACATGGGAAATTAAATTCGTGGAGTTGCTACAAAACGGAAGTGCGTTAAATGAAACTATTTCGTTTTTTAATAACCAGCAATCCACAATTTCAACATTAAAGGACGCAGAGGAAAAATTCTTATTGAAATTATATTCTGCAAAACATTTTTAAAATTCTGTAAATTGTTATTGGTATCAAAAATTTCAGCAAACAATGCCACAACAAAACGTGAGGTTAATTTAGGTTTTTTTCCATTCCATCTGAAGCCGCACAAAAACACCTATTGCGAGTTTTCCACCAGGTTCAATTATGAACAGGAAACACAATGAACCCTGTGCATACGATGGGGTTGGGAACTGAAGAATAGCGTTCTGCTTCTCGTCATGACCACCAAGTCTCCGACCCCAAGCAGTCACTTACATCCAGTGACGGATTAATATAATTTTGTGGCGGCGGTAGTCCTCCACCGGGAAAACTCCCCCCCCCCCCCCCCCCCCCCCCCCCCCCCCGGAAGTTTTTCGAAAGAGACCTTGAAAAACTCGCAGTTTTAGACCCACACTTTATAGGTTTGTTCGCAGTGACCATCAAACCGGTAAGAAATTGTTGGAAACACGTTTGGGGCGTTCGCAGTGTCCATTTGGGGAAATCTCTGACTGTATAGCATCCATAGTAGTCCGTTTGCAGTGATCACCAAACCAGTTTGAAACGCGTTGTGGATCGGTTTGACCAGTCAGAGAAATTTCTGCTGACCGATCTGACGGTTTGCCCCCCACCACACCACAACTTGAAGTAGCCAATCAATTCATTCCACTGTGGGATGTATGGGTAGCGGAAGCTCAGGGAGCTGAGAGATGATAAGATAAGCCAGCCGGAGATGAGATAGCCGTTGAGATATCTGCATGTCGTGTACTGTTTACTAAGTTCTGCCTTTGCATTTACCCTCGTTTTACTTCTACGGTTATTTATCAAGAGTTTCCTACAATGAGTTGTGTGATATGGAAAATCTTATGTGACGACGGCGTAGAATGGGAATCTTCGTCTGAATAGCAACAAAATACAAAATCATAAAGTAAAATGTTATTACTTAATCTCAACTGATGAGTTGTTTGTAAAGCTATTAACATTAAAAATTAAGAATGTCGGTCGACGTCGAGATCGAATCTCACAATTTTACGCTTTTTAATATAGTTGATAAACAAAACAATCTATTACCAAGTCATATTTCCAACACATAAAAGTGTTACCTATACTGTATATTGATATCATCTAATTGATCAAATTTTAAAAAAAATGTGCTGACAAAATCACTGAAAATGGCTAAGAGTTGTTAAATTGATGTTTTTTAGCATAAGATTGGTCAAATAAAGTTTATCAACTATGAAATAGAACATTCAAAAACTTATGTACGAAATTATGCTAAAAACTTGAACTTCATTAAATTTTGTTTTAAAAAATCTATAAAATAGCAAAAAATAGCCTATAATCCAAAATCTCTTTTTGAATAGAAGAGTATCATTTAGAATACTTTTTTTTCCATAAAATTAATAGCTAACATTTTCTTTTCACTCATAAATCTCCAATTTCTATACAACTTGAAATATACAAAAAAAAGACACTTTTTCGCCTATTTTTGGCTCATAGCACCCATGAGAGTGGAGCGATCGAGCTGGCGAGAAGTTAGGACCAACTAGACCCCAAGTGGAGTCTACGTGCGAAAGAACAGATTTTTAAAGTCAATTCTAAGGCCTTTTATGGCCGGGGCGGCGGACGTGAGACGGCGGACGTCAGACGGCGGACGGACATTTCAAATTTGGATTCTACGTACCTTGAAACGTAAAGTGACAAAGTTTGAGGGGGGGTTATAAAAATCTTTTGCTATACGATTACATAGGCTTATTATTGGAAATAATAAACCAAAATTAATATTTTAGGCTAAACAAATAAGGGTCACTGCAGGCTTCACGTGGCTGACAACCCTGGTTCTTGAAGTCCAAAAAGGCCCCTGGTGTCCATCTTCATCAGTTCATCCACATCCTTGATGCGAGTTGAATAAGCAGCGTCGTCTTTCCTGACATAGAGACGTCCCTCAGAGGTCCAAGCATAACGATAACTATACGCCTTTATCCATTTCGTTGTGAGCCAAAAAAGATGTCCATTTGGAGTGGTTAGCCGTTCATTAACGAAGATCCTACTCTCAGGAAATGAAGAATGTAAATCCTTGGCCGTTTTCTCCCTGTTCACCCGCATCTGCTTCATCCACAGTTTTTTAAGGCTGCTATTGTTAAACTTCACAATCAGACGACTGCCTTCTTTGGCGGGAGACGAAGCTGCTTTTCTCAGATGTGTTCTCAAACGAAAGATCGATTCAATGTCACTCTCAGACACTGAAACTCCAATCTGACTTGCTAAGCTTTTCAACACATCTCCCAGATTTATCAAATTCGCCCTCGAATTCGGCGGTAATAAACTAAATTTTCTTGATCTTTCCATCTCGTTGGTGAATGAGAAGTATGATTTTTTCAATTTATAGAAAAATTCATGTAGCGATATAACAATACATAGTACTTCAAATCACCCTTTAGTCCATAAACATGCAGCCTTCCATAGTATGATCAACCGAGCTCTAGCTATTCCAATGAATGAACGAAATTTATCAAAAGTAAATCCATTATCAAAAGCATAGCGGCTAGTAACGGATATAGAGAAGATTTCGTTGATACCATATGGGATAAGGTTCTTAGGAAAAAGAGTTGGGAAAAAGTTTCCAATCTGGCTAGGGAAGATGTAACTTAAAAAAAAAAAAAAAAAAAAAACAATGGATAAGTTTACCTTATTATGGGAAAATTTCTGATAAAATCGGCCAAATTCTATCATCAAGAGGTTACAAAGTAGGTTTTAAAACTAAAAATAGTCTTAAAGCATTACTAGGATCCGTTAAGAACAAAATCAATGTTCAGGATAAAAGTGGGGTTTATAAATTAAAATGTTCTTGTGGCTACAAATATTTCGGTCAGTCTGGTAGGAAATTTAGGGAAAGAATAGACGAGATCAGGAGGATTTCAGGGAAAATAAGGGTAAGTCTCCATTTGCGAAACATCTTAAGGAATCCAATCATAGATACAATTTTAATTTGACAGACAGACAGTTTGTAGAATTTCTTCATTTTTTCCCAAAGGAAGGTATGTTGAATGTACTTGAAAAATTCAAAATTATCAAAAGTGACAGATCTGATAAATGTTTAAATGAGGATATATACCTCAATATATTTCACGACTGATAGGTCCATTTCTATAAAGCTTGGAATTATCCCTTCACACTGTTGAAACCATTTTTAGTTATTTTCACCTTTCACTTCATCTGATTAGCTACAGTCCACCCCCCTTCACGTTGTATGCATTTTATTGGTTGTACCTCCTGCCCGCTTTCCTTTCTCTTGACCAATGGGATTCAATCTCCCTTCACCTGTGACTATAAAAGCTGTGTCCTTTCTAATGTGTCTTCAGTTATTGTTTGTTACTGATGGTGGCCTAACCGTCGAAATCGATTTAACATTGTAACTTCTTATTTTTCGTGGAAATAGACAACGTTTTTCACTAACTTCCGTTTTGAAATGATCTCAATTTATGCTGACATCTTGCGTCGCTTCAACCGTCCCGAAAATTAAAGCAGCAGAGCTACACAGAAAGTCATTATGCCTTCAAATATTCGAATGCATTCATATAGATGACCAATGTAAGGTACCCACCAACATTGGTTTTTTAAATTTAACAATTTATTGACTTTTTAAAAAATAAAAGATCCCCTATTTGAACATGAATATGTTTTTTGGCCTGGGGCTCTGAAATTCGTGCACAGCCTCCCCGATATCTATAAACAACAGCTTTTAGTAGAAACCAAGGTCGCAAACAAATAGTAATTTCACAGAAATCATTCTTGATCCGCTGTGTGAACTACATTCTCTCTTGTCTATCCTACGAAGTTGCAATTTAATAAGGAAATTCATTGGAACATTGAGAGCCGATTGAAATGATGCGCTCTTTCCCGAAAAGCTGTGTAACTTGATAGGAAATCCCTCTTGGCCGTTGATAGCCGAATGAAATGATGGGCTCTTTCCTAATCTGCTGAGTGAGCTAAATTCTCTCCCGCTTATCTTAGGGATATGAAATTTGATAGGGTAACTCTCTGGGACATTGGGAGACGATTGAAATTGTGAGCTTCTTTCTGATCAGCTGAGTGAGCTAAATTCTCTCCTGTTCACCAGAGGAAGTTGACTTTTGAATAGTGTGACTCTCTCTAGGAGTCTAGGAGACGAATGAAATGCCAAGCTCCATCGAGATTAGCTGGGTTAGCACATTTACTACGCAAAAACATATTCACGAATCCATTTTTTTCCATGAAGCGGGGAAACTGTATATTTCATCATTAAAATGTTCAGAATGTTCAAAAAAGTTAGTAGAAACCAAGGTCCGCAAGCAAATAGTAATTTCACGGAAATCATTGCTTATGGAACTGGGGAGTATATTTCGGCATAAAAACAGGCAATAAACTACAGGTGACAGATCTTGGTTTCCTTTTCTTCGATTTTCGTAAAACTTATCAATGCATTCGATTTTTAAAAATAGCCATTCGATAGAGCAGAAATTGAGGGGAAGGAAAAACTCAAGATTGGAAGAAAGAACGGAGAAATAAAGAAATTAAGTCGTGAATACCGAAACTGTGCTGCTTAAGGGGAGTCAGCCCGAAAAAAATAATATTTTTTTTCGATTTTTTAAAATTCTCTTATATTACACAATTTGAAGCAATTCGATATTTAACACGTGACTGTTCCGAATACGGAAACCTAAGATAAATGCGTTCAAAGTGGACCATCCCATGCCTGCGTTTCCGCTCTAGACAAGAGAAACGGCGCCTTCCGCCTGCTTAGTTAGTGTACCACGCTGTCATTCCTGCTTCAGTTCTGGAAGCCAAATCCCCAATAGTTGTAAAAAACTGAACAATCCATACCATGCCAACCATTGCAATACCAATTTACAAGCAGCTATGGTAGTAAAAAAGGTAGAAATGACTAGACGTTCAACAGCACGGCCAACCCCCCATCACCAGTGCCATCTAGATTCAATTCTTCTTCATATTTGACCTCCGTAACATCATTTTAGGGGTAAATATGATCTGTTTGTCTAACTAATCTATATTTTGCTAAAAGGATTGATTTAGGATATTTTTTTATTTTTGAGATGCGAGCTTGCGAGCATCCAGACCACCAAACTATAAAAATCAGTCATATCTATTACGTAGGCCTGTTTCGTTATACGGAAGCTGAATATTACACGGAGGCCGATTATGATTTTTAAGGAGGCCTTTTTATTACACGGAGGCCGATTATGGTTTATAAGGAGGTCGGTTTATTATACGGAGGCTGGTGGTGGGGGGTATTACGGTGCTCTTGAACGCCAAGTGTAGAAATGGTCTCAATATTTACTATACCGTACACTGAGGTGTTGGCGTATTCGTCGTATCCCTTCGGGGACCTCCCCTGTGAAGCCATTGACGATGGGGATGAAGACTGCGTAGGATTTCCTAAAAACATGAAGGATTTCCAGCAGGAATAACATTCTTCTTTTCCTGACATCCTTACGCTTTTTGAAAATACGTTTCACTCTCATTTTTCCACGCATGCGAACCGTACAGAACGAGAAAAAATTGAGGTGAACTTCGGAAATGTCAAAAAACCAAAATAATTTACAAATCTGAAACAATAATCAAACTGTAACCCTAAATAAGCCTTTCTTATTCTTTTTCTCGTTGTTTTACGATTTTTCCACACGGGACGGTAGTAAACTGGTAAGCTAGAAAAATGTTCTTCTTTAGAAAAACGTGTTTCTCTCAAAACAACATTTTCTGATACTTACGTGCACTTTCTGCGGTACCTATGCAACCAATTTTAATTCTTTTTTTTTTTTTTTTTTTCATGTTGTTTGTGCGTCACTAATGCGTCGATAGACGAGGGTTTGGAATAATTTTGATTTCTAGAGTTTGTGGTTAGGAAAATGTTACCTACCAAAAACCGGAATTTCCATTTTTCAATACAAAAAATTATAACAATATTGAAACTTGAAAAACTCTCGTCTGTTGATAGTCCTCAGTGAGACAAACAAAACAAAACAAAAATCTTTGAATTCGGACCGGTACTTACGGAGAAAAGTGCACCCAAACAGAAAAAATTACCTATCTTTAGGTACTTATAGGGAAGCACCTAAATGATCAATCATGATTTTTTTTACATAGTTTTGTTTATTAACATCTAAACTGTCGTCCTATCAACCATTCTTAATTTTCTACTGCGTTTTAAGCAACGCAGAGGTGTTTGCATGAAACGCTGTTTTTTGGACTGAGTAGCTACTACTGGTGCCTCTACCTATGTACTGCTGTACTGAGAATAGATCCCATATCTGCATTTTTGGCCATATTGAGTTAATGGTACCCTCCCCCCTCCCACCGTTTAGGGCGGTGGTTTTTTTCGATTTGGCTAGTCTCGAATTCGGATATCTCAACGGGAAATGCCTCAAAAACGGCTTACAATAACTACGTAACATTACATTACATTAACTACGTTTTGGTTTGATTTACTAGTGAAATTCCGTAACTTGCCTTTTCTAGAGCAAAACCCGCATATCTCGTCGACAGATACGATTATTTTATCTGTATTCAGTTAAACGTACGATTTGCGACACTCCAGATAAGAATTCATTTCTTAGTATTTTAGGACTCGTAGCGCCTGATACAATTTCGGGATCGGTGGCAGATACGATTTTTCTTCCCAGTATTTTGATCGATCAGTTCGTGACGAGAGTCCGAGGAGTACGGTTCGCTGTAGATCTCAGTCCGTTATCTCTAACTTCCGTCTCATTTGCTTTGTTTTCCTTCTCTCTCGACGTTAGCCTATCGCTCGACGGTTCGCTAGCGTATCGCTTCACTCCGTGTACGCACTGGTGGACTTTATAACCCTCTGAGATGGTTGGGAATGAACCGCCCGCTCCTAAGAAGCAAAAGGTAAATAATTACTCTCCATTCTACTCTCTCAACCGATTCGCACCCCTTGAAAATATGGAATCACATAACCAAACCAATGAAACACAAAATCAAACCACTGAAACACCACAAAATCAATCTAATAAACCACCGCCAATCTATATAAACAATTTAAAAGACATAAATGCATTGATACCTCATATTAAAACATTATGCAGTGGCAAGTTTAAACACATCACAATTGAAAACAAGCTGAAACTCAACTTCGATGAAATAGAGGATTATCGAAAGGTTATAGCCTATTTACAGTCTACAGATGCCCAATACCACACGTTTCAACTAAAAACAGACCGCAACTTCCGAGTGGTGCTGAGAGGACTACACCCAACGTGCGATATAGAATCAATGCTAAATGAACTTAGGGAAAAGGGATTTAACCCAGTTCAAATGATCCCTGTGCACCACCCAGTGACGAAATCTCCACTTCCGCTATTCTTTCTTGACTTGGCACCAAATGCGGACAATCATAAAATATATACCCTTACCGATTTGTTCTACTGTAAAGTGAAAGTCGAACCTCCCAAACCAAGGAGAACTGTAATCCAATGCTTGAGATGCCAAGCCTTCGGTCAATCGAAAAATTATTGCAAAAACCAACCAAAATGCGTAAAATGTGACTCCAATCATCCGTCAGACCAATGTAACAAACCCACAAGCACTCCTCCTACCTGCGTAAACTGTAAAGGGCAACATACGGCAAATTACAAAGGATGCCCGGTCCATAAAACCTTGCAAAACCCTATTAAAGGGACAAAATGGACAATTGACAAATACAAGCTTCAAAATCCTTCACCTACAAACCCGTATCTGAACCAACCTTCAACCAATACTAACCCAAGCGTCGAGTACCCCCCACATCCAGGTACCAAAACGTATGCCAGTGCAACAGCTACTTCACCTTTCTCACCTGAACAGCTCTACCACAAAATTGATAAATTACTTTCCACACTCACCCCACTAATCGAAATGTTCGCCCATATCCTTCCCAAACTACTAAAAATATAAAATGGCTGTACACTCAATAAACAATATGACAATTAGCACTTGGAACTGCTGTGGAGTTGGGAAAAAATTCCACGAACTTTCCCTGTATCTACAACAGTACAATATCGACATAATTCTTCTATCCGAAACCAAACTTGCACCTCACATTACGTTCTTCATCCCTGGTTATAAAACATACCGTTCTGATCATCCTAGCGGCAGGCGAAAGGGAGGATCAGCTCTCTTAATTAAAAACAACCTTGAGCACGACGAGCTTCCGCCAATAGTAGAAAACGAGATGCAAGCTTGCCAAATCACAATACATACGCCCTACATCCCAAACCTCAAAATTTGCTCCTTCTATTCTGCCCCAGAGAATCGAGTTCAAATGGGCGATCTTCTATCACTGATTCAAGAACTGCAAAACTGTTTCATTCTAGGCGGGGATTTCAATTCCAAGCATCCTCGATTCGGTTGCCAAACAACGAACCCGAGAGGCAGACTCCTCCACGACGTTATCGTACAGCATGGCCTGGAAGTGTTATCACCACACGAGCCAACTCATTATCCTGATAGCGGTCTTTCCCCAGATATCCTGGATTTCTTCATTTGCAAACGAGCACATCATCTCATAACAGATATAAAAGTTCCACATGAAACGAGCTCTGACCATTATCCCGTGCTAATAGAAATGCAGTTACAAGGCACCACCATGTACAATCATCGCTCTCTTGTAAATTACCCAGTCGACTGGGAAAGATACAAAAATACAATTCAAGATCTGGTGAACCTGCAGATACCTTTAAAAACCCCATCTGATATAGACATTGCAGCTTCCACTCTAACAAATATAATGCACATTGCAGCAGAAACAGCCTCATCGCCAAAAATAATAGCAATTCACAAAAATAATAACAATTACGTTTCTCCACTAATTACGGATCTACTCAACAACAAGAAAGCAGCAAGAAGACAATGGGAGTTGACCAAGCATCCACAGGATAAAAACAGATACAACAATGCAACAAAAAGACTTAAATTAGAACTAAAAGAAGAATCGGACAATGCTAAAATGAATAAGTTAATAACATTAAATACACAAGACAATTCTCTATGGCTTAAAACTAAGAGCATAACACAAGAGCGCAGCGACATACCACCTCTAAAACATGCTGGTCAATGGCATACAACAGCACAGGCGAAAGTCGACCTCTTCTCGGCAATTCTTACAGAACAATTCTCACCAAATCCAGACAACGATCCGGCATTTTCAGAGCAGATACTGCAAATGATAGAAGAACCCCTGGAGCTCAGCAAATTTTCTTGCTTCTTCAGCCCTGGCGACGTCAGAAACGCAATAAACAGAGCGGCCAATAAAAAATCTCCAGGAGCCGATCTCATAACCCCTCAACTAGCAAAAAACCTACCCCGGAAAGGCGTTGTGCTATTGACACAAATTTTCAATGCCATGCTGAGAACAACCCATATACCAAGAAAATGGAAACATGCCGAGATAGTAATGATCAAAAAGCCCAACAAGAAAAACAACGATCCACTCAGCTACCGGCCGATCAGCCTCCTACCCTTCTTTTCTAAACTATTCGAGAGGCTACTTCTACCTAAGCTCATAGAACACCTAAATGCTCTAATCCCGGACACTCAATTTGGTTTCAGACCATCACACTCTTGTCCCATGCAACTCCACAGGGTAATAGACCAAATCCTGGAAACGTACGAAGCCAAAAAGGTTTGCTTGGGTGTCTTCCTTGACAAAGAGAAATGTTTTGACAAGGTAGTACACCAAAGCCTCCTCTACAAAATCAAACCCCAACTACCAGATACTTATTATAGATTAATACAATCATACCTTACAGGACGCACTTTCTCAGTGAGGTATAAAAACGCTCTATCCTCCTCCAAGCCAATACTATCAGGAGTCGCACAGGGAAGTGTGCTTGCTCCATTTCTGTACCTAGTATATGCGCACGACCTACCTCAATCAGAAAACGCAATGCTAGCACAATTTGCTGATGACGTGGCTATCCTATAGGTGGGCAACTCCTTTGAAGAAGCAACCACCAGCACTCAATCTGCACTAGATAGAGCCAGTGACTGGTGCTCAAAGTGGAGAGTTAGAATGAACTCCTCTAAGTCTGTCGTAATCCCGTTTACCAAGCGAAGAATAGACTTCCAGGATATCCTCCACATCAACAGCGACCCAATACCACAGGACACGAAGGTTCGCTACCCAGGTGTCCATTTAGACAAGACATTGACCTGGGAGATCCACATAAAGTACCTAGTCAGGGGCGGCCGGTGAGGGGGGGCATCGGGACATTGCCCCAGTACTTTCGGGAAAATAGTCACAAACTAGAACAAAGCCTTTACAAATAACTCATCGTTTCAAATTAGAACAGGCTTTAGCTCCATGCTGTGGCTCGAAGGTGGATGCTAGAAGGAATATGTTTATGCCAAGGATCCATCTACCAGCGAAAAAGTACGTAGATTGCGATATCACTCTATCGAGAGGGAAATTTCGTCGATTCAGGTTAGACTGTGAAGGGAAATAATTGGGAAATAACGGGCAAGGAACGGGAAATAAAGGGCAAGGAACGGGAAAAAGAGGTCAAAATGGGATATTTCCTATGATTTTTTGGGGCAGTGCCCCAGACAGGGTTTCAACTTTTCTAAAGACCGTAGAATGACATGTACGTCATGACTGGTTTTCACTAGAGGTTTCTGTTTATTCCGTTAGCCAAACTGATTCTCTTCTGGTCATTCCATGATTCAAGGAGGTGTGAACTACTTCTAGTTTCATTTTTTCTTTTACTCTGTGATATCTTCCCTACCATCCATGCTAAAAGTTCTAAACTACAACAACCTCTAAAGAGGTTACTTTTCTATTCTATAATCTAGAATCCTAGGTCCTATTCTGCTTTTTAAATGTGAAAATGTGTTCATATTTCTCTAATACATTCCTAGTTCCTATAATATGCACGTCTAACCTTTGAATAAGGATCGGTAGATTGAATGTTAGTATGTTGAACAACAGCACCTGGCGCCTGATCGGAATTAGGATTTGGGACTTAAGGTAAGTTTCCTTCACATTTTATTCCACATTCTCGTTAGTACTTATATATTAGCTTTGTTTTGACTTAAATTGTTAGAAGTAGGTAGCAATATTTCCACCCCAGTCAAACACTGTGGCGAATTTGCAAGCAAAATCCTCTACAGATGGTAGTTATGAGGATATGGGGATTTGGGTGTTCATTAAAAGTTTGGGGAGAGACACCCCCTCACTTGAAATTAACACAAGTTGCTAAAAACGGGAAGGGAACTCATAAATTCAACCCTGAAATTTATAGCAAATACGAATGGATCACTGGGTACACTAGAAAGAATGCTTTGTTTTGTTTCATTGATTAATACTAATATTAGGTGGAGATGGGTTGTGGAGTCAGAATGGTGTGACTGATATAAAACATCTGACAGATAGGATTAAATCACACTAATCTAATTTAAAAAATCTCAATAACGTCACAGAATTAGCTTTGATTGGCCGTACTAACATAGCTAAACAGTTAGATTCAGCTCATCAACTTGCTATACTAGAAACACAATGAGCAAGTTGACAGAAATCGATAAATACTTTCTGAAATTATTGATTGCATCAAGTTTCGTGGTCTTTATGAAGTAGGATTCGGAGGCCACGATGAGAGAGATGGTTCATTGAACCGAGGAATTTTTCTGGGGTTAGTAACAAAATCAACCAAAACTGACGACATTTTGAGGTCACATGCAGGAAAGAGCTGCAGTGTTCAAAGGCACCTCCAAAACCATACAGAATGAGTAACGAAAACGTCTCTGATCAATATTTTCAGTAGAATATTGATCATTCTGGATGGGTTGCATTCATGAACCATCCCCCTCCTAGGTTCATGGTTGCATTGAAGAAAAAGGTTATACATAAGTGAGTGGTAGTTGTGGGGTTAGACAACATTTCTATAGCCTTTTGAAACAATTTTTAATTGACGTATGACGTCACACTCCTATCATTTCATCATAATTTAATTTGAGTTCTTTAATATTCCTTCAGAATTACTTCTCCTAAGTAGTTGACTAGTGCAATACAATCGAAGCCTTGATAATTTTTAATACATCTAATAATAAAGTAGTGTAGGTGTTTTTCTTGTTAGGATTGACGATAAACAGCCAGTTTTTTTATTGGTCCTATTGCAACGTACCTACATCCATAATAATTTTTCTCAGCTCTTTCTATGTTAGTTCGTCACACCTAGTTCCATGAACATAATATCCATCGTAACCCAATAGTATAGATCCACACCAGCATTAAGCCACAACCAACCAACAAATCCGCAGAAACGTTGCAATAGGACCAATAAAAAAACTGGCTGTTTATCGTCATTCCTAAAGCCGGTTTCACATGGAGCAGTACGAGCGTAACAACCGGAAAGACGGAAGGCTGGAAAACCCAGTGGAGGGGGCGGCGGAATGCGGCAGGTTGTTCACATGAACATGGACACGCGGAATCATAACCTTCCTACTGAAACCCTCTCTGATCTGAAACCTCTACTTGCGGTTATCAACATTCTTGTCCAATAAGCTTGCGCTCCGCTCGACGGAACGCGGCAACGGTATAATCATTTCTGCCGCTGTCCACTGACCGCCCATTCCGGCAACATGGCAGCCACCATCCTCAACTGTTGTCCCAACAGTTGCGTTCAATCTTTCCGTCTTCCGGACATACCGCTCCATGTGAAACCAGCTTTAGTAAGTAAGTAGGTCCCTATAAGATAGTATTTTTAATTTAGTTTATTTAATTAATTTATTTATATTTATTTATCAATAATATTTAATGATCATGATTTATTGTCCATGGCATTTGACATAACCCAAGTGGGATTAATGTTTCATGTGTTTAGATCAAAATTAATTTACACTGAAAGCAAAACAAATGGATGAAAAACCTCCATGCTCTTTTTGACTGTCAAATAGGTAAATATTTTTGTGCCCCACTCCTTTTTCAGACCACCGGCCGCCACTGTACCTAGTCACTAAAATAAGACAGCGAATTCGCCAGCTAAAGCCTCTACTACACGACCGCTCTCCTCTGAGTCTGTCAACAAAGCGGCTCCTTTACTTCTCCCTGATTCGACCTATCTGGGAGTACTCTTGTGGATTATGGGGATCAGCTGCTGCTAGCCACATAAAGAAAATACAAGTGACTCAAAATCGAATACTACGTATCATTACTGGAGCACCCTGGTACGTTCGCAATTTGACCCTGCATAAAGACCTAAACGTACCTACAGTACAGGAAGTTATTCGGAGCGCATACCGAAGGCTAGATGCCAAAATGTCAGGACACGGGAACATACTAATTGCGAGTCTTCCAGAGAACCCACCCCCACCACCAGATAGAAGGCGACTCAAGAGGAAGAGGCCACAGGACCTCCTAACAGATTGAACTATTTTCATCATTTCGTTAACTTATTTATGTACATACTTATTACCCCACATATCATATTTGTTATCAATACTTGATCAATACTTACTTTAATTTATTGTTCTATAATTATCCATCGTTAACATATAATATAATAATACTGATATAGGACAGCCAGTGGGCTGCACCTTGAGCGTGTAACATGTTAATTAATCTTAGATTACTATATCAATTTACTCACAACTGAAATGTCCATATAGACAATAAAGTTCTACATTTATTTAAAAAAAAAAAAAAAAAGTATTTTGATCATACAATTGTATTTTTTCTTGTCAGTCCTAATGCGGTTTTCGGAGGTTGGCAACCACGATTTTTTCTCCAAGTACAGGGTGCTCCAGAATAACTTCACTATTTGAAAAAATCACTGTTCGGCAAGTAGGGGTCGTAGAAGGGTGGGAGAGGGCTCATTCGAAGGAGAAGGACCCGAAGTTTCGCTTCCCCTACCGAAAATTGCCAACATGCTTTGGACGAAGGAGGAATGGGCGTTCGCCGTAGAGGCCTTCTTTTCTAACAGTCGCTCAGTCGTGGGTACCCAATGAGCCTTCCGCGTGCGCTCCGAATTCCTTCCTACCGATACGGTTCCCGGCCAGAATTCCATTCTTTCGTGGGTTGACACATTTTGGGAGAGTGGAACTGTCACAAAACCAGAAATGGACGCCCTCAGACCTCCAGAACGCCGGTTAATGTGGAAAGAGTAAGGCTCTCGTTTTTGCACTCCCCCCGTTTTTCAGCTCGCAAACATGCAGCTGCTTTAGGGATTTAAGTCACCACTGTTCGATGGATGGAGCACTTTGTGACAAAATAAAACTGAACTTCAAGAGTGGGGATGAACCCAAGGATATAATATTCAAACATGAACTCTCAAATCTTGTTTTAAAGCGAATTTTATTCCGCTAAAATGAAAGAAAATAAATTTGCTTGTTTACAAAAAATATATATATATACAGGAAAATCGGAAATACTCAGGGTTCGGAATGTCACAGGTATAATAAGTGTGGTAATACGGTAAAGATACGAAGTCAGATTCGAGAAGTTACCTAGGTATTGAACAAAATCACTAGTTCCTGGTAAGGTGTAACGCTGACACTTACTTAAATTCCGACTGCCGTGGAAATACTCAACAATATATTCTATTTTATACGTTACACTATGCAGTAGATAAGAACTGTAGGTGAGGAAGAGAAGGACAGAAGGCAGGCGGGCTTCCAAATCCGAGAGATAACCAGTCTGTAGGTAGGTACCTAAAACTGATAAAATAAACGAAATATGCTTATTCTTTGCACGTTCCCACATATGTATTTTGACGTCTGATCAAGTCTAAATTGCGGGACATACTGGTACGGTAGTTGATCCGCCACACGTAGAATTTTTGATGTAGAGTAGACTATCGAGGGCGGTGATGCAGTGAATTTCCCCGAAGAATGTTCTCCACCAGGCATATAGTCTTGGTCCTTGATAACTTCGGCGGATCTGCTACAGAATAAACGAAATGGTTGGATTCTTGAAGGAAATAAACGTGAGAAGAACAGCCCAGGGTATGGTGGACAATGCTTACCCAAAGGCGAAGTTGTTCCACCAGAACTCGAGGTTCTCTGAAGTCAGAAGATTGTGGAGACAGTGGTAAGAGAGACTTGCTTTTACGGCAACTGAACTGGTTATTAAAACCATTCAAATTTACGGGAGGATTTTATATAAAAAAGGTGGAACCGGGAGACGATATGGCATGTGCGGAGCGCAGACGAGAAGACAAAGAAAACGAGCAGTTGTGTCGCGAGTCCTGTAGGCAGCAGCAGCTCTGAGGTGAGAAAGTAGTCCCCACGTGTTGGGAAAATAGAATTCTTCATTTACCCTCTAAATATAATCTCCGTTCATTTAAACAATAATAAAAAAACATAAGGGTACCAGGTTGCGAAGAACTAATTCCATTACAACAGTCCTCAGAATAATTATGGTGGAGCTGTTGCTTGCTGAGTCCCACTATGGGAGGCAGTTGTAGAGGCCAACCTCATACCGCGCAAATTCAAACGTGGGGGGAGATTTAAAATCTATTCACGGTACAACTTCTCTGACCGCCTCATCTCGATCAGAGGCGACCTCACTTGGCGCCGCGCTCCTCGTATTTGGCTCCCTGCAATTTTTTCTTATGTGGATATTTGAAATCCCTCATTTATGTCGATCGCCCACAAACCCTGGCCCAACTCACGGAAACATTCGTCACGCCATCGTGAACATACCGGTCGATATGCTGCAAAGAGTAGAGCGAAACTTCAAAAATCGACTAAATGAGTGCATTAACAATGGGGGGCATCATATGCTAGATGTCATTTTCAAACACCTTCGAAAAAAATTGTTTGATGTACTTGACAATGAAAAAAGAATTAAACGATAACTGCAATAATTTTTTTTATTTATTGACCTTTCAAATAATGAAGTTATTCTGGCGCACCCTGTATACTGCATATATGAGGAAATGATTTTTTTTTTTTTTCCGCCACATAGAGCGGTACTAATTTTGTATTGGAAAAAACATATCAATCTCGTTGCTAAACAATAACTTGTATGTGCACCAGATACGAGGGAATCGCCTAGTACAATGTTCCACACCTTTTTTGCAATTTTCTGACCAAAATAATATTTTTCCTGCCACACCACGCGATTCAGCAAGAAATTTCTATGGAATGAGTGCTTTTGGAGCTCGAGACAACATAAAATAGAGCTAAAATCATGAAATTTCGACTCAAAACCTTGAGACGCATTTGCCCAAAAGTAGGGTTTGGTCAGATATGAGATCTATTCTTAGTACGGGAGTAGGTATATTATTTGAAGTGTTTTCTGAAGGAACACACGAAAATTGATGTGCTTGCTGAAATCAACATAGACAATCAAAGCACAATCGACTTGGTGCGCAATGAGGTCTTTATTTGCCGGAGATAGCACATCGATGTGCGTTTCCATTCTCTCAATGAGAAGGTAGAGGAGGAGGCTGCCCCACAGCAAAGCAGATTCCAGTCCTTCTGACCAAGCCGTTGGGATCTGTGACTTTTGAACAATTTATGAACAAATGGCGGGCTGAATTTGAATCTTATGATCTGTTTGTAATCCTGTAGTTGATTGATTTTTTCCAAAATTACGAAGTTGTGTTGAATAGGATAATTTTGTACACCACGTGAAGCAAGTTGGTACCTAACGTTTTCGGATTGTGGTGTAGAGATACACGTGGAAACTTTGCTTACCTTTTATTGATGCTGTAAAAAAGCTTAAAAATTCCTTAGTCCGAATGAACTTAGCTTTCATTAGAACCCGAGTTTAATACTAACACTTCACTTGTAAAAGTTTGTACCTAGTTGAGGCCATTATACCGAATAACTACCATGTATATTATGAACCAGGTATGTGCTCCACAGACAGATTGTCGTAGACGCGACATTTTGACGAAAAAATTTATTTTCCGGCGAACGTTTTTATATTTATTTGAAGACAACTATTTATCGATTCCAAATAGCATAATTTGCACATAAAATGCAATTAAAATATATTTAAAAAACTGAATATTTGCGGATGTGATGTGAAACTGATAAGGGTGATAAGGAGTAAACCTATTTAAGTTTAAAAGGTCGCTTATGGCAACATCAACGAGGCATGACATCATGTGTACAATCTGCTACCTTTCTCAATTCAATTCCTACCATCAAAATGACCATTGAACTGCAGCCAAACGAGTATTAAAGGTCACTATCCCTCGCTCTTGTTTTTCACAAGACTGGCAAGAAGGAACTGAGTGGAATTTGGATGCCAATTGGGAAAGCTGTATTGATTGACGTTCGTACATTAGTTACTGTTTTCAAATCAATGGTACGGCAATAAGCTGGGAAGCAAGGAAGCAACACTGAGTGGCCGGATCAACAACTCAGAGTGAATACATGGCACACTTGGAATCTGCAAAAGAAGCCATGCACCTGAAATATTTGATAAATCACGTGTATGTCAAACAAGCCAATGTGGCAATCCAAACCGACAGCCAAAGCGCAATAAATTGGGTTATTGATCCAGTAGTAACAGCGAAATACAAACATATTGCCCTCAAAGAACACTTCATGAGGGAAGCCATTGAGCACAAGGAAATCAAGCTCCAGTATTGTTCAATAAATTGATGAAATTATGGCCAACATCTTTACATAGGCACCACCTGGCCCTAAATTCTTAGTGTTCCAAAGATGACTAGGACAATTTATAATTAATTCCCAAAAATATTATGTTCACTGTTATCAAGCGAGTTATAATAACTTCTGTTCAAAAAAATTCTTTGTTCTAGTAAAAAATAGAATCTCTCACAAAAATTCCACTGACTCAATATTTAAGACCATTCAACCCTGATGACTTCATATGAAGTCAAGCAGACACCTCCTGTGGCCTGGTGAATGCATATGAAATCAAGGCACCCAAACTCTGCTCATTCAAACATGCCGGTAGGGATGGAGAAGGGCTGTAGGTCTTTAGGCTGGTGCTTTTCCCATTCAGTAACTTTCAAGGTACTGTTAGAAGTTCCTCATTCGCAGCTCTGGGCAGTTGTGGTTCGTCAACAGAGCCTAACACAGAACCTGAATACTCCTCAAACATTTATGATAGGGATGAGTCGATTCCCGATACCGATTCTCGATACCACCGATTCTTAGGCATTGGTATCGGTATCGAGAATCGATCGCCTAAAGCCAATACCGATACCGCCCAGTGATGGGCGTGTTATTACACTACGGTACTATTGCAAACATCTAACAACGAAATGGTTGTACCGTGCAACCGTTGTGTGAAGTTAGCAGTTGCGAAACATGAATTGTCCAAAACACAACTTACATTTATAACTTTGTTTACAAGTAGGCTTGTGTTATTTTGTTTGTGACTACAGAAGCATTAGACAAAGCTATGTTTTCCAAGTATAAAAGCCTAGAGCCAGTCTTATTTGGAAATACCTTACAGTTACCGACGAAAAACTAAAAAACCAAGTCAGTCTGCTTAACTTGTTTTATTCAGAAAGAAATCAATCCTAGGCAATAAAAGTTGCCTATTAATTAATACTTGATAGATAACAAAAAAATATCAAATTTTGTATTTGCACAAATCAAATTAACTAAAGCCTTGAATGAAAATATAAATCTGAAATTTAGAATTTTTAATAAGAATTAATCTTTAAAATTTATTTAATTTTAATAAGTAACTAAAGCATTAAAGCTTCATTGGAACAAGAACTCCTAATGACAATAAATAGAGATGGAAAATATGTTAGCTAATTAGACTAATAACTTCATCTACGACGGAACGGTAAGCTATTGGTGCCAGTATTCATTGCGAGAGGCTATCGATAGATGTGCAGTAACAACTTGTGGAACGTAACAACTTTGTGTAACCGTCCCACGCTCGTCGTGTAGCCAAGACTTTTTAGTACGGCAGGAAACATCTGCGACCAGAAGAGAATCGTCTGGACCCAGACAGAATTAAAATGTTGGTCTTTTTAAACAAAAACATTAAGTAGAACAGATAGAGAATAAGGTTTTATTATCCATGTTTTGTTTTTATTTAAAAATTATCTCATTTGCAAATATATTGGGATCAATTTTTTGTAAGTATAAGTTATATGTTCTACAAAAAAATTTGAATATATTACTAGTTCAAGAGGAATTTTTTTTTTTTTTTTTTTTTTTTTTTTTTTTTTTTCACCTACAGGTAAGTTAGGTATTATGCGCCGATGGTATCGGTATCGAGAATCAGGAATCGATTTTTTAGGTATCGGTATCGAGAATCGATAAATTTTGGTATCGACTCATCTCTAATTTATGATGCCACTGCTGGTCAGGCTGGGGCATCAGACCTGATTTGTAGAGCCTCGTTGAATGGGTAAATTGTGAATGGTTGCAGAAATTATAGAGACTGTCCATAAAACGATTATATCTTACAGTCCACATTTGGCGCAAGTGTGACTACTTTTGCACAGTCTACTGCTTTATGAGAAATATAATCCACTTTTTGAGGAGTGAAATTGCTACTTGCTCTACTATATTTGAGCCATTCATCGTTTTGAGAAATACTTGCTACGTTAAGACACACTGTGTTCATCAACTTTTCATTTTTATCGCTTTTTTTAAATTTAGTTTTTTTTTTCATTTTGCAGTACCTAGCTATGTATTCTGTGCTACCATATTTACTACACGTAAAGCCTTGTCTTCTATTGAACCTTTTGCCAATAACGTATTATTTATTACACTATTACACACTACTACAAGTTGGCTTAGTTGTCTAGAAAAACGCCTAAAAAACCATACCGGTCTGTTTTTGTTGTTCCTTGATAAATTAGCTCAAACATTACTTCAATAACTGTTGTCACTAGTACACCAAATTCCAGAGATTACCCATTGTGTTTGCATAATATTACACAATTTTCCATTTCTACGACAGGTGAGAAGCCCTATGCCTGTGGTAGCTGTGACTACCGAGCCAGTCACCTTGGTAGCCTGAAAAGACACTTCAGATCACATACGGGTTTGTGTTGTTTACTTCTCGATAGAATAACATCAACATTACTTGAATGACTATTGTCATTGGTACACGAAATTCCAGAAATTACCCATTTTGTTTGCTCAATATTACAAAATTTTCTGTTTCTTTGACAGGAGAGAAGCCCTATGCCTGTGATAGCTGTGACTACAGAGGTAGTGAGCTTGGCTATCTGAATAAACACATGAGATCACACACAGGTTTGTTTTGTTAACTCCCTAATAGAATAACATCAACATAACTTCAATGAATGATGTCATTGGTACACAAAATCCAGGAATTACCCATTGTGTTTGCATAATATTACAAAATTTTTTGTGTCATACAGGTGAAAAGCCCTATGCCTGTGATAGCTGTGACTACCGAGCCAGTCATCTTCGTAATCTGAAAAATCACTTACGTTCACATACGGGTTTGTACTGTTTACTTCTTGATAGGATAACCCTTATATTACTACTGTTGTCATTGGTACACGAAATTCCAGAAATTACCCATTTTGTTTGCTCAATATTACAAAATTTTCCATTTATTTGACAGGAGAGAAGCCCTATGCCTGTGATAGCTGTGACTACCAAGGTAGTGAGCTTGGCAATCTGAAAAAAACACATAAGATCACACACATGTTTGTTTTGTTTACTCCCTAATAGAATAACACTTTACTTCAATATCGTCTGTCACTGGTACGCTGAATACCAGAAATTACACATTGTGTTTGCATAATATTGCAAAAATTTTCGTCTCTGACAGGTGAGAAGCCTTATGCCTGTGATAGCTGTGACTACCGAGCCAGTCAACTTGATCCTCTTAAAAAACACGATCACACACAGGGTTTTAATTTACTCCTTGATAGAATAACTCATTACTTCAATGACTGTTGTCACTGGTACCCCAAATTCCACAAAAAACCCATTGTGTTTGCATAATATTACAATATTTTTTGTGTCATTGACAGGTGAGAAGCCCTATGCCTGTGATAGCTGTGACTACCAGGGTAGTGAGCTTGGCAATCTGAAAAAACACATAAGATCACACACATGTTTGTTTTGTTTACTCCCTAATAGAATAACACTTTACTTCAATATCGTCTGTCACTGGTACGCTGAATACCAGAAATTACACATTGTGTTTGCATAATATTGCAAAAATTTTCCATTCTCTGACAGGTGAGAAGCCCTATGCCTGTGATAGCTGTGACTACCGAGCCAGTCAACTTGATACTCTTAAAAAACACTTACGATCACACATAGGGTTTTAATTTACTCCTTGATAGAATAACTCATTACTTCAATGACTGTTGTCACTGGTACCCCAAATTCCACAAAAAACCCATTGTGTTTGCATAATATTACAATATTTTTTGTGTCATTGACAGGTGAGAAGCCCTATGCCTGTGATAGCTGTGACTACCGAGCCAGTCAGCTTGGTAATCTGAAAAAACACATAAGATCACACACAGGTTTGTACAGTATACTTCTTGATAGAATAACATCAACATTACTTGAATGACTGATGTCAATGGTACACCAAATCCAGAAATTACCCATTGTGTTTGCACAATATTACAAAATTTTCCATTCTATGACATGTGAGAAGCCTTATCCCTTACCGGACGAAACCCGGTCAGGACCCGGCTAGGCAATATCCGCATTTGGACAGAACATTTTGAGAGAGGGATGTCTCACAGGACGAATGCCGGTCCCTGCTCGGCGACCATGTTACCTCGTAGGGTCGAATGCCAGTCACTGCTCGGCGCCCTTTCTTGTCTTCACAGACGAAACCCGGTGGTAGCTTGGTATTTTTTAAATATTGTGGGCAATTCAGTAGGTTTTACTGAAGGTTTTGACAATAGATCGCAGCACTTTATTGATAAAATGAACCCATTGGGAAGGAATATGAGAAACCTTTCTGTGACTGGTTACTACTTGAACTTCGACTTTTTATCATTATTTTCTCACTGATAACTCTTGTCCTCGTGTTGTTTTCGTGTGCGGTATCCATTGTACCCAGTTTTCTGTGTTTAGTAATTGTGCTTAGTAAATGTGTTTTTTCCTTCATGGTGAAAACTTGCTCATCATATTCCCATCTCAAACGTGACACTCTAAATAAATAAAGAATAACGTCGCCCAAAATTTTTCATATTTTTTGTTCTGGGGAAATGATTACAATAAAAAAAAAAAAAAAAATAATAATAATAGGTAATCTGTGCTTTTATTTGATGAATATGTCTTCAAACGTAACGTACCGTTTTTAGGTGACCTATTGCAAAAAGCTTATCGTCCTTGAAAGATATAAGGCGTGTAATAAGTCGTCCTGTAAGGTACATGCATAATGCCGGTCCCTGGCCGGGTCCCGTCCTTGTGGACACAATCGGAATTCAACTTTCGACCGCAAAGGGTTAAGCCTGTGATAGCTGTGAATACCGAGCCAGTGACTTTAGTAGTCTGAAAACACACTTGAGATCAGTTACGTCTTTGTGTTGTTTACTTCGTGATAGAATAACATCAACATTACTTGAATGACAAATCTCATCGGTTCAACAAATTCCAGAAATTAGCAATTGTGTTTGCATAATATTGCATCATTATCCATTTCTTTCACAGGTGAGAAGCCCTATGCCTGTGATAGCTGTGACTACCGAGCCAGTCAGCTTGGTAGTCTGAAAATTCACTTACGTTCACATACGGGTTTGTACTGTTTACATCTTGATAGGATAACCCTTATATTACTTCAATAACTGTTGTCATTGGTACACGAAATTCCAGAAATTACCCATTTTGTTTGCTCAATATTACAAAATTTTCTGTTTCTTTGACAGGAGAGAAGCCCTATGCCTGTGATAGTTGTGACTACAGAGGTAGTGTGCTTGGCAATCTGAAAAAACACATGAGATCACACACAGGTTTGTTTTGTTTACTCCCTAATAGAATAACATCAACATAACTTCAATGAATGATGTCATTGGTACACAAAATCCAGGAATTACCCATTGTGTTTGCATAATATTACAAAATTTTTTGTGTCATACAGGTGAGAAGCCCTATGCCTGTGATAGCTGTGACTACCGAGCCAGTCAACTTGGTCACCTGAAAACACACTTAAAATCACATACGGGTTTGTGTTGTTTACTTCTTGATAGAATAACATCAACATTACTTCAATGACTGATGTCATTGATACACCAAATTCCAGAAATTAGCTATTATGTTTGCATAATATTGCATTATTTTCCATTTCTTTCACAGGTGAGAAGCCCTATGCCTGTGATAGCTGTGACTTCCGAGCCAGTCACCTTGGTAGTCTGAAAATTCACTTGCGATCACACACAGGTTTGTACAGTATACTTCTTGATAGAATAACACTAACATTACTTCAATAACTGATGTCAATGGTACACCAAATCCAGGAATTACCTATTGTGTTTGCTTAGTATTACATAATTTTCTGTGTCTGACAGGTGAGAAGCCCTATGCCTGTGATAGCTGTGACTACCGAGCCAGTCAGCTTATTAATCTGAAAAATCACTTACGATCACATACGGGTTCGTGTTGTTAATAATACCTTTTTTCAATAAGGTTTCTCACTGGAACTCCGAATTCCAGAAATTACCCATTGTGTTTGAATAATATTACAAAGTTTTCCGTTTCTTTGACAGGTGAGAAGCCCTATGCCTGTGATAGCTGTGACTACCGAGCCAGTCAGCTTAGTAATCTGAAAAATCACTTACGATCACATACGGGTTTGTGTTGTTAATAATACCTTTTTAGCGAATTTTTGAAGAAAATTAAGCTATTGCTCTCGCCTCAAAATTTGTAGAATGTGAATTTTTGAAAAATTTTTATGCAGAAATCCGTTTCAGGCTATTCTGAATCATATTCTGAAGTTTAACGCATTTTTTTATGTATGTATATATGTATGTATATATGTATGTATGTATATATGTATGTATGTATATATGTATGTATATATGTATGTATGTATATATGTATGTATGTATATATGTATGTGTCATTCCAGACGATAACTGTCCGTAGAATTGTGCTAGAAACTTCAAACAAATTTTAAAATGTTAAGGACACAAAACGAAAGTTCAAGTTCGTTGGCCAGCATGATCGGATTACATCTTCGGGTTGAAATGTTCAAAAATGTAGTCAAAAATTTCAAAATAGCCTGTTTTTTGCGATTTGTTGTGCGAAATAATTTTTTCAGCATACCAACATGTGGATCAGCGGAAAATTACCTATTAGAATATGTATTAAGTTTTCAAAAATTTCAAAGTTGAAAAATCAGTCAAAATCGAAATAATGCCGTTCGCTAGTTGTAAAAATCGGTAATATTTGCATGAAACATTGTCCAAATTCAGATTGAACTACTCTTATGGAAGAATCCCTGTATAACCAATCCTAGAACCACGCTGTTTAAAACGTAGGTACCTAGTAGGTGCTTTAAAAAAAAAAAGTAATCACAACTGATCAGTTTACTCTGTGCATGTGTTAATAATTTGATTCCATGTTTGTCTATCAAAATCATAAACTAAAATTTCTCAACACGATCAATAGCGACTGAAATGTCGAAGATTTCTTTAAAAATTCGCTCATGGGGTCATGCTGCATGACTGGACTTTTTTATATTTCAATAAGGTTTCTCACTGGAACTCCGAATTCCAGAAATTACCCATTGTGTGTGAATAATATTACAAAGTTTTCCGTTTCTTTGACAGGTGAGAAGCCCTATGCCTGTGATAGCTGTGACTACCGAGCCAGTCACCTTGGTAGTCTGAAAATTCACTTGCGATCACACACAGGTTTGTACAGTATACTTCTTGATAGAATAACACTAACATTACTTCAATAACTGATGTCAATGGTACACCAAATCCAGAAATTACCCATTGTGTTTGCATAGTATTACAAAATTTTCCATTTCTCCGACAGGAGAAAAGCCTTATACTTGTAATAGCTGTGACTACCGAGCCAGTGAACTTGATACTCTTAAAAAACACTTAAGATCACACAAAGTTTTGTTTTGTTTACTCCTTGATACAATAACTCATTACTTCAATGACTGTTGTCACTGGTACACCAAATTCCAGAAATTCCTCATTGTGTTTGCATAATATTACAACATTTTTTGTGTCTGACAGGTGAGAAGCCCTATGCCTGTGATAGCTGTGACTACCGAGCCAGTCGCCTTATTGCTCTGAAAAGACATTTAAGATCACATATGGGTTTGTACTGTTTACTCCTTGATAGAATAACACTAACATTACTTCAATGACTGATGTCTCTGGTACACCAAATTCCAGAAATCACCCATTTGGTTGGCATACACGATTGGATTTTTTTCGGCAGATCAGATCCACGAATCAGATCCAACGTTTCTCTATAGATCTCATTTGCGAATCTCGGGTTCCACAAATGAGCGGATCGATTCATGAGAATATATCGTCGAACCTGATTCGCAGTTTTGATCCACCGTAAAAATCCAAACGTGTATGCGTTGACCTGACAGATATCTGTTGTCAGATCCACGGATCCTGATCTTAGGCTTATTGTTGGCATCTTGAAAAGTGGAGCTGTTGTGTTGAGCGTTGTGTTGGTTTTTTTCATATATTCCTCTTCATATTTTACACAACAGAACGGATTATCATCACTAATTTTCAGTATATTTAATATGCTCTCTTTTATGTGTTTTAGCGAATTTTCGTTGAAAATGAAGCAATAGCAATGGCGTCTAAAATTTTGAAATACAAATTTTTGAAAGTTCTTTCATTGAAATCCATTATGAGACATACCGAAATGAATCCTAGGGTTTAACCCGTTTATATATATATGAATATGAGTGTGTGTCAGTGCAGACGTTAACTCTCCTTAGGATATAGATAAAAATTCCGTTCTTGCGCTCTCCAAACGAAAGAATGACTTCGTTGGCCAGTTTTTTTAGCTCATTTAATTGGTCAAATATCAGGCGAGGGGGAGCCTATTGGTGTGGAGGGCGAGGGGGAGCGTGTTGGTGTGGCGGGCGAGTGGGAGAAGGTCAACTTGAGGTCCTGGCGGGCGCCCTCTTTCACTTTCCAGAGGATCCTAAAGAGAAAGTGACTGGGGGGTCGAGAGGAGAACGAGATTCCAGAAGTGTCTGAAAGGGTCTGAGTAGGGAAACATGAAATTGATTGGCAAGGAAGATCATGAGCACATCTTAAGGATGAAATAGGCAACTTCAAATTGGTATCCTGATGTGCTAAACATGAAACTGTTTATTGTGAATTATCATGCTTTTAATTAATATAATAATGTGTTTGTTGAGAATTATTATACTTACCATTAATACATGAAGCAGATAATTCGTGCTTGAAGGGAATTCTCGGAGTTTCAGAGGGAAATGGTAGATAAGGAGGATTTTTCAGAATTATGAATACATAAACTGATAATTCTTGTTTAAATAGAATTTTCGGAATGTTAGTGAGAATCGGCTTAAAAGAAGAATGTGTTCCCGATTTGAGATGTTAAATAAATTCATATTGATCAAATGAGACATGGTCTGACAGATTTGAGGAACGAATATCCCTGCATAATAAAATAGCTTTTTGCATTATAGAGTTGGGGACTATAGAAAAAATCACGTCTATATCAATGTTGTCCACTCTAAATTTCGTAGCTAAACGAGTATTGCTTATCACGTTCTGAGCGGCGCCAATTTTGTTGGAAACTCCTTTTGATGGGACTTGTTTTTTTCGAGATGATTGTTGACGAAATTGACTAGCAATTGACAAAAACAACGATGCGGAACCGAAATTTGATGAATATTGCGGAGTTTTAGAAGTTGGATCAATCGATCCAGATCGGCAGTAACGTACCGCTGGTTATGCAACCCGCAATGCTTGCGTGTCTTTTGAGGCCTCGGTTGCAAATCCCGGTAAGAACAATACACGTTTTCCCATTTTTTATCCCTAATGTTTCATTTTTTGTCCCTCCTAGTCGTCCGAATGTTGTCCCCATATACCAAACCTAGGATTATTATATATTTCTAAACAGAACCACAATGTTTGTAGGCAGATGAATCTATACAGGAATTTATCATTTTTATAATTATTATTATTATACTATTAGGAAATTATAACAGACCTGATTGCTCGGGACATGCAGGACAATACCAGCACGTTTTGTTACAATAGTAGTCTCTATTTGGCTCTGCCTACATCTCATCTGCCTAGTAAATAAAAATAAAAAACAATAAAATTGAACGAAACATCAAAACCAAATCCGAAAACATCGCTAGTGAATGAAAAAAGCGCGAAATGAAAGGGCGCAAAAATGTTACTGAATGGGGGCCTTGATATCAATGGGGAACGAACCGGAACGCATTCTTTCGGAGGCCTGATCATCTACAATAAGTGTGTTAAACTCCTCAGCCAACAGAATGTGTGGTGATCTCGTCAGAAGGCAGAACGTGGGAGCCTAAGTGCTTTCTGTAGCTGGATCTATAGAGCCACTCCGGGTGAATCGAACGAGGGCGCCTGGCCATTCCGCTCGGATCGTGTTAAAACTGGTCATCTTTATGTCTGGTTATTAAGACTACGCTTTGGAAAGGATTCCAAGGAAAGCATTTTTCCCGCCCATGTGTAGGTAGGCCTTTTTCCCGTACACTCATAGTTCTACGCGTTGACGTGTAAATTCGTGCATGTGCAGTTGGTATTTCAGTCTTTTCACGCACACGGGTAGAAAATCACGGGAAGAACAAAAAAGTTCCAGTCATGCAGCATGATCGTATGAGCGAATTTTTGTAAATCATCGTATTATATAATATTATATTGTTTTGAAATTTGAGCTTTTTGAGTGCAATTAAATTGTTAACTATTGATTTTATTGCAAAAAACGTTTTCTAAATAATAATCTCCAGTTTAAATAGAGGTTTTAAATTTTTAGCTTTTTTGCAGTTTTCATCGATTTTCTAGCAAATTTTAATGAATTTTAAGTACATTTTACGGCATAGTTTTTTACAAAAATTTTTGAATGTTCTATTTCATAGTTAATAGACTTTATTTGAGAAATAGTCTACCAGCAAATATGAATTGAACGATTTTTAGCTATTTTTAGTGATTTTTTTAGTACATTTTTTGAAATTTGACCAATTTAATGTGCTCAAAAAGGGTTGTCCAACGAACTCATCCTTTCTTTTGAAATTCTTAGTTTTTTGGCGAAAGAACGAAGTTTTTATCTCAATTCTATCGAGAGTTAACGTCTGGAATGACACACACACACACACACACACACACACACACACACATATATATATATATATATATATATATATATATATACACACACACACACACACACACACACACACACACACACACACACACACACACACACACATATAAAAAAGCGTTAAAATCCAGGAATCGTTTCAGAATGCCTCAAAACAGATTTTGATGAAGAAAATTTTTGAAATTTTTTATTTTAAAATTTTTTGAGCCATTGCAATAGCTTTATTTTCTAAGAAAATTCGCTAAAACTCTCTATTCTCACGGATTGATCCTCTCGTGTGTGGGCTTCGATTGAGACCTTGAACACATTTTCGACAAATTTTAACATAAACGGTTGTTTGGCCGCAGCCTTCAAATGTATGTTCAAAGGTTGTTCTGACGTCCTAGAATAGAAGGCACGTGCATAGTTTGAAATCAAAAACCAGACATTTGACGTTCAGAGCGCGGTTCAGTTTTTGCCCGAACAGCTTGGTTAGAAACCTGGCAAACCTGCTACCTGGCGTTTTCCTATCTCCTTGATAATGCAGGTTTATTAGTCCTCCTAGGGTAAAACTAAAATGAAGCAGATTATACAACTGATGATTATTCTGATACCCTTGTATCATGTATTCCATGTAAATTAAAATATGACGTTTTGTTATCAGGTGAGAAGTCTTCTGTCCGTGATAGCTGAGTCTTCCGAGCTAGACGGCCCAGTTCTGTGAGACGACACTTACAAATACATACAGGTTTTGTCATAAGTTCTTGATGTAATGACCCCAACATTTCTTTGATAATGAATGAATGGATCATGATGAGGAATTATAATCTATGAAATTTTATCATTGTACTTGTGGAATACATTGATATCCGATTTTTCATTCTTAGCCTTCTGACTACATTTGTCTACCAATCGGCCTAATTCATAAAATTACTTGTTATTATGTTGCTATGCTAAGTTGAATTTTCAATTACCTTTTAAATGAATTGTTTCCTAATGTCGCATAGCCTACTTTTAGTTACAGCAAAATCTTATCAACGTACATAGATGTTGCATGTGTTTCTCAGTAGGTAGGTACTTGACTTTTTGTAAGTTTTTAACTTGACTTTTTGTAGTTTTGTAATTTTACAATTTGGCTGTTGGCCAATTCGCTTTCCTACCTTTATTTAGATGTTAACTCGTTGAGTTTAATTAATGAGTAGGTTTTTATTGGAATATTTATAACTGTAATTATCGTTATCTAATCATTTCACTCCCAACATGGGTAGTTATTTTGAAAAAATAATATATATAAAAATATATTTTGAAAACATCTTCTCATTGTTGTTGTTGACAACATTAAAAACTAACTCGAGTAACCCTACAGAAGGTTTTGGCAGCGCAACGATTTGCAGTAAGAAGGTTTAGGTAATGATTCGCAATATTTATCCTCTTTTCCAATCACTGCAATAGTCAATTCAATTCAATTCAACAGTGGGAGCCCGAGTAAATCAGGAGGACCAATGAATTTTAGTCTTTGCCTGAAAAGGCCCATGTCCTATCTCCCCTTAGGCTTCCTTATCATTACTTACGTTATATGTGTATATTTTATTATCTTATCTAAGCATCCTAGAATGTGGGTTATGGATACTTTTATTCCTTTTAGAACGGCTCTTTGAACCTTCCCGAATACCTCATAAATGTAAGAATAGTATTCCAATCACTGTTTTTGATATCATTTATATTAATTATAGTATCTTCAAAGCTAAGAAGTCTCGATCTAAAGTATATAGGACATTCGCATAGATAGTGTTCCATGGTTTCTATGTTTCCACATGCACATCTATTTGATACTCTCGGGTTTATTTTTGATCTGACAGCGTAATGTCCTGTCAGAGCCCCTATTACCCTTCTTATTTTCAGTCTATTCAGTCCTAGTAGCTGAAACAGGCTAAAAATATTTGATACCTCGACAGGAGTTCGAACTCGCGTAGTCACAACTACGAGAAATTATTATTAATTTCCCGTAGTTGCGACACTCCAACGATCAGAGCTATGAGGCCAGGGTGACCAAACCTCTTCGACTGTGAGAGTTATTTTCCTGGAGCGTAACATTTCCCTGGAGTCAAATACCAGCTGTCTCGGCTGGTTTGGGGTCGGACGAATGACGAAGTGTAACTGCAGGCCGCTGGCTCAGCAGATGCTCGCTGGAACAAGTCAGCAGCCGAGCGAGGTCATTGTCACGGTGTGTTTTGACTCAAGTGAGTGAGGAAGTGACCAGTGAGCATCTGCTGAGCCAGCGGCCTGCAGTTTCACTTAGTCATTCGTCTGACCCCAAACCAGCCGAGACGGCTGGTATTTGACTCCGGGGAAATGTTACGCTCCAGGAAAATAACTCTCACAGTCGAAGAGGTTTGGTCACCCTGGCCTCATGGCTCTGATCGTTAGAGTGTCGCAACTCCGAGGAATTTCCCGTAATTTCTCGTAGTTGTGACGACGCGAGTTCGAGGAACTCCTGTCGAGGTAGCAAATATTTTTAGCCCGTTACATAGCCAATCTGTACAGGTTGAAATATATTTGGTAGTTCCTGTGTTTTTTGAATGTTTGTATAGATTTTCCTTCTCCATGATTTTGGAGGTAACCTTATTCCACATGAAATTGTTTATTTTCGTTTTACACAATTAAAGGGTCATTCCCATGAATGGTTCTGGCCCTATGAATGTGTATTCTTTGCTTCTTTTTGCTAATTCATCAGCTCTTTCGTTACCAAAGTACCCTTGATGTCCTGGAATCCATTTGAGTGAGATCCTATTACCTTTATCAATTAGCTCCTTACTTTGTTTATTAATCTCTTTGATTAGTTTGCTTTTTATTTCTACATTTCCTATAGTTTTAATACCTGACTGGCTGTCTGTATATATTGATATAGTTTTATTTATGGTATTTCTAGTTATTAATTCTTGTAAACAAAAGTTAATGGCTAGTAGTTCGCTATGGTCAACCGTTGTGTAATTGCTCAGAGCGATTGAAGTTTCCATTTGGAAATGTGGTATCCAAATCCTAACCCTGTGTTACCGTTGGGTCCTGACATTTTGGACCCATCGGTATAGCATATTATATCCGCCTTATCTATTATTTCTGGTCTACGGTCCCAATTTAATCTTGATTTTTGTCAAAGTTGAATTCCTTTTTAATATCATCAAACGGAAATTCTGTTTCAGGAATTTCTTTTATAATTTCTTGTATTATTTTGATATGACCTCTTCCACCTAGAGTGCTTGTTAACTGAATTTGATTATTCTTTTTTAATCTTTGTAATCCTCTCATTGCCTCTTGTTTGATCTCCCATTCAAGTGGGAGTACATCTAGTAATATTGATAGTAATCGTGTTGACCCTTGCTTCAAGGTTTTTCACACTAAATCTAATTACATTCAGTAGTGAGATTTGTTGTTTTTGTAATACCTGATCAAGTGTTCGATTCAAAGTTCATCAACAGACTTGAGTGTTAATTGTAAAATTGAGCCATTAATAATGAATAAAATAGTTTTTGCAAATAACATTCATTACAACTGTAGCAATAAATCATGAACCACTGATCAGAACATAATGACAATTTTTGGGTATTGTAAAATGCTGACAAAATTTGAATAAAATTTGTCCATTGGCATGAGCACTGCGATCAATAACTGGGCGCATCACAACCAAAATTGAGAGGCAAAAAAATAATTCTGGCTGAGGGGGTCCACGCGTGGGAGATTAATGAGGCTCTGGCAACCGCTTGCAATCCTGAAAATTCTGACAAGGGTTACAAAAGCGGCAGACAGGTGTTTTTGTTTCTTCGTATTCGATTTTTGGATTCTTGAAACGTAAACCAACAACTTTTGAGAGAGGGAGGGGGAGTTAAAAAAATTTTTTTTCCTTGGTCGAACACAAAGGATCATTAGGTACCTGTTGAAAATAATAAACAAAAATGTCTAGCAGGAAGGTAGTCAGCAGGAGCGCTGCGTGCACTACATGAAAGCCTTCCATTATTAGGAATAATAAACAAGAAGTAACGAAAATTAAGTAGTAGAATATGATAAATTATTGGTTACGGAGAAAAGTATGAATGGCTCGTTGAAAACGCTCCAACAAGGGTCCAATACAAGGGTGTTGCAAGACTGAAGTTTCCCCCCAGATGCATGGAGGGCTTGGTTTCCGTTTGGGATTGCAGTTAAGCTGCTCATTTCAGAATGGGGTTACGAGAGGGAGGCTGGGTTGGTAGTTTAGTTTGTTGCGAAGGGGGTGGGTGGGGGGAGAGGTGCTATAAAATGAGGTACAAAAATGGGTTAAAACGATTCTGATTGGGTTGTAAGCAGGATGTAAAAGATGCGAAGACCAATGAGAAGGCTCCATTAACCATTTGCAACGCAATACACAAGTATATCAGGCGCCTGAACTTTCTTTAGCTACCCTCCAATTTCAAATATCAGCTGCTCGTCCTTTCTGTTGCTGCTCACCACCAAAAATAGCTGTTCTGAGACTCGCGCTCATTCAATATCTAATATCCTCACTCAGGCGGAGGTAGAGCGGTTAGAGGGCAGGTACAAATTCTCGGGCCTGCTACCCGGTCAGGCATCTGGAGGCAGCGGAGAGTCAGTAACATGGTAATCTCCCATCTCAAAACTGGTACCACGGGTTGGGCCCTAGGCTACCGGCACACTGGCACTATGCCTAAGTGTCACCAGCCTGCCCCCCTGATGAGGTCTGATTCGTGGTGGCAGTGGTTGGGCACACCCCAGCCTTGGGACACAGGGCCCAGGGTTCTTAGGGGCAGGGGCGGCTAGTGAGGGGGGGCATTAGGACATTGCCCCAGTACATTTGGGAAAAAAGCAACAAACTGGAATGAAGACTTTACAAACAACTCAACGTTTCAAATTAGAACGAAAAGCGCAGTGTGCCTTGTGGCTCCAAGGTGGATGCTAGAAGGAATAGGTTTACGCTCCATCCAAGGAGGTTTAAGATCCATCTACCAGCGAAAAAGTACGTAGATTGCGATAATATCACTCTATCGAGAGGGAAATTTCGTCGATTCAGGTTAGACTGTGAAGAGAAAAAAAAAGGGAAATAAAGGGCAAGAAACGGGAAATAAAGGGCAAGGAACGGGAAAAAGAGGTCATAACAGGATATTTCTCATGATTTTGGGGGCTTTGCCCCAGACAGGGTTTCCAACTTTTCTAAAGACCGTAGAATGAAATTTACGTTATGAGTGGCTTCCACTAGAGGAGTTTCGGTTTATTCCATTAGCCAAACTGATTTCTTCTGGTCACTCCATGCTAAGAGTTCCCTATTGGGAATGTTCAATAGTTGGTAGTGATGTTTTGTTGTCTACAGGTAATTTATGATGTTTCTTTAAGTTCGTTCGGGCATGTGGTTGTACCCAAGAATTTACTCTAAAGTAAAGTCCGTATTATAGCGTTGTGTTATAAGTACCTATTTTTATTCAGTCCTAAGTTGTTGAATACGTCTTTTGTAATAAAGTCCTTTGTATTGTCGGTCGAGTTGGAGTGTGTTGTTCTATGTGTAGAGCTACATAACCCTTTTCCGTCGGTAGTTACGAACGATAGTTACAAAAAGAAATTTTGGCATCCCTTGTGGGGAATGAAGAAAAAGCAACGATCACTTTGAATAGAATTCGCACCGAAGGACGACGTTCATCGACGAATTTACGTAAGTTGAAGTTTAGTCAGGTACTGATTTTGACATTTTCATGTCTTTGCTTTGGCACATAAACTGAAAAATCATCACGAAAACTTGCTCAATAAATGCTTGATACCAATAAATAAAATAGACTCACTGTGTTGCGAAGAGAACAATCAACTGTTTTCTTTATGTCTTTGCTATGGCACATAAACTAAAAAAACGTCACAGAAAATTGCTCACGAAAATATTTTGATGATTTCCGCTTACAGCCGAGTCGTTGCTAGGGAAATGGTACTTCGTCGTTTTTCATCCCACAAAATTCGTTGACCATTCGTTCGAAAGCTCTCGATTTATCCAACCATATTATGTTAACTACTGCGGAGTGCGTGGCCAACAAGCTGAGTTATGAGCAAGGTTATTTGAATAATTGTGTACACTCAGGTGATCATTCTCAATAATTGATATTGTGAACATGATTGCCACCGCTTGTTAATTTCTGATGATTTCATTGAGCTGGTGTTTCGATGATTTGATTCATAGCAGGTGATCCAAATATTGGGAGAACGGTTTGATTTGTGAAGCGGTGGTTAAATCATTTTAATAGTTAATTTCTATGCTTTACACTCTAGGAAGCTGTAATTTCTTATGTAGCCTCTTTAGGACATTTACTTGACGATGCCCAGGGTCCGGATCAGATGAGTGGCTCTTGAAGCTAATTTCTATGTTTTACACTCTAGGAAGCTGTAATTTCGTATGTAGTCTCTTTAGCACATTTACGTGACAATGCCCAGGGTCCGGATCAGGTGAGTGGCTCTTAGAGCTTGCATACGAGTCTGCAGGGGGGTAGGTGATGTAGCCCAGCTCGAATTCAATAAAGTACCCACGGGTATCGGAAAATGTGGAATTTTGTGTTGATTTACTGGAGACCCTCCGGTTAACTTTCGTCTACTGCCGGAGGGCCCCATCAGCCCAGGAGATGGGGGAGGGGGGACTGCTGCCTACTTACTAGAGAGTTCACTACCCCCACGAGTCCAACCTCATTGGAACAACACGATCGCGAATTCAATTAAGTACCCACGGGTGGGCGGCCCATTTCATTTATGGCCCATTTAATTGGAAAGGCCAGGTTGGAAAGTTTCTTTTGATTATTTAGTTGATATTTCTTCTTCATATCCAATAACATCAAAAAACGGCTAGTGTGTAGGACAGTATTCACCCGGCTCTACAATACTTTGTAACCCTTGTTTAATGTTCAACCTATTGACGCTACCGCCATTGCAGCGAAGTTCCAGGTCTTAGAAAATAAGTATGAAGAGCTTACTTCCTTGAATGAGTTAATAAGTGAGGAACTTTGTAGAATATTGATCATTCTGGATATGTTGCATTAACGAAAAAGGTTATACATAAGTGAGTTGTGGTTGTGGGGTTAGACAATATTTCTATAACCTTTTGAAATATCCGATTTTTAATTGACGTCTGACGTCACATTCTATCATTTCATCATAATTTAATTCGAGTTCCTTAATATTCCTTCAGAATTATTTCTCCTAAGTAGTTCACTAGTGCAATACAATTGAAGCCTTGATAATTTTTAGTACTTTTAATAATAATATAGTCCATTCTACGAGTAAAATTTTTAGATACTTAGTAAGTAGGTACCTATAAGATAGTATTTTTAATTTAATTTATTTATCTAATTAATTTATATTTAATTTATCAATAATATTTAATGATAATGATTGACTATTATTTAGTAGCCATATTCTTTCATAACAGTTGCCCAAGGCATGCATGACCCAAGTGGGATTTATGTATCATGTGTTTAAAGTTTATGTACAAAGTTAATTCACACTGAAAACAAAACAAATGGAAGAAAAACCTCAATGCTCTTCTTGACTGTCAAATAGGTAAATACGAGTATTTTCGTGCCCCACTCCTTTTGCAGACCACCGGCCGCCACTGCTTAGGGGTAGAGATCACATCACTAGGGACTTGAACCCTGGTAATGTGTCTCGGCATGTAAGTTTTGTTATAAACTTGGATAACAGCTGCCTGTATGTCCAGGGCCGGCCTGAGGGGGTGGGTATGCAGCCACACACTCCAGGGCATAAAATTGGCCAATTTTGCTAACGAATTTTTTTAGAGATTACTTTAAATGTTGGGCAGAAATATCTAAACTAGAAGGATCTTTGTCTCAAAGGTATTACAGTTGAATTTCTAGGTAAAACCGAATATCTACCTCAATGAGTTCTGAAATACAGTAGTCTGATGCCCTTGACCAAGAGTAATGAACCTATCAAGTCTATCAATGATAAATCAAATTGAGAGGAATAAGTTTAATGTTCTAGAAGGCACAAAAACTGGTTTTAGACCCTTAATTTAAAAACTCCCCCTTTTACCTGGGGGATATTCCATACCCCCCCGATAGGGACATAAAATGTGAGTCTTGTACACTTGAAATTTTAGCCTTGGGCCGTCCCTGAGTATGTTAGCTGAATGGAGAAAATATACTTGAGGAAGCTGATGCAAGCTCCACTTGTGACAAGTCCCAGATGATAATTTTTCTCTCAGCTCAATCACTCAGCAGATTACATACCTCTACTTTCTATTCAGCCGATCGGAGGGCTCCAGCTTAGACTCATGTCAGTGCACATTATTTTTTCAGTGCTTACCAGAGCTCTATTTTAACCAGCTGCTCCAGGGCTCCATTTTTTATTCAGCGAATCTAATAGCTCCATAATGACTCATCTGATAGGTAGATCAAGAGCTTTATTCTTTACTAAGCACATCTCATGCGAAGGAAGTGATTATTATTTCCATTTATTATTCATCTCCGTACAACATAAAAACTACTATTTTGCTCCTGAGTAGGTAGAAGAAGAAATACATTGTTATTTAACTCTGAACTGCGTACCTATGTTGCCACGTAATGTACCTCATTGCAATCATTAATAGGTAGGTACTCGAATCATCCAACGGAAAAAAGTAAAGGGAAAATCAAATGAAAGAGTATTCATTATGAAAAATAATATAATATCTTCCAATAATTATTTACAATCGATAATTCGTAATATAATTTGACTAATATTAAATTTATGTTCAATAAGGAGTTAGTACGTAACGTAGGTAACACAACAAATGCTCACTTGACTCTCATGAATCAACATGAGGATTTCTTTTAAAATAAGATTTAGACGGAATGCACATGAAGAAAGAAGAGTGAATCACACCAGCCGCACTCGTTTCGCTTACGTACCTCGATGTTTTCTAAAACTCGTTCAGAACTTCCTGCAGGAAGTCCATTTCCCTGAGACTGACTTTGCTAAGACATTTTCGGTAGTAAACAGGGCAATTCAGAGAATCACAAAGGAGGTCATCTGCTCTTCCGCAACAAGATGAGCACACCTGTGAAAAAAATAAAATAAATCAAATAATTAAACGGACCAGAAATTTAGACTAAGGGGTACACACAATATAGGATTGAATCCTGCACAAGAAACGCACTGCCCAAGGAACAGTGTGAGTCAATAGCAGTTGTAGTTATATTCAACACGACATCTAATGCCCCCATAATTGTCAGTCTGGAGATAATATTGAGGCTTGATTGGGGTCACCCACACATTTATCAGTAAATATGAAGACCTTGGACAGCAGACTGAAGGCGTGTGAGCATCGTGCAGGCGAGGACCGGATTATGGACCGGAGTCAGGCAAGGTTGGTGATCTCTGGTACCTTTCGCCCTAAACTGTCAGTTGGCCTGCAGGTAAGTGATCCACGTTCTTCGGGGTATAGTGGTTTTTGTCAGTTTCACAACTGATATTTGACTCCGAGGAAATGTTACGCTCCAGGAAAATAACTCTCACAGTCAAAGAGGTTTGATCACCCGGCCTCGTGGCTCAGATCGTTGGAGTGTGGCTACTACGGGAAATTTCCCGTAGTTGTAATGACGCGAGTTCGAACTCCAGTCCAGGTATCAAATATTTTTGGGCCGTTACAGCGGCACAGTCGAAATAGGACCCGAAATCATACGGAACAACAATTAATTAAATCCCTCTCGAGCCAAAAGACTAAACATCACATTCCCTTTCGTTAGCCCCTTTGACTTCCTCACTCACTTGAGTCAAAACACACCGTGACAATGACCTCGCTCTACTGCTGACTTGTTCCAGCGAGCATCTGCTGAGCCAGCAGCCTGTAGTTTCCCTTCATCATTCGTCCGACCCCTAACCAGCCGAGACGGCTGGTATTTGACTACGGGGAAATGTTACACTCCAGGAAAATAACTCTCACAGTCGAAGAGGTTTGATCAACCCTGGCCTCGTAGCTCAGATCGTTGGAGTGTTGAAACTACGGTGGTACGAGGGACGATCAAAAAGTAAGAATACAACACATTTTGCGCAGCAGGGAAATTTTTGTTTTCAAATGTGGTACCCCTGCTTGTTGGACGGGACCATTCTGAACAAAACAAGAGGTCCCGCGTTTCAGTGCGACCCTTAGTTTGTCATTGAGAGCTTTTTGAAATGTGCGCTTCTGTGAACGTCCCCGCCACCTCCATCGCCTTGCCTGCCCGATGCTGTGTGCGCGAAGTGATTCGTTTTCTTTTTGCTAAAGGTGAAAAACCAGGTGAAATTCATCACCAGGGGACCACAATCAACGCCAATGCGCATTGTGAAACTTTGAAAAAATTGCGTCGTGCAATTCAGAACAAACGGCGAGGCATTTTGTCGAAGGGAGTCACTCTTTTGCACGACAATGCCACCCCTCACTCTGCCGGAAAAACGCAGTCTCTCTTGGTGTCAATTTGTGGGATATTTTCCCCCACTCCCCGCACAGCCCAGACCTTGTTCCTTGTGACTTTCATCTGTTTGGCCAACTGAAGGAATTTTTGGAGGGAAAACACTATTCCAATGACGAGGACCTCAAGAATGACGTTACCGTTTGGCTTGAAGAGGTGGCGGGAGAGGACTACAATGCAGGAATTGTGAAGCTCATTTCTCGGTATAAAAAATGTTTGGAATTAGACGGCGACTTCGTGGAAAAATAATTATGTACCTGAAGTACCCACCCTGTGAATTTCATTGAAATAAAAAATTTTTTGAGTGAGCTAGAGCGTTTGTATTCTTACTTTTTGATCGTACCTCGTATATTTCCTGTAGTTATAACGACGCGAGTTCGAACTCCTTTTGAGGTATCAAATATTTTTGGTTTACACAATGTTGTAGCTTGGTGATGCTATACACATAGGCTTTGTATTAGGGAATCATCAGAATATGTGTCCCTAATCGCCGCAATGGTACTTAGTGAGTCACTACAGATCACATAATTCCTAACTCACAACAACTGACAGTTGCAAACATCCAGTGTCACTGCGCACAGCTCTGCTGTGAACACAAATCTCCCTCTTTTTTCTTTAACATGTGCAGCCTAAATTAATAATAAAACATTCTTCATGCGCTTCAATTTGCTGATTTATTTAAACCCTTCCGCTCACACTAACACTATATATCAGGGGTGCTCAAACTTGAACTGCTGGCGATCTACCTCAATATTTTTAGACTACTTAAGATCGACACTGAGAGGCTGCAAGTATGTGTGATGCAGGGTTGTAACAACATACACCTACCCAGGTATGTAGATATTAGCTTTCCGCACAATTTACATTATTTTAGTCAAGGTTTGGGTTAGGTTTACTTAAGTTCTTCTCTACAATATCAATGAAAAAACTCCTAGTTATTCAAAATTGCGAGTTTATTCGTTGTTACAAAACAAAAGAATTATATATGGTGTTAAACTCAACTAAGGAGTGACTTTGGATGTTGAAGCGTGGCACTGCATGTCCTCAGCATACTTTTCATAAGATGGTGCGTAACCACTGAGTGTCAATCGCAAGCATGATGGCATATGATCGTCAGTTAGTCGATTGCGATATTTTGACTTAATTATCTTCATTTCAGAAAATGCAGACTCGCACAAGTAAGTTGACCCAAACATTGCCGACAGTTGAAGGGCGATTTGCCTTAGATTCGGATATTTATCTTCAGATATAAAACACCAGAAATTTGTATCAGATGCTGTAGCTTTGAGATTGAGATGTATATCTGATATAATCTGCACCAACTCATTTTCAACAGAACGTGAGTTCATATTAAACTGACTTGCTACTTCAGTAGCTAATTCCTCAATGTTTTTACATGAAAAAGGATAACTCATAAATGATGCTATATTTGCCAATTTACTGCGATCATAAAAACGCATTTCGAATTGTCCCAAAATATTTGATAATTCAGCCTCATACGTATCAAATTCAACTGAGGAATCCTTGCTTTCAAAGAAGGAAAATGTTTCAGATCCTTTCTTTTCAGTAGATCTATCATAAGTTGCAATTTACTTTTGAATGCGTTTACTGCGCTAATCATCTCAATAATAGTTTTTCCTTTACCTTGAAGCTCCAAGTTAATGGTGTTTAAATGCATTGTGATGTCAGTCAAAAATGCCAAATCAGTCAGCCATTTTTCGTTTTTCAAGTTCTCAGTGTCATCACCTCTTTCGTCTAGAAAAGCTGTTATTTCGGGCAATAATTCTTGAAACCTTTCTAGGAATTTTCCGCGACTCAACCACCTGACGTCCGTGTGAAGAACTAAATCAGTGTGTTCAGCTGACTCCCTATCTTCCAACTGCAACTTAAAAAGCCGCCGTTGCAAGCTACGTGCACGGATGGAATTCACAATTTTTGTTGCAATGCCCATAATTTCCTCCGTGTTTAAAACTTTTGAACACAGAACTTGTTGATGTATAATGCAATGGAATGAAAAAAATGAAGGGAATTCTTCATTAGCTCGACACAATGCCACAAAACCGTTCTTGTTTCCAGTCATTGCTGGTGCTCCATCGGTTGTAATGCACACTAATTTATATATTGGTACGGGTCTTCCCCTTCAGAATGATTGTCAAAAATTCTTCCTTAGCCAACATGTCATTGAATACCATCCGAATAAAAATACACAGCTGGGCAGTGTCTGTCATATCGGTGGATTCGTCGAACTGTAAAGAAAAGTATGTACATTCCATGATATCATGTTTTAGTTTATCTGCGATGTCCTGACTCGCCTTGTGACAGTCGGACGAGATAACGCCTCCTTTTGCCGCAAGCAGTGTTATTACGTAATAAATTTTTGTAGTTTAGTTACCTACTTATTAACAATTTTTTTCTTCTCGCGATCTACTCAAAAAGCACTCGCGATCGACTGGTCGATCGCGATCGACCGTTTGAGCACCCCTGCTATATATCATATAGTCAATACACCTATATGAACTTTCTATACATAGGTCGATACCTCTATATGAATACTGGTTAACATTCAGGGTTCGATTCAGGTTGCGCCCAAATGTATTTCTAAGGAATAAAATTTTGAAGTTGCTACTAGACCCCACTGCTATAGCTTCAGTTTATTTATAGATAAATTCTCTAGCAATTTATACTTGAATTATCTACTTGATACAACATTAACCAACCTTTTTCAACAGGAATTCCTTCCTTTGAATCCGAGAAATATTTTGAGATAACAAAGCTACCACCAACTGTTCGTTGTTCTGACATTTAGAGCACACAGGTGAGGTGGAAACATCCTGGCATACAACGCAGTTTACCGTAGCAAAAAACTGGGATAAGGTAGATTTTTGAGTTTTGCCTTTGGATATCAAACGTTTCCGGGCTTTTCTGATTCTAGGCAGTGATTTATACCTGAAATCAATACAGTCAATGATGTATTTAGTTACCCACTCGTAGCTAACAATACTCTTACCAAAAGAAGATGGAAAGGTTAAATAATACTAGTATTATACTTATTTTAAATAGGTACTATTAAGTTGGGTACTGGTAACGCGTTAAGATAAGGTGACATTGGATTTAATAGTTGGCAGCACACCAGACAATGGGTACACAACATGTCCCGCTGTGCGCGCCCCTACCGACCTGAATTCGAACTAGCGTGATCTGGCAATGGAAATAAGCTCCCTTATGGGCAGCTGAGTTCTGTAATTATTCGTTAGTTGTTACTGTCACCTGTGGTGTAGTGAATAGCATATCGAACTTATGAGGTGAGGGACCCTAGTTCAATCCCATGCTGGGGAAAAAATTTTTTGCATTCGAATTCAACCTCCGAAACATTTTAAAACGTCATTTTGATCTATTTGTCTAACTAATCTGCATTTTACTATGAGCCAAAAATAGGTTAAAAAGTGTCTTTTTTTTCGTATATTTCAAGTTGTATAGAAATTGAAGATTTATGAGTGAAAAGAAAATGTTAGCTATTAATTTTATGAAAAAAAAGTATTCTAAATTTTACTCTTCGATTCAAAAAGAGATTTTGGATTTTAGGCTATTTTTTGCAATTTTATAGATTTTTTTAAAACAAAATTTAATGAAGTTCAGGTTTTTAGCATAATTTCGTACATAAATTGTTGAATGTTCTATTTCATAGTTGATAAACTTTATTCGACCAATCTTATGCTAAAAAATATCAATTTAACGATTCTTAGCCATTTTCAGTGATTTTGTCAGCACATTTTTTGAAATTTGACCAATTAAATGATATCAATATACAGTATAGTTAACACTTTTATGTGTTGGAAAGATGACTTGGTAATAAATTGTTATGTTTATCAACTATATTAAAAAGCGTAAAATTGTGAGATTCCGCTGCTGTAATGGATTGAACCCATTTATGAGGTCCGAAGCTCCGAGTTCCGATACTAAAAATACTATAAGCGGCGTTTAATAATTATGGACCAGAGATCTACGTAGAAGGGCTGTCTAATACATAAATAATAAACCTTTGTGTAATAATTTGCAGCGTTTTTTAGTAAGGGATTGACTACTTGATGTTATGTATTTTTGAGATGCGAGCTTGCGATCATCCAGACCACGAAACTATACAAATCATTCTGATCTATTTGTCCAACTAATCTATATTTTAGTAGCGGACATGCATTAATAAAAATTGAGGCGCCAATTCGTTCAGCACCTCAAATAAAAATGTCTATTTGTTTGCCGACGATATAACTGCTTTGACAGTTGGTTCCTCTGACTCGGTCCGCTCTGGTGAAGAAGGTGAAAAATGGTGTGCGGCAAATGCTTGATGCTCAATGTAAGCAAAACTCAACATCTCGATTTCCATTTGAATGGCCGTCGGACTTCTTCTGTTAATTTTCTTGGCTTGATAATCGATAACCGTCTGTCTTGGGTTACCCATGTTGAACAGCTTCTGTCAAAATTGGCCTCTGTGAATTTTATGCTACGTCGCTTGACCATGTCTGTTTCATTTGAGGTACTTAAGTCTGTATATTTTGCTTGTTTCATGAGTAGAGTCGCCTATTGCATTATCCTTTGGGGAAATTCTGGCCGTTCCAATTTGGTATTTAAGGCACAAAAGACAGCTATAAGAACGATTTTCAACCTAGGTTTCAGACAAAGCTGTAGAGGCTTTTTTGTCAAACTCGGCACGCTTACTGTCCCTAGCCTTTATATCCTGAATTGCCTCTTGTATGTCAAAGAAAATCTGGGCACCTTTACAAAAGGATCCGACGTACACAGCCATTTCACAAGAACTAGAAATAAATTATGCCCGCCAACTGTTCGTCTGACTACTTCGCTGCTTGGTAGCCCTGATCAAGTGGGGCCTCGCCTGTTTGACCACTTGCCGGCTTCTATGAAATCACTTCCAAGTAAGGCCTTCAAGAAGAATGTTAAGAATCTTTTAATACAAGCTGAACTTTATTGTGTGAACGACTTTTTTAAAATATCCTTTTAAGGCAATATAATCGATGACCATTATACCTACCATTTTATGATTCATGTTATTTATTTATTTATGTGTTTATTGTGTAGATTTTCTTGTCAGCAGCCGAGGAATTTTATAAAAGTACTCGTGCTAGCTTTTAATATTATTTTTCTGTGATACAATTGTTGATAATATTATTGTTTACCATTTGTTATATTATTCTTCTTATTTTCATTTTCGTTGATATTGTATCTGGACAATATAATTTGCATGTTTGAATGCATATCTAATTGACAATTGTCACACATAATTATCATGTTTTGACAAATAAATAAATAAATCTAAAATCTAAATCTAAACCAGAACCTATTCGTACGGAAATACTATGGGGGGACGTAGTGACGAATTCAGCTCAGAAGCAGCAGTTTTGAAGTTGGCAGCATTGGCTTGCATGATACCACGTTCCTTTTCATCCTAAAGCGTTTATTGGTTGTTATTGATGGTCTTACGTCTTGCAACCAGTTTTTTAAATTTTCTCTATTTTCTATAAAATTTCCAAGTTTACGACCTAAAGTAACCTATTTTCAACATCAAAATGCTAAGATTTCCACACTCTGATGGAGTGGAGAGTCAGGTTTTTAGAGTAAGTGCTTACAATCCTTGGCTAACGATATCATGCTTAAACACACCTTCAAGCCAGTTCGATAAAAAAATAAAATACAGTTCCTCGTAGTCATTGTTTGAATGGTGACTGTAACAGCTATAATCGTTACACAAATCACTTTCAAAATGTATTTTTTCTTCCCCATGAAAAAACCCTTGCCTTGTTCCAAGTCATGACTAGTTAATAAGTAAGTTAAATCCTCCAAATTTTTACTTAGGGGTTCATTGTTCTAGCCAACAATTTATTTGAAGGTATTATTTTCATTTTTTGGCACATTTTTCAAATTTTTAATTCAAATTGTTTTTCTCATTAAAATATCTGATTAAAGGGAGTTTGCCTTCTCATGCAGTGCAACCTGCCTCACCTTAAGATGCTTAAATTTCTCAAAAACTTTTTTTTTTTTATTAATCTTTAATTTTTTTAAATTTTTATTTATTTATCTATTTTTCCTGAGTATTACATAAGACCATCCAGACATATATATTGTTTAAGAATTCTGAGTTTGAACCAGTGAGACTGATTGTGCACTGTGAGAGCCAACAAAAAAAAGAAATCTTTTTTGATAAAAAAATTTCCTTACTCTTTACATTTTTCAAAAAGTTACATACAGTTACAATAGTCAGTCTTAAGCAGCATGTCTTGAATCGTAGCGCTTTTTAGGTGGTGATAAAAGTCACTGGATTTGGCCAATGACTTATAACAGGCCCTTTTTTGAATGTGAAAAATGTATGGGGGAATTTTCCCTTGTTCGGAATTATGTTCTCTAGGTAGCCTTCATACGTTTAGAACTATCAACATATTTTTAAACGCGTTACTTCTCTGAAGGAAGCCTTTTAAACTTCAAAACTGTTAAAATTCACCAATTTTTACAGTATAAGTACAGATTATTAATTTAAAATTTACCAGGAGAAAGTATCAACGCCAAGAAGTGTGAAACACCGTTGTAGAGGCGGCAAAATGACTTTGGTGACGTAGTATTCTCCATTGATGTGAATTGTTGGATCAGAAAGGACTTCGACCGGATCCCGGACAAGGCGAATTAGTGGAACTCCCGGCGGGCCGTAGACAATGCAGTAGCCAACGCGTTCTCCCACTCTGGGTTCAGCCCTGGGATCTCGAGCCAACCACTCTCTGAAGACAAACAATTTTCAGTGATCAGGGGCCTATTTCATAATACAACAAGTTACAAGTATACAAGTTAACAAGTACAGGTACTTGTAATGTACGGTAAACTAGAACAAGTGTTTCACCAAAACAAAGATTACAGGTGTAGAAATTTTACACTTGTAGAAGCTAAGTTTACAAGTGTAACAAAAAAGTCCAGTCATGCAGCATGACCCCATGAGCGAATTTTTGAAGAAATCTTCGACATTTCAGTCGCTATTTATCGTGTAGAGAAATTTTAGTTTATGATTTTGATAGACAAACATGGAATCAAATTATTACAAATAATTAGGAGGTACTTTATTATTATTAAACTAATCTTGTAGATTTAAAGACAAATGTACGTAAATATTCATAGATTTCGATGTCCAATGTGGTCAGTATTGAAGGCAGTTGAAATCTTAACAGTATACTATCATAACATCATCAAATCTTGACATAAAATAAAATAACATACCGACGTCATATGAAAGAAACGTATTTCCACAGCCAATCGATGCTGAGGCTTTATATTACGAGTGATATCAAGTCAGTTGCATTCGAATCTAGTATCCCACGGCAAGAAATTGACAGACAAACTGTAGTCTCTGTTTCGAACAAATATTACCGATTTTTACAACTAGCGAACGACATTATTTCGATTTTTGACTGATTTTTCAACTTTGAAATTTTTGAAAACTTGATACATATTCTTATAGGAAATTTTACGCTGATTCCGAATATACCACATGTTAGTATGCTGAAAAAATTATTTCGCACAACAAATCGCAAAAAACAGGCTATTTTGAAATTTTGGCTACATTTTTGAAAATTTCAACCCGAAGATGTTATCCGATCATGCTGGCCAACGAACTTGAACTTTCGTTTTGTGTCCTTAACATTTTAAAATTTGTTTCAAGTTTCTAGCACAATTCTACGGACAGTTATCGTCTGGAATGACACATACATATATACATACATACATATGCCGATTCCAGTCATGCAGCATGATCGTATGAGCGATTTTCATAAATGGTCGTATTACATTTATGTTAAATTCTGTTGAAATTTGAGCACTTTGGGGACAAATAAAAATTTTATTATACATTTTATAGCAAATTAAGTTTTTTTCAGTAATATTCCAATGAACAAACGATTTTGTGGATTTTTACAATATTTTCAAGAGTTCCTATTGTAACGGGCTAAAAATATTTGCTACCTCGACAGGAGTTCGAACTCGCGTCGTCACAACTACGAGAAATTATTAATAATTTCCCGGAGTTGCAACGCTCTAACGACCAGAGCTAAGAGGCCAGGGTGACCAAACCTCTTCGACTGTGAGAATTATTTTCCTGGAGCGTAACATTTCCCCGGAGTCAAATACCAGCCGTCTCGGCTGGTTTGGGGTCGGACGAATGACGAGTGAAACTGCAGGCCGCTGGCTCAGCAGATGCTCGCTGGAACAAGTCAGCAGTCGAGCGAGGTCATTGTTGCGGTGTGTTTTGACTCAAGTGAGTGAGGAAATGGAAGGCATAACAACAGGAAATGTGATGTTTACAGTCTTTTGGCTCGAGAGGGATTTAATTAATTATTGTTTCGTATGATTTCGGGTCCTACCGACTGCGCCACTGTAACGGGCTAAAAATATTTGCTACCTCGACAGGAGTTCGAACTCGCGTCGTCACAACTACGAGAAATTATTAATAATTTCCCGGAGTTGCAACGCTCTAACGACCAGAGCTAAGAGGCCAGGGTGACCAAACCTCTTCGACTGTGAGAATTATTTTCCTGGAGCGTAACACTATCGATTTTTAGCTTATTTTAATGAAATTTAAGTACATTTTTCAGTACTATTTTGTGCTTAAATTTTTAAATGTCCTAGTTCATGTTCGATTAATTTTTTTCGAGTAGCATTCTGCTAAAAAATAGAAATTTGTTAATTTTTAGCGGTTTTTTGCCTTTTTTAGTGATTTTTTAAGTACCGTCAACTCATACAACTTTGTGCACCCCGTTCAACATTGTGCCAATCTCGTTTTTTGAACCTTATGCTCTCTAACGGTAACAAACTTGAAGTTATTAGTTCGAAAAAATTCCCACGAACAGCGGGATGGTAGAAGAGGATGCCGACGCTTCCACAAGTCTTCCCTGTGGATTTCAGTGCCGGCAAGGTAGCTCTTTCTCTAGTCCACTAAAAGGGAATTGTTCAGTTTGTGCTGGGAGTCTCCTTTGGATGAGTATGCTGCGGATTTCTGAATAGTCTGGTAAGTTCATATTTTCATCCCTATACTGTCAGCTACCAATTACAGTATTTGGTGTTATCAGAAGTTTGTTTGTTTCTATGATATGACCAGATATGTTAGAAACGGGAACTTAGGGGTACAACTTTGTGCCACCGTTTTTTTATTATTTCTGCAATAAAATTTAATGCTTTCTCGTTGTATTTTTACAGAAAATGGGTGCTCAGAATCGGAGAAAGGTGGCTGGACGAGTTGAAGATTTGTTGGGATATTTTTGTATGAATTGTTAAGATTTTATAATAAAAACGAACAGAAAGTTGCCTTGCATTGATTTTTATATTCACCTTGTTTAAAAAATCGAAAAAAACACTAAAAATTCCGAGGGCAAATTTTTTTTTGTATTACGTTGCAAAGTCAACATGCTGATTAACAAGATTCAGACCGCCACAATGAGCCACATTAGGTTTTTCATTTCATTATAGGCTAAAAAAGATGGTGGCTCAAAGTTGCACCTTCCTGGGGTAATGAATGTGGCACGAATAAATAGTTCCCATTCTATTCGCTGAACAGATGGAATTTTTTCCTTGGCAACATTTGATCACTGAGATGTGTAAGTATCTTGGGTAAACATTTCAACGAGATACGACGACAAATAAAGTTCTGACGCTCTAAAAACCAAAAAAGTGGCACAAAGTTGTATGAGTTGACGGTACGTTTTTTGAAATTTGTCCAATTTAATGTGCTCAAAAAGTGTTGTCCAACGAACTCATCCTTTCTTTTGAAATGCTTGATTTTTTGGCGAAAGAACGAAGTTTTTATCTCAATTCTATCGAGAGTTATCGTCTGGAATGACACATACATATATATAATTATACATATATATATATATATATATATATATATATATATATATATATATATATATACATATAAAAAAACGTTAAAATCCAGGAATCATTTCAGAATGCCTCAAAACAGATTTCAATGAAGAAAATTTTTGAAAATTTTTATTTTAAAATTTTTGGAGTCATTGCATAGCTTTATTTTCTAAGAAAATTCGCTAAAAGAAAAATGGCGTGTGGGGACAAACGAAATGAACAAAGCCAAGTGGGATTCCGAAATTGAAGTTTTGTCAGCTAGTCATAATATAAAAATGGTGTTGAGTACACGATAGGATGTTTATCGTACATGACAAATTATAATGATTGGAAGACAGGCAAATTATAAACTGAAAAGTGGAGAAAGTGTGTATTTGATTTCAACTTATTCTGAAGGCTGGCATAATCGGATTTTTCTCCTTCATTCAGCGGAAATGATTAATCAGTTCATCAAGTTTCAATGCTGCTGGGTTAGGAATGTCATCTGTAACTTCGAGATGATCTTCACACTTCACTTTGTTCTTCAACGATGGGGAGATCCTCAATACCCAATCAGGAAATATTGCACAGGGTCACGCACCATTTGAATCTTTCAAGGGTCTCGGAAGACATCCTAAATCTCTCGTTAAACTCAAAAATACCCACGAAATGAGCGTTTATTCGTGGCCAAAAAAATCTTTGGCGTCTTCTACGCTGAATGCTTCTTGCCTGTATTCTTCAGCAGAAGATGATTTCCACATATTAAACACCGAAAAATTGTCAACTCACAATGCTGGAAAATAACAAGTTTACAGGTGAATGGACGTAGGTTAAAAATCGGCCATTTTTTACAACTGTAAAACAGTGACTTGTTCAAAATGATGGGGAAACACTTGTAACTTGTCCAAATTCTCCTGTATCCTTGTTAATTTTCACAGTGCATTACAAGTCTACACTTGTACCTTTATGAAACGCTTGCACACTCATTTTTTACAACTTGTACATAAAATTGGCTTGTAACTTATCACTCGTTGCTTTATGAAATAGGCCCCTTATGTTGTTAACTTCATGCTGGCCCTAGGAATGGAGGAGAGAAGATGAAACTGATGACAATAAAAGTATGATTGCTCATGGTGGGACAACGTCACTGGTACGGGTCTTGACATTTGCGATGAAGAGGAAAATAAAAATTACTGGACTATGGAGGAAAATTAATTATTTAACCCATTAAATACTTGCAGCGCAAGATCTAAATAGTCTCTGTTAAAAGAGACTGTCAATTAAAACAGACCAGAATGCTTGACAGATCTGATGGTTGATAAGAATTTTGGTTCTTGAACAAAAGCAGAAACTGTTAGGGGAGTTTGATCGTTTAGTCCCGTACGATCGGAACTGCCGGGGTAAACAGCAATGCTTGTAAACAAGCGATTGCGGTACACTACCGACTGGTCAAGAATCGAACTCGTTATCGTTTACTCCCGCTCACATGTTATCGCTGCCCCTTGATAGATCCTAGTCAGTTTTATTGCGTAATGGCTACAGTTCAGGTGGCTCGAAACCACTCACCCTCATCCTAACATCTATGCTGTCGTTCAAGTTCTCAAGGAAGTGCAAGTGGACGTCTATGCGAAGCTGCGATCCATTGAAAATGGAGACGTTCATCAACCAAGAAAAGTACTCGACAAGGACAAGAAGAGGCTTGAAAATTGTATTAGACAGCAGCTGAACAGAGAGATTTCGACATACAAATTCTTTTAAAAAGTCTTCAAGCTACGACCTCACTTCGAGGATGAAGGTATAAATGAGGCTGAACTGGCAGAACAATGATCCGGGTTTCTTGGTGGTTTATATTTTGACAACTCTCTCCTCGAGACGCTGGTTTTAGGTTTTATTCTTTATTTTTTGCATGTTAACCACACCTCCGCTATTTGAAGACAGTCCTAAGTCTGTTAAAGTGGGAAGGAGAATTCCGTGGGGCTTTCACTTTAGGCAGGAGTAAACAGCAAGTATCACACTTCTGGAACGGAGGAAACAGCAACGCTCTCCTTCTCCTGGTACCTCGCTTTGCACGTAGCGAAAAACTGCGGGAGTAAACGACCAACTTTTTTGGGGCAAGGGAGTAAACGCTCATATGCCCACTGTTAGAATCAAGATTGGTATCATCGCCAGTTACTACAAGTTTCGGAGGATTTTTGATCATAGATCACCAATGTGCTCCAGCAGCCTTGAAGAAGATATCTCTTTAGATAGATATATCTTTATCGATGCAAGCAGGGGCATAACCGCACACCCTGTATACAAACCCTCCATGTAGGTAGGCCTTCCATGTTGAAGAAGAGCCTAAAGAAGCCAAAAAAAGTATCCTAGGCTCATTTGAAAGAACTATCTATATATATTTAAAAACGCTGCAAATTATTACACAATGGTTTATTATTTCTGAACCAGATAGCCAGCTATAGTAACCAGCATGCTCTGGGGCTTTCGCCAGTCACTTTTCTAGTATCCACCTCCGTTCTCGCGTTACAGGCTGCGTTCCCGATGGGGAGCAAATGGATGATCGTATAGCCACCCGAGTGGTCTCATTCAATCAACGGAGCTAATTTCTATGGGAATCAAACTAAAACCGTAGGTACACTGGATTCCAAAAGCATCTGGGACATATCCCAGTCGATTCTGCGTCCGAAATTACTTGGGTGACGACACCCCACTTACCTATGGCAGAAATATAAGTAAACAGCTATTCATCCAGAGGGTTCAGACTCCAACCTGCCCATGTAATGCAATTTTAATTTAAAAACGATTTGATTCGAACTATCTGAGATTTTGTGAAGAAGAAGAACGAAGGATTTTAGATGGGCTGGATCAATTATTTTTGTAACATACTAAAGTATGATATAATATACTAAAAATACTAGTGTGTTCAAGGTAGGTTAAATGTTATATGGGGTAAAAGTAATAAAATATAATATAAAATATATATTATATCCGTTCCGGTATGCCCCGGACGCCTTTCTGCTACTCCACTACGCCCCTAATGCCGTACCCCCCTCAGGTTGGTTATGGGTATAACACATAAAAGTAATAAATATCCATTCTCCTACACCCCTCTGCTATGCCCCTGGTCACCCCAGCCGCCACAAGGTGCCGCAGCGCCTCCTCTCACTCCACCCCCCGCTCACCACCCTCACCACCCACCGTGACCCCCTGCCAAGCGTGCCAGGCGTGCGCGCGTGCGTAAGTCAAACACTCAAAGCCTCGAAATAGACACTTTTTCGCCCGTTTTTGGCCCATAGCATCTATGCGAGTAAAGCGATCGGGATGGTTAAACGTTAGGACCAACTAGACCCCAAATGGAGTTTATGTGCGAAAGAACGGGTTTTTTAAGTCAATTCTTAGGCCTTTTATGGCCCGGACGGCGAACGGCGGACGGACATTTCAAATTTGGATTCTACGCACCTTGAAACGTAAAGTGACAAAGTTTAAGGGGGGGTTATAAAATTTTTTTGCTACACGATCACATAGGCTTATTATTGGAAATAATAAACCAAAAGCAATTGCTGTTCGTTAGTCTCGCTAAAACTCGAGAACGGCTTGACCGATTTGGCTAATTTCGGTCTTAAATTGTTTGTGGAAGTCCAGAGAAGGTTTAAAATTTCAAATCTGCCCCATAGGGGGTGTTTTAGGGGAGGAGGGGGGAATGGGGTATCTTTGTCATCACTGAACAAACTGGGGATTTGATTGTCGAGTATCTTTGGATTACTCCAATTCAAGTCGAAGACTACTTTTTTCAAATTTTTGAAATCTGACCCACAATGGTGGGAGGGGGTGGGGGAGTTAAAGCGTTTCGAACGTCACTGAACGAACTGGGGATCTGAGTTGTCGAATATGTTTGGAGTATTCTAACTTAAATCACAGGCTTCTTGAAAATTTTCAAATCTAACCCATAGAAGGGGGTGTTTTGAGAGAAGGGGGGGGGGGGGGGAAGAAATCTGGTATCTTTGTCATCACTGAACGAACTGGGGATTTGATTGTCGGATATGTTTGGATTACTCTAATTCAAGTCAAAGACTACTTTTTTTCAAATTTTTGAAATCTGACCCAGTGGGGAGGGGAGGGGGGAGGATGTTAAAGCGTTTTGAACGTCACAGAACCAACTGGGGATCTGAGTGGGCGAATCTATCAGAATTACTTTAACTTGGGTCACAGGCTATTTGATAATGTTCAAGTCAACCTGTGCAACGCACGGGTGAACCAGCTAATAAACTTATATAAAGGGACTTCAATAAAGGGGAAGTGTAAGCTTTATAGCAAAAAAAAAAAAAAACGCTTGCATACAAGTCTGCAACGCATTAGGACATTTCATGTCTTTCCCCTCCCTCCTTCTTCCCTTCCATCTTCTAGCAATCTTGTCTTCCTCTGTGGATTACATTTTTTTCAATATAAAGAAAACAAACGTCCTAAGGAGGCTACCAGCCAAATTTCAGCTTCCTACGGTTGATAGGGAAGAAGTTAGCTTCAGGAGCCACTCTGCTGATCAAGACCCTGTACACCTTATTGTTCATGTCCTAAGGAGGCTACCAGCCAAATTTCAGCTTCCTAGGGTTGATAGGAAAGAAGTTAGCTTCAGGAGCCACTCAGTTGATCAAGACCCTGTACACCTTATTGTTCATGTCCTAAGGAGGCTACCAGCCAAATTTCAGCTTCCTACGGTTGATAGGGAAGAAGTTAGCTTCAGGAGCCACTCTGCTGATCAAGACCCTGTACACCTTATTGTTCATGTCCTAAGGAGGCTACCAGCCAAATTTCAGCTTCCTACGGTTGATAGGGAAGAAGTTAGCTTCAGGAGCCACTCTGCTGATCAAGACCCTGTACACCTTATTGTTCATGTCCTAAGGAGGCTACCAGCCAAATTTCAGCTTCCTAGGGTTGATAGGAAAGAAGTTAGCTTCAGGAGCCACTCAGTTGATCAAAACCCTCTGCACCTTATTGTTCACGTCCTAAGGAGTCTACCAGCCAAATCATAATAATCATATAGCCAAATTTCAGCTATAATCATATAGGTACCTACCTACCTCACTTCTACGAATCATAATAATCATTGAGCATATTTCGTTACGTAACGTTACATAACGAAAATTTGGTTGTGTGCCATAGCAAAGACATGAAATGTCAAAAACTCTTTTCCAAAGGAAACCCTGAGAAGTGAAGTGAAGGAATGCGGAAATGTATGTCACAGGAGGGAGGAGAGGATGGCCTGTGGATCGCAAGGATGTGGTGAGATTCCTGTGCTGCAAGTACTTGGACACAATTTATCCTATCCCTTATATTCATATTAAAGTGCAGTTTTTGATGAGGAACCCGTTTTCCACCTTCGAACCGCTGTTTATGCTGTTGTAAACCCAGCATGGTTGGTAGGACCTGATGACGTAGCGCGCTATAAGCAATATCATGCATTGAATTCATTTATTTTATTTTTATTCTGGTGATATGAAAAACTCCATTTTCCGAACCTGTGCGGAACCGCGAATACCTTATTATGCCCTTACTTTCATCAGCTTCAACTTATCGTCTCCAAGTCTAGAACCTGCCTTCATGTAGGTAACAGAGCCCACGTACCTATATGGGGAGACTAGACGCAAAACTTACTTTTCCTTACATATTTTTAAACTGAGTTCTTGATCGTAGACTTAATAGACTTGTTCCAACAGTGGCGGCCGGTGGTCTCCAAAAGGAGTGGGACACAAAAATATTTACCTATTTGACAGTCAAGAAGAGCATTGAGGTTATTCTTCCATTAGTTTTGTTTTCAGTGTGAATTAACTTTGACCTAAACACATGATACATAAATCCCACTTGGGTCATGTCATGCCTTGGGCAACTGTTATGAAAGAATATGGCTACTAGATAATAATCAATCAATATCATTAAATATTATTGATAAATTAAATATAAATTAATTAGATAAATAAATTAAATTAAAAATACTATCTTATAGGTACCTACTTACTAAGTATCTAAAAATTTTAGAATGGACTATATTATTATTAAAAGTACTAAAAATTATCAAGGCTTCAATTCAAATCATCAACTCAACAGCTTCCTAGAGTGTAAAACATAGAAATTAGCTTCAAGAGCCACTCATCTAATCCGAACCCTGGGCATCGTCAAGTAAATGTCCTAAAGAGGCTACATAAGAAATTACAGCTTCCTAGAGTGTAAAGCATAGAAATTAACTATTAAAATGATTTAACCACCGCTTCACAAATCAAACCGTTCTCGCAATATTTGGATCGCCTGCTATGAATCAAATCATCGAAACACCAGCTCAATGAAATCATCAGAAATTAACAAGCGGTGGCAATCATGTTCACAATATCAATTATTGAGAATGATCACCGGAGTGTACACAATTATTCAAATAACCTAGCTCATAACTCAGCTTGTTGGCCACGCACCTCGCAGTAGTTAACATAACTGAAACGCAAATTTTATAGTAACTCGTAAACGAGTTCCACTATCTGCTTTACAAGCAGATACCATGTTACATGGATATGTCTTTGATTGGGGATTTCATAACGGTTGTACACGAGAGTTGTAAACAAATCCTTCAACTTTAAACGAATCCCGACTAATTCCAACAAAACAACGGTTTACTTATAGAAATGTTGAAAATAACTGTGGAGAGAAGCCACTACAATGAGTTGTTGTTAACAGTCGACTGTTGTCAAGTGGATGAAAATGTTTCCTATGGAGTGGAGTAAATTATGCTATTGCTTTACGTTAATAAGAATATTATAACCGGCTTATTAAAGTTGTTTATAGTCCAATCAACTTAGTTCAGGAATGTAGCCAGGTACGTAAGGAGGGGGAAATTGGTAGCTTGAGATGTGAACATTTAAGTATCACATAAATCAAGCGCTTTCCAACGAGTGGCGAACGATTTCTGTGCGATGAAAACTGCGGAAGTTCCATTCCCCTAGCAACGGCTGGGTTGTACGCGAAAAACACTGAAATTGTGACACAAATTTTGCGTCACGGGAATTTTTGGTTGACCCCCCAAAGCAAAGACATATCCATGTCAAAAATTTTTGGTTGACCCCCCAGAGCAAAGACATATCCATGTCAATATGGTTGGATAAATCGAGAGCTTTCGAACGAATGGTCGACGAATTTTGTGGGTTGAAAAAAGACGAAGTACCATTTCCCTAGCAAAGACTCGGTTGTAAGCGGAAATCATCAAAATATTTTTGTGAGCAATTTTCCGTGACGTTTTTTTAGTTTATGTGCCATAGCAAAGACATAAAGAAACTAGTTGATTGTTCTCTACGCAATACAGTGAGTTTATTTTATTTATTGGTATCGCGTGAGCAAGTTTTCGTGACGAGTTTTCAGTTAATGTGCCAAAGCAAAGACATGAAAATGTCAAAAATGTCAAAATCAGTACTTGACTAAACTTCAACTCACGTGAATCCGTCGATGAACGTCGTCCTTAGGTGTGAATTCTATTCAAAGTGATCGTTTATTTTTCTTCATTCCCCACAAGGGATGCCAAAATTTATTTTTGTAACTATCGTTCGTAACTACCGACGGAAAAGGCTTATGTAGCTCTACACATAGAACAACGCACTTCAACTCGACCGACAATACAAAGGACTTTATTACACAATTACTTATAACACAACACTATAATACGGACTTTACTTTAGAGTAAATTCTTGGGAACAACCGGAAGAACTTGAAGAAACATCACATATTACTTGCAGAGACAAAAAAAAATTACTACGAACATACCCAACAGGGAACTCTTAGCATAGAATGACCAGAAGCAATCAGTTTGGCTAATGGAATAAACCGAAACTCCTCTAGTGGAAGCCACTCATAACGTAAATTTCATTCTACGGCCTTTAGAAAAGTTGGAAACCCTGTCTTGGGCAGAGCCCCCAAAATCATGAGAAATATCCCGTTTTGACCTCTTTTTCCCATTCCTTGCCCTTTATTTCCCTTTTTTCCCCTTCACAGTCTAACCTGAATCGACGAAATATCTCTCTTGATAGAGTGATATCATCGCAATCTACGTACTTTTTCGCTGGTAGATGGATCTTAAACCTCCTTGGATGGAGCGTAAACATATTCCTTCTAGCATCCACCTTGGAGCCACAGCATGGAGCTGTTTGTAAAGTCTTCATTCCAGTTTGTTACTTTTTTCCCAAATGTACTGGGGCAATGTCCCGATGCCCCCCCTCACGGGCCGCCCCTGTGTTCCGAGTGAAACGAGTTTTGTAATGCATTCAACACAGAACCAACTTCATAAGAGCTACCATTCCTGAATCCAAGCCAATTATTTTGCTTGAGAATGAAGTCATATCTATTTAAATGGGCGTTAGAATAAGACGAATCAACAAGATAGGGGTGGTACAGATACTTAGATTAAGTGTGTCACACACACCATATTTCTTCAATATTAATTTAGGATTGTGTTCTGCAAACCTGTCATAAATGCTAGAGAAAAACTTGAGAAAAATTTAGTTTTTTCATATTTTCAGACCAAAGAATAACTTAACTTATCAAGTCTCAGCATATCAGTGTTATACAATTTTTTTCTTTACAGGTAAACCTAAATCTATATTTATTCGCATTCCTGCTAATAGAGAAATGGTATGAACATGATAAATCAAGACCCACATGCAATGGCTGAAAAATTTTTGTTCAAGGCGATTACATGACTTTCCTTTAACATCTAGGTTGTTGAGAAAATAATAGTAAGTAGGTTCATTTAACGTAAGGACCTACCTGACAAGTTGCAAGGCGGGTACGCAAGCAGTAGGTTTATAACCTTTCATTCCTCGGTACTCCCTAGCAAAAATTAAATCTTGCAGATTCAATTTCGATGACGAAATCTTTGTCAATTGATCACATACATATTTCTTCACTTTGCTGACGTCGTAGGTTTCAAAAAGTATTCTCAGCGATTTCTCCAATATCTGCGAATCAAGGAAACAGCAATTATGACGCACGATGGTTAGGAAGGGTTTGCAGCTTTGAGGTGCCGGGACACTGCAACCGTAATTGACTAGCCCTTTGCGCACATTCTAACCTTTTAGCACCCAAAAATTGCAATATGTTCTGATCAGTGATTCATATACAGATGTATGTGTACATTATATGCAACACTAAAATGACAAATTACCATGATCTATTGCTGCAGTTGTATAATATTGTTTGTATATAGTAGAAAAACAGTACAAACAGTAGTAGTAGGTGTGCATTTACGGACAAATAAATATTAGAAATAGTGACCATACAAAAATTCACTAAAAGGTAAACAAAGATATACAAAAGGTAACAAGATATACAAAAGGTACAAAAATATACCTAGATATTTAATACGATCAGATACTATCAAACTTGACAAAAAATTTCTCCAAATTTGATGAAATTTGGGCGAATTTTGAAAATGTTATGCTTTTTAGAAGACAGGCAAGTCAATGGGGAGCGGCTTGGGTATTTAAATCCCAGGCGCTCAAAGGTTAAAACAGCCAAAAAAAATCCCTCTTTGTGAGGTTGGCGGTTTTTTTTCGAAAACTAGGGAAGGAGTTGGAAACTTGAGACAAACCTACCTGTTATGATGAGATAACTAGTTATTGTCTTTTGGTACACAAATTTCATTCTTCAGAAGCAAGGGTAAAGCTTGCTGTTGATACCTCACAAAATTGCTCAGAAATCAAACTGAAGTTATCCTGCAAATGCCAATCTCTAAATAGCGACAACTTTAGAGAGGGAGATCCTCATACATAAGGATTTATCTATGATACTTTGCAGTGTGTTTCTATTCTAATAATTAGAGCAATGGCCAGGAGCCAGGTCCGAAAATAGGTTGTAATTTGAGGAGAAGGTTTGAGATTAGATTTTGAAAATTTAGTCAGTTCTGAGAGAGAAAATCTTTGTCTGCTATCTCAAAATTGGTGGATTACAAAATGGCGGCCTCATAATGATGGCTTAATTTGCCCAATTTAAAGTTTTAATTCCTAAACCGTACATCCTACAGAAATTTGTATACGTAGCAAAGTTGTGGAGCATAAAAAAAGAAATGAAATGCTTGCATACGAGTCTGCAACACATTGGGACATTTTCATGTGTGTTTTCTTATTGTATTTATTACTAGGCAGATCTCACCCGTGCATAGCACGGCGGGGCGTACAGATCAATTTAATGGGCCATAAGAGAAACCGCCCACCCGTGGGTACTTAATTGAATTCGCGATCGTGTTGACTCATTGTTCCGACACCCGTGGGTACTTTATTAAATTCGAGCCAGGCTACATCACCTACCCCCCTGCAGACTCGTATGCAAGCTCTAAGAGCCACTCAGCTGATCCGGACCCTGGGCATCGTCACGTAAATGTGCTAAAGAGACTACATATGAAATTACAGTTTCCTAGAGTGTGAAACATAGAAATTAGCTTCAGGAGCCACTCATCTGATCCGGACCCTGGGCATCGTCAAGTAAATATCCTAAAGAGGCTACATTAGAAATTACAGCTTCCTAGAGTGTAAAGCATATAAATTACCTATTAAAATGATTTAACCACCGCTTCACAAATCAAACCGTTCTCGCAATATTTGGATCACCTGCTATGAATCAAATCATCGAAACACCAGCTCAATGAAATCATCATAAATTAACAAGAGGTGGCAATCATGTTCACAATATCAATTATTGAGAATGATCACCTGAGTGTACACAGTTATTCAAATAACTTTGCTCATAACTCAGCTTGTTGGCCACGCACTTCGCAGTAGTTAACATAATATGGTTGGATAAATCGAGAGCTTTCGAACGAATGGTCAACGAATTTTGTGGGATGAAAAACGACGAAGTACCATTTCCCTAGCAACGACTCGGTTGTAAGCGGAAATCATCAAAATATTTTCGTGAGCAATTTTCCGTGACGTTTTTTTAGTTTATGTGCCATAGCAAAGACATAAAGAACAGTTGATTGTTCTCTACGCAACACAGTGAGTCTCCTTCAAAAACCCCTAGCGACCTCAATATTGGTCTCATTCAGGTCTGCCAAACCTCATTCGATTAAGGGTTAAATACTTTCTAAAGTTCGTTTTGAACAAGTTTTTGCTCAGACCGCTTCCGTGGTAAACAATTTTTACCCCCCATGCGGATGAATTTAAATCAAATTCCTGATTTATATATTTTTCAAGTAACTAAATTCCTCTTTAGGAAATTATTGTTACTGTGACGTTATTGTTCTCCTAGAGCCCTTTAATTATTGTTATCTGTTGTGCTTCATCCTGTTATATATTAGGTAAGGAGTATTGTAGTTTGTATTTTCCTTTTAATTTAGGGGTTGCAATAATAGTTCTTGGCCTTATTAGTAGTTTCCCCTTCCCCTCTTCATTTCCGCAAGTCATTGCACTCCCAATGTTTATACTTCATTCTACTTTTGCCACTCCCTCATAAGTTTTAAGTTTTCTTTCCTGTTGGATGGTTTCACAAACATTGATTTTCCTGAAGGTATGTTTGTTCCTTATATTAGTTGTTAGTCTTGATAATAAGTTTTCTCTCTCGTGTTATTGTTGACGTTTATGCCTATTGTTTCGTTTGCTTCTCGGATGCTCGGAGTTCTTCTCACTTTTTTGCTGAAGAGGGTCAGTGTTCAGACCGAAACCGGTACACAATAATAAATTGACGCTCCCTTACAGGGGAAGTATGGAAATAAGGGATCACTTTTCTTCAGTTCCCACACCCCTGCAGAAAATAACCCGCAGGTTCCGCCATCAGTTTTTAGAATAGTAATTCTTCGCATCTGCGTAATTAGGTTTATGTAAAATTAAAAATTCGGCTGTAAGTCAATGGGAAAAGGTCTCAGCTAAAATATGCTCGATACGAACCTTGGAAAGTATTTAATCTTGAGTAGAATGAGCTTTGGCAGACTGAAATCAGACCAATACTAACGCCACTAGGTGATTTTGAAGGGCAAAAGTCTAGATGGAGGGTGGAAAGGCCTTGCCCCAAATTAGCCCAATTTTAATTTGTTTGTAATTCGTTTATTTTGAGAGATAATACAGAGTTTTGGGATCGGATCGTTTTGTTTTTTCATGTTCTACAACTTGGCTACGTATACAAATTTCTGTAGGATGTGCGGTTTAGGGATTATTAGAGAAAAACTTCAAAATGGGCAAATCCACCAACTTTGAGATGGCAGACAAAGATTTTTTCACTCAAAACGGACTAAATTTTCAAAATCTAATCTCAAACCTTCTCCTGAAATTACTACCTATTTTCGGACCTAGCTCCTGGCCATTGCTCCAATTATTAGAATAGAAACACACTGCAAAGTATCATAGATAAATCCTTATGTATGAGAAACTCCCTCCCTAAAGTTGTTACTACTTAGAGATTGGCATTTTCAGGATAACTTCTGTTTGATTTCAGAGCAATTTTGTGAGGTATCAACAGCAAACTTTACCCTTGCTTCTGAAGAATGAAATTTGTGTACCAAAAGACAATCACTAGTTATCTCATCATGACAGGTAGGTTTGTCTCAAGTTTCCAACTCCCTGCGTTGTTTTCGAAAAAACTGCCAAATCATACCTCATATCTTCATATCATACCTTCTCCTCAAATCTATTTGATAAACCCATTTTCGGACCTACCTCCAGGACTACTATGTTGGGGCTGAATAGTTCTGTACAGTGGATAGTTGTGTTAGGGGACATGAATTGCATCAAAGCTTTGAAATGACCCAGATAGAAAACTTTTACGATCTGATGTGGTACCTATTGATCTATGATTCAGGACTGGAATAAGGACATTTAGCTAGCAGATACGAACTAAATCACTCACGACGAAGTTGTGGAAACCCATTTCAAAACGGAAGTTAGTGAAAAACGTTGTCTATTTCCACGTCCATAAGCATGCAGCCTTCCATAGTATGATCAACCGAGCAATATCTATTCCAATGAGTGAACAAATTTTATAAAAGAAAAATCCATTATCAAAAGCATTGTGGCTAGTAACGGATATGGAGATCTCGTTGATACCATATGGGATAAGGTTCTTAGGAAAAAGAGTAGGGAAAAAGTTTCCAATCCGGTCAGGGAGGATGTAAATTTAGAAGAAAAGCAATGGATAAGTATACCTTATTATGGAAAATTTCGGATAAAATCGGCAAAATTCTATCATCGAGAGGTTACAAAGTAGGTTTTAGAACTAAAAATAATCTTGAAGCATTACTAGGATCCGCTAAGGACAAAATCAATGTTCAGGATAAAAGTGGGGTTTATAAACTAAAATGTTCTTGTGGCTACGAATATTGAGGTCAAACTGGTAGGAAATTCAGGGAAAGAATAGAAGAGCATCAGGAGGATTTCAGGGAAAATAAGGGTAAGTCTACATTTGAGAAACATCTTAAGGAATCCAATCATAGTTACAATTTTGATTTGACAGATAGACAGTTTGTAGAATTTCTTCATTTTTGTCCAAAGGGAGGTATGTAGAATGTACTTGAAAAATTTCGAAATTATAAAAAGTGACAGATCTGGTAAATGTTTAAATGAGGGTATACCTCAATATATTTCACCACTAATAGGTCCATTTCTTTAAAGCTTGGAATTATCCCTTCACAATGTTGAAACCATATTTAGTTATTTTTTCCCCCTTTCACTTCATCTAATTAGCTATAATGCCCGTCACTTTGTTTGCACTTAATTGGTTGTACCTCCTGCCCCTTTCCTTTCTCTTGACCAATGGGATTCAATCTCCCTTCACCTGTGACTATAAAAGCTATGTCCTTTCTAATAATGTGTCTTCAGTTATTGTTTGTTACTGATGATGGCCTAACCGTCGAAATCGATTTAACAGTGTAACTCTTTATTTTTCGTGATAATAGACAACGTTTTTCACTAACTTCCGTCTAGCTAGCAGACTTGGCACAAATTTGAACCCATTCAGAAACATTACCTTTGCTGCAGCCACACATCCGTCTCGTCGAACAGTTTCGATCCCTTTAGCTTCAAAAACTGGAGTCTTTTGGTCAGGCGTTTCGTACATGTATCCAACATATCGTTTTTTGGTCTAGAAAGCCGTACAAATTTTCGTTAGATGTCACGTAACAATAACATTAAATTGTTAATTCCAGTCCATACTTAAAAGAAAAACCAGAAAAAAGAAATATTTAAGGAAAGAAGAAAAGTTCCAGGCATGCAGCATTACTTGTATGCACCAATTTTTGTAAAACTTTTTTTATTATAATTAAGTTGAATGGTTTTAAAATTTGAACACTTTGTGGGTAAATAAATAGTTAATTATAAATTGTATTGCAAACAACTTTTTCTAAATAACAGGTTTTACACCCAAACGTTTGAATTTTTACAATTTTGTGTAATCTTTATAAATTTTTAGCATATTTAATTAAATTTAAGTGCACATTTCATCATAATTTTGTGCATATACTTTTTACTGTTGTAGCTCACAGTTGTTATCCTTTGTATAATATTCTGCTAAAAATAAAAATTTAACAATTTTCAGAAATTAACACACAGAGCAAACTAATCTACCTTTCCCAAACTCCTACAAGAATGAATTGAGAAACTCAGAAATAGCTTGACAGTATTGATTTTTCAGCACTTTTTTTACATTTGACCAATTTGATAACAAATTGTTTTTATCTCAATCCTAAGGAATACAAATCCAGGAATGGTTTTAACATGCCTCAAAACGGATATCCACGAAAAGAAGGAAAAAAATACCTACATTTTGGTAAAATTACTACCTAAAGATTCCTGCAAAAGAAAAAAAGTGTACCTACATTTTGGCAAAGGTAGGTACACTTTAAAAATTTTAGTGCCTTTATCATGGCTTCTTTTTCTACGAAAATTAACTAAAAATATTGAAATTTTCGATTCATGTAAGTAAATACAAGATTGTGACAGGTTAATTGATCGATAATCGACGTAAATATAATGTATACTTTTTAATGAATTAGAGAGAATGATATAGAGCAGCAATCAACCTAATTTTAAAATCCATCATTACCTGCAAGAAACAGGGTTGATACACCTTCTCCAATTTGAGTTTCACTGGACGAGGATTACTGTTTGTAACAGCATCAGCTATTTCCTGCCCAATCACGAAAGCTTCTTCTTTAGATCTGCCAGAGCACAAAACGAACATGGAGTCCGTGTCCCCATACACCACCTCGGCTTTCCAACGGGCCGTTTCTTTGACAAGTTTAATCGCTCGCTCCAAAGTTTCTCGTCCTTTGCTCACCACACTGTCTCCCACCTGGAAAAAAATAGAGGCTAAAAGTTATGTCAAATTTCGCATTTCATAGTAATTACCCAATCGAAGTTTGGATTTTAACAATGGCAATATGTTCCGGGTGGTTATTCAATTCATTGAACAGAGTTCTATCTGAATCAATCGAAAAACTAGGTACCTTTTATTTTGAAAGTTTTTGAGATCTAGATTTTAAGTATTTCCCACCATCAATTTTACTCTTTAGGGTTGATCAAAAGTGATGCCAAGAACTCAGTCCCAACTGGACTCTACATCTGATTATTGACGGCCTATGGCCGGATTTTTTAAGATTCGGTATTGGATTTAAAGTTCGGCATTATTGCATAAAAATTACATGTAACCTGGGGCAGAAGCCCGCCTTTTTGCATACAACTTCTTGCATTCTCATACCATCTATCTTTAGTCGAAATAATTATTTTCCAAGGACCTCCTGTGGGAGTAGGGTTGACCATGGGTCTTCTTTATATTATCCATCATCGTATTAGTTCTGAAGTTTCTCGATAGATGACAGAAAGACCGCCTTTCTGCCAATCTATCACACTAAAAATAAACGATATAGGTACAAGTTAATTTCATTAGCATTCTCAGTAACTTTCGAGTTATTGGCCTCTGAGACTCACAACGAGCGTGTGAGGAAGTGAGGAATTTTAAAACTTGTGGGTCGCGACCCTCGAAAATTCAGCTTGTTTGTCCCGGTGGAAGTTGAGTTGGGAAACAGTAGGTGTGCTCCAAGCACCCGTTTGAGTTCATGAACACCACGAGTTCACGACACTTTTTAGGTTCAAGAACCCGTCCGTGGGAACTCTATAGTTCACCTGACACTCAATGCACCAACCAGCGCTAGCCTCGTCTTTAGTAACGTGAAAACCTCGTCATCAAAAGCCTTTGAGCATTTTGAAGAAAAGGCCAAAAAGGTGCAAAAAACGGCATTTTCAACTTTTTTTAAGGTTATTTGCTAATTGCCACCCTCAGACTATTTTCCCAGGTATGGGATATCATTCCTACCCAAAGAGTAACTGCTGAAAATATCATCAAAATCCTCCGAGCCATTATTGAGAAAAGGCAACAACAAAAAACGCTGCAAATTATTACACAAAGGTTTATTATTTTTTCAATTGAGTATGATCGTAGTTTTAGTTGGCTAGCGTACGTCATAAGGCCCGTCCAGACTCCTCGGCGTGTCCTACTTCGAGTTGTCACAACCTATACTTCTATAATTATATACGCATGTTTATATTTCTCGATTTGAGCTCCTATCTATTCAAATAGTTATTGCCTTAATAATATCATTATCTAAGTATGTACGAAAAGTCGAGAGAATATGTTATTAAATATGTGTAGGAAAAGCTCTGGTATTAACACACAAATATGACCTTGAAAAAAACATATTCATGCCTCAAAGGAACGCCGGCGCCGTACCCACCTCAAGGTGCCTCGGCGCCGGCGCCTTCTCTCACTCCACCCCCATGCTCACCCCCCTCTCCACCCACCGTGACCCCCTGCCAAGCGTGCCAGGTGTGCACGCGTCGAAAAAGACACTTTTTCGCCCGTCTTTGGCCCATAGCATCTATGCGAGTAAAGCGATCGGGATGGTTAAACGTTAGGACCAACTAGACCCCAAATGGAGTCTATGTGCGAAAGAACGGGTTTTTTAAGTCAATTCTTAGGCCTTTTATGGCCCGGACGGCGGACGGACATTTCAAATTTGGATTCTACGCACCTTGAAACGTAAAGTGACAAAGTTTGAGGGGGGGTTATAAAAATTTTTTGCTACACGATCACATAGGCTTATTATTGGAAATAATAAACCAAAAGTACTAAACACGACGTTTTTTCAAGTAAGGTAGGGTGGGCCAAGTGAGTACAAGAAAAACATTAGTTAGAATTTGCCTGCCAATTGCCAACTACCCTTAAACAAATGTTTTCTATCTATGTGTAGACAGCTGATAAAAGAAAACTGACGGTTGTAATAATTATTAGATGAAGAAAATTGAAAAAGAGATGTGAAAAACGATAACACAAAAGCATCAAGCAGGCTAATGACAAGGCATTTAGCGTGAAGGTTTGTGGTGAAATGAATTTTCGGAAGGTTATCAAGGATTTAGGTAGCCCCCCAGAGGTGCAATGGAGCCCTAAATCCTCGAAAGAGAGAGAGGAGAGTGACAGTATCCCGTGAGAGAGATACCACTCCTACTAATAGCATTAATGTGCTATATTTGGAGTAGATTGGTTTTCCAGTTCTTGGATCACCCATCCAACGCCAAACGCAGCCTTTCAAAAACATGAGAAGAGGCCCGTTGGGTAACAACGGAGCGACGGCAGCGCTTTCTCTGGGATTCTGAAGGGAACTCTGTCACACTCCCCCCCTTAACACTCTCAGTGCGGATGTCTCCATATGGAGACGCGCTCGCCCCCAACCCCTGACAGGCGTCTCTATTTGGAGACGTTAAGAATGTGGGCGCCTCTCAAGTTCGTATCACTCGTAGTGGGGTTTAACAGCCTTGAGAAGGTCCCGTCCTGAGTTTACGGCTTCATTAGTGTCAACTTTTTGCGCGTACGTTTCGTTTGTGCCTGGACCTTTCATACTACGCATATGAGGGGAAAAGCCTGAGAGGGGCTTTTTCGCAAAACAACCTGATTTTGGTAAGTATTTTATAATTAATATCACATCTCTAATTATGAAACGTTTATGGTAACATCTATTCACACAGTTCTAGCGATCATCACTACAAAAAGTGCTAAAAAGTAGTTATTTCTGGTATTTTCCTGTTGGTACCCTCTTTTCTCTTATTCTCAATTTTTTTAATCATTCCAATCAATGAAAAATTATTCTTTTGTAGATACACGATCTGAACAATGTCCGAAAACCAGAAACCTGGCCCATCATCAGAGGAACCTGCTACACATCCAGGTAAATGACTGGTTCATGCTCGTAAATTTGTTGCTATAGATTCGTAGCTCTAGGTGTCATCAGAAGTTTTTGTTTATTATCTGACAGTTTTGTTTTATTCCTATGCCTACCTTTTTTTTAGATGGTGGAGACTTTGATTTTGGAGTCCCGAAACGAAGATCTGAGAGGCATTCATTAGAATTTAAACCGAAATTAGAAGTGCAAAAGAAAAAAAAGAAAGAATAGAAAAGCAACAGTGTGATGTGTGATAAAAAACCTGATGGATTGGTAGACTGAAAAATTGAATTGTATAATGAAAATTGAATAATACCTACTGTACTGTTTATATATACTGAATGTATTTTTGAATAAAACTGTACTGTAAATGTATTTTTACGTCAAAAATAAATGAGTGTTTTTTTTTTTTTTTTTTTTTTTTTTTTTTTTTTTTTTTTTTTTGTAGAGATTGTATATGTGGTGCAATGTAAGTGATATTTACATACATTAGATATTTGTACATTCAGTTATGACGATTTTTGGTCAATATTTTTTGTGAATAAAGTACTTATCAACTTTTTTTTGTGTTTGTACAAATGCCTACCTTATACCTTCCCTCACATTTTTAGTGTATTTCAGAACCGTAGATATCATCGACGGAAAATAGTAACAACTTCCGAAATTTCGGAACAAGGCAGTAGCGGAAAAAAATGGGTTGTTGCGGGTTTGCATACCTTGGTCTATAACCCTGACGGGCGTCTCCATATGGAGACTTTACCGAAAAACGGTAAGAATGAGTTTTTTTTTTTTTCATGAGTAAATGCTTTTACATACCATTTTCAGTCAAAATTGGGCCAATAATGCAAGAAGCTCAATTTCGAAAATTTCCGTCAGAGGCTTTTGTCTATGATTGGGCTCCCGCACTGAGAGTGTTAAAGACATAGGTACTTGATTGAAAAGCAAGTATGTAAACCAGGTGGAATAGTTTACTGGCTGAGAACTGATGCTCATTAATAAATAGCTGCATTGGCAATTGAGAGAATTAAAACAGGATGGATTGTCAATGAATCTTCATAAGAAGTATTCATTAGGTAATTAACCCCCAATCAAAGATTGGAACAATCGGGAATAAACGGTGGCTCAACTATGGAGACTTATACCTTTAGGAAAATAAAATAGATATAAATTAATGTGCCCACGTTGGGGACTTAAATTGGGAACTAAGCCCTGGAAATAATAATTGGGAACAATGCCCTTGAATTAATAATTGGGAACAATGCCCTTGTATAAAGAATAATAATAAAAAATGGCAAAGGCCAGGTATACCATAGGTATGAAAATTGAAAATATAAGAGAGGGGATAAAATTGAGAAATTATAAGTCAAAGACCAATGAAATTATTTATATACCAAAGGGTGATAATGGGAATTCCTTCTGGAAAACCCGGCCATGTTTCTTCTGAAACATTAACGCCCCAAAAATAGTGTATCGGATTACTAGGCGTCAGCCGTCCATAATCCTAACCACGCTCTGCTACCATATCAAGGACTTAGGTAGCCCCCCAGAGGTGCAATTGGGCCCTAAATCCTCGAAAGGAGAGGAGAGTGTCAGTATCCCGAAAGAGATACAATCCCGGAACGTAATGTGCAATGTTCCGGGAGGAGATTGGTTTTCCAGTACGTGGCTCACCCATCCAACGCGAAACGCAGCCTTTCGAAAACATGAGAGGAGGCGTCCGACGCCCGTTGGCTAACAACGGATTGACAGCAGCGCTTTCTCTGGGATTCTGACGGGAACTCTGTTACAAGGTTCAAAAAGGTTTCCTTCAGTTAGAGTTCTCAACCTTATCCCCGAGAAGGTCTGAAAAGCTCATGAACTCACTGAACTCAGTTCATGAACCCGACGCAGTGGAACACCTTAGCGAGTGTTGTTCCTGAACTCAAAACGCTTGGAGCACGATTCACATGCGCATAAGGTTCCGAAAAGTTCATGAACTCAAGGTGCTTGAAACACAGCTACTGATCTAAATATACACAACTGGTCCTACAAAAAGTGATTTGCTGTAATATCATGTTTCCACAAAGTTGTCAGAATGTGCATCCATTAGGTATAATATTCCCGTTATCGATTAATAGTAGTTGCGCCACGGTCACATTCATAATGGTGGGAAAGAACCTGACTTGACTCACTAACACAAGGCAAATTACCATTCCTTCACTGAATAAAATCCACTTATGACTGCCATTCCCAAACACTAGACAACAAAACTAAGTATTGGAAGTTGAATAAGAAGTTCAGAAGGTTTGTTGATTATTTAATGGTAGTAAGTTGAGTAGGTGTAGGTACCTACAACAAGTAGTCGTGGGTTTTACTGTATTCTGTGGATCGCTATTAAAAGAATCCAAGTAGTATTTTATTTTTAGATTTTCATAGATATGATTGAATTAGATTTGATTGTACATAAATTATGCAAAATGCACAACCAATTCACGTAATTTCACCGGAGAATAACAGCTTAAAATGCTCAGCATATAATATTGTGTGGTTTCTTAGAAGAAGTAGAGGATGTGCAACATTTATGCACTTGTTCCACAAAGTTGATCAATTAATGAATACCATCACACTATAATTGTACGATTTTGCAACATTTCAAGAATATATTCCACTTCAAATGCACCTGCGAACCTGGGATTCGCAGATCATGCTTGCACGTAATAGCAGTCTTGCTTTTCTGGTTGGTACCTACTTACCTATTCTCATTAAAATTATTATATAATAAAAGTGTAGTGTATAGAAATGATAATAAGTACTACATTTACGAATGTAGGATTTTGGTTTGGCAGAATCCCTTTGTTTCAGTTAGTACCAGGTAGTTTTTTAACGTCTGTTCAGGAAACAAACGAAGGGCTCTTATGTTCTGGTCGATTTTTTAAATCCAAATTTGCTTGTTTTCATATTACCTGTTATATTTTAAACCAATCATTCATAGTAAGGTAAACTTCAAAACTTTTGCGGATAATGTTATTTAGGTAACTCTACGTAATTAGGGGAAGGGAGGCACCATTCGACCATCTAACCCAAAACGATTTCCAATTAAGGCATATATTAACACTGCATTCTCAAAATTTAAAATGCTTCAAGTACCAAGTCTCTTTCCCCACTACAGAAAAAAAACGAATGAAAATAAAACGAGAGAAGTTGAAGTCGCAAAGATGTTTGGTATAGATACGATTATCAATGACACAAGAGTCAGTCAGGATCTACTTAGTCCATTAAGCTGCTGCTAGGCTCGCACCCTTACTTGGAATCGCGAATTGAAGACCTAAGAAATGATCTAACCTCTTTGCATGGCAGAACTATTTGCAATAGGGGAATGTGTGGACGAGAATCTGAGACAAGGAATGAGAGGGAGGAGTATTCTCATTCTCTCAGATAGCCAGGCAGCTCTTAAAGCACTTGCAGCACCTCAAACTAGGTCCAGACTGGTGAGAGAGTGCTGGGATGTACTAAATACCCTGGGAAAGGACAACAAGATCACCTTGGAATGGGTACCAGGGCATTCAGGAGTGGCAGGAAACGAACGGGCAGACCAGCTAGCACAAAGGGGGGCCTCAATGCAATTCACTGGGCTGGAACCCGTCCTGGGTATAGCAAAATGCTTGGTAAAAACTGCTTCGCGGGAATGGATAAGGAAGGAACCCAAACGGCTCTGGGATAACACCCAAGAACAGAAACATGGAAAACTGATAATGAACGCAACCTGCCATCGTAAGAGTACAGCCGCCCTAAATCTCTCGAAGAGGAAAATAAGACTCTTGGTGGGAATGGTGACTGGGCATGGGTGCTTCAGGAAACATCTGCACAGGATTGGAGCCTACACAGGTGATCCAGTGTGCAGAATGTGTGGAGAGGAGGAAGAAACCACCTCTCATCTTCTCTTTGAATGCCCAGCCAAACGATTCAGAACCTTTGGGACCCTTGACCCAGGGGAGATAGTATTGGTAGACGACCTTGTGGGGGGAATTCTCAGTCTGGTGGAGGAGGGGTATTGGCTCCAGAACCTATAGGTTGGAAACAGGGTATAGTACCGCACAATAAACCTCAGTTTTGGTGCGGTGGAGGGGGAAATTGACCCCTCCCACGGACCCTGAATTAAAATAATAATAAAAAAAGAACAATAATAATAACCTCTATGCATGGCATTCGCCCAGAGAAGTTGGCTGATGTGTAACCATAGGTAACATTGGCAATAAGTTTCAAACCCATCTGTCTTGCATCAAGAACTCGGTGAAGAACTTTATTGCTTTTATGGGCTTTCATGGATTTCTTGACCTGAAAATAGCAAAAATACTGATACCACGAATAACGAAAAAACATTTGAGAGGTATTTAAAATTGATTCACATTTTTGGAAGAAATACTAGTGAATTACAATTGGTCTTAAGCGATTTCCTTTGATAAGTTATCTCCTAGGAATTCGTTTTGTGACAGTATGGACATTTAATCCTATCTCGTCAACAACTAATAAATAAAATAAAATAGAAACAATTTAGATACTGTTGGCTATTCTGACCTTTTTAGCGATAAGTTCCTTAACTTTTATTGGAATTTAAACATCATTAAGTCAATTTGCAACATAAGACATTTATATTGCTTTAATTTTAATAGTAGACAACTTAACTTTTTAACTTTTAATTCTTAACTTTTTTCAATAAAAACTTATTTAACAATTTTTTTCGGTATAAAATAAAAACTGCAAGCTTTTGCAACTGTTTTAGTACAGTGTGAAATTAAGGCAACAGTGAAAAACAACTGTATGCAATGTGAGATATTTAAAAAAGATTCAGTCATGAAACATGATCTTATGAGCGAGCAAATCTTGTAGTATAATTAAATAAATTTGAGCACTTTGTGTACACAGAAGTTGTTAACCATCAATTTGATCAACCCAAATTAGGTACAGGATTTTTGCAGTTTTCATCGGAGTTTTAAGCGCATTTTTGAAGTTCGACTCAAAGCGATATGTTTGTGCTCGAAAAGTTTAGTCTGATGGACTCATCCTTTAATATACGTCGCAGCCTTTTTGTAAAAAGCTACATAACCTTTTTACAATACGCCGCCTTTTCGTAATAAAAACGTTGGAATGACTAACTATACACATCATTCTGACCTATATGTTCAACTAATCTGAATTTTTACTAAGGGATTGACTACTTGATGTTAGTATTCTTGAGATACGAGCTTGTGAGCATCCAGATCTCCAAACTAAGACGGATCACACTCAGCCTTTTTGTCAAATTTGGTTTGTCAGATTTGGCAAAAAGACTGAGCTCTTCCAGCTTCTTTACAAAAAGACTAAAAAAGACCAGGCTGATTGTCATTCCAAGGCTAGGCTTTTTACAAAACTGCTGTTTCACAATAGGGCTGCGACATATACATGAACATACTCTTCAGAATGGCTCAAAACGTATTTCATTGATAAAATACGTTGATTTTGATTACAAATGATTACAATAGCTTCGTCTGCCAAACAAATTTGCTAATTGACAAAAGTGATTAAAATTAAAATTCAAGAAAGCATGCACAGAACTATGTACGACTTGTTAGCTAACAGTAACTTTCAAGAAACACAGAAAACCCCTAATTTCATACCATCAATCTTGTTTCCAGTATTTCATCCAACATGCAAGGTAGAACACCTCTTCTCACGCTGCTATCTACAAACGCAACACCTGCAGGACTGATGTGGATTTTATCCCTGATCTTATGCAGTTCTTTGGGGTTGATACTCAATTCCGTGCATCCAAATTTGAATCTGTCCACCCTAAGAAATAGAAAAGATTCAAATGTTCATGTTAATTGATACATAAAAATAAATATAGATGAAATAATTAAATAAATATTAATAATAATACAAAAAATGAAGAATTTTCAACTTTACTTTAATGATGAATAAATTATAGTGTAGTACATAACAAGTTTTTGAATGAGGAAAACTAAATAGATTGAAACAAAAACTGAATTTTTAATGAAAAATCTGAATTTTGTTGGAAAATAAAACCTGGGAAGCACTAAATTAAATTTTACTAATCAATTTCAGTAATAAAAGCTTCTACATATTTCCTATTATTCCCTAGACTGCTGATGTGAAGACCGCATCTACAGCGCAAGAAACACAGGAGGGTATGTTTGGTGGCTGTGACATGGATATCAAACAATTTCCCTCTGAGGTTCTCACAAACTGTGAAATGCAAAATCACCTCAGACAGGGGGTTGTTGTCTGAACCATCCCTAATGGTTGGCTTGGTACAGTTCCCCGACCTTCTCCATTACTTCACCAACCACATCAAGCATTTCGTTATGCTATCTGGAGATAAGTCAAGTTCTGCAACTCATAGCGTGTGCCATGTAATTGTAGGCCTGATGAACCAGGCCTAGACGGGTTTGTTCTCCCTATCAAGGTAGAGGGTAAGCAAGGCCACACCCAGCAAAGGCCAGGGAGGAACCCGCTGACGTCAGGCAGCGCAGGAAGGCGGCCCAGGGAAAACGAGCCTGGAGAGGGGCGAGGGCAGGAGGAGCGCCCGAGTATAAAACCCCTAGACACAGCCCCCTCCACATGCAGTTTGCCAGTTTTGTTCTCGTCTGTCCCGTCAGCATTGTATGTTAAGTCAGTCAGTAGCACTGATAGCAAGAACATAGTATTGATTGGACGTTCAGTAATAACAACCATGTGGTGTAACGAATTCTTAAATCGTAGCGTTCATATTCAATTTCTACCAAACTTAACAGTAACGTTTCACATTTTCAACCCCTTTATGCATGTGAACTTTGAGTTTTATTACACTACACATTCGACACAAATTCTGTTGTTTTCTTAGACTCTCTCCTGTTACTCCTGGTCTAGGCACATTTGCCGTAACGAGCATAAGGAACCTTCAGTTCCAGAGTTGACTTTGCCAAGTGCTCTTCAAGCACAATTGCACGCAGTAACGAACCTTCAGTTCGAGTATTATCCAATATTTACCTTAGCATTAGCAGTAACGTTCAAGTGAACGTTCAGGTTTGATCTCTTCGCCCCGCAATATTTACCGAGGGCTCACATCTGCTTTTGGTGGCAGCAACACTAACGGGAGCTGACGAGGACGACGCGCCACCCCCTCAAGGTAGCGTGCTTATTGATAACAACTAGTATTGTCATTTGAATATAACTCAATAGATACGTAGCGTCATATAGTTCTTGTCAGCTAACCGTTCTACCATTACCACCGGAGCACAGCTTACACAATATATCTCCAAAAATATCACAAGTTTTTGGCAAACCTACCGGCTCCCTCCAGTATCAAAGTGTCTGGGTTGTAAATTTTAAAGTTCAAGAAGGTACTAGGTACTATTTCCCTGAACAATGCTTTGTGAAAACTGCCATGGAAATTGCTAGAACTTTACAAGTGCAGCATAGGCTGATTGAGGTTGTGTTTTCCCTGTCTCTGCAAATTTGTCCACTAGTTAGACCCTCTTTTTTACTTTGTATTTTAGAAACGACTGCCATTTATTCTCATACCCTATGTAACCTCCTAAGAAGCAGTGGTGTTTGACTATCATTACGCTTGAACCTTTGAAAATGGAGATGGCAGTACACCAGTTAGCTGCACAATATGATTATGATTTTTGACCCTGGGGAAAGACGCAATCATCTGGACCAAGTATTCTTAATTTATCTCACCAATTTTTCAAAGCAACAAGCTGGAGCAGAGGAATCATCTGCATACTTGCATTAGGTTATTTTTTCAATCCTAATAAAAAGAAACACAGCAGCAATCATGAAATTATTTTGTATGAGGAAGGCGTGAAAGGTGCGTGCGTGAGTTCAAGATACACAGATTGGGAGATTGGTAGATAAGGAGGGGGTAGTTGGAGCCACCACTTTCTCGATGAATACCACTTCTACTCTATTCTGTGTTCCCTGGTAGGCACACAGAGGTCAAAAGTATACAATTTAGTAGCAAAACAATAAGTCACCTCCTCAACTTAACACAGATATACTATCTTGGTAGACTTGGAAGTAATGTATTTTATGAGTGTATTATAATTAAGAAAACTTACTCAAGGATCTCTTCGACACGGCCCAAGCAAGTAGAGAAACAATAGTTGTAGGCAATCATCATAGATGGGTAGAGACTTTGAAAATCCAGGACTATAACGGGATCGCTATAGAATCTGTGAACAGGTAAAACTTTGTTATTATTAGGTAGGGTGTTGTGAATCACGAAAAGATGTACGAAGTCTGATCAAAATGTTCCAGAATTTTTTAATTTGCACGCAAACAGCGGGTCATCGAAACTTCTCGGCAGTCTCAGCTGTTAGCATTACTGTTCTTGAGTCTCGTGTCTTTCTTTAAATCGCTGTAACATTCTCAGTTCCAGTGTTAATGAATTTCTTGTTATGCATGTTTTTAGATGGTAGCAGTTTTGACAATGGACGCATAATAGGAGGAGCGAGTTTTTGTGAAGTTTTGTGTAAGAGCAGGGAAACTATTAATGGAAACATTCAAACTTTTGACTGTGGCTTACGGGGATGAAACCATGGGTCGTTTAAGATGTTATGATTGGTATCACCGGTTCAAATAAATTTGGATGTTCAATGAAGATGACTTCGCTCTAGGAGACCTTCAACTTCAAATGAGGATACTCATGATCCTCAAGTGAACGCTGCCATTCTAACTGCCATATGACGATCCGTGAAATGGCTGATAAATGTCAGATATCCTTCGGATCATGCCAAGAAATGTTGAACCGATAATTTTGAATGAGAGGGATCGCAGTGACAACGCGTCGTGTGGACGACCATCAACTGCCTCCCCAAAAAGAGAAATTGAAGGATGTGTGTTATTGATTGCCTCCCGCGTCGACCGGTTGAGTGAAATGAATGATCGACGACGTTTTCAGTAATGGGTACTGGACAGACCTCATGACGACGCACGCACGTACGACTATGCTGAGTATTTGCACAGAATTATATATATATATATATATATATATATATATATATATATATATATATATATATATATATATATATATATACAGGGTGATTCCCTCGCAGATGCAAAAAAAAAATTGGGTGAAACTACATCAAAAATGGAGTAAAATGCCGCCAACCGCATATTTTTATCTCAATCCGTACTCAAGATATGATTTTTTATAGGTTTTTTCAGGAATACCATGTTTTTTCATTTTAAACTCGGATTTCTCCACTTTGCCTCATTTAATTTTAACTTTCAACCTCATTTTCGGTATCAGCATTAAATTTCCTATAAGAATAGTGTACTTGGGTTCTTAAAAAGTACCATCCGAAGACCCTCACATCAGCTCAAACATTGACGATTTTGAAAAAATAGTATTTCTGAAAATCTTTAAAACTTTACTACTCTTTAAAAAAAAATCCTGGAAACTGGCAAATCTCATGAAAACTGCTTCGTCTAATACTCTTTCCAACGGTATAATCAGGTTTACTTTTATTTTGTTATTTAGTGGAGAAAATTATGTTTTAATGTTAAAAAATGTGGGTATTTCAATGAAATTGTTGGTTTTCTCGAAAGATGACCCTCCATGAACCTACGAGTATGGGGTCGGTTTCTATGTATTTTTCACGCTGTATCGAATGGTAATATTTGTAGATCTCTCCAACTCCGTTATAACCGAGTTTTACAATTAAAATCGCAAATGTTTAGTTTGTATGTTACGATTAAATGTATGTGTGTTGTGGGGTAAAACTAGTTAATTAAGGTGTAAAACTCGATTATAACGTAGTTGAGAGATCTGCAAGAGTTTCCATTTGATCCAGTGAGAAAAAATACATAGAAACCGACCCCATACTCGTTGGTTCATGGAGGGTCATCTTTCGAGAAAACCAACAATTTCATTGAAAAACTCACATTTCTTAACATTAAAACATTATTTTCTCCCCTAAATAACAAAATAAAAGTAAAATTGATAATACCGTTGGAAAGCATATTAGATGAAGCAGTTTTCATGAGATTTGCCAGTTTCCAGGATTTTTTTAAAAAGAATAGTAAAGTTTTAAAGATTTTCAGAAATACTATTTTTTCAAAATCGTCAATGTTTGAGCTGATGTGAGGGTCTTCGGATGGTACTTTTTAAGAACCCAAGTACACTATTCTTATAGGAAATTTAATGCTGATACCGAAAATGAGGTTGAAAGTTAAAATTAAATGAGGCAAAGTGGAGAAATCCGTGTTTAAAATGAAAAAACACGGTATTCCTGAAAAAACCTTTAAAAAATCATATCTTGAGTACGGATTGAGATAAAAATATGCGGTAGGCCGCATTTCACTCCATTTTTGATGTAGTTTCACCCAATTTTTTTTGCATTTGCGAAGGAATCACCCTGTATATATATATATATATATATATATATATATATATATATATATATATATATATATATATATATATATATATATATATATATATAGGTATATATATATATATTCACCAGAAAACGTGAGGTTTCCTCCTTTCATGTGGGCAACAAAAATTGAAGAGGCGAATCACACAACACTAACATGTTACACAGGCATTACTTCTTACTTAGATTATGTTATGTTATGTATTTTTGAGATGCGAGCATCCAGACCACTAAACTATACACATCATTTTGACCTACATGTCCAACTAATCCGTATTTTTACTACGGGATTGACTACTTGATGTTATGTAATTTTGAGATGTGAGCTTGCGAGCATCCAGACCACCAACCTATACACAGCATTCTGATCTATTTGTGCGAATTCATGTTCATTCTACTTGTGCGAATCCATGTGGAGGCAATCAAACCACAACCACGCCCACTTTCACCGACATTGGCAACTTCTGAAAACACGGTAATTCTTTTTATCCTTTTTTTTTTTTTTTTAATAATATAATTTCTTCCCACAGTTTGAAATTGTCACCAATTCTACGTAAATATGTAATCTAATTAAGAAGGAAAGACTAGAAACATCGGGCGGGCGCGCTGAAGACAAATTGACTGGGGGGGTATAACGGAAAAGTACCATAAAATGTGTGCTTCTTTCATTCTCACCGGTCATCTTCCGTCCTCCCTTATTCTTTGGGTGGCTATCGCAATTCAGGCCCCGACCTCTCAGGCAGCAACTGTAATTAGGTAGTCGCAGGCTAGGGATGCAGTCATAATATTTTCTACTGGTCAGGAGGCAATCGATAAAAGACCGCGTCATGACACACCACCCTTCTGATTCTCAAGTTTTGCTTAGAAAAAAAAAAAAGTCATTGCTCCAACCGTATTCACCTGACCTAGCCCTTCCAGACTTCTTCCTGTTCCCCAAGCTGAAATAACCTGAAAGGAAAAAGTTTTGAGACCATAGACGTGGAGAAAGCAAAATCCTACTGTAATAACAATGGAAAATATGCTGGGAGAAGTGTATAAGCGTGTGTGTAAGCTAAAGGAGATACTTCCAAGGGTATAAAATAGACAATTATTGTTGAAAAAATTTAATGACGAGTTAGTGAGAAAGTTCCGGAACTTTGTGAGCAGACCAAGAATGTGCACAGAAACTTCGTAATTTCTGAAAAATCTGATGAGAATAGCAGTTCAGGGTGGCCTCCAAATGGGAATTTTGAATTTTTCTGTCATTTCCATGAGCGAATATCAGATTTTTCTTGACATTAAAACAACAAAAACTTGTGCTATGTAAAAGGTAGTGGGTTCCCTCTGAAGCTGCGTGTCTCTGGACCTCCACCCGTCTGCTTCCTTATGTTCATTTTGCTACCCTTTGCTTCATAATAGTATTTTATTTCTATTTAAAGTGAATTCGTTGTCACCAACACCGTCCTGGGTGAATAATATACTTTTGCAGAAGAAATCTATGTGAGTTGAATTCATTAATTACTAATATTAGTTTCGATAGGGGTAAGCCTGCTTGTTAGTGAACATTGACTAAAATAACCAAGCGCTATTTGTAATTTACTGAGTGATAATGATAGTTTTTGAGTTTTAAACAATATTTTCCAGGTCATCTCCATGCATTGCTTCCAGAGAGTTTTACCTTGACTCGGGCTCCATGATAAGGGGGAGGCACGCTGGCGCTCTCATATCCGCTCTTTGGTGTACATCCGGAGACACAGCAACGAAGTTCAAGGGCTTTGCCAATCGTATCATCATAGATTCCACACGAAACTGGGGATCAAATAAGTTTTAAGGCAAATAATAAGTAATAAAGTTAAGATTATACAGATAAAAAATAAAAGTTTATTTTATCGGACAGTTTTTTGAAATTTTTTTCGAAAAATGAGCCTTTCTGTCCTTAATTTAGATTTTAAATTTTATTTTTCCACCAACGTTTCTCCCCAGGAACTAGGGCTTCTTCAGGGAGTTTAATATTCACCCTACACTCCCAACTGCTCTCTATCGGCCCGTGCGACCCGAGAGTGTTTAAGAAGTGACTCCTAAATGGCGGAAAATTCAACACACACAGCTCATAGCTGATCCCCGACTGATAACTGACCCCTGTTACAAGGGGTAATCAAAATGTAGTTTATATTATGAATAATATTTGGATGAATTTACGTACCTTACTACCAGTCTGTGGTTATTGTAAAATGTTTCTGCTTAGAAGGTGATAGGCAAAATACTTAAAATAGTAAAGTAGTAAATGTTTATGCTTGTTCCCGTGGATAGTGAAAAACTTCTTGAAATGATGAGGGCAGTGATCAAACGTGCCATCTTCATATAATATGCTGCATTCACCGAGGAATTTCAATTTCTGGTTAAACGGAAAAATTACTAAGTATCAGAGCCTTCATTATAGGTACTGTAAGAACTCTTCTATAAATTGGAGACTTTTGGAGTTAGAATCAAGCACTCTCTTAATTATAATTCAATGAAATGCAAATGCATTATGTGTGAATCATAACCATTAAAATTGGTATCCACACTTCGTATCGTTAGTTCAGGTGTCACTTCTTCATTCGCTATGGGGACCACTTTGTCAACTTTCTCGTTCAAGACCCCCATCTCTGAGGGCCAGCTGAGTGCCTGCGACCCCACTGCCTAGGCTCCTTCTTGAAAAGTTGAAAACACCTCAGTTGTCACATTCTATCTTACCTTCTTCCAGTCTATTCTTTCATAAAACTTACAACAACAGGAAAACAATCATGAAAACAAATGATTGGTAAATGAAACAATGATTCAATTGAAACAACGGGGAAAATCAGCAGAGAATGGGAATTTCCACTGCCACCCAACAAAAAATAGTGGTATCTTGCAACAAAGCGTTCTGATCCGATTCCAGCGCATTCTGTTGAGAAGTCTAGAAGGTAATGAAGCGGTTTTTACACAAACTGAACCTCTTTGATATTTCATCAAACACGAACCTTGGAAACTGAAGAGTCACTACAAGAGCTTTGTTCTCAGTGCACGATCTCACAGTTTTTGAACTAAGCAGAACTGAGACGGAAAATACCGGGGGGTTCTGGAATTTGTGGAACCACATTCTGCACTGCGAACGATTTCAGAACTTGGTAGTGGAATAACCTGTGTTGTTGTTTGTAACCTCACTCAACTGGCTTGACAACGGTGGGCTAACTCCTCCGCGAGCCCACGGCTTATTCTAAAATGGCAAACAAACTCTTTATCGTCAAACCTCAGCACGATTCCGTCAAAAAAATTCGAGTTTCGTCGATGTAGACGAGACCCAACTACAACTTCAATCTCGTCATCTACAAGCCATCAAACTTCACCACCATCATCGAAACTATCGCTTTCCGTACTAGACGAGCGACTAGTTGACATTTCGATGAAGAAATTCAAATGAAGAACAGCAAACAACAGAACAAAGCGAAATTTTACAAGGAAAATTACAGGGAGCACATGGCAACCAAAGCCAAAGAGAGCATATTGTTTACTCCACGAGCTCCAAAAAATTGTGAAATGCGCATGCGTTAACTACATCCTTGCGTTCGAATTCTGATAGTTCCGAACAAAATAGGGGACTGTCAGAACCGTTCGGAACTGGGTTCGTGAAACACTGTGAATGCCAAACTCAGCGTTCTTGAAGTTCCAAAACTGGGTGTTCTGGCACTGTGAACGACAAAACTCGACTGTGCTTGCTCAGAACCGTTCCAAACTGGCAGAACGCACACTGAGAACGATGCTAAGAGGTCCCTGTCTATCCGAGTAGACTTCAGTCAGTGAAGAAGAAGCGAACGTCTACCCGCGAATGTCAATAATAACAATAAAATTTCAAAATATCTTGATAACAAATAAATTGAAAAATATCATATTTAAATTGTCTAACAATTTTTATCTCTGTGTGTTTATCTCTTTTGGGATGCTGTATCAAACGGATTAACCTTGTTCAAAGTTCAGTCTTCATTTTAAATAATAATATTGACCGATTAACAATTTAACAGCCAAATAGGTTAAATTGTTAATCAATTGTATAAATTGTAACTTCATTTTTTATATAATGGATATGGTGCTCTCATTGTAGCGCTGGTTTCACGTCCTACAAACTGAGGTAGGTATACTTGAAATATTAACTAGGTACCTACCCTCCCCCCTTTCCCATTTCACTTTTCACATTCACTAATGATTGTCAACATGTTTCACAAAATTTTCCGACTGACAGAACGTAACTTTATTTTAAGAAACTTCTCAAGAACTCATTAGGAAGCTTGCTAAGACGTTTCCATACAGATCATTAGCGAATGCTCTGACTGCAAGCTACTCGCTTGTTTCTTCTTAAGGACGTTGCGACCCAGCTCGAACCACAAAGCGACCCGCCAGTTGGTAACCACTGGGCTAGACAGAATGTGTAGATGGTCCTGCCCTTCCTACGCAACTAGTTGATAATAGGATTGTTTCCACTGCTGTTCCAAACAGGTTCAGGTCAAGTTGCGCTTGCGCAGTGAAGAAGGAGTAAGAAAAAGGCGTTTCCACAGTCCCCCAGTTCATATTCGGTGCAAGATAACCGGTATTTCTACTGCCCAAGGAATATGATTCGAACATGAACTTTCTGCTCTGCCGGAAGACCAGGTGCAGCTTGTTCTGCGCATACACTCTTTGGAACTTTGGATAACCTGATATATCCTTCCTCAAACTTCTATAACCTTACACAGAACAACAGCAGAAGGTCGGGCATCGGAGGCAAATAGCTTATAATTATCCTATTATAAGCTATTTGGTTGGAGGGCACGAAACAAGGGTTTGCTTTCTAAATCCCACTAACGTGACTCCATTTTCATGGATCTTCGTGTATACATGGCTACAGCCCAGAACATGTCCTTGAGCGTTTTCGCTGCCACCTGAACTGAACAGCCATGGAGGTGCTCTTGCTCTGAACTGAACCTGCTCTGAAGCAGAAGAGGAAACAAAGCTACTGACGCAGAACAGAATAAAGAAAACTTCTAATGCATGAGGTACAGTAATAGGTGTTATGAACAGACTAATAGTTGACTAAAATACTAAAAAAGTTAGTGTTTGAATGAAGCTCACCTGGGACCCTCTGGACAGAACTTCATAGAACTGAATTCCAAATAAGCTGGCCATTTCACTTGTTCTACCAATCAAATTCAACGAGTCCAATAATTTCACAATGCCACGCACTCGGGTAAGGTAGTATTTCACCGTCAAAATTCTACAGTATGCAGAATACATCTTGTTAAAAACACGGTAATTAGATATAATTTTGTATCTCCTTATACAACGTAGGATGTAAGGTTCACAGGTCAGTTGAAAAATGTGAGTGGCACAATGTGAGCGTACATACCGTTTCTTCGAGGATAAGTGATTCCACCACAGTGTCAACGTTTGATGAGAGTAGTGCGCCACCCTCGTGTGAAGTATGTGGTAAGCCATGTTTTCAAAGGTATAATTCATTAAGGAAACCTGAAACAGTGTGTAATTCCTATGATGATTTCTACAGCATGATTCATTTATTTGTAGGAAAGCAGTAATGAAGAGTCTTATAAAAATTACAAAGGTCTAACAAATTAGCTGTGGCACATAGGTTCCTTGTGTCTGTAACATGATTGTCATTGAAATGTTTGAATAAAGTTGAAAGATTTCATAGTGAGTTCCTATGGTTGGGGGAAACAGTAAGTTAAGATGCTCAATAGATGTTGTGTTTGCGCATGCACAAAACTATGAGTGGGTATGGATCGATGAAGTTCATTGGGAACCATCTACCAAACACAAGTCAACAAGTTTCAAGGATTTAAGGTTCACGCATGCGTAACAACTACTAATGATAAAATCCTAAAGGCAGTACTTAATAAGGAGTAATAATATAGCTATTTTCTAATTACCACCCGAATTTGAGTGAGATGGGACAAATAGACCATTAGGAATTACGCTTGATGAATTTTCCGTAAACGCATTTGCAGAGTAAAGTAGTGATTCGTGAAAAATACAGCTGATAGGGGACCATCTATAGCTTAACTATTTACTTTCCTAAAAATATCATCAAAATCAGATGAATGTCCTCCCATCAAAATCAAATGATCTCCCACGTGCAGCAGCTACTGATGATACAATCGTGTTAAAACTGTTATGGGATGATTGAATCGTCTTCTCCAAACAAACTTCCTAATTTGAGAGAGGTTTGAGAAGACGACTAAGGCGTGAGAAAATGATATAGAAGGAATTTACGTTCACTCATGCGCAGAGTGAAGTATTGATCTAGGAACAATGCAACTGATAGGGGATCATCTACAGTCAAAACAGAACATTCCCTGAAAATGTCATCAAAATCGGATGAAAACTGTAAACATTTCTAAGCTTGTTACAAGGATTTGCCGACAGAACACACACAGACATACAAATACATGTTACCTCCATGTAGGCCACTACGCATGGAGGAAGGAAGGAGGTAGAACAAGAAGAAGACAAAGACAAGATAAGGTATGTTTCCAGGCCATTACCCTCCGTCCATATTTTATTGATCCATTTAAATTGTCCAAAATCATCATTATTCGTAAGGGAGTCCGGCGAATGTCAGTGAACCACTATCAGTGATGTCACCCACTAAGGAGTGATACCTTATCTTGTCTTTGTCTTCTTCTTGTTCAACCTCCTTCCTTCCTCAATGCCTAGTGGCCTGCATGGAGGTATGGACGGAGGAGGGGAATGTATGAATGAGGGGAATCAGGGAATGAATGAGGGGAAATCAGCGCAACGTGGGGCATTCGTATTCCAACAGCAGAAGGTAGAATATAGATCTCACCAGTGAAACCTGTAGTTGGTCTATGGTGAAAACCCTATTCCCAACCCTGAAGTTTTGGTCTAGGCTGTTGACTTCTTCCAGCATAGCCCACTACACACAACACATCTCCCGAAACCTGTAGGTAGACTCGGAAGCAAAATTAAACATAGGTACTAAACCAGCTCTCAAGGATAGCTCCTGGCCCTCTCGTATATTCGTTTAGAGACAAGCTTATTATTCAGAGTGTTCAACATGCCATCTACTTGTGGACAATATAAGGATAGAGTGACTCACTTCGTGTCTCATCATTCTCCAGACGTTGAGGATGATCCTGCCACTGATTTTAATGTCGAATTCCCTCATCTTAAATTGCTCCTGGTCTACTTTGAATGAAGGATTCATAATCAATCGAGATAGCTCAGCACACATGTTGATCCCAATATTGTATCCACGGTGGATTAGATAACCCCATGATGACATTTCGATCTATATCGAAAAAAAAGGATACAACAAAATACATTTAAAAAAACTGGTTTCTCTGCACTATTTCAACAACCGTATTTCATTATTATCAAATTGGCAGATCAAATTTTCCAATCAACAATTAGATTGCTAGATGCAACAGCAGCAGCAATAGCTCATAAAAGAACACAGGGAAATTTGTAAATCTTGTTGGGAGTTTTTCAAGATAAGGTTACCTCATATCCTGCAAAGATGTCAGGGTCATGGTGACGAATGATGCTTATAAACAGTGAATACAACTCGTTTTCGGAAACAACGTAATCGACATGGTAAGACTCGTCATGAGATATTATCCTTTCAGGAACAGTGCCCACAATGATGATCCCTGGACAATGTACAAACACTTTTAACCAATGGCTATTGTTAACTACGAGTATGTTTAAGATTTTACTTCCATTGATGAATTGGTGCAGCAAGAGTATCAAAAGAATAGCATCCAATACAAATATTCGTTATTATGGTTGATTCTGTGCAGCAAACCTGTGGTAATTGCGGGTAATTCGTGGTCCGCAGGCGCATCATTGGTAAAAACATAGAATATTGCTTCCACAGCATCATACTCAGGGTTTGGCTTCAGGGTCGATCTTGTATTTACATGCAGCTCCATTGTACACAAAGTCAAAAATGTGAACTAAAAGGGCAAAGTTAGGATCATAATAAATCCGGCCATACAATAAATTGAACACTAAACGGTGTTTTTCTTCTCTAAGTTTAAGAAGATTACGGGTAACTCACCACTGAGGAGCTAGAAGCTTCTTGGAGATTTTGAAATTCCAATTTAAATGCACCTGAATTGTCAGCTGTAGCTTCTTCAATCAAACAACTGCTTCTTCGCTGGTCGACCATTGGCGATAATTTGGTTGAAGAAGAAGATACCTGGAAGCGTGCAATATTATTAATAACTCAACTTACCTATGGGAAAGTTTGAATACAATTATAGTAGGTCGAAGTTGAAGACTGTTTCGTGCTGTTCAGATGCTGTTTCGTGTTTACATAGTGTTTTGGTGAAATTCCAAAGGAATAATTTGAAAAAAAAGGGAGAAACGCGGTTTTTCAAACGAAAATGGAATATGTGCTCTCTCATGTTGGCCACCCAGCGCCTCCCCGTCATCCGCTATGTTGCAAAAGTTGCAAAACACCACCTCACTTCGTTTTTCACCATTGGTGAGTGTGAGTTTCACCTGTTCTAGCAAAAATTTACGTTCAGTTCGTTGTTTTGGAATTATCAGCTACCATACCAATTATTTTTGTCGAGTTTTGTGCCAAAACGATGCATATAAGTTTGAAATCGGTCGCAGATAAGGAGCCGCGTCGCAGCAGGCTTCCGCGAGCCTGGCATCCCCATTGGGGAAAATCTTGATTAAACCGGTTTTCCAGTCTTTCACTTCGACTTACTATAAATATTGTACTCTAACTTTCCCTTTGCTGGTCCCATTGGTGATAATTTGGTTGCAAAGAAGATTCAACACACACAACACATACAACATAATTTTCACAAAAAACCTTCTCAATAACTCAACTTCATTCAATTCAATTGGCAGATGCCTAAATTAATGCTTTAAAAGGGAAAAGCGGCGAAAATAAAGAATGGAGGGTCTTCTTGTGTTTCGCAATATTCTGAACTTATTAGAATTATTATTATTAAAAATGTGTTCCTTCGTACTGTATTATTGAATTTAGTATCACAGTTTTGGTTATGGCTCTTCTGTGATCTGTATTACCCTTCAAGGAGGTCATGTTTGCTTATCGCTTCACACTAAACCACCAGTAGTTTCAAAAAAGCAAAAATATTAGTTCAGTATATCATTTTGTTCATCAGATTCTCCAGCATTATTCAAATTTTCAATGTCAAAAATCTAAATTTTTCAAAATATTGACCAACGAGCCCCATTGATTTTATAACTATTAAAAAGCTTCCTATGAGAACTGTAATTAAAAAAAACCAAAAATTCAATATCCTTTTGGGTCAAACTATACTGAGGCTTTACCCATAGAAAATGATTTTGGTTCTCCGTATGCTACTTCCTTACGTTTTACTTGTACTTACATTTCTTATTTGTTGAGTTAGTTTCAAGCTCGTGCACCCGCCATATGTCTGTGAACTGAACGATGTTTGGGAGTCAAAAAGTGCAGACGACTGGGATGAAGGTCCGGGCTTCCCCATAGTTTCATCTTCTTCAACATCATCGCAAGGCCTTTGGACGGACTCTTCTTCCACTTTGGCTCTTGACCTTTTAACCTCACTCAACCACGATTTAGCCACAGATCTAGAAGGTGGATCGGCCAAGGGAGTCAGACAAACCGGCTTATTAGAACTGAGAGCAAGCAAGATGTTGTCCCTTTGATAAGCACTTGCGGGTTGAGAATCTGAACAGAAAATGCTTTTGAACAACCGTTCCTGCAAATTTAACATTCCAGGACCAAATGATGGCTTGTGCTCTTCTAAATCACGAGCGAATCGACTGCTGACGGAAACTCTTAATAATCCAACTTCCTTACTGGTAGGTTGATCTTTGGGGCAACCGTAAAATGGTTGTTTGGGAAGCGCAGCTTTCAAACCCAATGATTCTAAATTTTCCATAACATCCTTGGGATCTGGTGGTCGGATGGACGTTGAATAACATTTCAATGTGTTTTTTTCATTGTTAGACGAATCAAGGGGGAGATTATTTACGCATTCAGTATCTTTTGGATTGGTGAGTGGTTCAGTAATGAGAGCAGAATTTGTTGAAAAGGACGATTTTTCAATAACTGAATCATCAAATTTCAATGATTTCTTGGCGCTTCTTGGGAAGAGGTTTGAAGAGTTGTCTACAGGTGTGGAGAAGCTGCAAAAACAAAATAATTATATTATAACATTTTTAAAAATAGGTAATAAAATCCGTAGTAAGTTCAACCCATACCTGGGATTGTAATAACAAAATCATGTGATGGAAATTGACAGAAAAATATACATAATTAATGATGTAGGGATATCTAACCTACTCAAGGTTGTAGAGGCTTTCGAATCAGGAGCCATGCGACCTGAAAAAGATAATTCTAGGTTACGAATTGAACTATGGTAAGGATGAATAAAAATAGGTGTTCGTAATGCCGGTTGGAAACGGTTTCCAACCGTTGGCGACCAGGTTCGTGATTGGTTTAGTGCATATGCGTGACCACCACTTAATTTCATACCGTTGGTAACCAAAACCGCACTGCGAACGGGTTTGACTGAAACTCGGCGCTCCGCGCCTCGCCAGGGGGCAAGCCCCCTGGACCCCCGGTTACCTCTATTTACATACTTCGGACGAAATTATTGAAACACAGAATGTGTTTGCGTTGTCGCGCAACCAAGTGACAACCAAACAAGCGTCATTGTTTACTATTCATTTATAACATCAATTTATATAGTTATAGTATGAAACTACGAAAAAAAAAACGAAATAAATTCGTGATAAATCATGAGCGATTTATCAAGTAAATGTCCTAAAGAGGCTACATACGAAATTACAGCTTCCTAGAGTGTAAAGTATAGAAATTAGCTTTAAAAGCCACTCATCTGATCCGGACCCTGGACATCGTCAAGTAAATGTCCTAAAGAGGCTACATACGAAATTACAGCTTCCTAGAGTGTAAAGCATAGAAATTAGCTTTAAGAGCCACACATCTGATCCGGACCCTGAGCATCGTCAAGTAAATGTCCTAAAGAGGCTACAAACGAAATTACAGCTTCCTAGAGTGTAAAGTATAGAAATTACCTATTCAAATTATTTAACCCCCGCTTCACAAATCAAACCGTTTCCGTAATACTCAGATCACCTGCTATGAATCAAATCATCGAAACACAAGCTCAATGAAATCATCAGAAATTAACAAGGGGTTGCAATCATGTTCACAATATCAATTATTGAGAATGATCACCTGTGTGTAAACAATTATTTATATAACCATGCTCATAACTCAGTTTGTTGGACACGCACTTCGCAGTAGTTAACATAATATTGTTGGATAAATCGAGAGCTTTCGAACGAATGGTCAACGAATTTTGTGGGATGAAAAACGACGAAGTACCATATCCCTAGCAACGACTCGGTTGTACGTGAAAATCATCCGTCACACATTTCGTTACCATCCCGCGTTCCATTTTCGGCTAGTTAGTCCATGGCTAAAACACATTCTGTGTTAAAAGAGGGTGAAAACCTGGAGGGAAATAGCTTTTTTCTGCCCTGGTATGGAATTCCTTTCCCATTCAAAAAGTTTTTATAAGTATATATCCCTATGTATTACACATATTCTTACTTTGAAATTTCTGCCAAACACTTTTCTAGTGAGTCTAGAATTTTCTAGACTGTCCCTACGAAAAGATACCTACTTATTACCACAACATTAACATATTTCCAAAAAGATGCAACAAGCGTTCAATAATTGGAAGTGAGAGTAAACGATCGCTGTTATGTCAACTCTATCAACATCCTGATGACTAACTTCTACTCCTTAAGATATGTTTCGTCATCCGAAAACTTACTACACTTAAACCAACCACTTTCACCAAAATCTTAAATGAGTTTAATTTTGAAAATATTGGAAATTAACGGAGATTACAGCTCTACGTCTTTCACCAGAGTGCTGTGCGAGTTTAGAGTCCTACTGAGGTGGCTCGAGCTTAAACTCCCAAAATCTGGCTAGTTACAAATCCCCGTTAGTCGTGGTAAAGATACCAAGCAATATGGCCGCGTACCAATAGCTGTTTGTTTGATTCACAGTTGAAGTTGGTTCACAGTTTTGATTTGCATTGAATTTACACAATTTGCCACTAGGATTTATATTTGATTTCTTGGATGAGAGGTTGTCCCTTGAAGATGCCAGAGGAAGATCCTACGGGGGATTCTGCACTTAGAGGAACAGGACAACATCGAGTTTCGGTGGTGATTCCGACTCGAGAAACCGAGAGTTCTGAAAGTCCTCGAACTCACAGACTTTCACCTTGAGTTCCTGTCTGACAGATACGTTGGAAATCACTTTTACAATCAAATTGATGAATTATAACACAAATGTGATATAGCACGATAGGAAAATAATGTATGATAGATGATGATAGCACGTTATAATTGGATGATGAATAACAATCCCTTGTAGAGTAGGTCATTACGTCAGCTGATTTATTGTCCAGGTGATTCAAATCGTCTAACTACTTAGCGAATTTCATTGAACAGGTAAAACAAGACAAGGACAATTTGAATTTATGTACACAAAAGTATGGAATGAGCGCAGATTGGCGAAACATAGAGTTGGGCAGAGTGGAAAGTTTAGGTAGGTAGTTCAAGTGGAGTTTGCTTTACCCAAATCTTGCCCATTTTCACCAAAAACTGAAACGAGTTCAATTTCAAAAAGAGAAATGAGATTGGAAATTAAAGGAGATTACCTACAGCTAAATGTATTTCACCAGAGCGCTGTACAATTGTCAACTCCTACTGAGGCGAATCGAGATTAAAAGCTCCAAATCCGGCCAGTTACACTTGCTAATCTCCGTTAGCCATGATAACAATGAATTCGAGCAATATGGCCGCGTACGAACAGCTGTTTGTTTGATCCACGGATAGGTAAAGTTGATTTAAACTTTTGATTTACTTACCATGAAATCACGCGATTAGGCACTTGGATTTATATTTGATTCTAGGAAGATCCGGCAGCGGATTCCGCACTTCGAAGAATTGGACAATATATCAAATTTTGGTGGAGATCCCGACCTGTGAAACTGTCAGTGTTGAAAGTCCTCAAACTAATTAACTCTTACCTGGAGTTTCCATGGGACAGGTAATTCGGAAATGGCTTTTACAATCAAATTGATGAATCATGATACAAAAATAGACGTATAGATGATGATGATAATAACATGTTACAATAGGATGATGAATATCAATCCCTTGTGGAGTAAGTCATAACATCACCCGATTTATTGTCCCTGTGTCCAAATTGTCCACTTTTTAGCGAATTTTATCGGACAGGTTGCCTTAACTCCGATAGAGAAACTCCGATAATCCAAACTTCGTATAAATGAGTTTTGGGTTGGTGAAAGACACTAAGGTTTAATCCACGAGATTATTTTGAATAGTTTGGCTAATCTCAATTAAATACGGTTTTGGTGAAAATGGGCTTTAATAGGCGAGCTGAACAGAATTTCGAGTTGAAAATGAGTACAATGGCAGTTACAACCAGGCTGCACACAAGGACTGAATACGAAAAATCCAGTTATGCAGCATGATTGTATGAGCGAACTTTTGCAACTTATTGTATTACATATGTTGAATTGTTTTTAAATTTGAGCACTTGAAGTGCAATGAAGTAGTTCACTGAAAATGTTGTGGCGAAAAACTTGTTCTAAATAAAATTCTGCTATTCTAACAAAGAATTTGAATTTTTTAACAATTTTTTTTATCGATTTTTTAGAGCATATTAATGATGTAAATACTAATGTAAGTACATTAATAAACATTTCAACATAATTGTGTGCGTATTTTTAGAAATTTTATTTTTTAGCCCAAAATTTTATTTTAAAACCCACTTTTAAAAACTTTTGCTCCACTAAAAAATATAAAATTAACGATTTTCATCAATGTTTAGTGATTTTTAAGGACATTTTTTGTTAATTTGATTAATTTAATGTGCTCAAAAAGTGTTGGCCAACGAAATCAAGCTTTATTTTGGAATACATTATTTTTCTGGCTGAAGAATGGAATTTTATTCTCAATCCTAAGGAGAGTAATCTGAAATCTGGAATGACACATACGCATTTTTTTTTTTAGCCATTGCAGAAGCTTAATTTTCAATGAAAATTCGATAATAAAAATCGTTAACGGGTGTAGTTCGTTATCGGCCCCCATTTTGTTCTCTCTTTTGCAAGCACACCCGAACACCTATTTCAATTTTTGAGGAGTGTTCCGTAAACTAGATTTCATGTACTGTATGAATAATATACCGCACTTATGTTTTCAAATACTCTAAGCAATGAAACTAGACGTTGAGAAAAGTATACCGAACTATTTCCCTAGAGAAAAAGTTCGATAACCGCCCCCACGACTGAATTGCATTGATTCGGCCTGGGACGTTTTCTTGGGAGAGATAACTGGTGAGGTAGAGAATAACTTTGATCGAAAGTTAAGAGGTTGAGATGCGATGCTCATAAATGAAATAAAAACGATGTTGACTGTAGCGGTGAAATCACTTCCGACCGTAGGTCAACGTTCGAGAAGCGATAGGGTGAGTCGTCATAACACTTGTGCGAATTTTTGTGGAGGAGATGTGTGAAGTCAATGGGCATAGATCCATTTGAGCATTTTTTGGACTGCATCAAGAATTTGTATGACCCAACCATAGAATAATACAACACCACAATATGTGTCAGAAGTAATATTCATATTAATACATGAATTATTTAAACCAAAAATGTTGTGTTTTCCATTATTAACTATGTGGGGCGCATACCGAACTTTTTCACTAGAGAAATAGTTCGGTATCCGCCCCCACTTTTTTCAACGCCTAATTTCCCAATCTTAACCAATCAAAAATTATAATTCGTCACGATTGTGCTCAAGAAGATGAAATCTAGTTTACGGAACACTCCTCAAAAATTGAAAAAGGTGGTCGGGTGTGCTTGCAAAAGAGAGAACGAAATGGGGGCGGATAACGAACTACACCCTCGTTAACTTTATTTATTTATTTTTTTTTTAGAGGAGTAAAAGTTTTAAAAAGTCCATCAACTAAAAAAAAACAATTAGGTATGCTGAAAATATTACATTATGCTGTACTTACATTTCATTAATATGTGGTTAAAAATCAATTAAATAGATCCACCAGATAATCTTGATAAATGTCGTACCTAGTTATACATTCAAGTACTTTGGATTAAAACATAAACGCAGATCATACGTGTACAGGTAATTTGGATGAAAACGTAAATGCAGATACCTACCTACCTTGATTTTCTCGTTGAATATCACCACTGAGCTCATTAACATTCTCTAATGTTGGGCGAAAACTTAGGAAAGATGTATTTGGAAAAGCTGCAGCACTTTCTTGCAGGCGGGAGAAATTTGAGTTCACTGCAGACTCAGATGTTCCACTTTGATTAAGAGCAATAGATTTGTCTGACATATCGATGCTTTTAGGTGGAGATTTCTGAATCCTGATGCTCAAAGGGTTGTAGCGAGTAGGGGTATGTGCTTTCTCCTTTCTTTTACGTTTCTGAGGGGTGGTTTTGGAAGAAGAATCACTTGTGGTATCAACATTACCGTCCACATATACAATGTCCATGCTTTCTCCAGACTCCGAATCCGATGAATACCTGAAGGAATGAGCAATAAAAAATGATCTATTCAGTCACATATAGTGTACAAGGTCCATTGAACGAAAAATATTAAATACAAAAAGTTTCAGTCATGCAGCATGATCGTAAGAGCGAATTTTAGTAGATTTGACGATCAACCTGATAGTCATTTCAATTCGGTCGTCCTCCACCTTTTCTTCATCACTTTCATCACTGTCAGAAACGTGAAATGGGAGGGTGAGGTCTACATCTTGCTCTTCAGGTTCATCGATAGAATCGTCCAGTAGAGGTCGCTGCTGGGACCCCAGGATGCTGTCTTCTTCTGGCGCAATTCCGTCTTCCCGATCCTCAACATCCCAATCCCTCGCAAAGTCTTCCAGAAGCTGCATGTCCTGAGAGTCAACTGAAGCCAAGAAGAAAAGGCTTGATTACTTGTATTACAATCATGGTACAACTGGTGTCATAGTGTCTAAAACTGGTATGCATAGTATCTAAAACTAGTGTCAAGGGTTGCTCCTGCATTGTTGAGAATAAGGTGTAAATAGAACGGATGTTAGCCTAAAAACGCGGGGTACCCCTGACCCGCTGATTGTCAGGGTAGGCTCAGTGATTGGCTAGAGCCGTTGGACAAAAGTAAGATGGCGCCATATGCGAACTCCGCTTGCGTCTTCAATTAGCAATATAATTGCAATGGAATTCTCACTTCACGAAATCGAGTTGGTATATTATAACATCTGTCATATAAATATGGACTTGTGAAGCGTAAGCAGTGTTACAGTTTAATATAAAATCAGATTAAATGCAAGACAAATGATAACTTACTTTTGCAAGCACTTGACACTACATCCTACAATTACTGTATAAACTGTAGGTCGTCCATTGTGAGCAGTTTTTGCTTTTTAAATACACTAATTTTGTCATTATTGGTGGAAACATGAGTGATTAATGCACCTTTGTACTAAATACGTTGCACTTTATACATTGTATTCCAATAATGTATGACGGTGTCGTATGTATACCAACAACGGCCATAATATCAGCTGGTCTAACCCCAGGGGCAGCTGTCCAAACCCTGACTCGCTATTCAATTACGCTTCGTAGATAACCCCAGGGAGGGTGTTCTGTAACTTTTGGAGACATAACCAACAGTTGATTACTTTTCCAGTGGACTAATATTCCACTAACAGGCAAAATGCGGGCAAAACAACAGTAGTAAACTAACCAAGAGTATTTAGTTGCAGGCATTACCGCCAGAACCGCCATGTTTCAACTTGTTTTGGCAGCAAAATGAGTACAAATTTCTTCTTTTTTTTTTCACTTCAACATTAAGGACCACAAAACTCATGGATTAAATTTATATTCAATAAATGAATAATAAAAGATATAACTCAATGAATTACAGTAAATACACTTAACCTGATCTGGAAATCTTCTCACAACCTTCTTAGGTGGTCATAAGATAAACTAGAGTAGAGAAGATAACTTGCCTTACAGAACACCTGGAGATCTACGGCAAAACATGGCGGCTTATTTCGAGTCAAAGGCTTATAGAACACCTGAAGAAGTACCCCCAGACAAAGATGGCGGCGTATTTCCACTATGGAAAACTTTTCCCATCAAAATAAAGTTACAGACCCCCCCCATGATTCGAGTATATTTCCAGGTTTACTGTCCCTGGTTTTCCTGGTTCTGGTTCATGGTTTTTACCCGTACTGGGGGTGTTAACGACACTACACGTGTGGCATACGTGCGGACCCAGGCCCAGGGGCAACTGTGGCCTCCCTACATGTGCTACAATCATGCAGGACGGGGTGGGGTTAAGCGGTAGGTGTAGAGCAGGGGTGCTCAAACGGTCGATCGCGATCGACCAGTCAATCGCGAGTGCTTTTTGAGTAGATCTCGAGAAGAACGGTTTTGTGGCATTGTGTCGAGCTAATGAAGAATTCCCTTCATTTTTTTCATTCCATTGCATTATACATCAACAAGTTTTGTGTTCAAAAGTTTTAAACACGGAGGAAATTATGGGCATTGCAACAAAAATTGTGAATTCCATCCGTGCACGTAGCTTGCAACGGCGGCTCTTTAAGTTGCAGTTGGAAGATAGGGAGTCAGCTGAACACACTGATTTAGTTCTTCACACGGACGTCAGGTGGTTGAGTCGCGGAAAATTCCTAGAAAGGTTTCAAGAATTATTGCCCGAAATAACAGCTTTTCTAGAAGAAAGAGGTGATGACACTGAGATGTTGAAAAACGAAAAATGGCTGACTGATTTGGCATTTTTGACTGACATCACAATGCATTTAAACACCATTAACTTGGAGCTTCAAGGTAAAGGAAAAACTATCATTGAGATGATTAGCGCAGTAAACGCATTCAAAAGTAAATTGCAACTTATGATAGATCAAATGAAAAGAAAGGATCTGAAACATTTTCCGTCTTTGAAAGCAAGGATTCCTCAGTTGAATTATGATACATATGAGGCTGAATTATCAAACATTTTGGGACAATTCGAAATGCGTTTTTATGATTGCAGTAAATTGGCAAATATATTATCATTTATGAGTTATCCTTTTTCATGTAAAAACATTGAGGAATTAGCTGCTGAAGTAGCAAGTCAGTTTAATATGAACTCATGTTCTGTTGAAAATGAGTTGGTGCAGATTATATCAGATATACATCTCAAAGCTACAGCATCTGATACAAATTTCTGGTGTTTTATATCTGAAGGTAAATATCCGAATCTAAGGCAAATCGCCCTTCAACTGACGGCAATGTTTGGGTCAACTTACTTGTGCGAGTCTGCATTTTCTGAAATGAAGATAATTAAGTCAAAATATCGCAATCGACTAACTGACGATCATATGTCATCATGCTTGCGATTGGCACTCAGTGGTTACGCACCATCTTATGAAAAGTATGCTGAGGACATGCAGTGCCACGCTTCAACATCCAAAGTCACTCCTTAGTTGAGTTTAACACCATATGTAACTCTTTTGTTTTGTAACAACGAATAAACTCGCAATTTTGAATAACTACGAGTTTTTTCATTGATATTGTAGAGAAGAACTTAAGTAAACCTAACCCAAACCTTGACTTAAATAATGTAAATTGTGCGGAAAGCTAATATCTATATATGCTACGGTACACCCTACCTAGGTAGGTAGGGTGTATCGTGTATGTACGACAACCCTGCATCACACATACTTGCAGCCTCTCAGAGTCGATCGTAAGTAGTCTAAAAATATTGAGGTAGATCGCCAGCAGTTCAAGTTTGAGCACGCCTGGTGTAGAGTCTTCTTCTCTGTGCCGGGCCAGCGACATTCTTGGCCTTTAAGGGCTGTGCCCATACTGGTACTGCGGGCGGGTGGGACCCCAGGCTTTTAGCTCTTCCAGTGTGCCTCACTAGGCTGGGGAGCTGGTCCAGCCTGCCACCCATTTGAGGATGGTTTTGCAGGGGTAGTAGGTTTCATGCCCCTGCAGTTCCTCCCCTGTCCCTATCCAGGGGGGTGGCGGCTAGAAAGTAGGCCTTGCTGGGGTGTGTGCCCCATTCAAGGTGGAGTCCCCTGGCCTCAACCAAGGGGAAACGCGCTAAGATGCCCTATGGTCTATGCCATTTCCAACGACGAACTGTCCCTAGTATTAGCTCTGTTTCTAGATACACGGCCCTGTTATTTATCATGAATGATTTTTTGTGGCCATATGAAATTGTATATACTACTTTTTCAGTGGGAGAAATAAAGAAATAATACAAACGTTTAAAATGTTATGTACCCCAGTAATCATTTTGCAAGATATCTATCCACAACATAAATAGGTACAATTCACAAAAGAAGTACAAAAAGTAAATGTCTATATTATAATACCAGTATGTTTCATCAGTTTAGAAGGGAAATTGTGTCGGTTATGAGGGGGAGCATTTGAAAAAAAATTACTGTACACAGTGTAAAATGCAAACTGTGACGACGGATAGCAAGCTTACACAATCTATCGGCCGTCAGTCACTGATATCAGATCCGGTGTTGGAGGGTGAAGAAGGGGAAGAGCGAGAACAAGAAAGGAAGGGGGGACGGCGCCTCCGTGAGAAAGACTCTGCCAACCACTGATCACTTACTTGCTGACGCTCGACTGAACCGTAAGTTGTTCTTGACTATCCCCAGTTTGCATGACGATTTGATATATTATATTATATATAACTATCGATTATCCTCTCTTGCAAATCCTATCAGATTAGATCCCTCTATCCGAGAGAAACCCCTGCGGTGTTTGTTTCTATTCAAGCTATAAAACCAGCTATTGGCAAAATCCTCTCATGTTAGTTAGAAAAGGAATCCCGGAGAATCTTTATGGAGCAACACTTACATCTTTGATAAAACCTCAAAGTATCCCCTTTAATCTGTGTACTCATTTTGTCACCTTATTCCTGATATCTATAAAACTATACATAGAAAAGATAGATTATCATAGTAAGGAGTAGAAACATAACAAAATTCAGTACAACAGGCGTTCAGCCCTTATTACAAAACTGATAATCAATAAATATCAACTCCTATCTTCCACAGCAGAGATCAACCTTCTCTGGTTGTCCTCTAGTTTAACATGCAAGGAAACTCTCTTGGGCTCAAGATGGGCGTAATTTTTGTCTGAAGCGGCCTATTCTGATTGCTGAAGAAGCAGTCTTCCATGAAGGTATTGCTTCACAAACTACTCATTGCCTCGCCGTTTCGATTGAAGAAGGGTTCTAAGATTTATTATTCTGAAATAGCAGATAGGTAACAGTAAAATGGGACTCTCTGATCCCTGTACATCTCAATTCAACTGAATTTCATAAGAGGTATCCATACAAAATAGACTTAAACCTGAACGGTCTTTAATTTAATAAGCAAACTGCAGCTGATATACAGAACAACTTACGTAGAGGGTAGGTTTTGTCCAATGCATGACTATCAACGAAGGATGCATCAGCAAGCCTGGATTCATTGGAACTGAATTGAGTCTCAGTTGAACCCGTCCTATTTTGTTTGGCTCGATTCTGTGAATCAAAAAAGTTTACTGAAATCGACAGATTTACTCAATCAACAATATAAGTTTGTTGAAGTTGTCACAAAGATTTACATAATCTAAAAGGCGACATAATTATGAATCGTAAACTTGTGACACAGAGGTGACAACGAAAGACTAGCTGCATAGTCCGATGCTACCTCTCAATTTCCAGTGTCAACTTGAAGATGCGAGACTCCTTTTAATATAATATTGGCGACTTTTTAATGATGCACATAATTCAAATTAATATGCACTGTACTATCATTATTTAGACTGCTACGAAGTGATAAATTGTTTGAGAAACATGAGTAGAAGAAAATTGGATCTCCTGTAATGACCAAGGCTGCTACGGAGCAACTTCGGGTATAGCCTCCTACAGGTATTTATCTAGCGGTATAAGACATTTTGGAGTTCCGGGAGGCTAAGATAGAAGATCCAGCTTTCAACAGCTTTTCAATCAAGATTGTGGTTCCAGTACAATTGTGAAAAATGCAAACTAGACAAGAGAGTAGATGAGATGGTGATCGCTCAGTTGGTGTAAGGTGGTTTGGTGTAAGTCGTTTATATTTCCCAAGGAAAGTCATGATCAAACAGGTAGGTTTTTTCCGAGATAATGCTAATAATCGAAACAAGAATTTACGACAAACAAACGTAAGATGATTCAAAATACCTTCACAGCTGCTTTCATGCGATTCAACAATTCTTCTTCCATTTCACTTCTATAGCGGACATCAACATTATCGTAGCAAACAAGAGAAATTTGAGATGTGAGGCCTTCATCTCTCCTTCTGATCTTCTCATCTTCCCAAATGTAAGCAAGTCCAGGGTTTTTGACGCCACTGCTTCCTACATGATCACCAGAATTTAGATTTTACGATAATTGGTATTTATTGTAGTTACTACGTGATAATGGGGGAACATCCATCCGAGATTTCACGATAACGGTCTTTGTTAACTTGCCTACAAACTCCGCATTCCTTCAGATTAGATGGAGATCTCTACTGTTGCCAATACCTGCAACTTACACATATTGAGTGACCGTCGCATTGGAAAGTTCTTACAGCCCTTCCGAGATGTGTTGAGCAAAGAGTGGGAGGCACTATGAATAGGAATAACAAACTACGCACACGCGCAGAGCATTTACAGGTAGAAAAACCCGAACCAAAAAGAAAAATATGTTGTCAATGAGATAAATTCCCAAGTAGCGGTCTGAATAGGATTGACTTGCGTAAGACTTTACCTTTTACTGAATTGAAGTAGGTTGAGCTCATACAGAATTTATGGGTGCAAGACGACCCTCTTTCACCCCCTTCCCTCAATGCACTCACCGATTAGGCCGCATCCACTCAACCTCCGGAAGATTCCATCATAACTGAGTTGTACACCACAGTTCTACCCCGATCATTTCTGCTTAGAGCCTAGGACTAAAATTCAAAAACATGGAACAGGCTTTATTCATTCAAAATGTGCGAGTTCTGAGGGCAATCGGGCCCAGGACACAGAAACATCTCCGGGGCACGCTCGAACCAGGCTGGTATGTAAATGAGGACTCTTGCGACTCAGATGTGATGACTCACCCACACACTACCTTACAAGGAGGCATTCTTGACTGCGCTACTTTGAGGTCGCTCCCTCGTTCCCCTTCCGCGTAACGTTTTCTAGAAGTTAGTCCATCGTAAAAGCATGTTCCATGCAAAAACTGTAAACAGTTTAGGAACTGGAACTTTGGAGGTTATCAACTTGTCAGTTGTAGGAAGGGAAGTAGAGCGAGTGGTGTGTGGGGAGGTGAGTGCAGAGGGAGAACGGGAGGATAAGTAGAGCGGGATAAAGGCAGCTCATTCTGTCTTGCCACACAATTCGAGGTCTTGCACCTTCAAATTCTGTACGAGCTCTACCTAATGCAGAATGGCTAGAGTTCATTGTGCAAATTACAAACATATGGAAATTTCAAATCAATTCTCATATTACCATCACTTGGTGTCTCGTGAGTCTTGTTGAACCCTGATTTCCAACTTTCCCCTCTATATAAAGCGAAAGACAGACAGACTAACTTCAATACTATTTCAATGGCCTGATGATCGTGGCTTCTCATCAAAAGCGCTCACCCCCAGTACTCGACTTACTAGAGACGACACACTCCTCAAGAAGGTATGTAAATGATAATCTAACTCATAAGAGATATTCAAAATCCCGACTCGCCACTTGGGGGACTGCAAGAACTCTATGGCATAGGATTTGGTATTTTAGCACAAGATCTTATGCTCTACCCCCATTCTTTTGATCTTCAGCCAAAATGTACACACCTAAACATCACGCCATAACCTCATGTTCCAAGTCCCCTTTACAACCTTCAATTATTTAATGCACCGGCCCTTATATGATTAGCAAGAGTACCAAATTCAGACAAAATAGTTTTTTTTCAATTGATTTTCTGCAATATCCATTCTAAAGATGGAAGTCAGTATGTCAACATACACTCATAAGACTATAGCTATAGCTGTTTACAGAAGCTATAGGCACGGCCAACAGTACAGACTTTTGTCCAAAGTTTTTGGATCTTTTCTAAAACAAATTGTATAAAAGGATAATAGGTTGTATACAACTACTTGTGATGTAATTAATCCTAACTGACCTGTAAGTTCCACATTGTTGAGGATATCATCAGCATGGGCATCAGCTTCAAAATTACAGAGCGTAGCTTTTGGAATACCAGTTGAATGACCTAAAATGAACGATAAAAACATTGGTCATTAAAGGGTAATACATGACCACTATTTAAATTTTTCATTGAAAGATAACATGTATTTAGTAAACCATATGAGTAAGGGTCGAATACTATTACAGAGTTTAATGAAGAGATTCCTAGATTCATAGGTGGGCAATTTAACACTAGATGGTGGGATGTATTTCAACATTGGATTGATTCAAATATATGAATTTACTTTTATAGTCTTTTACAAGCACACAAATGTACTTGTGCATCTCTGGTACTAGACCTCACACGGATTTCCTGGCATATAATAATAATGATGGCTGGATTTACCGATATGTTTGTGATTCCAGACGTACTCAAAGAGTGAGGAATGGGATTGGATGGAATTTGAATCTGCTGAGGGTAGTTAATATACTTTTCATCAAGATCATCACAGTCGTTAAGGTGAACAGCCAAAAACCACTAAAAATATAATTGTTTCTTATATTTGATTAACTTTGAGTAACTTGAGGGCAGATTTTGAATTTAAAATTTGCTCTCAATTATAGAAATCCACAAGCATGAATTTTCGTCAGTATTTCCAGAATAATTTCCACAAACCACAGAAAGACATGCTGATTCGTACAATGTATTTAGAAAGAAATTTTCAGATCTAAGACAGATCGGGTAGGGGGACTGGGTAGAAGTAACTAATTGGATCGAATGGACTCAATAATTTAAGGCAATGGAGACATTTGAAGAACCCAAATTCAAACAATGAATTCATTGTAGAATAAAGTTATAAAAATCTTACTCTGCCTGGACGTGTATTTGGACAGGTGAATGGGGCTCATTCCATAAAGGTTGTAGTCAATGAAAAACTGTTGGTTGAAAGGGATGTGGGCTTCGTGCGGTTGGAACTTCCGCCCACAGATGGCTCCACTTTGCAGCAATGAAGCGCATTTTCTTACCAAATATGGACGAAATAGGTAAATTTTGAAGAAATCTTCGCTCTGCGAGTGATATCCGTAGAACGAGCTGTGATTAAAAGAAAAATATGTAAAAAGCTGCACTCGAATATACTAAAGTAAGTTGAAGAAACACTGCAAATTATTAAACAAAGGTTTATTATTACAGTATTAGATAGCTCTACTGGGAAGAAGTGTAACAGTTCTGGTCAAAGGAACTGTAACTTGGAGTGTTCCCAAAAGAACATTGCCAGCTCCCCCTTTCATTTCCTCATCATCCCTTATCCCTCTTCTTAAGGCGGCTCAACACACACGGCTCTTGCCGACCCCAAGCAACTCAGCGAAATACCGAGCTATTCAGACAGGTACTCGGCAAGTTGCGAGCTCACAGCTCCACACATTCAGAGTTCGTACCGCAGATGCAGATCGAGGCAGATGCTCGCTACTTGGCGAACACTTGTCTCCTTTGAAGTGAGGGAAAAACCGACACTGGCCAGAAGAGCATCCCTGAGCACGAATATTCGGCATTCGGTGAATATCGAGCGACCCTCTACACCACTAGGAAATAGGCGAGCATAGGCTAGGTGCTCGGCAAATACCACATGTGTGGAGCCGCCTTAAGGTAGGAACTCTGTCATTGTGCATATAGCAAAACTATTATTCATACCTCATTGCTTTATAACCCAGTTGCTATCCTTCTGCGGTATCTTCTAACCTAATATTGAATTATATTCAGCATATCTCGACATCAGATTACTCAGAGAATCCTCCCTCGTTATCTCTTCCTTGGAACGCCGTTTAAAGAAGTAGGTATTAAACGTTTTTGAGTGACTAATTTCGTATCTTATTTAATAATCTTTAACCTCAATAAATATATAAATCAATATTGTAGCGAATAAAAAATTTAATCACGGCAACCACTTAGATTGTCACAGATCTCAGGTGTATAAGTAACTCAGGCATTACACGTGTATACAGGGTATTCAATTTGGTGACAGTCACAGGCCAGGAACCGATTCAAGAGCTGATTTCTGATCAAAAGTTCCTCGTAGAGATTTATTAAACGCTTCGTTATCAAGTTATTAAATTTTAAAATATAGTTATAAAATTGAAAATGTTTTCTACCCTACGGCATTGAAGCAGTCATAACTCCTTCAATTTACATACAAACTCAAATCTGATTACACCGTTGGAAAGAGGATTTGATGGAAACATTCAGTGGTTTCACTGATGGAAACCACTTAAAATATATATAAAAAAAAATATTGATCGGCAAAACGGGTAAAAATGAACTTGAAAAGGAAAATTTGTCAAATTCAGGTTCCTGTAATCTGGCACGTGAATTTTTGCCAGTAAGCCTAAAATTCGCGCCGAAACCTTAGCTTTCCAACGGTACAGTCAATGTTACTTTTACTTCGCTAATTAGGGGAGAAAACCATGTTTTAATTTTGAGAAACATGTTGGTTTTTTCCAATTAAATCTAGGGTTTTTTCGAAAAATGACACGAGATGAGAAATATTGAATAGCTATCCAAGATTGATTTGAGGATTAGATGAAATACCTATATATTGCATTCGGGGGAGCGAATTAGGCAAGCAATGCCTAATATATAATATGTCGCAGGCACATTGCGGAATGGGGCAATTCACCGATATAACTATTATAAACATCATTCTAGTCTATTAGTTCAACTAATCTGTATTTTACTAAAAGAATTGATTTAGATGATTTTCATTATTATTGAGATGCAGGCTTGTGAGCTTCCAGACGACTAAACTATATACTTAATTTATTTTTCAACTTTGCGATCCACCTAGACACTTTGTAAAGTGTCCTATTCCGCAATATGCCTGCAACATAATATATACGTTCGCGAATGTCTGGAACATATTAAAGTATTCAGTATTCGCACCTTGGGCAGCGATACCAATTTTCGTGAATCTAATGTTGTGTTAATCCCAATTTCAGCCTAGTTGTGCAATAAAAACTGGAAAATTTGAATTTGCTGTTGGGTGGTGGAAAGGAAGAGGGTGATCTGTTCAAGCGCTGCTCAAGCCACAACTCTCAGCCAATTTATATTTTATTTTATTTTTTCAACTAATAATTTGTTTATGTTTATGCAGGACTTCCACTGAAGCTAGGTCACATAGGCCATGGCTTCGCATGTAAGAGGGATGACCTATTGGAATTGATCCAGGGGGTGGGGAACAAGAGGTAAGGTATTAGCTAAGAGAATCCCAGGTCGTTCTCTCTCTCTCGAATCGGTAACGCAGTACCTTGTTAGTTCAGCAAAAATCCGTCCAAAACTGATGCCAGCGATCCAAGTTTCTTAAGCTGGAGTGGAACAAGCTTGGAAAGCGGAACACAGTCTGATTGGCTGTTTGGGACAACAGTTGAGGAGGGTGGCTGCCATGTTGTCCGAAGGGGCGGACAGCGGGCGGTGGTAGACATTTTCATACCGTTTCTGCACTCTGTTGACTCCGCACAATCACAGTGGACAGGAATGTTGATAACCGCAAGAAGAGGTTTCAGATCAGAGAGGCTTTCAGTAGGAGGGTTATGATTCCATTCACGACGGAGACCGCTTCTTGTGAACACTCTTCCCAACTCCGCCACCCCCACCACTGGTTTTTCTGTCCTTCCGCTTTCTGCGCTCGTTCCCCTCTATGTGAATCCAGCTTTAGGCCAGTGGTGATTTGCCCTCTCAAGGCGAAAGTGCTAGGACAGAGTACAAATAAACATTACTTACACAATTAGGAACTGGTGAATTTCTTCCTCCTTTCAACCCCCCCCCCCCCCTCTCCAGCAGAATATTTCAACCCTTACGCCCCCAGCAGGTATTTAAAGGAGCCTTGGATCAATTCAAGGAGCGTATACAAACATCAATCGTGTGGCTCAGGTTGCCTCAGTCGGCTCGCCTGCACTCCGATTCCTGTTGGTTTTTTGTGATGAGTCGAAGGCACGAGGTTTTTTCCACCATAACACTAAGGATTGAGACACTGTTTGTTGCCACGTTCTGCAACATCTCATTCAACCTTTGATTTTCGCGTTTTATTCATTGTATAAATAGCAAATAACAATGAGGTTGTTCTCCAATTTTCAAGTATTACTACCAAGTATCTCATCTTCCTTGGGTCTTTCATATGAGACCGAACTAACAGGGTTTTCATCCAGTATTTCCTGTTTTTCCATGGCTTCTGCTCTTTTTTTGAAGAAAGAATGTGAAAATACTTATAGTATGCGTAAGCAGCAGTTGCTGCAGCTACCTCCACTTCCGTATCTATCTACTGTACTTACTGAAGCGATTGGCGAGCGTGTACTTGGGTCCCTCGTCTACCAACCTCGGTCCCTTACCCCATGTCGTATTGCTAACGAGTCGCCCCATCAATTGTGTACTGGGGGCACTAAAGATCACCCATTGGGGTTAATCAATAGTAATTTACAGATATTATAGGCACCTTCTCGGGTTGTTTGATTTTTGAACCGTATTTCGTGTAGGAATAAAAGCATCTCATTTCATCATCACCCATAAAATAAAATTGTACCTACGTACTTGTATGTGCTACTATATACATTCTAAAGCAAAAACCTAAAGCAAGTTAAAGTCGAGAATACAATGGATAAACCAAGCGACTTACATTCCTCTAACTACAGTTATCTTGAAGATATTTTGTCCTTCACCAGTTTTACTGAATTCCATTGACGCATTGAGAGCATCATTGAGGTTTTTGGCCAAATAGTGTTTGAAACCATCGACATTCTCCTCACCGTCAGGAACGGGTACATATAAGTAGGGAAACACTCCGTGGACGTGAAGGCATCCTTTTGTTCCTGAAAAAGAGGTTCTTCTTGAAATGTATTCCTAGAAAATAAAACATAACGAAGCGTATGAGTGAAAGATTACCTGATGGAGTGATACCGAAAACCCTGAGGATGGGGACTTGAGGTATTCCAGTACTAGTGAAATTTGAGTAGACTGGGTCATATCCTGAGAGTGGCTTTGCGAGGTAGCTGTCCACAGACACAATTTTCAATGACAGCTCCATCCATTACAACCGGTCACAACCTTTCAATCCAAGAAAACAAATATTTTGTTTCACATGCTCCTATTTAAGCCTATTATATACCTACCTCGGTACTACAGTAATTACAGTATTACAGGTATGTGAAGTACTAGAAAGCGCGCACTGTGGTTACGTTTTCATACAAATAGAATGTTAGACACGATTACACGAATGTGACAACAGGAACATTCAGAACGGGATATGATGTTGAATATGAATTGAACAATTAAACTTTTTCCACTATAAACAATTTAATAGTGTTTGTTTACCACATGATGATAACATGATAACGATTGCGCCACCGGTGCAAATCCACTATCGATATTTCGTGCTATCGATATTTTTGTTCCGATATATCGAAATAAACTGATGGCTCAGTTTAGATTTTAACTAGGTGAACATTAGTGTAACTTTCGTACCAAAGATAGATGAAAGATTACCTACAATCGTAGGTAATCTTTTATTATTACCTACAATTAACTACTAATTATCTACAAAAAGAACTAATACACTGTTGTCCACTCATCTCAACTCCATGAAGCTTTATGCGCTTAGCTCTAGTCAATGTTATTCTTCACTCGTTTCCGCGTCTTTTTTTTTACTATTGCTCCTCCGTTTTCTTTCAGCATCTTGATTATTATTTTTTTCCAATTTTATAGATATGAGATATCTAAGTAAGCTGTTATAATCAACTGTTGCATACTGCATTTGCCAATATTAGAGTAGGTATTATAGTCGTATAAATCGAACTAAAAATTTGGTTGCACGAAATGTAACATTGATTGGGTTTAAATTATTCACAAGCTCTTGGAAAAATGTTATAGATTCGATATCGATATATAGATTATATTTTCATTATTTTTTATTTACAGACATCGTTAAATGTGCAGATATATAGTTATATTCATGTACCCCTTGTAAAAAGAAATTAATAACTTGAAATTGAAAAAAGATTCATTGATATATCGATTATTTAAGACAGATATATCGGTTTAATCGATAGTGGGCTACCAATATATCATTTGATAGCAATATCGATATTTTGCTTTCGATATTGCATCCCTACCACCGGTTGCACCTTTGAGTATAAATAATTTATTATGTGTATATATATATATTTTATTATATATAAATCTTATATATTTTTATTATGTAGTAATATAATTTAATTGTATCCGGGGTCCCATCTCGTAAATAACAAGGTAGTACCCCCGCTTCCCGCTAGGCGAACCACACACTTCAAAGCCAAAAAGACGCAGCTCCATGCATATGCTCCCTTAGTAGCCAACTCCATGACAGCCTGTCGCGCGGTAACCTACTTCAGTCTTCGTTTTGTGCTTGGCTTCTACGCACTTCACAATTTGAAATTTTTTATATTTCTCTAGTTTTTTATTTTTTCTATTCAATACCGTATTATTCGTTATGTCTGGAAGACGCACTCGTCGTCGTCGCTCGCGGTCTTCGGAACAGTTACACCGACGTTTAAAGAAAATTTGTCGGGCATTAGAGGAAGGAGTTGGTGATAGGCCTAGGTCCTCAAAATCGAGGCCCCGCCACTATACTTCACGTCACCGTCGTTATTCTTCCAGTGATCCCAGCACAGATTTAGAATATTCTTCCGATCTTCAGCCATCCCATTCTTCGGACTCAGATTCGTGCGGAGGCATCATCATTCCAGGTATGTAGTTAGTTATATTCCCATGGTATATGCCCCCCCTCCCCACCCATACCAAAATTAGGCCTCCAAGCTATGTGACTACCTCGTTTTTTCGCTTGTGATAGCGACCGATTAAGTAGCTGGTATTGTGATATACCCTTTCACCTGGCTTTTTGAGGTTTATTTTGTTTGTGAGGACAAAGCAGTATCTATGATCTAGACATCTCGCAAGTGTTGTGGTACACTTGATGGAGCAGGTGTTGTGTTGTGATGCACATGATCAAAGTGGTGTTGTGATACACCATCCAAGAAACCCAATGCCATAATTTGCGTATTATGTAGTCACCTTGTCTTAAACAGTTGAGTACAAATAAATTCATATATGTCTGTGATGGCTAAACAGGATATTTATGGTCATTGACTGGTATCGGATTGTTAAAGATACCCACAACTATCACTAATTGAAATCTGATTGTGTTAACCTGTGTACTTCATATTTTCTTTTGAGGTTGTTTCTATTTCGGTTTTCGTTCACAGATGATAGATCCATCTCTCTGGGCAATCCTTCAACGGACGTTCAACAACTGGCGGACCCTACTCTCAGTCAGGAGATACTGCGAGTCCTCGGGGATATTACCCCTCAGGTGGCTCCTACTGGTCCGCCGCTGCATAAAGAACTTGCAGACCGCTGGATGTCGTTTTTGAGAAAGGGGTTAACTGCGGAGGAAAAGAAGGAACTTAGGGACAAATATCCCGTTCCAGATAATTGTCCACTTCTTGAACCTCCTAAACTGAATGACTTGATTGCTAAAGTATCCTCAGAGGCTGTGTTACGGCGTGACAACCGATTGTCGGCTCTTCAGGGCCAGATAGGCCATAGTTTGACTGCCATTGGGAACGCTATGTCCTTTCTTCTTCGTGAGGAGGGGAGAGACAATAAAGAGACCCTTCAATTCTTGAGTGATGCAGCTAGGCTTCTAGCAGATGTACACCATACTGAATCTCAATCCAGAAAGGAACTAGTTTCTCTAAATCTCAATGATGACCTGAAAGAAATCCTCAAGGACGCACCATCAGACGAGCACCTTTTCGGTTCAGATTTGACTGAACGTGTAAAGGCTGTTCGTGCTCTCGAAAAATCTTCACTCGAAGGGTCCTCGCCGCTACCAACCTCAGGGAGCTCGGACGGGAGGACAAAAGCCATACAAAAACCGGGCCCCTCGTCAACATCATTCTTCTCGACCTTATCGCCAAGAAACACACCCCCGGAGGACAACACAGCACTCCAAGAAACCAGGACGTCGACACTAGACACTGCGGTGGATGTAAGTAAGCAAGCTGGGAGATTGAGCCATTATTATGAGGTATGGCAGTCTATTACTAATGATGAATTAGTGCTCTCTTATGTGTCTGGTATGAAATTAACTTTCATACAGCATCCTATTCAAACTACTCTACCCATCACCCCACACTGGTCTAAGACTGAACAACAGGCGTTGTCAAAGGAAATTGATCGGCTTTCATCAATAGGAGCCATTGCGAAAGTTAAACCCTCTAAAGATCAATATATATCTAACATTTTCTTGGTTCCAAAAAAAGATGGCTCAAATCGTCTCGTGATTAACTTAAAGTCCCTAAATGCATGCCTTTCATCCTGTCATTTTAAAATTGAGGACCATAAGACGGTTGCGAGATTACTTTCTGCTAATGCTTACATGGGAACATTAGATCTCAAGGATGCTTATTTATTGGTACCAATTCACAAAGCTCACAGGAAATACTTATGCTTTCGTTTCTGCGGGTCCACTTATCAGTTTACAGCCTTACCCTTTGGCCTCAGCCAGGCCCCTTATGTATTTACTAAACTTTTGAAACCAGTCTTGGCCCATCTAAGACATAAAGGGTTTTTATCAGTATTATATCTAGATGATTTTCTCTTGATTGGTAGAGACTTTGAATCATGCTTGTTTAATATTGATTATACGGTAACGTTTCTCGAATCTTTGGGCTTCATCGTGAATTATGAAAAGAGCTCTCTGATTCCTAAGAGGGAATGCCAGTATCTTGGTTTCATCTACAACACTCAAACAATGAAGATATATCCAACAGATCACAAGATTTCTCAATTACTCCGCCAGATTAAACAGTTTATGTCACTTGATTCCTGCTCGATTAGAGACTGGGCTTCATTTGTGGGTCGTGTTAGCTCTGTTTGTCATGCTTCAAAATATGGTTGGTTGTACACCAAGTTTTTCGAAAGATCAAAATTACTAGCCTTAGATGATAGTAATGGTAATTATGATGCTATTATGCCAATCAATAGGGACCTCCTCCCAGATTTTCAGTGGTGGTTATCTAATCTCCCATTAATTAGTAAACCCTTGGGTTCACTTCATTTCGCCTTGGAGATTTTTTCCGATGCTTCTACTACTGGATGGGGGGCATGTTACAATGATAAGAGAGCCCATGGTACCTGGTCAGATGATGAAAAGAAGCACCATATTAATTATCTTGAGCTTCTTGCTGCCTGGCTGGCACTGAAGTGCTTTGCAAAGGATAAATTCTCCTGTAACATTCTCTGTCGGGTGGATAATACAACGGCGATTGCCATTATTAACAAAATGGGTAGTGTTCAGTTTCCACAATTTAACTTACTTGCTAGAAAAATCTGGGAATGGTGTGCTTCTAGAGATATCTTCATTTACGCTTCATACATACGTTCTTCGGATAATGAAGTAGCCGATTTCGAATCTCGACGTGCGGAGACTGAAATCGAATGGGAATTGGACGATGCTGCATTCCATAAGATCCATGAGAGATTTGGAGATTTTGAGGTTGATCTTTTTGCCTCAAGGCATAATACAAAGTGTGATAGATTTGTATCATGGCAACGAGACCCAGAAAGCTATGCAATAGATGCCTTTACTCTAGACTGGGGAACTTCCTATTTTTATGCTTATCCTCCTTTTGTTTTAATTGGTAAGGTCCTCCAGAAGATTATCAATGATAAAGCCACTGGTGTTTTAGTGGTCCCATTATGGGAGGTACAACCATGGTATCCTATGTTTACGTCTATGTTCACTAATGACCCTTTAGTTTTCAAACCGAGACTCAAATTGCTTTCTTCTCCTGACAGGGTACCTCACCCCCTTTGGAGAAAACTTACCCTGGTTGCAGGCCGCTTATCATGGAGAGTCTCCTCCTGAAAGGGGTTCCAGAGTCGACTGCGCATATCAGCATCGCTTCCATAACATCTTCTACCTTCAAGCAATATAATTCCGCCCTGAAACTTTGGTGGGAGTTCTGCAAGTTGAGAAACTGTAATGTATTCTCCCCTAATATCTCTTTTATTTTGGAATTTTTGACTCTTCAGTTCGAAAAGGGGATGTCATATGGATCTCTTAATTTATTCAGGTCAGCAATTTCATCAATAGTTTTGCAAGAAATCTCACATGAGAAAAATTTGAAGAGATTCTTCAAGGGTGTGTTTAATCTTCGACCTTCTGCACCAAAGTATGACTTTACATGGGATCCACAAATCGTGTTGGATTATTTCAATGACAGTGTTGATGACCTTATATCTTTAAAACAATTAACTTGTAAATTGGCTACTCTCCTGGCACTGACCACGGGTCAACGATCTCAAACCCTTTCTCTTATTGACATCTCTAACATTATTAGATCTCCCCTTGGATTTACTATAAGAATTTCTGCACGCATAAAAACTTCTGGTAGAGGTAGGCCTCAACCCATTCTGAAAATCCCATTTTTCAAGGACAATCCCTCCATTTGCGTTGCCTCTACTCTACAATCATATTTGGACCGAACTTCACCTCTTAGGTCAGATGTCACTTCCCTGTTCATATCCAGAAGCCCTTTAAGACAGTTTCTAGTCAAACTATAAGCCGTTGGATTAAATCAACTTTATCCAAATGCGGAGTGGCGTTAACATTTTTTCCGCTCACAGCACCAGACATGCTGCCACTTCGGCAGCTGCCAGGAGGGGTGTCAATATAGACACAATACGGAAAGCAGCCGGATGGTCAGATAAATCTAAAACTTTTGCCAATTTTTATAACCGCCCCTTGCAGGATTCAGAAAGTTTTGCTTATGCAGTTTTGAAATCTTAACAAGATGCCATATATTTTTCAAAAAAAAAAAAAAATTTACCTTTACTGCTCTTTTATACTATCACACCTGCTCTACTCCTACGAAATAATGTTTTAATAAATTTTGTGTTTTCTGCATCCCTCGTTGCATCTTGCTTTGAATAGCTACCTTGTTATTTACGAGATGGGACCCCGGATACAATTTAGTGATCAAACGAGCTTACCTGTGAAGTTTGATCTTGATTGTATCCGGGGTCCCATCGAAGTAAATAAGTCCCACCCCGACCCTATCTTATTTCCATAAGCCCCATAAGCTGCAACGAGAAAGCTTTGAATTAGACTGAAGTAGGTTACCGCGCGACAGGCTGTCATGGAGTTGGCTACTAAGGGAGCATATGCATGGAGCTGCGTCTTTTTGGCTTTGAAGTGTGTGGTTCGCCTAGCGGGAAGCGGGGGTACTACCTTGTTATTTACTTCGATGGGACCCCGGATACAATCAAGATCAAACTTCACAGGTAAGCTCGTTTGATCACTAAATTTTATAATGTAGTAATCCTATAAATAATTCATTTTACTCAAAGGGTTTCACCAAAGACATTGTAATAGTAAACTAGACCCACTCGTAGCGCTAGTGTCGCGTTGCAAATTGAATGGTCTGAAATCGGCCATATTGGGGGCAACATCGTTTATTGATGTGTCATGTACATTGTATTGTTATGAAAGATCGTATTGTAATAGTTCTGATACTTATGCAATTTCCTTGATAATGGTTAAAGTGTGTGCGGCATTCAACTGCGCAAAGCGCAAAACAAAAGAGTGCACACTCTCATTTCACAAGTAAGTATACATTTTCGCTATTTCCTTCAGATTATTTTGGTACGTAAATTAGAGGCTCCTGACATATTTTTAGAACCTAGACCAAATTTATAATCGAATTTGAAAAATAATCTCGAAAATCTGACTTGAATAGTTAACATCATGATTTATTACTATTACCTCCTCCAATCTTCCTCGTTCATAATGAAATTTGAAACTCCTAATATAGGTACCTTCCAAAACTAGACAAAATTCTTAGTTGAACAAAAAATAATCACAAAAGCTGACGATATTAGTTAAAACATCATGCTATTTTACTGTTACCCCCTCCATTCACCCTTTTTCATAATCAAATTTGAAATACCTGATATAAGATCCAAAACTAGACCAAATTCATAGTTGAACAAAAAAAGAATCACAAAAATCTGACGATATTAGTTAACACATCATGATATTTTACTGTTACCCCCTCCATTCACCCTTTTTCATAATCAAATTTGAAATACCTGATATAAGATCCAAAACTAGACCAAATTCATAGTTGAACAAAAAAAGAATCACAAAAATCTGACGATATTAGTTAACACATCATGATATTTTACTGTTACCCCCTCCATTCACCCTTTTTCATAATCAAATTTGAAATACCTGATATAAGATCCAAAACTAGACCAAATTCATGGTTGAACAGAAAAAGAATCACGAAAATCGGACGAGAATTGTGGCCTAAATAAGTTTGTAAATCGTCATATATGGTTAGATATTCCAAAGACAAGCAACTCCCACAGTTTGTCTCTGTTGAAAATATTGCATAAAATTCATTTAAAAACTGTGTTGTCATAATAATAATTGACGTTTTTAATGATTTTAGACTAGTTTTCATCAAGATAATACAAAATATGTTTTCTATGAACACATACACAAACTAGCTATCCTCACAATTCAAAAAGCGCGCGTGAAGTTGCCCCCAATATGTCCGCCAATGCTCTCTTCAATTTGCAGTAGGCGGCGTCTGAAATCCACGTACAGTTGTAGGGCCTTGGGTTTCACACAGCACTGCAGGAGAGGATCGGGGCGGAGAACCATTGATCTTGAGCAGGGAGTACTAACCGAATATCGCGGTTCCAGCCGAATATCTGTTCCTGATTTAATTGGTTGTTTTTTCTCCTGCCCTTGCTATATGTACCAGCTCTTATTCGTTGTCAGGTGGTGGACTTCGGAAGTCTTGTCAGTTTGTCCCATTCCATTGATCGGTGCCCTTGGTGCTTTGCTCTTATAAAACTTAAATAACTACTCAGTCATGCAGCATGACTAATAGAGCGAATTTTAAAAAGAAAAGTTGTGGATAACATTAGATTAGGTACTTAAATTCTGATCGTTGAGGCCAACCATGTTCTGAATAAAACTAAGGATTTGATTTTCCTTTGATATCATATGCGGACTATTTGTTTTTTTAGTGTTTTTTGTTTGTTACACTATTTTAGTGTATTGATAGTACCATTGTTACACATACTCTCATTTAGTTGTTTAATTGATAAAATGTGCGTTTGGCGACATGGGAGAACACCCACGCCAAAAATAAAAGGAAAAAAAAAAAAAAAAAACTAAGGATACAGCCGTGTGACGAGATCGCAAAGAAAATTTTAGAACACGCAGCCGAACTCGAAAATTTGGTCAATTATGGGCATTATTCACCTAAAATTGATTTTTCTTATTTTATGAATCTTAGAGATCTGGGAGTGGTTGCAATCGTCTCAGCACTAAAAAATACTTCGACTGTGACACCCCACATGCCCTTTTGCCAAAAAACCCATTTTTTAAAAGCATTTTTTGGGCTATTAAATTGTAAATTTGAGCCTGCAATTCTGGAGCAATCGTTATGGCCACCGAAGTTGACCTGTCTTTTCCAAGACGGATTTTTCTGAGTTGAACCGAATTTTTACGCCATTTTTAAAGGGAGTTATCGTCTGGAAATACACTCACATTTCAACGCTGAGCCGATCGCAATTCGTTCGAGTTCTCAAGTATAGAAAAATCAAGAAATGCCAATTTTTCCGAAGAATGTTCAAAACTCAGGATATTTTCGCAGTTAAACGTCATTTCATCCCTTAAATTCCGCTGTAACAATAACATTGACCGCGCAGTTGAAAAGCTGCTAAAGTAGCAAAAGTTCCAGTCATGCAACATGGTTTTCCAGAAAACGTACGGTAAATATATCTTAGTGTTTGAAAAATTGCTGGACCTAGTTTCAATGGACTTAGTACCTACCCTAAAAAACATATTCCACGAGACCTCACATGCCTATACAGGGTGATTCCCTCGCAGATGCAAAAAAAAAAAAAAAAAAAAAAAAATTTGGGTGAAACTTCATCAAAAATGGAGTAAAATGCCGCCAACTGCATATTTTTTATCTCAATCCGTTCTCGAGATATGATTTTTTAAAGGTTTTTTCAGGAAAACCGTGTTTTTTCCCTTTTAAACTCAAATTTCTCCACTTTATTTCATTAAATTTTAACTTTTGACCACATTTTCGGAATCAGCATTAAATTTACTATAAGAATAGTGTACTTGGGTTCTTAAAAAGTACCATCCAAAGGCCCTCACATCAGGTCAAACATTGACGATTTTGAAAAAAGAATATTTCTGAACATCTTTAAAACTTTACTACTCTTCCAAAACGAATCCTGGAAACTGGCAAATCTCATGAAAACTGCTTCATCTAATACTCTTTCCAACGGTATAATCAAGTTTACTTTTATTTTGTTATTTAGTGGAGAAAATTATGTTTAAATGTTAAAAAATGTGGGTTTTTCAATGAAATTGTTGGTTTTCTCGAAAGATGACCCTCCATGAACCTACGAGTATGGGGTCGGTTTCTATGTATTTTTTCACGCTGTATCGAATGGTAACATTTATAGATCTCTCCAACTCCGTTGTAACCGAGTTTTACTCTTAAAATCGCAAATGTTTAGTTTGTTTGTTACGATTAAATGTATGTGTGTTATTAGGTGAAACTAGTTAATTGAAGTGTAAAACTCGATTATAACGGAGTTGAGAGATATGCAAGAGTTTCCATTCGATCCAGCGAGAAAAAATACATAGAAACCGACCCCATACTCGTTGGTTCATGGAGGGTCATCTTTCGAGAAAACCAACAATTTCATTGAAAAACCCACATTTTTTAACATTAAAACATTATTTTCTTCCCTAAATAACAAAATAAAAGTAAAATTGATAATACCGTTGGAAAGCATATTAGATGAAGCAGTTTTCATGAGATGTTCCAGTTTCCAGGATTCTTTTTAAAAGAGTAGTAAAGTTTTAAAGATTTTCAGAAATAATATTTTTTCAAAATCATCAATGTTTGAACTGATGTGAGGGTCTTCGGATGGTACTTTTTAAGAACCCAAGTACACTATTCTTATAGGAAATTTAATGCTGATACCGAAAATGAGGTTGAAAGTTAAAATTAAATGAGGCAAAGTGGAGAAATCCGAGTTTAAAATGAAAAAGCACTGTATTCCTGCAAAAACCCTTAAACAATCATATCTCGATTACGGATTGAGATAAAAATATGCGGTTGGCGGCATTTTACTCCTGTCAAAATTGGGGCTAATAACAGAAGAAGCTACACGAACGCAAATTACAACCACAACGGAATTATATTCAAAATACAGAAATTACAATCACAATATAGGTACATAAGGTTCACTATTCCAACAACAATGCAATAAAACCAAGAACAAAGATTTTCTCGTGTTCGCGTCTCTCATCTCTCTTGGCAACGATGTTCATTGTTAATAATGTACTGTAGTTCCCGGTTGCGAACATCCTCCCACCTAAGTTTTCGATAAACTTCTTGAAAACTTATAATTTCAGTCCACAAATCGAAGAGGTTTCTTGACTGTTCTCCCTCTAGTCGTCTTCTTGATATACTGTTCAGTCCGATCTTCTCTGGCAACGATGGGTGTAGAAGACGTCAAAATCGGTTCGGCAGGGCTGCAAAACTTCTCATTGGGTTTAGAAACAATTTTTTCGATGGTGTCTTCTCCAGAAACGCAGGATTCAGCTTCTAAAAGCGGGTACAACCGTTGTATTGGTCGTAGACATGTGCCAGTAGTTGTTTTCAACCGCACAAGGTGGGTGATGCCATCCTTCCCAGTAAGGAGTTCAATGACTCGAGCAAGAGGCCAGTCAATTCTTTTGACGGTGTCATTGCCAATCAAGACGACATCTCCAACTTTGATCTTGTCATATTTATTGGACTTGTACCGTATTTGTAGCTGTCCCAGGTATTCGCTCCGAAATCGGGCTCTAAAGTCTTTGTGGTGAAATCCACCACCTCTTTTCAACAGCCCTTTTCAGGGCTACCAAAAAGAGGTAGGCACACCACAAAAATATTTATAAGACGTCGAGTTACAACTCCGTCAAACAAAATATTTCACCAGAGAGAAAATACTAAATTCTCTCCCAAAAGTGAAATATTAAAGAATAACACGCAAGGCGACCTCCCCAAACATTTACTGGGGGAGAGATGCGACAAACATCTCGAAACAAGTCGCCTTGAATGAGAACACGCAAGGCGACCTCCCCAAACATTTACTGGGCGAGAGAGATGCGACAAACATCTCGAAACGAGTCGCCTTGAATGAGAAACCTCAAACAGGAAAACTCAAGGTCGTTCAGCCACCCCCGGGGACCCCGTCAAAGCGACGGACGCAGGGAAACCACCTCGGAAGACCAACTCAGCTATCATATGCACAGATACTGAGAAAACACTGTGCGAACCAATGAGATTGCACAGTCGAATTTATGAAATTGAGCGAGCCAATCCGAAGCTAGTTTGATCGTACCAAATTAGTTGACGAAACTAATTTGCATACTAACCATAAAGTGGCCACCACTTTTTGATTATAAATACCTCGCTCAGAGCCTGGCATTTATTTCCACTCTCCGCTCTCGACGACGACACACTCTGAAGTACGAAGAATTCTACACGCTCTAAGCTGACGAACCTTCTGCTACACGAAGTCATCTCAAGAACGATTTTCTACTGCTTTCTACAAGCCAGTCCTTCTCTCCACGCAGATCTCGCATTGGCATCTACGAGTCCAGTGATTATTCATCCTGCTCATTGCCCAACGTAGTTCATCTGTTAGGACGCCACCCGGTGCAGCTATCGATATCCTCTTTAGCTCGCACGCCCGAGGGACGTTCCGAGCCGTGTCGCCCGGATTACGTAGCCTTAAGCTCGTAATCGACCGCTGTGGGCACGCCGGTAAATTACTCAGCTCCTCCGCTCTAATTTACCGTCTAAGGAAGCCTTTTTCAAGGCTACGAGGTAGGACCCTGCCATCCGAGCATTGGAAAGACGCTCTGGCAAGCGAGTCCACCTCCAAAACCCTCTATTTTTCACACATAGAGGCATCGAAACGAGCTAAAACTCGATCAATTCGATGGAACGCCGGCCTTCCTACTTCCCCTTGCAAGGGGAGGAGGACGACGGCGAAGCCGGGCAGAGTAGCCCACGTAGTGCGCCCTACCGGCCACACGGCGAGTCCGCTGAACCCAGCGACAGCGCAAGGCGCGACCCTCACGTCCGGATCGCCTTCTCGCCCGACGTATTCGTTCGAGAAACTTTCGAACAAGCCTCGCCTATACAAAAGATCGAGGAAACCTTTCAGACTCGCTCTGAAGCCGATCATTACGATTCGACCAAGCTGTCCGAATACCCACGATATTCGACGCAGGCTTACCCGGCCGATCCGAGTGTCAAATACACTCCAAATGCACAAAAAGCGAAGGATACTTTTCAGTACCTCAACCAAGCTCAACATATTCCCCTTTCAGATATAAATCTAAGGCCGGAATATTACAAAACGGCTCAGTACCAGACTGATCGAACCCAGCACTTGCTACGCGAGCCTAGCGCTCCACGCGGCTGCGACACGGACTATCTCCCCTTTCAGTCCGCCAAACCAGTTGACCTTGGCGGCTCCGCCCGCATTCCTCGCGGGGGTGACCCGGAGACCAACCCGCATAACCGGGATATAAATGTCCGACTTGGCCTACCTACGCCAAGTAAAACCTATATAAATCCACTACAAATGGTGACCCCGCCTTTGAACAGGCTCAACACGGAGCATTTCGTTCCCTCTTATGAAGCTAGTGGATTTCAGGGAACCACTGCGGGCGTACGACCCCCGCCGGGCCTCTACGCCCCACATCTCACGCAACATCCCTCTACACAAGGTAGCTTTCAAGCACTTTTAGAGGAGATGGGAGATTATCAAAAACCAGTCTTCCAAAAGAAGAATATCGATCCACTCGCCGAGTTCGATCAATACTGCGTGAGAAAACACCTGAGAACGCAAAACGAATGCTTCTCTGCTATATACAAGTGGGTACCAGAAGAAATGAGGGAAGCTATCGACTCAGCTTACCTCACGGCACCCCACGCACCCTACGAAGAGGCCAAACAGCGCCTCCAACGAGAATATGGGTTGTCCTTACAGGACAGGCTCCTCGCACTCGAGGACCCCGCATCTCTCGCCAAAAAACCCAGCACAAAGTACCACGAGATGTACTCGAAAGCTGTTGGGTACTTTTCGGAAGCTCTAATCACTCAAAAGTGGATCGAGACTCTTCCCATCGAAGCACGAGGTATGGTCGCAGCTCAGCCTACCACGACCTCCCGGCTCGACCTAGCTGATACGCTACACGCGTACAGAACAGAGAATACTTCTCTGAACATACGAGGAGTAGAATCTACTACGAATTCCATAAATACTGGTTTCAAAAAGGCCCTCCCGAAGCAAGCTGAGTTCAAACCTCAACCAGTGGAGAGTAAGCCTCACAAACCGACGGCCTATGTCTGTCGTAACCACGCACGTTTCGGTAACGAAACTCGCAAATGTGCAGACCCAGAACACTGCACTTGGAAGACGAACACTGCTTCCAAAACTAACAGAAAGGCTGCGACTATAAGCCAGCCTAAAAACCGGGTGTCTACCGAAAATACTCAGCGATCGGTACAAGAAAGTACCGTTCCAACTTCCGACACAGAGAATTCGGAAAACGAATAACTGCCAGTGTATCTGAGCCTATACGCCGGCAGTCTACTGAGTATAAAAGGCTCTTTTTCAAGTGCAAACTAAATGGCACTGAATTTCTCATTGACACGGGAGCAGAAGTGAACATTCTGCCCCACAATGTCACAAAAAAATTGGGCTTGAAAATTCTCAAGTCCAACGTTAAGCTCACAGCAGCTAACGGAGCCCCTATAGACACACTAGGGCGAGCTGACACAACAATTAACATCGGCCTCGGGGACATGACCACCGAGTTTATGATCACGAAAGTTGATCTAGCGATCCTAGGTATCCCATTCCTCGAGTCTTGGGATATCGGAATACGGGTCAAACACAAGTACATTTATAAAGATAAAATAAAGTGCTATGCCGATCAAAAAATAGCTGCAGTCATGAACAAAAAGTTCACTGACGAACAAATTGCAGCTAATATCCCTCATCGTGACAATACTCCTCAACCAGAGGACGTGCAAATCACGGAGGACGAAAACATTCGCTCTATCATTAACGAATACAATGATAAAATGAGCAAAATTCATGGTAAATGGAAAAACAACGGGGTTTACCACCGTATAACCACGGAAGGAACACCAGTACACTTCCGAGCAAGACCCATGGCAGGCGAAAAACGGGCTCAAGTCAAAAGTACGTTTGACGAAATGCTTTCAGAAGGCATAATTGCACCATCGGATTCCGAATGGGCATCACCGTTACACTGTGTGCCAAAAAAAGACGGGTCATGGAGAATCACCGGCGATTACCGTTTCCTCAACGCGAAAACGAAGAAAGACGCCTACCCTCCTCCTCACATTCGCTCTTTCCAAGCGAATTTACATGATACGCAAATCTATTCAACAATAGATTTAAAATCAGCGTATTATCATATTCCGATGCACCCAGATGACGCTCATAAAACTGCGATTATTACACCTTTCGGTCTTTATGAGTTTAAGAAAATGAGCATGGGTTTGGCCGGAGCGGCTCAAACATGGCAAAGATACATGGACAGCATCATGCGAAAATTTGATTTCGCATTTGTATACCTAGATGACATCCTGGTGGCTTCTAAAAATTATAACGAACACATGAACCACCTCAGACAAATTTTTGACAAACTAGGGGAACACGGACTTCGAGTAGGTTTTGATAAATGCATTTTTTCGAAACCTACCGTCGATTTCCTAGGTTTCACTATCTCGAAGGAGGGGATAATTCCTAAACGAGACAAAATAGAAGCCATAGAACAATTTCCTAGGCCAGTAGACGTACGAAGTCTACGCAGATTCCTAGGTATGTGTGGTTTCTACCGAGCATGCTCAAGCAAATTCGCTCACACGGCACAACCTCTGTATGACTCCATTCAGTCAAACAAAAAAAATGACAGAACACCTATCGAATGGACATCAGAGAGAGATAAAGCTTTCAACAGCTTAAAGCAAGCAATGATCAAAGCAACATTGCATAACATTGCTCACCCACACCCTACGGCGGAGTGGAGATTAGTCTGTGACGCGTCCGACACACACATCGGAGCGGCACTAGAACAAGAAATTACAGACAAACATGGCTCGAAATCGTACCAACCATTGGGATTTTTCAGTAAAGAAATTCCAGAACAATGGAAGAACAAAGCATCGTTCGACAAGGAAATGTTCGCCGTTTACCAAGCGTGCATTCACTGGCACAACGACTTGGACGGCAGATCTTTCCATATTTGTTCGGATCACAAGCCTCTGTTAGGCACGATGCTTAAGAAGAATGCACATTTTTCTAAAATGAGATTAAGATGGCTAACATACATCTCTCAAATGACGAGTGACATTCGTCATATTTCCGGAGAGAGCAACGTCGTCGCCGACGCACTCTCCAGACCCTTCGATCCGGTTGAAATTCAAACGAAATCGATTTCAACCCAGACGGACGAGGGTCCACCCATAGCTGAAATTTCGAAAATTACGGCTGCAATAGAATGCAATCTTCTACTGCACATTTCAAATTCACAAATTCGCTCTCCCCCTACCGCGGAGGACAAATTGAAACTCACACGAGTTGAATTCTCTCAAGGAGAAATTTGGTGTAACCTAGACCTAGGACACCCTAGACCTTATATTCCAAACGAAATAAGGGAAGAAATAATAAGCCAAATTCACAATTTGGGACACCCAGGTATACACTCTACAGTGTATAAAGTTAAACAACGATATTTTTGGCACGGACTACGTGCAGATGTCTCAAACTGGGTCCGAGCGTGCGAAACTTGCCAACGAGCAAAAATCACGCGCTCCGTGAAGCTCCCTTACTCCGAATTTGAAACGGCAAACAAATTTTCACACGTACACGTGGATATTACCGGACCCTTACCTTTAGCAAAAGGAGGGAAACGTTACATTTTGATGATGGTTGATAGAGCAACGGGTTGGCTAGAGGCAGTCCCTCTTAACAACATCGAAACAACCACAATTACAACTGCCTTTATCAATATTTGGGTAGCTTCAAAGGGCGTACCTAAATACATCACAAGTGATCAGGGCACCCAATTTGAATCAGATCTGTTTAATTCCATTATGGAACGTCTCGGAGTAAAACATACTCACACGTTACCATACAAACCATCAACAAACGGTATGGTAGAACGCAGAAATAGATCTTTGAAAGAGGCTCTCAAAGCTCAAAACGAAAATTGGCTCGATGCACTTCCCAAAGTTCTACTCGCCATGCGTACGGCAGTAGACCCGGCGACCGAAACTACGCCTTTCCAAAAAGTTTACGGGATTGACGTACCACTCCCAGGAGACATTTTCGTAACTTCTACGAACCTTTCGGAACCTCTTTTCTTCCGACCTACGCATATTAAACATAATAATACGAAATATGCCGTAAACATGCCCAAAAATTTGGATACATGTACTCATGTCTATATCAGAGTGCCCACGCAGCTCACCTCTCTGCAATGTCCTTACACGGGACCATTCAAAGTGGTTAAAAGAGATAAGTTTTCGGTTACTGTGCAAATTGGCGAACATACTAAAAAAGTTCCCAAACAGCAAATCAAGCCAGCTTATACTCTACACTCGGAAGAAGCTGTATCGCAAGGACAATCTGTGTCACAAAACCAGACAGAAAAAAAGGAGAAAACTCCCCGGAAATCCGCCAGAGGGCGCGTTCCTTCTACCAAATTTGACGAAAAGTGGGTGACTGCACTCAAGACAGGCCACGCCCATTTTTCTCGGGTAGGAACAGTGGGAGGTATAAATATGGAACACCCCACAGCCAGAGATCATACCAATCTCAACCATGGCAGCCTCCAGCTCTCCAATGCTCACCGAGGAAGTAGAAGAATTTCTCCTCGCAGAGGAAACCCTCCCTGCTCCGCTCGGCCCGCTCCCGCCTTCGCCAAAACGAGAGACAGAGAAGACGACGAACGCTCCCACAGAGGTGGTTTGGACGAGGCCCCGGCCCTTCCAACCACCAGCTCCACCCGCCCAACCACTGCCTACACCTCCGCCCGCTCACCAGCTACCAGCGGTACCCCGACAGTGGATAAGCTCGGGCGACGTGCCGGTGCCTCGCTGGGAGGAAATGAGCACTGCGGGGTGGTCAGAGCCAAGCACTTCTCGGGCTCCTCCGCAACAGCCCAGCCGCGGCCGCGGGCCGAACCCTCGCGGGTTTGGCTCCCGTCGGCAGAGCTCGGGCCGGCCACGGCCGCCCCGCGGCGCTCGTCGAAACCGACGAGGCCGGGGCGCACCACAGGAGCGGGACGCGAGGCCTGCACCTCCGCCTCCGCCCCAACTGGCGAGGTTCTCCTACGGAGAATTCCGAGTAGACCTCCCAGTTCTCCCCCATCGGCGTCGTCGTTGATAACGCGACGTCTTGGGGAGGCCCCTGTGGTGAAATCCACCACCTCTTTTCAACAGCCCTTTTCAGGGCTACCAAAAAGAGGTAGGCACACCACAAAAATATTTATAAGACGTCGAGTTACAACTCCGTCAAACAAAATATTTCACCAGAGAGAAAATACTAAATTCTCTCCCAAAAGTGAAATATTAAAGAATAACACGCAAGGCGACCTCCCCAAACATTTACTGGGGGAGAGAGATGCGACAAACATCTCGAAACAAGTCGCCTTGAATGAGAACACGCAAGGCGACCTCCCCAAACATTTACTGGGCGAGAGAGATGCGACAAACATCTCGAAACGAGTCGCCTTGAATGAGAAACCTCAAACAGGAAAACTCAAGGTCGTTCAGCCACCCCCGGGGACCCCGTCAAAGCGACGGACGCAGGGAAACCACCTCGGAAGACCAACTCAGCTATCATATGCACAGATACTGAGAAAACACTGTGCGAACCAATGAGATTGCACAGTCGAATTTATGAAATTGAGCGAGCCAATCCGAAGCTAGTTTGATCGTACCAAATTAGTTGACGAAACTAATTTGCATACTAACCATAAAGTGGCCACCACTTTTTGATTATAAATACCTCGCTCAGAGCCTGGCATTTCATTTCCACTCTCCGCTCTCGACGACGACACACTCTGAAGTACGAAGAATTCTACACGCTCTAAGCTGACGAACCTTCTGCTACACGAAGTCATCTCAAGAACGATTTTCTACTGCTTTCTACAAGCCAGTCCTTCTCTCCACGCAGATCTCGCATTGGCATCTACGAGTCCAGTGATTATTCATCCTGCTCATTGCCCAACGTAGTTCATCTGTTAGGACGCCACCCGGTGCAGCTATCGATATCCTCTTTAGCTCGCACGCCCGAGGGACGTTCCGAGCCGTGTCGCCCGGATTACGTAGCCTTAAGCTCGTAATCGACCGCTGTGGGCACGCCGGTAAATTACTCAGCTCCTCCGCTCTAATTTACCGTCTAAGGAAGCCTTTTTCAAGGCTACGAGGTAGGACCCTGCCATCCGAGCATTGGAAAGACGCTCTGGCAAGCGAGTCCACCTCCAAAACCCTCTATTTTTCACACATAGAGGCATCGAAACGAGCTAAAACTCGATCAATTCGATGGAACGCCGGCCTTCCTACTTCCCCTTGCAAGGGGAGGAGGACGACGGCGAAGCCGGGCAGAGTAGCCCACGTAGTGCGCCCTACCGGCCACACGGCGAGTCCGCTGAACCCAGCGACAGCGCAAGGCGCGACCCTCACGTCCGGATCGCCTTCTCGCCCGACGTATTCGTTCGAGAAACTTTCGAACAAGCCTCGCCTATACAAAAGATCGAGGAAACCTTTCAGACTCGCTCTGAAGCCGATCATTACGATTCGACCAAGCTGTCCGAATACCCACGATATTCGACGCAGGCTTACCCGGCCGATCCGAGTGTCAAATACACTCCAAATGCACAAAAAGCGAAGGATACTTTTCAGTACCTCAACCAAGCTCAACATATTCCCCTTTCAGATATAAATCTAAGGCCGGAATATTACAAAACGGCTCAGTACCAGACTGATCGAACCCAGCACTTGCTACGCGAGCCTAGCGCTCCACGCGGCTGCGACACGGACTATCTCCCCTTTCAGTCCGCCAAACCAGTTGACCTTGGCGGCTCCGCCCGCATTCCTCGCGGGGGTGACCCGGAGACCAACCCGCATAACCGGGATATAAATGTCCGACTTGGCCTACCTACGCCAAGTAAAACCTATATAAATCCACTACAGTCTTCTTTTAGTTTGATTCGTTGCAACCTGGCCTTCTTAAAATCAACTTTCTCTATAACATCTAATTCAGGCAGTCCATTCTGTCTTATGTCCTGAATAAAGAGGGATGGTGTGATTGGAGTGGCTTCAGAATCTCCTTCAGTTATGAAAGTGAGCGGCCTCGAATTTAACACGCTCTCACAGTCACAAAGAACTGTGGCCATTTCCGAATAGGAAAGAATGGACCGTCTTAGAACTTTCCGAAGTAAGCGTTTTGTGAGACCTATGAGTCGTTCCCACCAACCACCCCCACCATGCAGTAGTTGGAGGATTGAACTTCCAGTCTATTTGTCGAACTTCACAGTATTCCGTGACTTTGGACCAGTCAATTCTTTGTAATAGATTGAAAGCACCAACAAAATTGGTACCCTGGTCACTGTAAATCCTGGCTGGTCGACCTCGTCGTGCAATGAAACGTCGCAGTGCTTGTAGAAAATCGTCAGTTGATAGAGATAGAAGCAACTCGAGGTGGACTGCCCTAGTTAAGGCACAAGTGAAAAGACATATCCATGCCTTCTGCTGTTTCTTAAAAAAAATTGGGCCAGCTAAATCTACTCCCACCACTTCAAATGCAGAAGCTTCTCTCACTCTATCCAAAGGCAATGGAACAGTAGGTGCTTCCAGTTTCTTTGACTCGTAACGTTTGCAAATTGCACATGTTGACGTCACAGTTTTCAGTGTTCTCCTCCCACCGAGTATCCAGAACCTCTCACGAGTAGCCCTTGCTCACCAACATGGCATTCTCGTTCATGGATACTCCTAATCAGTCTCGTGACAACAGGATGTCCCTTGGGGAGTAAAATGGGGTACCTGAAATCTTCACTATCAGGCCTGTTGGAAATTTTCGTTTTCAAACGAATCAGTCCTGTATAGTCTTTAAATGGACTCAACATCTTGATCTTTGAATCCTTAACACCCTGAAATATTTCACATTGTACCATTTTTAGAACCTGAATCTCAGCAGCAATAATTTCTTCCATAGTGAGTGGCCCTCTCTTTCTCACATAGTAGTCTGAGCCCACTGATCTAGAATTATTCGTGAATCGTTTAATCCAGGCAACCATCCTAATTAATTTTGGGTACTGAGAAAAGTAGCGGTAGTACCAATCTTTAGGAAGGGATTCTTTAGATGAAGTGGCAACCATGGAGGTGGTAGTAACAGTTTTCCTCCTTTCCTTACTGATTAAATCTTCATCATATTCTGAAGGAACTGAGGGCCACTGTCCTTGAGGTTGGTAAAGCCATTCTGGACCCTCCCACCATCGAGATTCCACAAAGGCCTTCCCATGACAACCCCGAGATGGTAGATCAGCAGGGTTGAGAGTCCCAGGTACATGATGCCAGTTTTCGATGTTAGTCAACTTTCGAATTTCGTTGACCCTGTTCAACACAAAAGGAGCCCAATTTTCCTCACGTTTTAGCCAAGCAAGGACTGTGGACGAATCACTCCAAAAATACGATTCACAGTCTATGGTGATGGTTTTGCGAATAGTATTATACAGACGAGCTCCAATCATAGCAGCAAGCAGTTCCTTTCGTGGAATAGTAGTATTCTTAGGTGCTACACGTGCCTTAGATTGAATTAACTGGACTCGTTGGTTAACTGAATTTTCCACTCGCAAGAATACTACTGTGCCATAAGACGTCTCGCTTGCGTCACAGAATGTGTGAATACTCCAGTGAGACACGTTTGCCATATTCGGTAACCACCGAGGAATCTTCACATTCCGAAGATATTCAATTTCTCCGGCCCACTGCAAAAATAAGTTCTGAATATGTTGAGGCACTTCATCATCCCATTCTAATTTTAGTCCCCACAATTCTTGAATCAGAAGACGAGGGTAGAGGGTGACAGGACTAGCAAAGCCAAGTGGATCGAAGATCTTGTGAGCAGCAGATGCGATGATACGTTTTGTAATTTTCCCATCGTTGGGTAGCTTCAGTGACTCACTACTGAGACTAAGGGTGTCGTCTTTCCTATCCCAACATAGGCCAAGCACAGCAGTTTCCGTGTGGGTGTTCAGCGTCAAATTCGTGGATTCCCAGCCACGCAACTCGAATTTCCCGTCAGACATCACAGATGTAGCTTGGGTAACAAAAGTATCCACTTCATTTCTAGAATCAAGGCTTGTCACAACATTATCAACGTAAAAACATTTTAGAAGAGTTTCGATGGTTGATTTAGAATATTCAGAATTTCCTATTTCAATGGCCTTCAAAATGTCATATAAATGGTGCTGAATTACGGCTCCCAATAGAAAAGGACTAGAAGTGAGCCCGAAAACGACTCTTTTATGGCGATACACTTTAATGTTTCCCTCAGAATCGCGCCACAAAAACTTCAAAAAATTTCGATCGCTTTGCGAAATCCCTATTTGTAAAAAAGCTCGTCGAATATCAGCTATGATACCGAATCTGTTGAGTCGAAATCCGTGTAAAAGAGGCGCAATCTGCTCTATTAGGTTACACCCCTTTTCTAAACACATGTTCAGAGAAGGTGAGTTCTTCTCTCGAGCGGAAGCATCAAATACAGGTCTAATTTTCGTAGTGCTGTTTAGTTTAACAATATGGCGATGAGGTAAGTAGTGCCCTTCCACAGAATTCTCTGACACCTCTTCTATTACCCCTTCATCAATCCACTCTTGAAAAACCTTATTGTAGTCAGCCATAAATCCATCATTTTCTAGCTTCCTCCACGTCGAGTTCATACGTTTGAGAGCTAGGTCGTAGTTACTTGGAAGGGGCGAATGTTCATCCTTCCACGGTAGTCTCACTTCGTACCTACCCTCCTCATCAATTTTCAAGTTCTCAGAAAATTTGCGCTGAGCATCTTTCTGCAATTCAGCCTTACATTTACTCTCTACGGGATCCTCAATTCCTAGAATTTCTAGTTTCCAAAGATCAGCAACATTCATTTCATTAACTAGCATGGAAGTTGTCAACATCCCTAAAGTAGATTTATAAAATTTAGTGGGGAGTTTGCCGGAAATGGTCCAGCCCAGTACAGTTTCAACTCCCACCATTGTCCCTGAGGAAAATTTATGGATATTTCCAGTGTACATAGAAAAGGCAACATCTGCTCCCAGTAACAACTCGATGGGACCACAATCTGCTAACATCTGTGAAAGGTCAAGGCCACAAGCACGCATTTCATCGACCCATGGTCCTCTAGGTAAGGTAGGTAAATCCCCACAAATAGCATCTTGGCCCAAAACCTCCACTGAACAAATTTGGTCACCTGAGAGCTTTGACAAATTAATTTTATATCGACAATGTGTGGTCATACCTGTCTGGCGTCCTCCAAAAAGCGAATGATGTAAGGATTCCTGACCCTCGGCTTGATATCCCATTTTCACAGCAGTGTCATTCAAAATGTAGGATCGTTGAGCTGCAGTGTCAAACACGGCGCGTACATTCAGGGTTTTCCCACAAGATCCTCGTAGTCCAACTCTGAGAGTAGGCAAAAGAACACTGGAATCGCAGGTAAGACTAGCAGTACTGGTCACATTCACAGGATTTGTGGCTACAGTCTTTGCGTTATCAGCTGCACCTGAAAAATTACTCGCCGCAGTTTTTGTTGTGATAGGTTTACCCTTAATATGTGTATAATTAGGGCATAAGGTAATGTTATGTCTCCTATCACATAATGGACACGATGTTTTCACGCGACATATTTTAGATGAATGCGAACGCTTCAAACAGAGGTAACAACACTTTGCGTTCTTCACAATTCTCAATTTATCTTCCAAATTCATTTCCCTAGCTTTGAAGCAGTCAGAACTGTCATGTGTGGGTTGGGAACAAAAAATGCAAGGAGTACGTCCACTCTGAGTTGAAAGGTTGGCAGCAGTAGGTACCCCCTTGCGTTTCCCTTCTGTCTTTTCATGGAGTGGTTTCCTATCCCCAGATTTGATAGAGGTCGAATCGTCAGACATACCAAACCTCTGCATGGCTAGGGTGATTCTTTGCTCACTCTCCACCTCAGTCTTCATAAAAGTACGCAGTCTTTTAAGCCTTTCCTCTGGTTCGTCAAACTCATCCCTAGTGCAACTGCGTTTCCAGGCCCTAAGAAATTCGGGTGACAAACAGGACTCTAATAGTGGACACAAAATTGCGGCACATTTGCCAGAAGTCACACCCAAAATTTCAAGAAAACGGAGATGACCCTCTAGTTCATCATATAAAACGTCCAACTCCAGTGTTTCAGATTTGGCCATGTCTATGACTATGCTTAACATTTCACGAATATACACCTCTATGAGGATGTCCTCACGCCCATAACGTTCCGTCAAGGCATCAACAGCAGCCTGGTAACTCTTTTTATCTTTAGAGGGTGGAAAACTCTGCAAAAGTTTCCTAGGACGGGATCCCTCTTTTGTGCCTTCAACCAAAATACGGAACTTATGGTAGGTAGGTATGTTTTCGTCCTCATGAATTTGCTCAAATTGGCCCCAAAATGGTAACCAATTTTTCAACTGACCATCAAAATAACCGTTCAATTTGGGTAGTGTATTTAGGTTAAACGACTTGTTATGATCTATAATAGAAGTGGTATTACTTACATGACTTACATCATCTGGAGAATTGGAACTTACGAGATCTTGAATCTGAACATTCATCACTTCGTACTTCGTCTCGTACTCAGTAGCTGCCACAGTTTCCTTGTCCAAATCTTCATCCGTAATCGATGTATCTTCCACCATGATCAAGAATATTTCTTCGTCAACCGCACGGAGTTTTTCCCATTCCCTCTGTAAAATCGCGAACGTCGCTCTTGCTTCAGTATCTCTTTTCGCCTTCAAATGTCCATCTAAGGCAGTATAATTCCGTGTGAACGATTTCCGAAGAACAGTGCGTCGTTTCTTAAGAGCTTCCATATCGCCGATGTTATTATAGTTCAATCACTTGACGAAAATGAATCTCGCCCCACGTTGGGCGCCACGATGTCAAATTTGGGGCTAATAACAGAAGAAGCTACACGAACGCAAATTACAACCACAACGGAATTATATTCAAAATACAGAAATTACAATCACAATATAGGTACATAAGGTTCACTATTCCAACAACAACGCAATAAAACCAAGAACTAAGATTTTCTCAAGTTTCACTCAAATTTTTTTTTACATCTGCGAGGGAATCACCCTATATAACTGAAACCTTCAAGATCCCCCATTGGCACCCATGGGTGTATAATGGTCTACTTAGGACCCACCTAAATCGATTGATTGTACGTCCAAAATGAAACGAAAACTACACCCCACATGCCTATGTAACCAAAAACGCAGAAAAACCCATTTTTACACCCAGTTTTTCACCCTTAGGTGCGTACCTAGTAATCGGGCTGGCTAGTTTTTTGTACCATAACTAGAGACCAAACAGAACTTTTGTGCAATATTTCAGCTTTTTTAAAATGATTCTAGAGGTTTTTGCTACTTTTCATGGTTTCTGGACCATTTTGCGGCGGTCAGAGATCCCTGCCAACAGACCTCGTTTTGTGTCTTCCTATCAAGAATTCTCAAAATAAGCGAAGATAGATGTCCGAAGTTATGTCTTCAGGAGCTTATATCATACCAAAAAAATCCTAGGAACTCGATTGACTTCAACTGGGTGACTAAGCTCGATAGCATATATATCAGTTTGTTGGAGTGAAAATGGATTGGGACGAGCTTAATTTTGACGCATTCCAAATCGATCGCAATAATATAACGGATGAATACTGGAACCTTTGCAGGAGCCTCGACATCCAAAGGACATGGAACTCCAAGTACAACCCATAATTCCGTGACATCCTGGAGTATGATGGACGACAGGGATACCTAGGGAAGGCGGGGAACATCCTGTAGTGGATTTATTATACATTTTACTTGGTGTAGGTTAGACAGTTGGGGGTGTTTGGCTTGTTGGTTTCGTGCGGATATTTCGTCCGTGAGAGAGTTTTTCGTGAAAACTCTCGGGCGAAATACTTTGTTTTGCGTGGGCTTAACCCGACGTCTTAAGTGTGTAATTCTACCTTGAGAATTTAAATGTGGTAGCCCTGAAAAGGGCTGATGAAAGTGTGTGGTTAATTCACCACACTTCCATCGAGAGCGACTGATTGCGCAATTGAGACTGGCGACAACAAACGTGGGCATGGGCAAGCTGAAATTCTACCCCAGGCGCAACAAGTACGAATTGGAAAACATCTGTTCCCTCTGCAGCCTCGAGGTCCCTGAGACATTGACCCACTCCTGCTTGTATGTCCTCTTTACAGCACATACAAAACATACTTCCTAGGTAGATATGTAAATAACCAGCACATGGAAGGAGTTGAATCGGTTTTAGCGAATTTTTGAAGAAAATTAAGCTATTGCTCTCGCCTCAAAATTTGTAGAATGTGAATTTTTGAAAACTTTTTATGCAGAAATCCGTTTTAGGGTAATCTGAATCATATTCTGAAGTTTAACGCATTTTTTTATGTATGTATGTATGTATGTATATATGTATGTATGTATGTATGTATGTATGTATGTATGTATATATGTGTCATTCCAGACGATAACTGTCCGTAGAATTGTGCTAGAAACTTCAAACAAATTTTAAAATGTTAAGGACACAAAACGAAAGTTCAAGTTCGTTGGCCAGCATGATCGGATTACATCTTCGGGTTGAAATTTTCAAAAATGTAGTCAAAAATTTCAAAATAGCCTGTTTTTTGCGATTTGTTGTGCGAAATATTTTTTTCAGCATATTAACATGTGGTATATTCGGAATCAGCGTAAAATTTCCTATAAGAATATGTATCAAGTTTTCAAAAATTTCAAAGTTGAAAAATCAGTCAAAAATCGAAATAATGCCGTTCGCTAGTTGTAAAAATCGGTAATATTTGCATGAAACATTATCCAAATTCAGATTGAACTACTCTTACGGAAGTATCCCTGTATAACCAATCCTAAAACCATGCTGTTTAAGGCTAGAACCATGCTGTAGATAGAATTTGATTCCATGTTTGTCTATCAAAATCATAAACTAAAATTTCTCTACACGATCAATAGCGACTGAAACGTCGAAGATTTCTTCAAAAATTCGCTCATTGGGTCATGCTGCATGACTGGACTTTTCGTTCTCTCCTCGATATGGGACATGACAAGAGGAAGATGAATGATCTATATCAATTGGCGCTGAGATTTCTCATGCTAAGAGCCTTTGTCCCCCCCCCCCTCTCTACATATTCTTTCTACAGAGGACATCCATTATTCCAGAGTGGCACCCAATGAAGTGCACTGAAGGGTAATGCCAGCGTTTAAGTTAATCGCCATTTTTTTTCCTTGCCTCTACTCCCTTATTTATCTCTCACTTATTAGTGACACAAGAAGTGTTAGTTGTGTCTTGTTAGCTTGCCAGTATATAATTTGTGTAATTGGAAGAAGAAATTTTGAATTGTTTATGATTTTTGGGGTAAGAGGAGTAACAATATTTTATTCATCTAAATTCGAACCAAGTACGAGCAGTTTTATCCCATTGTTTAGTGAAATCCGAACTCTTGTAACAATCATGTAAATGATTACTACAAATAAAGTGATTTGATTGATTGAGACCTAACATGCCTATGTGACTGAAACCTTCAAGATCCCCCATTTATGTACCCATTTTCACCGATAGCACCCATGGGTGTATAATGTTCTACTTAGGACCCACCTAAATCGATTGTACGTCCAAAATGAAACCGAAAACTACACCCCACATGCCTATGTAACCAAAAACACCGAAAACTCATTTTTACTCCCAGTTTTTCACCCTTATGTGCGGAGTAATCGGGCTGGCTAGATGTTTGGACCATAACTAAAGACCAAACAGAACTTTTGTGCAAAATTTTAGAGTTTTTAAACTGATTCTATAGGTTGTTGCCACCATTTCATAGTTTGTGGACCATTGTGCGGCGGTCAGAGAACCCTGCCAACAAACCGCGTTTTGTGTAGCCAAGCCTTTAAGGCTCACTTGGTAGTTTGTCTAGCTTATCTCGCTGCATCAAAATGGTCTCATTCAGGGGAGTACATTAGGTCCACTATTGTTTCTAATTTACATTAATCATCTAGCTAAACACCTGTCAGACGCTAAGGCCTTAGTCTTTGCCGACGATGCTGCCATCCTGGTAGAGGGCGGTAGTTGGGAGGAAGTACACGAGAGAGCTAACGTTGATTTGAATAGGATCAGCAATTGGCTCGAATGTAGCTCATTAACATTAAATCTTTAAAAAAACTAAGTGCATGAAGCTTGGGCATGCAGGAAATAAGGAGGTCAGAGATGGTTCCATCGTAATTCACTCTTGTGAGGGAATTGGTAAATTTGTAGTTGCTACAGCAGGAAACAAAGGGTGACCAGATGATTGACACAAAACCATCGGGACAACCATTTCCTAACATGCCAAAACTTAGGGAATCCACTTTTCATCTTGGGTTTCTTTTTTCAGTAACCATACATCTGTAGATACAGTTTAGGTAGGTATATTTAAAATATTCAATAACTTGGCATTGTTGTGAACGGCATCTGGAAACATATGAAGTGGCCTTGTGGGACAGACAGAGGAATGACAAATTAGTCCTTAAATACAAATTTAATCTTAGAAGATAGGGGATATTTTGTTTGAGTTAATGGGATTTTCATAGAAAAGACGCTTACCCTCCTATAGGATGTTTGCAAACTCTTCTACTTATGATGCAAGGGGTCTATGTGGCTCGGGACAAGAAAATACAACTTTTTGTGGAATCGCCCAAATGCACCTGTGCAGAAATTGAGTGATTGGAAGTCTATAAATACCTTGGTGTAATGATGGACTCCAAATTATCATGGAAAGAGCAAGTGAACTTCGCGCGGTCAAAACTCTCCAAATTCGTACCTATCTTTCACAATACCCGTAATTTGATAGGTCCCGCCAATTTAAAGCGAGTTTATTACGGGCATGTTCAATCCATCCTACAGTATGGGGTGGAGCCTACTCTGCCGTGATAGATAGTTTGTCCATACTTCAAAAAACTCTCCTAAAGATAATGTTGGGCCGGCCCCGAAGGTACCCGAGTAGCCGGGTGTTTGAAGAGGCTAAATTGCTATCGCTGCCTTATTTATTCATTAAGTCTATTTTATTGTATTATTACAAAAATCAACATCTAGTTTCGGTTTTCAACAATCCCCATGGCTATCAAACCAGGTTTCAATGAATGGGAAACGTGGTAAATCCCAGTATCCGACTTACTGCCCCAACAAGAAGTCCGTTGTATTCTTTTTATAATTCATAGGGCTTTGACAGAAGAGTTAAAAGACCCTGCTTATAAGAAAAAAGTCATTTCATGGGTCATAGGGTCGAAAGGCCTACTCAATTATAATAAGTGATTACGTTTGTTAATACCGTTCTCAAAGATCATATTGTCATTTCTCAAAGGTCATATGTTCTCAAAGGTCATGTTGTTCTTTTTATTCATGTACAGTTTTTTATTTAAATAGTTTTTTCCTCTCTCTCTCTCTCTCTCTCTCTCTCTCTCTCTCTCTCTCTCTCTCTCTCTCTCTCTCTCTCTCTCTCTCTCTCTCTCTCTCTCTCTCTCTCTCTCTCTCTCTCTCTCTCTCTCTCTCTCTCTCTCTCTCTCTCTCTCTCTCTCTCTCTCTCTCTCTCTCTCTCTCTCTCTCTCTCTCTCTCTCTCTCTCTCTCTCTCTCTCTCTCTCTCTCTCTCTCTCTCTCTCTCTCTCTCTCTCTCTCTCTCTCTCTCTCTCTCTCTCTCTCTCTCTCTCTCTCTCTCTCTCTCTCTCTCTCTCTCTCTCTCTAAATATTAGGTAATCTTAGCATATAGGTTATATTTAAAGTGTAAGCTGCTGCTGCTCTTGTCTCGTCTACACGGGTCTTCAACCTATGGAGCAATATTGTTCAGAATAGTGTTATTTCTTTTTGTACATTTGTTTTTTTAATGAATAAAGTCTCTCTCTCTCTCTCTCTCTCTCTCTCTCTCTCTCTCTCTCTCTTTCTCTCTCTAGAATTTGTTTCAGATAGCCTTAAAACGGATTTCAATGGAAAAAAATAGTTCTTAAATTTTGATTTTAAAATTTGTTGAGCCATTGAAATAGCTTTACTTTCATAAAAAATTCACTTACAAATGAGCGGTAAAGAAAGAAAACCAGACGCGTTGAGTATAAAACTTTTATTGGTGGAAATAAATAATTTCTATATTGAAGAGGAGGCAGTCTTGTTGAACAACGGGGTTATGAGAGGTTAACCGAGGTGGGTGTAAGCGGGGGCGGCGGCGTAGCCGACTTTGGCGACGGGAGCGGCGTAGGCGGCGGGGGCGGCGTAGGCGACGGGGGCGGCGACCTTGGCGACTTTGGCGACGAGCGGCTCCTTGTGGACGACGGCGTTGAATCCGTTGACGGGGTCCGCCGTGTACTCGACGGTCCTCCTCGTGCCGTCGGGGTCCGTGAGGGAGTAGCTGCCCTGGACGGCATCACCGGACCTGCACAGAGCAAAATTTCAATTTTAAAACAAATTTTCGAAAAAATAGTTTTTTTTTTTTTTTAATCCATTGATTGGTTTTATACAAATTGAACATGTACCAGAACTATAATGAAATGGGAATGGTGTATATATCTTGAAATTTTGTCTGTGTTTGATATTCCGTGTTTGATGTCATCCGTATAGTTTGCTGTGATCTTGTTGTCAAATGTTATCTTCTGTTTCTGTGCCCAATATTATTTTCTGTGCCGTTTTTTCGGCGTGGAGAGGCTTCCCCCCCGTGTTTGGCCAGTCAGGGCCTGAGGGCTCCAACCGGCCCGGACCCACCCACCGGACCCTCCCGGGGCCACCAGCTCATTTCCAAACTTTCAGCCCTTAACGGATGTTGTGGAGACTCTCACCACATGTAAATGTAGAGTTGATGTGAATTACATTTCAAGCGATTTTTTCTAAGCAATTTACATTTCTAGGCGATCGACATTTCTAAGCGATGAACCGACCAGTTGAGGCGACCCAATAAAGATTTGAGAGCTGGGGAAGGTCGTTTGTAGTTCATATAAGTTTTAACCTAGAGCCTTCTTGGTTTATTATTTTATTTATTTGTTTTATTCATTTATTTCATTGAATTGCATTTTCTTATCAGTGCTGCCAACCCCGATTTTTGAGGCAATTCCCGTTGAGATCCGACTTTGAGACTAGCAGAATCGAAAGAAACCACCCCCCGAAACGGGGGTACCAATATGGCCAAAAATGCGGATACTAGATCTATTCTTAGTACGGCAGCATTGTGGTGACTTACAATTTTGATTTATCGATCGATAAGTGTGTACAACATATACATAGGACTTCTTGTACACAGAGACGTTGATGACCTACGATCAACTAAATTTCCGTCCAATCTGAATCTTGTTCCATGTGAATGCTCATTTCCTTGGTTCATTGTGGTCTGAGGGATCATAATGAACCAATAATGAACCATTGTAGATAGATAGATAGATAGAACTTATATTTGTATGGAGGCCACTGGGGCCCTTATATATACAATCATTTACATGAGTGGTGGGCAGGAAAATTAAAACTAACAAGTTAAAGTAATACTAAATGTTTTAACAGAAACAAAAGTAAGTGAAAAAAAAATGTATATTCAAAAATAATAAAATTCAAAGAAAATAATCCTTTTTAAAATAAAATATTTAAAATAACAAGAGGAAAGAAGAAGAAGAGAAGAAAAGAAAGAGAGAGAGAAAAGAAGAAGACAAATGAAACAGAATCTAGTGAGTGCTGTGAAGAAGAATTGAAGAAAGATACAGAGAGGTAAAAGAAGAGAAACAGAAAAATTAAGGGGAGGAGGAAATGAAAAGAGATGAGAGAGAGAAGAAAAGGGGGAGGGGGCAAGCTAGTTGTCGCGCGCAAGAAACGATCCTACAGCACGCCTGAATCGAGCAATGGAAGTCAGGCTACGGACCCCAAGGGGCAATGAATTCCACAGCTTCGCTCCTGCAACACCAAATGAGTAAGCCAGTGCTCGAGATTGATGCTGGATAATTCTCAATGCGTTGGATCTAGCAGAGAGAGCACGAGAGATGAGGCAATTCAAATATTCTGGTGCTAGTCCATTGCATATCTTGAATATGGCGACAAGGTGGCGTAATTTATAATAGATGGTGAGGTCGAGGCCTACCAAAGAGGCTTTGAATGGAGAAATATGTGCTTGAGGTTTCAAGTTGTGGATATATCGGATGCAACTATTGAAAGCAACCTCTAGGCGTTGCTTGCATTTATAATCCAATGAATAACTGAATATTGTATCGCAGTAAAGGAAGTAAGGGAGAATTAAAGAAACAACAAGTTGCTTCTTTAGTGCATGAGGTGTGAAAAATTTTAAGCGCCTAAGTGAATGAAGTGCTCCATACACTCGGCGGCAAATGTGTTTTACATGTACATCCCACGTAAGGTTGGAGTTGAAGCGAACGCCGAGATTCACAATATCAGTGGAATATGGGATAGCAACACCATTTACTAGTATAGGAGGAATGGGGTCAGTGGGAACAACATATTTATATATTATAATGCACTGAGTCTTCTTGGGATTAAGAAAAATACCATTCTCTGAACCCCATCTGGAAATTCTGGTTAGTTCAGTATTTATATTAGAAACTGTACAAACTAAATCATTCAATTTGCAGTTTGCGTATATCTGGAAGTCGTCAGCAAATAACATGAACGCACAAGTCTGGAGAACAGAAGGGAGGTCATTGATGAATGTAGAAAACAACAATGGACCCAGAACAGTACCCTGGGGGATTCCACAATTCAGACGAGACAATGATGATGAAACATCAGCTAATTTAATATATTGGTATCGATCACTTAAGTATGAAAAAATCAATTTACAAGCAGAACTAGAAAATTTAAAGTAATGAAATAATTTATGGATCAGAAGGTTATGGTTAACAGAACCAAATGCATTTTTAAAATCCAGTAAAACAAGAATGGAACACTGCTCACGTTCAATTCCCTGTCTAATGTCATCGGTGATTTTTAATAAGGCAGTCTCACAGCTGTGATTTGAGCGAAAGCCAGATTGGAGTTTGTTCAGCAAATTTTGGGAGGAGATGTGTAAGAGCATTTGTTTATGGACTATAAATTCAAAAGCTTTACTGAGAAGGGGCAAGATGCTTATTGGGCGATAGTCCTCGAAACAAGTAGGATTTACAACCTTTGAAAGGGGAATGACGTGTGCAGTCTTCCATGCCTGTGGGAATGATGATGAAGTGAGAATGTAGTTGAATAGATGAGTGAGATGAGTCAAAATGTAGGGTAAAATAAGAAGCAAAAAAGTACGTGGAATCCCATCAGAGCCCAGTGCATTGGATTTGACGGATTGTAATCGACCTTTGGGACTGCTCGGAAACAATTACGAGGTATGGAGGCGCACTGATCAGCTGAGGGGCCTCTGAACCATACCAGGGTGGCCCCAACTGGGAAAGAAAGGGAAAATCTGGAATTGTCAGGGAAATTTCAAATTTCCATTTGGGGGCCAATCTGAATACTATTGCCTTACCTATCGACCTTTTTTGATTCCGAGTTACTTAAAGGCAGCGGAATCATTGTTTTCACTTTCGGGAGAAAAATAATTTTCGGTCTCCAAAATCAAAATTTCCACTCGCATTTTAGTTTTTAGGCCATTCTCAACAACTTTGGTTCCGTGTCTGTCTGTCTGTGTGTGTCCGCAAATCCTTGTAACAAGCTTATTTTCCACAGTTTTCATCCGATTTGGATGAAATTTTCAGGGAATGTGCGGGCTAGGGTGTAGACGGTCCCCTATCAGTTTCATCGTTCTTGACTCAATACCTCACTCTGCGCATGCGCAAACGTAAATTCTACCAAGCATCATTTTCTCATGCCCTAGTCGTCCGATATCGCTCAAATTCGGATGATAGTTGGGGGATGACAATTTGATCATCTTATATCAATTTCAACATGATTGTATCATTAATAACTACTATCAAATATGAATAATAGCTGCGCCAAAATAAAATCCTAAGAAGAAGATATTTTCCAGTTTTCATCCGATCTGGATGCAATTTTTAGGGAATGTGCGGGCTAGGGTGTAGTTTCATTGGTCCGAAATCAATACTTCATTCTGCGCATGCGCAAACGTAAATTATATTATGCTCCATTTTTACACGCCCTAGTCGTCTGATCTCGCTCAAATTTGGATGATAGTTAGAGGATGACGATTTGATCATCCCAAATCAGTTCCAACATGATTGTATAATCAATAGCTACTGCACTTGCGCCTATGTGAAATCCTTGTAACGACCCTAACTTCCATAGGTTTCATCCGATTTCGATGATTTTTAGGAAATGCGCGGGTTAGGTTGTAGATGGTCCCCTATCAGTTTGATTGTTGCCAAATCAATACTTCATTCTGCGCATGCGCAAACGTAAATTATATTATGCTCTATTTTTACACGCTCTAGTCGTTTGATTTCGCTCAAGTTCGGATGATAGTTGGAAGAAGATGACTTGATTACCTCATATCAATTTCAACGCGATTGTTTCATCAAATGCTACTGCGCATGGGCCAATGTGAAATACTTGTAACGACCTTAATTTCCACTGTTTTCATCCGATTTTGATGAAATTGTCAGAGAATGCGCGGGTTAGGTTGTATATGGTCTCCAATCAGTTTCATTGTTGCCAAATTAATACTACATTCAACGCACGTGTAAACTTAATTTCCATTATGCTCCATTTTTAGCGAGTTTTTGAAGAAAATTAAGCTATTGCTCTCGCCTCAAAATTTGTAGAATGTGAATTTTTGAAAAAAAATTATGCAGAAATCCGTTTCAGGCTATTCTGAATCATATTCTGAAGTTTAACGCATTTTTTTATGTATGTATATATGTATGTATGTATGTATGTGTCATTCCAGACGATAACTGTCCGTAGAATTGTGCTAGAAACTTCAAACAAATTTTAAAATGTTAAGGGCACAAAACGAAAGTTCAAGTTCGTTGGCCAGCTTGATCGGATTACATCTTCGGGTTGAAATTTTCAAAAATGTAGTCAAAAATTTCAAAATAGCCTGTTTTTTGCGATTTGCCGTGCGAAATAATTTTTTCAGCATACTAACATGTGGTATATTCGGAATCAGCGTAAAATTTCCTATAAGAATATGTATCATGTTTTCAAAAATTTCAAAGTTGAAAAATCAGTCAAAAATCGAAATAATGCCGTTTGCTAGTTGTAAAAATCGGTAATATTTGCATGAAACATTTTTGCCATGAAATTATCAGTTAACAATATTTCCTAGCACTCGAAAAACTCAAATGTCAAATCAACATTGTACAATACGATAATTTACAAAAATTCGCTCAGACTTTTTTATTTTTCACTTGCATTTAAGGGAGTTATGGTTATTTTAGTGATAAAGGTTGAAAACACGAAAATTTTTCCAAGTATTCAATTATCCACTCTAGAACTAAGCGTTTAAAAAAAATCTCTAGGAGGCACTTTTTGCTGCAAATTAGTTGTTGAATCGATCCTAGGATTTTTTTTATCATTAGGTTTGTCTGTCACACCTTGTATAGGTGCATCATTATTACCATTTTAGGTCCCTGCCAAATGGGACTTAATGTTTATATTTTCTAAACGTTCCAATAAATAACACTTAACATGATAGGTGAATTCAGATAAGGTTTAAACAACTTTGGAGTTGAACTAGTTCGAAAATGAAGTAGGTAGATAGAAAGAACACCGTCATTTTCTACCCCAATCATTTTCGAGATATATGGTTTTTAAAAGAGTTTTTCAGTTCTCAACTCGAACAAATTTGATTTTCAAGCTGATAATGCAATTTGATAATGCCGTTCGCTGGTTGTAAAAATCGGTAATATTCTTCAAAAATTCGCTCATGGGGTCATGCTGCATGACTGGACTTTTTTTTCACACTCTAGTCGTTCGATTTCGCTTAAATTTGGATGATAGTTGGAAGAAGATGACTTGATTACCTCATATCAATTTCAACACGATTTTATCATTAATAGCTACTGCGCATGCGCCAATGTGAAATACTTGTAATGACCTTAATTTCCACAGTTTTCATCCAATTTTGATGAAATTGTCAGCGAATGCGCGGTTTAAGTTGTAGATGGTCCCGTACCTATTTCATTGTTTTCAACTCATCAGTTCATTCTGCGCTTGCACAAATGTAAATTACATTGAGTACCACCTTTTCGTTTCTTAATTGACCAATTATGACATTTCAGGCTACTTCTTGGTTTACTCTTTTCCGCTATGGAAATTTTGAAAATCATTCAAAACTTTTCAATGACCTATTCATTCATGATAGCTACGTGCCACACCCAACTTGTCAGACGTTTTTCACTTTGGTTAGGATTTGTGACTGCTAACTCCAAATGTTTTCAAACGTTAGGTAGCCTATCCAAAAGAAAATTTAACGTTCTTTCCAACGGTATCCTCAAATTTGAAATTACCCGATATAGAAGGGAGTTATAACCAATTTTGTGATCTAAGGTTGAAAAAACGAAAAAAATCTTAAATAGTGAATAAATCGAAAACAATGTCTCTAAAAAAAAAGTCCAGTCATGCAGCATGACCCCATGAGCGAATTTTTGAAGAACTTGGGTCTGCGTGCTAGTAAGAACATAAATAGAACTTCTTCATAATTTCATGGCTGATATTTTCTAAGCCACGATCAGTATTAAAGCTACATCAAGTCCTAAAACAGTAGAGCGTAAAACATTAAAGAGAGCGACCGAGAGAATCGGAGGATGGAATATTTCACAGAGTAAACTCATCAGTTGTGATTACATTTTTTTTTTTAATTTTATTTTATTTTATTTTATTTTATTTTTTTTAAGAAGCACCTACTACTTACGTTTTAAACAGCATAGTTCTAGGATTTGTTATACAGGGATAATTCCATAAGAGTAGTTCAATCTGAATTTGGACAATGTTTCATGCAAATATTACCGATTTTTACAACTAGCGAACGGCATTATTTCGATTTTTGACTGATTTTTCAACTTTGAAATTTTTCAAAACTTGATACATATTCTTATAGGAAATGTTACGCTGATTCCGAATATACCACGTGTTAGTATGCTGAAAAAATTATTTCGCACAACAAATCGCAAAAAACAGGCTATTTTGACATTTTTAACTACAAAATTTCAACCCGAAGATGTAATCCGATCATGCTGGCCAACGAACTTGAACTTTCGTTTTGTGTCCTTAACATTTTAAAATTTGTTTGAAGTTTCTAGCACAATTCTGCGGACAGTTATCGTCTGGAATGACACATACATACATATATACATACATACATACATACATAAAAAAATGCGTTAAACTTCAGAATATGATTCAGAATAGCCTAAAACGGATTTCTGCATAAAATGTTTTCAAAAATTCACATTCTACAAATTTTGAGGCGAGAGCAATAGCTTAATTTTCTTCAAAAATTCGCTAAAAGTCAAGGAGGCAATTTTTATTGCAAATACAATAGAGATTAGTTGTAAAATCGACCTATAGGAGGTTATTAACCAAAAGTGTGAACACCTTGTATAAACAAAGTTCAAAAATGGGTGGTCCAGGCAACAGTGAACGCAATATCGCGTTTTCGCACACCTCTACGAATATGTTGGGTACCTATTTCATTTCATTGTTTTCAACTCATCTGTTCATTCTGCGCTTGCATAAACATAAATTACATTGAGTATAATTTTTTCGTTTCTTAACTGACCAATTACGACATTTCACGCTACTTATTGATTTACTATTTTCCGCTAAAGAATTTTTCAAACTCTTTTAAAACTTTTCAATTATCCATACATTCATGTTAGGTAAACGAGGAAGCTATGTGCCACACCCAACTTGGCAGACGTTTCACATTTTCTATTGATATATATATATCGTGGAGTACCACCAATACTTGTCTGTTTTATTTATGAAACGAACCCGCTTCATGATCTTGATATTGGGCAATGGTAATTAGCGAATTTATTGAGGCCATGACACGTTCCACCTGCGAGTTGGCCTGACTCTCTGAAGTTGCAATAGCGTGGAGGACAATCCCCCGGTTGTGTGCAAAAATTTGTAAAACATTGGGACGTAAAATTTGTACCCTGATCAAAATTCAGCTTACGTGGAACACCAAACAAAGATATCAACTACTGTAACGCATTTATAGTGATAGCTGCTGTTGTGGTTTTGGTGTAATATAAGAAAATATACTTAGTAAAGTTATATACTAATATATACTATATGACCAGACTAGTATTGGTGGTACTCCATGATATATATATATATATATATATATATATATATATATATTTTTTTTTTTTTTTGAGAAATGAGCCCAAAATTAATATTCAAAAACTTACCTGGATTCGTGTTGGCTCTTGGAGTCACCAGTGAGGGCGTCTTGGATGTCGTAGGCGTAGCTGTACTGAGGGTTGGGGTCGTACTCGTCGACGGCGGCTACTTTGGCGACGGCGGGTCCGTAGCCGAGGGGAGCGGCGACTTTAGCGACGGGGGCGGCGTAGCCGAGGGGAGCGGCGACTCTGGCGACGGGGGCGGCGGCGTAACCGACGGGCGCGTGAGCGTAGGCGGGGGCGGCGGCGTAGCCGACGGGCGCAGCGGGAAGGAGGCCGGCGCTAGCTGCGGCCACGAGGGCGGCGAGAGCTACGAACTGTCGAGACAGAAATATCTCAGATGAAGTAATTCAAGATTCTTTATTTGGCACAACAAGAAAATAAACAATAGGAAATGTACTCGTCAATAAATAAATGAATTCGAAAACATAAAAAACTTAACCAATACAAAAAAATTTGGTTATCGTGGATTTCGTTCTGCCTACTATTCTGCAATTATTTCATTTATTCTTTTATTGAATGACGTTTCGTTCCCTTACTGTGGACATCTTCAAAACTATACACGGACAAACAGGCATTGTTATGTTAAACAGGAAAAAAAAAAAAAAAAAAAATTTAAACAAAATACTTACTAAAATACAATTTTTATAATTTTTGAATTACTTACTTGATTACTGCATTTTTAAATTTTTTAAACAGGAAAAAAACTAAATTAAACAAAATACTTACTAAAATACAATTTTTATAATTTTTGAATTACTTACTTGATTACTGCATTTTTTCTTGCGAGGAATAGTTTATTAGTGATATTTCATGAATTGCTATTTCGTTTTTAGCGAATTTTTTCAGTCGCTATTGATCGTGTAGAGAAATTTCAGTTTATGATTTTGATAGACAAACATGGAATCAAATTATTAAAAATAATTAGGAGGTACTCATACTTTATTATTATTAAACTAATCTTGTAGATTTAAAGACAAATGTAGGTAAATATTCATAGATTTCGATGTCTAATGTGGTCAGTATTGAAGGCAGTTGAAATCTTAACAGTATCCTATCATAACATCATCAAATCTTGACATAAAATTGGTTAAAATTTTATCGACTGAAATGTCGAAGATTTCTTCAAAAATTCACTCATGGTACATCCATGCTGCATGACTGGACTTTTTTGTTGTTGGGCAGCTTTGGTTACTTTTCAGTTTGTTGGATGTCAATGGATGTGAATGAATTTTATGCTGTAATTTTTAATTTTCCTTTTCGTTTCTTCCTTTCCATTATTTAGTTTTTCCGGTGACATTTATAATAACCATCCATTCTTTTATTGCTTTCTTGATATTTTCAAGGACATGAGTCCTTGACATTGAAGTTGACTTAGTGAGTACTAACTTCCCAGCAAGAAGGTTCATCCTTTTAAACCAAACTTTTTGTTGTTTTACTTTGTTAGTTTTGTGATAAATGTTTATACCTTCTTATTGTTATCCATTAATAATGTTTTAACATTTTATCTATATTTTTACTTGTTTATTTATGCTGTTTCTACACTTCTTTTATAGCTTGTTTGGTTTGTTTTCCTTAGGTGAACCACTGTTGTTGTTTTATTTGACAAATCCGTTGCATTCGGATGTTTGTAATTTTTTTCCTGGACACACCAGTAAGTATTTTGTTTAAATTAGTTTTTATTTATTATTTTTTGTTTTTTCTGTTTAACATAACAATGCCTGTTTGTCCGTGTATAGTTCTGAAGATGTCCACAGTAAGGGAACGAAACGTCATTTAATAAAAGAATAAATGAAATAATTTCATTTATTTTCCCTGGGCCGCATCCCGATCAATTCTAACAAAACAATACTTACGGCTGACCAAACTACTAACATTAGATCTCGAAGGAAGTCTCCAAGCATAATTTTTGAGCATTTCCTGATAGTTAGAGCACAAAAATAAGGCCGGAAGGTAAAAGTTGTGGAACGAAATATTCCGTTCCGGGCCGGAGCGGTTCCGGACTGGAACAAAAAAATTCCAGTCATGCAGCATGACCCCATGAGCGAACTTTTGAAGAAATCTTCGACATTTCAGTCGCTATTGATCGTGTAGAGAAATTTTAGTTTATGATTTTGATAGACAAACATGGAATCAAATTATTAAAAATAATTAGGAGGTACTCATACTTTTTTCTAAGCCACAGTCAGTATTAAAGCTACATCAAGTCCTAAAACAGTTGAGCGTAAAACATTAAAGAGAGCGACCGAGAGAATCGGAGGACGGAATATTTCACACAGTAAACTCATCAGTTGTGATTACATTTTTTTTTTTTTTTAACAAGCACCTACTACCTACGTTTTAAACAGCATGGTTCTAGGATTGGTTATACAGGGATACTTCCATAAGAGTAGTTCAATCTGAATTTGGGCAATGTTTCATGCAAATATTACCGATTTTTACAACTAGCGAACGGCATTATTTCGATTTTTGACTGATTTTTCAACTTTGAAATTTTTAAAAACTTGATACATATTCTTATAGGAAATTTTACGCTGATTCCGAATATACCACATGTTAGTATGCTGAAAAAATTATTTCGCACAACAAATTGCAAAAAACAGGCTATTTTGAAATTTTTGACTACATTTTTGAACATTTCAACCCGAAGATGTAATCCGATCATGCTGACCAAACTTGAACTTTCGTTTTGTGTCCTCAACATTTTAAAATTTGTTTGAAGTTTCTAACACAATTCTACGGACAGTTATCGTCTGGAATGACACATACATACATACATATATACATACATACATACATACATACATAAAAAAATGCGTTAAACTTCAGGATATGATTCAGAATAGCCTGAAACGGATTTCTGCATTAAATTTTTTTCAAAAATTCACATTCTACAAATTTTGAGGCGAGAGCAATAGCTTAATTTTCTTCAAAAATTCGCTAAAATGAATTCTGGATTGGAACTGTATTGCCGTGGTGTTGAAATTGTCGGAGATGATCAGAGAAACTCACAGGATGGCTGACGAGAACGATATTTTTTAGTTCCAGAGAGGAACGATATTACTCAGAACAAAGAAATATCGCTCCAACAGATTTCGTTCCGGTACGGAACGTTATTCTGCGGAACGTTAAAATTTCTTTCCTTTCCGGAACTTTTCCCTAAAAATGCCATTTTTTCGTTTTGTTCCGGATCGGAACGATATTTCGAGTCCTGGGTTTCATACGAGGAGCGAAAAAGGCTCAATCGTATCCAACTACGATGTGGAGTTGTTAATTAGTACTAACTACCACATAGTTGGTATAAAAAGTTCTAGTCATGCAACATGATCGAATTTTAGTAGATTGTCGTACTGTGTTGTGTTAGTTTGTTTTGAAATTTGAGCACTCTGCGGGCAACGAAATTGTTAACCACCAATTTTATGGCAAATAAACTCGTTCTAAATCATATTCTACGATTCAAGACAAATTTTGGATGTTTAGCGATTTCCAGGTTTTTAAAAATAGATTTTTCTACAAATATTAATGCAATTTAAGTACATTTTTAACCATAATTTTGTGAATAACGTTTTGATGTTCTAGTTTATCATTAATAAACTTTTTTTTCACTAAAATCCTGCTTAAAATCGAAGTTTAACTATTTTTGGCAGTTTTTAGCCATCTTGTGAGTAAATGTTTTGAAATTCGACCAATTTAATGTGCTCAAAAAGTACAGGCCAGCGAAATCATCCTTTAATTTGGAAAGCTTGATTTTTAGGCGCAAGAACTCAATTATCTTACCAAATATCAGTGATCAAGGGTAGTTGTCGTCTGGAATGACACATACACACACAAATATATATATTGTAAACGTTATATAAAAGCGTTAAACTCTGGGATTCGTTTCAGAATGCCTCAAAACGGATTTCAATGCGAACAATTTTTCGAAAATTTTAATTTTTTTTGGAGTCATTGAAATTGCCACATTTTTTATATATACAAATTTGCTATTTTGCTATAAGGCGTTCTTCCTGTTCACGATAACATTCCGTGCCTCTTCAATTATATCTAACTATGGTGTCGAGTTGATAATTAGTGCTATCTACGACTGACCCGCTAGTTGGGATAAAAATTTCCAGTCATGTAGCATGGAGGTATGCGCGAATTTTTGTAATTGTTCGAATTGTATGTTCAATTTTATTTGAAATGGGAGCACATTCGGATGGATCACCAATTCTATATAATATCCGTTATTAAGAGAGTTAGAAAAAGACTTCAGGCGGTAGCGCCCCTAATTCGAAGAAATTTGAATAGGTATCGCTATTTCTTGCGCCGCGCAATTGCGCATCTTGGCGCAATCAAGACCATTTTTAGCATGGAACATGCTTTAGCTCTGTTTTCTTATGATTTTAACGTACAACCAAGCCGTTGCTGGGGAAATAAAACTTCTTTAGTGTTTATGGGACAAAAATCGTTCTCTATTCGTTTGAAAGCTCTCGATTTATCACGCATTTCTTTCGTACTTGTTTTTCTATTTATGTAATAGTTTTATATTTATTTATGTTATAAATTATTGAAGGATATAGTAAACAATGCCGCTTGTTTTGTTGTCACTTGGTTGAGAAGTTAATCTTGGTTATAGTAATTGTAGCACCATAACAGAAAATTACCTACCTGGGTAATTCTTTCTAATTTCGATTCTATTTGTTGTATGAAGCTCCTGAACAATTTGGTTTTTTCCTTGAAATTGTATGTATATTACGAATCTGCAATAAACATTAGGGGTTCGTGTTTGAAAAACGCGAGTAAGGAGTTGAAGCGTCATTGTGACGCGTGACAATGAAAATCCAATTTCACCATTGATTAGTATTTGAAAAACAAAGGAGAGCTACTACTCAAAATTTTTTGATATCTTCAAAATCGATAGTAATAGATGGCTGTCCATTAAAATTTAGACTCCCTGCGTAGTTCTAAGGTGGGAATGGGAACTCACCTTAGCTGCCATGTCTGTGATTCAATGAGTTCTCCGTACTGGTTACTTGGGGCGGTGGATTTGGCTTATATAGAGGTAGAGGTAGGTAGTGGTAGGTAGGGTTAACAGAGGGGTGAGAGTTAACTTACGGAGGACATATGCGGGCCTTACCCCCGCACGGTCACCTCCTTTCTGGCCCCGATCCCCTCGCACTTGACCCTGTTGATGTCAGACGGTTGGGGTCGAAAGCGGACCGGGGTCGCGAGTGACCGCACGAGGAAGTTTTTTATTGTGAACTTCGGCTTGGTTTCAGTAGGTACCACCTAATAAGAGACCTGCGTCCTCAGCGGTAGAAGTTCAATTATCGGAGGTTTTTAGTAGGCATTTCTGGACTCTAGGTCTAGATTTATCTTCTTCTACCTGCATCTATAAAAATCAAGCTTAGCTTTCCCTGTATAAATTTATTATATATATACATACAGTGGAACTTGGATAGTTCGAACTTCTTTAATTCAAATATTTCTCTTGGTCCCTAGCATTTTGTATTTAAACAATGCTAAAAAATCGTGGATAATTCGAATTTTATTTTGGATGATTCGAATTACCGGCTTGTTAATTACGTTATGAATTTTAAGCTGTGACTCAAAATAATTGTAAATTCATCGGGAAATACGTTTTAGTAACGATATTAGGCAAAAGGTTTGCGTTAGACCAAATGCATGCAAGTCAGTGCCATCGCATTGATTTGTCAATCTGCATTGTATGTCAACTGGCTTCACCAACAACACGTGTGTTCACAACTTATCAAAAGTCTTTAGGTACATCTGACTTGGAAGATCCAGTACATCAATGTAAGAAATTTCAACCTTATAATATGTATGTAGAACTAGTAATTATTACCTACCAATTAGAAAATACTGATTCCTTGCCAATTTCTTTCTAGCATTCACATGAATAGGACCCAGCTCCTGGGTTGAAACGTTGTGATTAAACGCCTAAAAAAACTCAAGACTAGACTGGTCATTCAACCTCCCGAATATATATATATTATATTAATTGCTATGCAATTCTTGGGCCGACCCCCAATAATTTTTTTTGTAACGTCCCGAACGAAATTAAAGATGATTTTCACGTACAACCGAGTAGTTGAGTAGTTGCTATAGATTGTGTCACAATTTCAGTGTTTTTCACGTAAAACCCAGCCGTTGCTAGGGGAAAGAAACTTCCGCAGTTTTCATCGCACAAAAATCGTTCGCCTCTCGTTGGAAAGCGCTTGATTTATGTGATAAATGTTCACATTTCTAGCTACCAATTTCCCTCTCCTTACGTATCTGGCTACATTCCAAAACTAAGTTGATTCAGGCTAAGAATTGCATAGCAAATTATACTCGTTTTCTTCGCAGTAGAAAAGAGAAAAGATCCGGCGAGGCGCGAAGCGCCGAGTATAGATTAGGGGGGTCCAGGGGGGCGAAGCCCCCCGGCGAGGCGCGAAGCGCCGAGTATATATATATCGATATTAATATGTCGATATATGCATCGAAATTTCGTCACGGACGTTACAAAAAAAATTATTGGGGGTCGGCCTAAGAATTGCATAGCAATTAATATACTCGTATATGTTACTGTATAAGACCGAAGTGCGGTAAATGCTAGGATTTACCATAAAATCCTAGCATTTCCCATTATTGTTGGTAAAAACCCAGTGTTGGCACTCAAATCAGACTTTTTCCAGTATACACTGAATTATGGTTATTATCTCCTTATTTTCTTTATTGTAGGTGCTATGTCATTTCTATTTCGTGTGAATATGTTCTCATTCAGGTTGATTGTATTTTAGTTTTAGTAAAGGGATGCAAATTATCCCGTAAATTGTAATAAATACGAGTAAATAAGTATACTAAATTACACAAGGGAAAATTTAAAAAAATCTCCTATTTGGTGCCGATTTATTAGTAGATTTTGACACAGTTTTGGTACCGACAAACATTACGAGTTAAATAATGTAGGTGAAATAACTATAGAAATCGGACGGTTTTTCATCACTTGTCCGGAGAAGAAGATCTTCCCTTTCACTTCATAGCTCTCAACATATTGAAGAAGGAAAACGTCTCTTGAGCGATCTAAAACAGTGCAAAGTAACGGCGAGTATTAGTAATCATGAAATTGTTCTAAAAGTAAGACAACGTTAGTACTACATACTAACTTAGTAGTTGGTCTAGTAGTTGGTCACTATACAGGGTGTCCTATCTAAACGGGCCCACCGGGAAATTACAGCCGTTACGGTGCGAGCTATCGAAAAATTGAACTGGACCTTTTTTATAGTATTTCAACTCAGCTTCACGATGCGGAAGTCCGATTTTTATTTTTCCATGTTTTAGGGTCTCAAATCATTGATTGAAACTGACGTTTTCCTCTTGACCCCCCTTTTTTATTGCTTTTTTCGATTTTAGGTTGAATTTGGAACAGAAAAGGCCTCCTTGAAATTTTCTTTTTGGGGCTTCGTTTCTGAGTTATTCCACTTTTTACGGAAGTCCGATTTTTATTTTTTAACTCTTTCTTTTAACTTCGATTCTCTTCTTGCTTGGTTGCTTGCTTGAGACAAAATTTCAGATCGATTTTTAACCCACTTTTGACATGAATATGTCTTTGCTCTGGGGGTCAACCAAAAATTTCCGTGACGCAAAAAATGTGTCACAATTTCAGTGTTTTTCACGTACAACCAATCCGTTGCTAGGGGAATGGAACTTCCGTAGTTTTCATCGCAGAGAAATCGTTCGCCACTCGTTGGAAAGCGCTTGATTTATGTGATAAATGTTCATATCTCAAGCTACCAATTTCCCCCTCCTTACGTACCTGGCTACATTCCTAAACTAAGTTGATTGGACTATAAACAATTTTAATAATCCGGTTACAATATTCCTAACGTAAAGCAATAGCATCATTTACTCCACTCCAAAGGAAACATTATCATCCTCTTGACAACAGTCGACTGTAAACAACAACTCATCGTACTGGCTTCTCTCCACAGTTATTTTCAACATTTCTATAAGTAAACCGTTGTTTTGTTGGAATTATTCGGGATGCGGCCCAGGGTTTTATTTAATAACGTATCGTCCTCTTACTGAGGACATCTTCAGATCTTGCTTTCTTGACATTGAGTTGACTTGGTGAGCCACTGTTTTTGTTGACAAATCCGTTATATTCGGATGTTTATAAATTTTTTCCCTGGGCCGCATCCCAACTAATTCCACAAAACCGACCAAACTACCAACATAAGTAAACCGGTTATAATGTTGTTACCTAGTTAGTGAAAAGCAATAGCATCATGGGAAAGACTCATGCTGAACGTAAGCGAGAATCACGAGTGTGGACATTACAAAAAAAGGTGAATGCATTAATTGACTCATTGCCTGGTACATCATCTATGACCGAAGAGGAAAAATTAGATTGTTATTATCAAATGAAGGCAGAAGAAAAACAGCAGAAGAAAGCAGAGCGAGAAACGAAGAAGCAGGAACAGAAACGAAGAATGACTGGTGAGCAAAATAAGGAATACCGTGCCCGCAAGAAAGTAGAATTAGCTATGCGTTCGAAAGTAGAAACAACACGTAAACGCAATGCCGCCGATGAAATCTCTGTCGATCCAATATTCCGTGAACCACCCCAGAAATTGTTTGTTGACGAACTTCTCGTTGCTGATTGTGAATTCGATCGCCGTTTCAATCAGAACAGATTCGGAGTTTCTTGCGCTGTTTGTGATCGACTCTGGTTCCAACGTGACATGAAGAGCATTCCTTCGAAAGCCTCGAATATTGTGCGTGAAAAATACCCAAACATTTGTATATCTACTGCGAGCGTGTGCGGTACTTGTTACAAATTTTTGCTGGATGGAAAAATTCCGCGTTTGGCTACTATTAATGGTTTTCGATACCCTCCATTTCCTTCTGAGTTACCACCGCTCGATCCTGTATCAGAGCGATTAGTATCACCTCGTCTTCCGTTTATGCAAATTCGTCGATTGCGTTTCGTACATGGTTCCAAGGGGATAATAGGTCAAGTAATTAACATTCCCGTAAATGTGAATTCAATGGTTTCAGAATTGCCTCGTCAACTGGAGGATGATCGAGCATTCAATGTACACATCAAACGGCATCTCATTCACAAATCAACCTACTTGAAGGGTTATGTGAAGAAGTCGGTGATAAAAGCGTGGCTTAGATATCTCGTTGCTAAACCTTTGTACCGTATGAATGGAATTTGCATAGATGAGTCTTTGTATAGCGAAAATGATATTTCTCCTGCTTTGGCACCCGTTCCCAAGGCAGAAGCTGATGCATCTGCTGAACCAATGATTCAATATATTTCTGAAGAACCAACACACGTGAACGATTTACTACTTGCGAAACAACACACATTAATGTGGAGCGAGGAGCAGTATCTTGAGCTCGCACCTGGGATGAATACACGTCAACTGTCACTTCTCTTTGACGAGCATGCTGAGGAGCTCTCCTTCCCTTCTATATACCTAGGTGAACCTCGTAAGTATATTATCGAGGGTGTAATTCCGTACATGATGGCTAGTAGTGAAATCCGTCGTACCGATCGTCGTGGAGTAAAACCGGAACACATATTGTATATGACAATGAAAGTTATGCGTATGCGATTGACAGAAAGCATATATTGCACATTCAAAGCTAGTGATAATTTGAAGAAATTGACACGTGGAAACGTTGAAGATGTTAACTTTGTCAACAACATGATTGAAAATAACCTTTCCTTTCTAAAATCGATTCCTAACAGTGTGCAATATTGGATGGCTAGGAAGAAAGATGTGTTTGCCATGATTCGGCAGTTGGGAAAGCCTACAATTTTCCTCACATTAAGCGCTAGTGAATACGGATGGTCTGACTTGCTGCGGTTACTTTATCGTTTGGAAATGGGAAAGGAGTGGACGGATGAAGGTGACCCAGCAACATCAATGGGTTCTGATTTACGGACAACGCTTGTAAATGAGGACCCGGTAACGTGTTGCTTATATTTCAATAAACTTGTTGATACAATAATGTTCATCCTCAAATCAAAGTCGTACTCTCCGTTTGGTCGCTACCGCGTTGTTGATTACTTCAAGCGTATTGAGTTTCAACAGCGTGGTAGTCCACATGCACACATTTTACTGTGGCTCACCAATGACCCAAAGGAACCAGTTGACGAGAAAATGCCTGTCACTGTACAGTTAATTGATTTACTCATCAGCGTTGATCAGAGCCGTATTGAACAAGAGAGATTTCAGATACACAAACATACATTCACCTGTTATAAACGGGCCAAAGATGAGGAAAATAAACGTTGTCGTTTTGGCGCACCATTCTGGCCAATACAATCTACAATGGTACTTTTGCCTATGACGAAAGAAGATGGTCGTCGTGATCAACTAAGGCAAAAATATGCTGATATGCATCGTTCTCTCGAGTTTGAAGAGTTTGATTCGTTTGATGCTTTTCTTCAGCACCACTGCATTCACAATTATAACTACTACCTAAACATTCTCCGTGCTGGTATTTCTCGTCCTCGTGTCTTTCTTAAAAGAACTATTCAGCAGCGATGGATGAACACCTTTAATCCGTGGATTTCGAAAGTATTGCGTTCTAATATGGACATACAATTTATCTTGGAGGAATATTCTTGTGCCACGTACGTTGTTGAGTATGTAAACAAAACAAATAGGGGAATAAGTAACTTACAACGGGAACTTATTAAGCTTCGTGATGAATACCCCGACAAAGACTACAGTGCTCTGCTGACTGAAGTTGGTTTGAAAATTTTGAATGCGGTAGAAATATCTTCACAGGAGGGGGCGTGGTACTTGCTAAATTTACACATGAGCGAGGGTAGTCGTAAAGTTGAGTATATTCCCACAGTGTGGCCACATGAGCGTCAATTTGTTCGCAAATCGAAGAAACAAATGGATCATGAGAAAGTGGACAGTGAATCAACTAATATTTGGTATACAAATATTTTAGAAAAGTATGAATCTCGTCCAGAAAATATGGCGACTACATCACTTGCGCAGTTTGTGGCTAATTTTTATCAGGATCGTAACAAAGAGAACTACAAACGTAGAGCGATACCAAAAGTCCTGCGTTACCGGAATTATGAGCTTACAGAAATGGATGAATATAAACGAGAAATGGTTTTCCTCCACCTACCATTCCGTAATGAAGAGGTGGATGTGCTTGATAATAATCGTTATCGATCTCTTTACGACCAACACGAAGCATTCATTATGGAAGCACGTAAGGAGTTTGAATCCAATTTAGATATTTACAAAGTTATTGAAGAATGTAGGCGCCTCTGTACTGAAGATGAAGACAACCTTGGCAAGGATGAGAATGCTCCATCTGAGGAATATGCCAAGAGCAAGGTAGTAGATGAGGATTTTGTGCAAAACATACGAGATAGAATAGATGACGATATTCGTATGCATCTAGTGGAAAAGATGTCTTCAGTTGTACGTAAACGTGAGAATGTAATGTCGGCTGAACAGTACTGTGAGGCAATGCGCAAAACAAATCAGCGACAACGCGATCTCGTCCTCGAAGCGATTCATCGCATCTTTGCTGATGGTGAACGTAAACCGCTACAGATTTTCTTAACTGGTCCAGCAGGAAGTGGTAAAACCTTTACAATGAAAATGTTGATGGAAACATATAATCGCTTTTCGCAACAGCACGATAATGCGTTCAACGCGTATATTGCTTCTGCCTCGACAGGAATGGCTGCATCTGCAATCAATGGGTCTACAGTACATGCAGTCTTTCGTATCGGCAACTCACAAAAAACAAGTGGTCTCTCTGTTGAAGCACTCAATGCATTCCGCACAGCATTTGCCAATGTTCGCATTGTCTTCGTAGATGAATGCAGTATGATTGGTTCTGCACTCCTTGGACAGATCAACTCACGTTTGCAGCATATACTAAACGATCACGAACGACCATTTGCAGGTATGGATATGGTCTTCACAGGTGATTTGCGTCAACTTCCGCCTGTTTGCCAGACACCGATCTACAAACGCTCGAGAACAAATTTCTGCTGCGAAATTGTTTGGCAATCGCTCGACTACTACCCACTCGTACAAGTAATGCGACAAGCCGACGTTGCCTTCTCATCTGTCCTTACTAAGATTGGCAATGGCCAGCCCTTAATTCCTGAGGAGAAAGCAATGATCGAGTCTCGTTTTGTAGAGCGTGAATTTGTTGATCGCGAGTTCCCTGAATCTATTCGTCTTTTCTTCCGTACACTCGACGTTGACCACTTTAATATTGACTCTACTCGCGGAGCAGATATGATACAATATGTGGCTGAGGATCACTACACCGGCTACCGTACAGCCGAACAACTAGCTAGTGCTCGTGCAAAAGTTCATAAACTCAAACCAGATGAAACCGGTGGTCTACCATACATGCTTCGTCTTCTCATTGGGAAACCATACATGGTTAGAGCAAATATCGATGTGCTCGATGGTCTTGTCAATGGTGCGATTGGAACTTTACGCTACATTGAACGCGATGTTGAAACCACCACGATAAAACGGCTATGGCTGTCGTTTGGGGACCCAAAAATTGGTCGTTTACTGCGCAAAAAAGCTCAAGCGCATATACTTGCCAACTCACACCTTCATCAGATGTGGGTACCAATAGCGTCCCGTACTTGCAACATACAAACAACGAGTAAAATTATTACTTGTAAGCGCCGGCAGTTTCCGCTTGTAGAAGCTTGTGCAATTACAATCCACAAGTCGCAGGGCAGTTCATACGATATAGTTGTGTATGAATACTGTAGTGGTCATGAACAACAGCTTGTGTACGTTGCTCTATCTCGCGCCCCCTCACTTAATGGGTTATATCTCACAAATCGCAACAGGGACCATACATTTTACCACTCTCGGGGTAAAGAAAACCAGGAATTAAAAAATGAGTTTACTCGACTTGAACGTCATCGTTTACAAACTATAAGTGATACGTGCCGCGAATTTCTCGATCGTTCTACGCAGACTGATTATCCTACCTCACTTTCATTAGCCACGCTCAATACGCAATCGTTGAAAGCCCATTTTGGGGATATAAGTTCAGATTTTGTGCTCCCGCGGTGTAAATTACTCTCACTCTCAGAAACGTGGATTGACAACAATTTTCCGATCGAAATACCTGGATTTTTTACTGTTTCGCGCTTCAAACGTAGTACTGTTCGTTCGGGTGGTGTTGTAATCTGCGAAAATATGGATCATTCTAACGCTTTACAATCCATCAAACACGAGCTTTTGAAATTTGATAAATCACAGAATCAAATAAAAAATATCGCTACAGCCCACGATGGCGTCGGTGATATCTGTGCTGTCGAGACAACTATTAATGGAAAACGCGCTCTCCTAGTCTCTCTTTACATTTCACCAAATACCTCATTTGACAAAATTCGAGATTTCATCACGTTTAACTTGATGGCATATAGCCCACAATTTAAAGGTTTGTTCAAAGAACTCGAAACCTATAGTTATCATGATATACCTATGCTCATTAGCGGAGACTTTAATTTAGATTTACGGGGACCACGTGGACCACAGCTTATACAATTCTTGCGCGAAGATCTTGGACTAGCAAACAACAATGATCCCACTATATCTACAACCCGTCATTCAACGTGTATCGACGCCATCTTCTCTCGCAATATTGATGAACTTGAAACACTTCAGTACGTTTCATACTTCACTACACACCATCCCCTATTGTCTATAACTTCGAGTTCTACTAATATTGAATCTTAACTTATTTCTTAACAATATATCTGTTAGTCATACATTTTAAATGCCTCCTTATTTGGCGTGGATTTCTCACGTCCCTCAATTTTGACATGGATATGTCTTTGCTCTGGGGGGTCAACCAAAAATTTTCGAAAGATGTCACAATTTCTAATGATGTTCACGTACAACCCAGCCGTTGCTAGGGGAATGGAACTTCCGCAGTTATCATCGCAGAGAAATCGTCGCCACTCGTTGGAAACCGCTAGATTTATGTGATAAATGTTCACATCTCAAGCTACCAATTTCCCCCTCCTTACGTACCTTGCTACATTCCTAAACTAAGTTGATTGGACTATAAACAATTTTAATAAGCCGGCTACAATATTCTTAACGTAAAGCAATATCATCATTTACTCCACTCCATAGGAAACATTTTCATCTCTTGACAACAGTCGACTGTTAACAACAAGCAACAACTCATTGTACTGGCTTCTCTCCACAGTTATTTTCAACATTTCTATAAGTAAACCGTTGTTTTGTTGGAGTTAGTCGGGATGCGGCCCAGGGAAAATAAATGAAATTATTTCATTTATTGTTTTATTTTATAACGTTTCATCCTCTTACTGAGGACATCTTCAGATCTTGGTGTGTCCAGGAAAAAATTCCCCCAACCAAAGACATATCCATGTAACATGGTATCTGCTTGTAAAGCAGATAGTGGAACTCGTTTACGAGTTCTAGTTTCGTTTAATACAGAAAATCGCCGATTTCTTTTAGACATTACCAACACTTTCTTACTATTTTTATCTTCAATTTTTGAGATGTTCACCACATTTTTGAAATTAGCATTAAACTATCTATCTATCATCAGACCCCAGCGTCCATAATCAACAATCACCATCAGGGGGATGACATTACACTTGAACCGCTTAGGATTTAAAAAAAGTTTTCCAAATCGTCGTTTGAAAAAAAAAAAACCCTCAAACTGTTCAGTACTATTACTTATTTATTAGAAGAACGTATGACACGCCGTATTCTGGACTAAAGTAAGGTTCCTTAAATAATAAACATCATAGTGTAGACTGAACATTAAGTATCAAGAAGCTGTAGTTGTTTTCTTGACCCTTGAATACAGTTTGCAGGAGAAGGAGCAGAAGCTGCAGAAGGAGCAGGTGGCATTTTCGATTTATCACAACACAACTGACTGGAAGCCTCCTTGTGGTGCATTTTTAAAACTGTATTCTTAACATTGATCCTGTGTGTACTGAACAGTTTGTGGGGTTTTTTTTTTTTTTTTTTCAAACGACTATTCGGAAAACTTTTTTTAAATTGTAAGCAGTTCAAGTGTAATGTCATCCATCCCCCTGATGGTGATTGTTGATTATGGACACTGGGGTCTGATGATAGATAGTTTAATGCTGATTTCAAAAGTGTGGTGAACATCTCAAAAATTGAAGATAAAAATAGTAAGAAAGTGTTGGTAATGTCTAAAAGAAATCGGCGATTTTCTGTATTTCGTAAAAAGTGGAATAACTCAGAAACGAAGCCCCAAAAAGAAAATTTCAAGGAGGCCTTTTCTGTTCCAAATTCAACCTAGAATCGGAAAAAGCAATAAAAAAAGGGGGGTCAAGAGGAAACCGTAAGTTTCAATCAATGATTTGAGACATGGAAAAATAAAAATCGGACTTCCGTAAAAAGTGGAATAACTCAGAAACGAAGCCCCAAAAAGAAAATTTCAAGGAGGCCTTTTCTGTTCCAAATTCAACCTAAAATCGAAAAAAGCAATAAAAAAGGGGGGTCAAGAGGAAACCGTCAGTTTCAATCAATGATTTGAGACCCTAAAACATGGAAAAATAAAAATCGGACTTCCGCATCGTGAAGCTGAGGTGAAATACTATAAAAAGGTCCAGTTCAATTTTTCGATAGCTCGCACCGTAAGGCTGTAATTTCCCGGTGGGCCCGTTTAGATGGGACACCCTGTATACCTAAGAAAAAGTCAAAAAAGTCGGCCAAATAGGATGCGGTCACTAGGTGCATGAATGTAGGTGCTCGTAGGTATAGATCATTGAAATGGTTAGAAACCCGCCCATTCTTTGACAATTTCATCGAAATCGAATGAAAACAGTGGAAATTAAGGTCGTTACAAGGATTTCACATAGGCGCATGCGTAGTAGCTATTAGTGATACAATCATGTTGAAATTGATATGGGATGATCAAACCATCATCCCCCTACTATCATCCTAATTTGAGCGAGATCGGATGAGAGGGCGTGAAAAAATGGAGCATAATGGAATTTACGTTTGTGCATGCGCAGAGTGAAGTATTGATTTGGCAACAATAAACCTGAGAGGGGACTATCTACCCCCTAACCCGCAGATTCCTTGAAAGTTTCATCCAGATCGGATCAAAACTGTGAAAAATAAGCTTGTTACAAGGATTCCATATTTGCGCATGCGCAGTAGTTATTAATGATAAAATCACGTTGAAATTTATTTAATATGATCAAATGGTCATCCCCCAACTATCATCCAAATTTGAGCGAGATCGAACGACTAGGGCCTGAGAAAATGATGCTTGGTAAAATTTAAGTTTGCGCATGCGCAGAGTGAGTTATTGGGTAAAGAACAATGAAACTCATAGGGGACCGTCTACTCCCTAGCCTGCACATTCCCTGAAAATTTAATATAAATCGGATGAAAACTATGGAAAATAAGCTTATTACAAGGATTTGCGGACACACGACACACACAGACACATACACAGAACTAAAGTTGTTGAGAATGGCCTAAAACGTATAATGCAAGCAGAAATTTTGATTTTGGAGACAAAAAATTTTTTTCTCCCGAAAGTGAAAACAATGATTCCGTTGCCTTTAGGTAGACTCGGAATCAAAAAAAGTCCAGTCATGCCATGAGCGAATTTTTGAAGAAATCTTCGACATTTCAGTCGCTATTGATCGTGTAGAGAAATTTTAGTTTATGATTTTGATAGACAAACATGGAATAAAATCATTTAAAATAAATAGGAGGTACTCATACTTTATTATTATTAAACTAATCTTCTAGATTTAAAGACAAATGTAGGTAAATATTCATAGATTTCGATGGAGGGAGGCCTCGAGATTAACGTTACTGACGGCCGAGCGGAGCGAGGCCTTGGGTCTGCGTGCCAGTACGTACGTAAATAGAACTTCTTCGTAATTTCATGGCTGATATTTTCTAAGCCACAGTCAGTATTAAAGCTACATCAAGTCCTAAAACAGTTGAGAGTAAAACATTAAAGAGAGCGACCGAGAGAATCGGAGGACGGAATATTTCACAGAGTAAACTCATCAGTTGTGATTACATTTTTTTTTTTTTTTTTTTTTTTTTTTTTTTTTTTTTTTTACATGCACCTTAGCATGGTTCAAGGATTGGTCATACAGGGATACTTCCATAAAAGTAGTTCAATCTGAATTTGGACAATTTTTCTTGCAAATATCACCGCCTTTTTACAACTAGGGAACGGCATTATTTCGATTTTTGACTGATTTTTCAACTATGAAATTTTTGAAAACTTGATACATATTCTTATAGGAAATTTTACGCTGATTCCGAATATACCACATGTTAGTATGCTGAAAAAATTATTTCGCACAACAAATCGCAAAAAACAGGCTATTTTGAAATTGTTTACTACATTTTTGAAAATTTCAACCCGAAGATGTAATCCGATCATGCTGGCCAACGAACTTTCGTTTTGTGTCCTTAACATTTTAAAATTTGTTTGAAGTTTCTAGCACAATTCTACGGACAGTTATCGTCTGGAATGACACATACATACATATATACATATATACATACATATATACATAAAAAAAAAATGCGTTAAACTTCAGAATATGATTCAGAATAGCCTGAAACGGATTTCTGCATAAAAATTTTTCAAAAATTCACATATTCTACAAATTTTGAGGTGAGAGCAATAGCTTAATTTTCTTCAAAAATTCACTAATATTTAAAATCCAGAAAATGACACTGAAAGTAATTTTTAATAAACCTAGACGTCATCCAACAGAAGAATTATTTGAAGATCTGCGATTGGATACGATTTACTACCTATATGTAAAAAAAATGCTTAAATCCATTAAAAAAGAAAAAAGCGCTTTTCTCGTAGACATCCGGAAAAGAAATAATAAACCGTACAGAACTTAAGCTACCAAAAGTTAAGAACAAAATATGCTCAAATGACAACTACTTACTTATCAATAAAATTTTTGAAAAAATGACAGAAATAATGAACATAAACAATGAAAAGTTATTACCAAAAGAATTGGATAAACTGTCATCTGAAAACAAAATTGAATGTCTGTTACCGAATTGAATTTCTGACATATTAAAGCAATTTAATTATTTTCTAGATTTAAGATTAGTGAGCACTGGCTTCATACATTTCTCTAACTTACAATTAGATGGATTAGAAACAACTAAAATAAGAATAAACAATTATGTATGATACAAAAAATGAAAATTTAATTTTGAAAACTGGGGACTAGGAATAAATAAGGAGACCGATCAACTCCGTGCTGGGTCTCAGTTTTTAACTATCCAGCACGGTCATCCTATAATAAATCACTGTGCTTATTATCAATTTATGTTAAATTATGCAGTAATTCGTTAAATTTGTCATGTAAAAGTAATTTTTAAAATTTAAATTAATCTAATTTTGTATGCATGTGCCACGTTATTATGATGACAGTAAACTTATTATTATTACAGATATATACCCAAGAAAAATTTTAAAAAGTCGGCCAAATAGGGTGTGGTCATTAGCTGCATGAATGTAGGTACTCGTAGGTATAGATCATTGATATGTTTTAGAAACCCGCGCATTCTCTGACAATTTTATCGAAATCAGATGAAAATATTGGAAATTAAGGTCTTTAAGGATTTCATAGGCGCATGCGCAGTAGCTATTGATGATACAATCATGTTGAAATTGATATGGGATTATGAAAATCGTCATCCCCCAACTGTCATCCAACTTTGAGCGAGATTGAACGACTAGGGCGTCCTTAAAGTGAATTCAACGATTGGAGCCCAGCCCTTTTGTCTCAACTCTATTTCAATAAGACGTCCCTATGAAGCTGGGTAATATTAGCAAGGCTTCGCATATTATAGGAGGGACGCCCTATTGAAATGACCGTGACGCATTTTTATGGGTTGTATTCGCGTAATCGCCGACAGACGAATACGATTACACGAATACGAATATAATCACAGTTGACTCAGAATCAACGAATAATTATCGCGATTACAATCGTAATAATATAAGATTATGCCCAACACTGTCTATTCCCTATTCTCACGAAAATCATATAGAAACCAGACATAGGGACGTCCCTGTAATGCATGCATTGCTCACTAATGTGTTTGGATTCTACGCATTTCGAAACGTAAACCTACAAAATTTGGAAGGGGTGATTAGTTTTTGACATTTCATGTCTTTGCTATGGTACACAACCAAATTTTCGTTATGTCATGTTACGTTACGTAACGAAATATGCTCAATTTCTGATGATTTCCGCTTACAACCGAGTCGTTGCTAGGGAAATGGTACTTCGTCGTTTTTCATCCCACAAAATTCGTTGACCATTCGTTCGAAAGCTCTCGATTTATCCAACCATATTATGTTAACTACTGCGAAGTGCGTGGCCAACAAGCTGAGTTATGAGCATGGTTATATGAATAATTGTTTACACACAGGTGATCATTCTCAATAATTGATATTGTGAACATGATTGCAACCGCTTGTTAATTTCTGATGATTTCATTGAGCTGGTGTTTCGATGATGTGATTCATAGCAGGTGATCCGATTATTGCGAGAACGGTTGATTTTTGAAGCGGTGGTTAAACCATTTTAATAGGTAATTTCTATACTTCACACTATAGGAAGCTGTAATTTCGTATGTAGCCCTTTTAGGACATTTACTTGACGATACCCAGGGTTCGGATCAGATGAGTGGCTCTTAAAGCTAATTTCCATGTTTTGCACTCTAGGAAGCTGTAATTTCGTATGTAGCCTCTTTAGGACATTTACTTGGCCATGCCCAGGGTCCGGATCAGATGAGTGGCTCTTAAATCTAATTTCTATACTTTATACTCTAGGAAGCTAAAATTTCGTATGTAGCCTCTTTGGGACATTTACTTGGCCATGCCCAGGGTCCGGGTCAGATGAGTGGCTCTTAAATCTAATTTCTATACTTTATACTCTAGGAAGCTGTAATTTAGTATGTAGCCTCTTTAGGATATTTACTTGACGATTCCCAGGGTCCGGATCAGCTGAGTAGCTCTTAAAGCTAATTTCAATGCTTTACAATCTAGGAAGCTGTAATCTAGGTAAGCTGTGAGTTGCTCTTAGAGCTTGCATACGAGTCTGCAACTAAAGACATGAAATGTCCCAATGTGTTGCAGACTCGTATGCAAGCGTTTCTTTTTTTACGAAGTTTTTGAATATGTTTGTTCCTCATATTCTAAAGTTGATGAAAAACTTCAAGTACCTAACTAAACAACTCGTGAACGAGTTCCACTATCTGCTTTACAAGCAGATACCATGTTACATGGATATGTCTTTGATTGGGGATTTCATAACGGTTGTCCTCGAGAGTTGTAAACAAATCCTTTAACTTTAAACAAATCCCTGGGCCGCATCCCGACTAATTCAAACAAAACAACGATTTACTTATAGAAATGTTGAAAATAACTGGAGAGAAGCCACTGCAATGAGTTGTTGTTAACAGTCGACTGTTGTCAAGAGGATGAAAATGTTTCCTATGGAGTGGAGTAAATGATGCTATTGCTTTACGTTAAGAATATTGTAACCGGCTTATTAAAATTGTTTATAGTTCAATCAACTTAGTTTAGGAATGCAGCCAGGTACGTAAGGAGGGGGAAATTGTTAGCTTGAGATGTGAACATTTATCACATGAATCAAGCGCTATCCAACGAGTGGCGAACGATTTATGTTCGATGAAAACTACAGGAGTTCCATTCCCCTAGCAACGGCTGGGTTGTACGTGAAAAACACTGAAATTGTGACACAAATTTTGCGTCACGGAAATTTTTGGTTGACCCCCCAGAGCAAAGACATATCCATGTCAAAACCAACCGTAACGCTTTTTTTTACGAATTTTTCGACGCTTTTTTCGTTTATGTGCCAAAGTAAAGACATAAAATGTCAATAGGAGGCTTTGCTCCACAGTTGAAACGTTAAAATGTAGCTCTTACTGATAGGTAGGTTCATAACGTACCACACATATGCCCTCATGGGAATACATGGCCGGTTTCCAGATACCGTAGACGCTCAAGGCCTTGCTGGAGCCCAACTGCATCATGAGAATAGTTTTCTGAACTTCCACCGGATGATTCCACCAGTCCACCTCGTACACGGTTTGTCTCCATCCATCGCTCTACAACACGAACATAAGTAACCGTTGAAACTATTTTATTCTACAGGGTAACTATTTTATTCAACGTCGATACAAACAAACATTTCAGGTAAAACTTTATCAAATATGGACTGACGCCTCCAACAACTTGACATTCAAATTGAACAAAAGTACTTGACCTAAAGGGCCGATTACACGAGCAACAAAAGTTGCGCAACTCCAAAAAAATTGCACTAGAAAAGTTGTACTCAACACAAAGCAATAAAATTGCCTCGTGTTGCGTCAAGATGTTGCAAGGAATTAATTGTACTGTGTTGCACCAATAAAGTTGAGCAATAGAAATTGCTCAATTGTTTCGTTTACACGGGCGACTACAGTTTGCGCCATGGACGGTGAAGAGGTGGTCGTCGCTGCTGCTGCCAACCAAAGGAAAAAGTGGGGAATTTGGCAGCGCCAGTTTCTGAGCCAGAGAGAATGTGGGTTGGCTCTCACCTCTGAAATTCTTTCACGTCAATATTTGCTCATAAGGCCATGCTGCACAAATAAACTCCTATCTTTGCTACGTTAAAATTCTCTCATGGGGCAGTGCTGCACCCCACCAGTGCAGTTTCACGTCAATATTTCCTCATAAGGCCATGCTGCACATATAAACTCCTATCTTTCCTACGTTAAAATTCTCTCATGAGGCAATGCTGAACCTCACCAGTGCAGTTTCACGTCAATATTTGCTCATAAGGCCATGCTGCACAAATAAACTCCTATCTTTGCTACGTTAAAATTCTCTCATGGCGCAATGCTGCACCCCACCAGTGCAGTTTCACGTCAGTATTCGCTCATAAGGCCATGCTGCACCCCATCAGTGCAGTTTCACGTCAATATTTGCTCATAAGGCCATGCTGCACAAATAAACTCCCAATGTGATTGGCTGTTTCGTTCCCTCTCCCGACCCAAGGCCGAAAAATTGCCGCAATAGTGCAATAATTTTCTAAACCCCTTGGACTTCATTTCAACACGATGCAACAGTTGCCGAGAGGGCTCGTGGGCCTGAAATGTTGTACAACTCCCGTCAATTAATTGCGTGCAATCTTCGGCAACTTTTTCGAGGAGAGAATAGTTGTCCAACTTTTTTGAAATAGTTGTGCAATACTTTTTTCTGCAATTATTGCCGGAAAAAATCGCTCGTGTAAAAGGGCCCTTATACAACTGCTACTGAGTAGAGGGTCTAGAGTTCGAATCCAATCGGGAACTAATAATTTTTTTTTTTTTTGCATTTCAATCTCCGAAATATAATTTTAATGAATTTTCGTAGAAAATGAAGCTATTTCAATGGCTCAAAAAATTTAAAAATAAAATTTTTTGAAAAATGTCTTCATGAAATCTGTTTTGAGGCATTCAGAAACGATTCCTGAAGTTTGCGCTTTTTCATGTTTTGATCATTTACTAGATATATGTGGGGCTTAATAATAATTATAGATCAGTGATCTGCGTTGAAGGGCTATATAATACAGAAATAATAAACCTTGTGTAATAATTTGCTGCGTTTTTATAACTTATTGTACCTACTCTTTTTATAGCGATTATTATAAATATTTTTACTACGAACATAGTCGAACCAGTGCACTTTTTAGAACTTGATGGAACTGTTATACAAAAAAGAATGCTGGCCCAATTAAGTATGAGTAATAAAACATGGTGATCCCTATATTTAAGCAAAGAACTCTTTGTATAAGTCGAAAAAGTACGAGTCGAGTGCAATAGCTCGTCTTACCATTTGAGTTACTTTTTCGCCTTTCAAGCAGAATATGAAACACAGGTACAATAGCGCTAGAGCGAAGCAGAGGAGCTGGACGAATTTATTGAGCGCTATCCCCGTCTGAAAAAAGAGCTTGAATATCAGTTAGTTTCATAATGATACATTGATCGTAACCTTGATATCCAGACATCTACACAGGGTGTCAAAATTTCACTGTTATGAATCCGCTTATTGACTTTTTTACTGTAGTGCTTTTTAATCCCCATATTTTTTATTAATTTATTTATTTACAAAACGGGCGATGCCCAATTACAATATTATTAACAAAATAAATTCGTCTCTTGATGAGGAACTAAAATCAGTGTTTCAGAAGAAAGAAAATAACAATGTAGGTATATGTGTGTATATAAAAGGTCAAAATCTCAAACAAACACTTTTTGTAGCAGAGATGAGTTTAGGGCTATGTGCACAGAGATTTCAGGGGGGACGGTGGATGGTGTGTAATATTTTTGAGCGGAAGGTTCGAGATGGCTGATCATGGAAGAAGTCTGAAGCTGGATTTCGTTGGAGTATATGGTTGGCATGACGATGGATTCTATTGAGAGGCTGTTCATACAGGTAATTAGTTGTGGAGAATTGAATATGAAAAATGGGTTGGTTACGGGAGTAAAAAGCTGGAATATGTAGGAAATCTACCTAAGAATTTCAGCTTTCCAACGGTATAATAAGGTTCATTTCACTTTGCTAATTAGAGGAGAAAAGTATGTTTGTATGTTGAAAAACATGGTATTTCCTATGAAATCGACGGTTTTTGGGAAAAATTATCCCCTAACAAAATTTGAGTTTGGGGCTGGTTTCTACGTGTTTTTCCACGCTGAAACGAATGGTAACACTTACAGATCTCCCCGACCGTGTTATAACATAGTTCTCCACTTTAACTCACGAATTTTTAGTTCATTTTTTATGCTCAATTTTATGTGTTTTTAAGGGTAAAACTAGATGTGCAAAACTAGGTGTGTGAAATTGACATCACCGTCATTATTTTATATGGGAACCCCCATTTTTTTCGCAGATTTGAATTCTACGTGAAATTTCATGAAGAAATGACCCATCACTCGATTTTTTATGTGCGCGCAAACGGGTGCAATTCCGCTCTAAAAGTGCAATAAATGTGAAATACTGAGTTTTTGAAGATACTCAATTGTCACGTGTGATACATGATTTTGGAGTCTTTTTACGTGCTGACTCGTAATGTTCATTTATGATATTTGCTACACCAACTTGGGAAAAGACTGAAAAAATTACATTTTAGAACGCTTTGTGGGAATGTGTAAGAAACTTGCGATTCTGGTCAATTTTTCGGTATTTTCCCAAGTCGGTGTTGCAAACATCAATAAATGAACGTCATTACGAGGTTCAGCAAGAAAAAAATACTCCAAAATCATGTTGCATGTGACAATTGAATAATCTCAAAAACTCAGTCTTGTTTTTGTACGGTTAGTGCGGAATCGCGCCCGTTTGCGCGCACGTAACAAAATTGAGTGATGGGCCATTTCTTCATGAAATTTCAAGTAGAATTCGAATCTGCGATAAACAATGGAGGTATTTTTCCTGAGATCTCCGTAAAAAATTATGAAGAATGGCGTTGGTCCCAATTTTTTACGCTGTATTCAGGGGAAATAAAGGGGGGTGTAACATATCCGTGGGACACCCTGTATAGCCACCCTAAATGCCTAAGTAACTCATAGTTTAATTGAGGTTGCCGTAGAATCAGAATCGTATAATATTGTCATCACATGATAGAATGTAGGACAATTTATTGTCATTCGTAGTTGGTAAATTAACATTCCTGTAGCCAATATAGGAGAGAGAAAAAAAGAGATTAATTGAAATAATAATAATAATAAAACTAAATGAAAGAGCGTACGCTGGTAATTAACCCGCCTAAAAGGCAGCTCGGCCGGGGCTTCCCGACCGAGTCCGGACCCTACCCACCATGGCGGCCCCCACCTATTTCTAGGTAAGCACCCCTTGCTGGGATTCATAAATCGCGCAACCGAGAATCACCAGGCGAGACCGCCCCCGAGCCGATCGAGAGCCCCGAGCCTAAACAATTAGCTCGCTATAAAGCCATCTCAATAAATCACAAACACACTAAAACTTACAAAAATCTAAAAAAAAAAAAAAATAATAATAATAAATAAAATAAATAAATAAAGATATTCAACAATTAACAAGTTATTACAGTCATTGTGAATATCTAAAAAGCTAACACGAGAACTTCTATCAAATTCCTCGGTTGCTGACATAAAATTAACAATGGCTACAAGATAAAAACTATTTAACAGTGAATAAGTGGAGTATAACGTCCCACTAGTAAAAAAAAAAATATATATATATATATATATTACTTGATTTTTGATTGCTTGAAAAATTGACTACCTACTAATTAAAAATGGTACATTTCATTTTGAAAAAATTGCTAGTGTGGTACAGCTCTTAGTTCTTGCTCAATGAGTTCACGTTGTATAGTGCGCTTGAAATGTTTGAAAGAAAGCTCTTTAGTCTCCTCGTTAAGTAGATAAAACATACGGCATCCCATTTGGTAGGGGTTCGAAATCATAGAAGAATTGAGAGCTATTAATTGCGAATTAGTTAAGAATAGAGAATTAATTGCGATCTATAGTTGCGTGAAAATATTCATTTTTATCAAATTTCTGTAGAAAATGAAGCCATTGAAATGGCTCTACAAATTTTAAAATAAAAAAATTTCCAAAAATTTCTTAATCGAAATTTGTTTTGTAGCATATTGAAACGATTCCTGAACTTCCTCAAGTAATAAGCTTTCGAACGGCTTGGTCAACATTGCAATTTAGTTTTGATTTTGTTGAGAAATTAAAGCTGGAATGTAGATAAACATAGTCTCAACTGAAGTACATACGTATAAAAATAATACATTTATGATACTTACGGTTGCTAAATAGCAAAGAATGCACAGCATGATTGTTACAATGACCCGATATACGAGCAAGCAGATTCCGAAATAACTGAGAATTTGTTTGTGAAAACTGCAATAAAAGAATAGGAAGTATAAATTTGCGCATAAAAAATACACATAGAAAATAATGTTTAGCTACCTACTATAGACATCGACAATGTAGTTTTTAAGTAAATCATCCTAGGTAGGTACGTTGTCTATTGTCGAATACCTTTGTAAGTACATGAAACCACCAGTTACCTAAAAGTAATTCAAATTTTATTTTGTTAGAACTAAACATCTTGATTGAATGTGATACCGATGAACCTTTCTTTTTGATTTATTCATGTATTGCTTCCTCACTTACCGAAGGTAGGGAAGCTTTGTGTTCGTGAAAGAAGTCAAAAAAATTTTTGACCTCAAAAATCAAAATTTCTACTTGCTTTTTGTGTTCCAGAGCTTGCTGACCAATTTCGGTTCGTTGTCTGTCTGTCTGTCTGTCTGCTGTAAATATGTCTGTGGTAAATCCTTGTCACGCCCAAAACTATACCATGTTTCAGTCCGATTTCGATGAAATTTTCAGGGATTGTGCGGGCTAGATCCTGGGAAAAATCGATTTCTCAACATAATTTTGTACATACATTTTTGAATGTTCTATTTTATAGTTAATAAACTTTATTTTAGCATTATCCGCAGTCCGCAATGACCTCTCAGTCGTCTTCGGCATTCTCCCTTGAGCCTCTCAAATTTCAGCTTCGCACGTCGATTAGAAGACAAAATGGCTTTGGAGTTCACTCTTCTGATCATTAAGGACCTCTCATGCGTCCACGGCTCCTGATACATCTTTATCCTCGCCATGTTTCCGATTACATCCATTCCAAGTTTCATCAAAATCGGACGTCCGGAAGTGGCATTTAAAATTATTTTAAGAGGACATTCGTACATTCATACATACTTCAAAGGATAAAGTGAACACAACATCCCATTTTTCCTTTTTTTAAAAATAAAATGCGCTATAATAAAATAAAATCCCCCCCCCCCCTTCCCCCTCTCAAAATTTGATGGTTTACTCGTGGATGCGGAAGTCATTTGTATACGTTTATCTGAGTCGAGGGGTTCTGTGCAGTTCCTGTTGCGGTTTCAATAAACCCTTAGCTATTAGATGTCGGTCCGTTCGGCGTCGTTTTTCTAAACATGAATCGGACCACGACAAGACGATACAAAAAACTCGTCAGCTGCCCATCGCAGATCTTTAGGACATACTATGGACTTCAAAAATGTCAAAATCGTAGGAAGAGAATCAAATTTGCAAAAGAGGATATTTCTAGAAATGGTTAAGATAAAAAATTCAAATTCAATTAACTTCCGTATAGACACTCAAAACGTGAGCAAAATTTACTCGTATTTGATTGATGGACTAAAAATTTATAATTACCGTCACCAGTGGTGAAAAAAAAAACATCTTACCAAAATAAACGTAAACAATTTTAAATTTGATTTTCAACTCATAACTTTAAATTCGATTATTAACAAAAACAAAAAGAAAACTATAAGTAAGTAGATATTTTACATTTCTGAATATTAATCTCCCTGAAGAAGCCCCAGTTCCTGGGGAGAAACGTTGGAGTTTAATTTAAAAAAGTTCCATTCATGCAGCATGATCGTATGAGCGAATTTTCGTATATTAGGTATCGTATTGTATAATGTTGAATTGTTTTGAAATTTGAGCTTTTTGAGTGCAAGGAAATCGTTAACCATTAATTTTATGGCAAAAAACGTATTCTAAATAATAACCTGCTATTCAAATAGAGGTTCTGAATTTTTAGCTTTTTTTGCAGTTTTTATCGATTTTTTAGCAAATTTTGATGAATTTTAAGTACATTTTTCAGCATAATTGTGTACATACATTTTTGGATGTTCTATTTTATAGTTAATAAACTTTATTTGAGCAATATTCTACCAAAAAATATAAATTGAACGATTTTTAGCCGTTTTTAGCCATTTTTAGAGATTTTTGAGTACATTTTTTGAAATTTGACCAATTTAATGTGCTCAAAAAGTGTTGTCCAACGAACTCATCCTTTCTTTTGAAATGCTTGATTTTTTGGCGGAAGAACGAAGTTTTTATATCAATTCTATCGAGAGTTATCGTCTGGAATGACACATACATATATATACCTATATATATTTATATATACATATAAAAAAGCGTTAAAATCCAGGAATCATTTCAGAATGCCTCAAAACAGATTTCGATGAAGAAAATGTTTGAAAGTTTTTATTTTGAAATTTTTGGAGCCATTGCAATAGCTTTATTTTCTAAGAAAATTCGCTAAAACCAATTTAAGGACAGAAGGCCTTTTTTATAAAGCTTGTTATAAAGCTTCTTAGTTCAATCGCATAATCGATGCCGGCGCCGTTTCTCACTCTTCCCATACCTGGAAGCAAGTAGCCCGATCAGCAGCAGCAGAGAAGCATAGTAAATATGACCAGGCAGCCGAAGACCGTCGAGGTTCTTTCACCCCCCTAATCTGTTCAGTGGAAGGAGCGCTGCACGACGAATTCAATGTGTTTGTGAAAAGGATGGCCCACACTCTTGCCGGGAAATGGAGACGACCCTACTGACAAGTCTTGGGGTGGACTAGGGTAAAAATTCAAATGGCCATACTAAACATTATGGAATGAAATATAGACCAGTTATTTGCGGGCTATCTAACAGGTCGGTAGATAGCGAAATTATAAACTTTCTGATATAATTTATCTACGTAGGTATCATGAAACGTTCCTAAATCTACGAATTTCGATGGGGCTTTTTCTTCAATTGGTTAATTACAAATGTTCATTATTGAAAATAACATAAAATCAGAAATGTTTGTTTGAATACAAAAATTACTCTGTTAAACCATAATTTTGATGTAAACTTAGTAAAGTAAGCGGAAATCATCAGAAATGCTTGCATACGAGTCTGCAACACATTGGGACATTTTCATGTGTGTTTTCTTATTATTTCCTTATCATTAGGGAAAAAACTGGATTCTAGAGCCACTCAGCTGATCTGTAATCGGTCAGTTGTGTTCAGAAGTCCCTCAAGGGGCTACATACCAAATCTCAGATTCGTGGGATCATTAGGGAAAAAACTGGATTCTAGAGCCACTCAGCTGATCTGTAATCGGTCAGTTGTGTTCAGAAGTCCCTCAAGGGGCTACATACCAAATCTCAGATTCGTGGGATCATTAGGGAAAAAACTGGATTCTAGAGCCACTCAGCTGATCTGGGATCGGTCAGTTGCGTTCAGAAGTCCCTCAAGGGGCTACATACCAAATCTCAGAATCGTGGGATCATTAGGGAAAAAACTGGATTCAAGAGCCACTCAGCTGATGTGGGATCAGTCAGTTGTGTTCAGAAGTCCCTCAAGGGGCTACATACCAAATCTCAGAATCGTGGGATCATTAGGGAAAAAACTGGTTTCTAGAGCCACTCAGCTGATCTGGGATCGGTCAGTTGTGTTCAGAAGTCCCTCAAGGGCCCACATACCAAATCTCAGAATCGTGGGATCATTAGGGAAAAAACTGGATTCTAGAGCCACTCAGCTGATCTTGGATCGGTCAGTTGTGTTCAGAAGTCCCTCAAGGGGCTACATACCAAATCTCAGAATCGTGGGATCATTAGGGAAAAAACTGGTTTCTAGAGCCACTCAGCTGATCTGGGATAAGTCAGTTGCGTTCAGAAGTCCCTCAAGGGGCTACATACCGAATCTCAGAATCGTGGGATCATTAGGGAAAAAACTGGATTCTAGAGCCACTCAGCTGATCTGGGATCGGTCAGTTGTGTTCAGAAGTCCCTCAAGGGCCCACATAAGAAATCTCAGAATCGTGGGATCATTAGGGAAAAAACTGGTTTCTAGAGCCACTCAGCTGATCTGGGATCGGTCAGTTGTGTTCAGAAGTCCCTCAAGGGCTCACATACCGAATCTCAGAATCGTGGGATCATTAGGGAAAAAACTGGATTCTAGAGCCACTCAGCTGATCTTGGATCGGTCAGTTGTGTTCAGAAGTCCCTCAAGGGGCTACATACCAAATCTCAGAATCGTGGGATCATTAGGGAAAAAACTGGTTTCTAGAGCCACTCAGCTGATCTTGGATCGGTCAGTTGTGTTCAGAAGTCCCTCAAGGGGCTACATACCAAATCTCAGAATCGTGGGATCATTAGGGAAAAAACTGGTTTCTAGAGCCACTCAGCTGATCTTGGATCGGTCAGTTGTGTTCAGAAGTCCCTCAAGGGCCCACATACCAAATCTCAGAATCGTGGGATCATTAGGGAAAAAAATGGATTCTAGAGCCACTCAGCTGATCTTGGATCGGTCAGTTGTGTTTAGAAGTCCCTCAAGGGGCTACATACCAAATCTCAGAATCGTGGGATCATTAGGGAAAAAACTGGTTTCTAGAGCCACTCAGCTGATTTGGGATCGGTCAGTTGTGTTCAGAAGTCCCTCAAGGGCCCACATACCAAATCTCAGAATCGTGGGATCATTAGGGAAAAAAATGGATTCTAGAGCCACTCAGCTGATCTTGGATCGGTCAGTTGTGTTCAGAAGTCCCTCAAGGGGCTACATACCAAATCTCAGAATCGTGGGATCATTAGGGAAAAAACTGGTTTCTAGAGCCACTCAGCTGACTTGGGATCGGTCAGTTGTGTTCAGAAGTCCCTCAAGGGGCTACATACCAAATCTCAGAATCGTGGGATCATTAGGTAAAAACGTCATTTCTGATGGTCATAATCATCGTTGTGGCCACTTGGGACAATTTTCGTGAGCAATTTTCGTGAGCAATTTTCGTGAGCAATTATTTTCCGTGACGTTTTTTTAGTTTATGTGCCAAAGCAAAGACATGAAAATGTCAAAAGCAGTTTCTCAAAGAATACGTGGGACACGGAGGTGAGGTCCTTAGGGATGAAGGATAGAGCTGCTCTCCCATGGTTGAGCGATTAAGTTTTAGTTATATTGTTATTGTTTGATTGTTCTGTTAAGTAATGAATTTTTACCTTTGTAAAAAAATAAATAAATAAAATAAAATATTTTAAAAAAAGTTTGAATTTACTTACGTTCCTACGAGCACATTCTCGTGGAATAAGAGTTGTGAAAACTAGCCTAGTTATAACTAGGGTTACCTACCCAGTTATGACGAGATGGTGTCTGACACACTCCTTCAGCCGTCTCAGCGTCCTTCTTTTAAACTCAGCCGCATATGTGACGGACGCTGGCAACCTCGGTTGGAACGTGTTCTCATAATGGCGAGTCAACAAACGGATCTGACCCTCGAAATGGATCGTGTGATACGCGAAGAGGACGAAAATCGCTTCCAGAGCGAACGTCGTATTCAGGCAAATCCCACACTGATACAACAACGCCAAAGCAAACCTTGAAGAATATTTTCTGGTCGAAATGAAGTTGTAAAGAGCAGCATAAATCAATAATCCTAATAATAATACAGTGGAACCTGGATAATTCCAACTTCTTTAATTCGAAATCTTCTTTAATTCGAATATTTGTCTTGGTCCCTAGCATTTTGTATTTAAAAAATGCTAAAAAAATTAGAAGTACCGAAACTCGTAAAGGAGTTCCACTATCTGCTTTACAAGCAGATACCATGTTACATAGATATGTCTTCGATTGGGGATTTCATAACGGTCGTCCTCGAGAGTTGTAAACAAATCCTTTAACTTTGGACTATAGGCGACGAAATGTAGGATAAAGAATTTATTTTATCATTCTTGGAGGCACAAAAAGCATACTATAAATTAAAGTTATTTCTCCAATACAGACGCAATGAGTTGTTGTTAACAGTCGACTGTTGTCAGGGGATGAAAATGTTTCCTACTGAGTGGAGTAAATGATGCTATTGCTTTACGTTAAGAATATTGTAACCGGCTTATTAAAATTGTTTATAGTCCAATCAACTTAGTTTAGGAATGTAGCCAGGTACGTAAGGAGGGGGAAATTGGTAGCTTGAGATGTGAACATTTCATCACATAAATCAAGAGCTTTCCAACGAGTGGCGAACGATTTTTGAGCGATGAAAACTGCGGAAGTTCCATTCCCCTAGCAACGGCTGGGTGTACGTGAAAAACACTGAAATTGTGACATCAATTTTGCGTCACGGAAATTTTTGGTTGACCCCCCAGAGCAAAGACATATCCATGTCAAAATCGTGGATAATTCGAATTTTATTTTGGATAATTCGAATTTTTGGCGTGCTAATTAAAGGTATAAATTTTCAAGCTGAAACTCAAAATAATTGTAAATTTATCGGGAAATACGTTTTAGCAACGATATTCGGCAAAAGGTTTGCGTTAGACCAAATGCACATAAGTCAGTGCCATCGTACATTACAAGAAGTACCGTGTACTTCTTGTACTGTACTTCGTACGAAGAAGTAAATACCGGTCCCAAGTGCAGCTGAAGCCATGAATCACGTACAAGAACTTAAGACATTTTTTTGAAAGCCGAATTAATGTGATTCATACTTAAACTCTTTGAATGCGTTTGAATCTTTTATAATGGTCGAGAGACTTAATTCAAGGAAACAGGCCAAAATATCATCCTTTTTTCAAAAACAATAGATTGTTTTTTATGGTTGCAGTTAAATACAGTACCATTCCGGGTGTCTTTATATTTATTGTTTAGTATTCTGTGGGTTAATACAGTATTCAATGTTACTGTATGTACTTTACTTCGTACTGTAGTTTGTTCAAAAATAATTTATTATAATTTATTAAAAACTTCTTTAATTCGAATTTTTGGTTAATTCGAAGTTTTTGACTGGTCCCTTGGGGTTCGAATTATCCGTTTCACTGTATGCTGATTTTATTGCTCACCTGAAGTTGGAATTAATGGTCCAGGGGAACCAGCCTGGATAAGGAGGTTTATAATTATGCAAGCTTTGTGGCTGCATTTCTTTGAGGAAGGTTCCGAAGCCCGCGCAAAAATAAGCGATTATCGACATCCTGGTGGATTTGATGATGATATCGTCTGTTTTGGACAAAATCATTCGCTCTGCTGTGGTGAACGGGTCGCTGTAGTGGAAAAATCCCTTTCGCACCGTGTCCCACAACTCAAATATCTCAGAGGACCTGAAAGATTTTTGCATTATTAAAGAAGAAATAAAATTATCACCTATTCGTTACTCAAGGTTACATAACAGCCTAAAATACAAAGCAAGGCCCGATGTAAATATGGTCCCTGTATTTCCTAATTTGTGGGTTAGGTAGTTACATAAATGCTATAATGGTGCTATATTTAATAATGAAATTTTATATTTCGGAGAAAAAAAAGTTTGCCTAGTTGGTTTGCACAGTACAGTGCCTTCATCTATTTTAACTAAGGCGTATATTATAACAAAGTTCGTTGGCCAGCATTTTTTGAGCACATTAAATTGGTCAAATTAAAAACAAAGTGCTAAAAAAATTAAAAATGTCTAAAAATCGTTAAATTTATATTTTCTGCAGAATTTTAGCCAAAAGAAGTATATTAACAATGATCTAGGACATTTAAAAAATTATGCAGAAATTTATACTGAAAAATGTACTTGAACTTCTTTATTTGCCGAAAAATAGATAAAAACTGCAAAAAAGCTAAAAATCCAAATTATTTTTTCAGCTGCCAAAAATGATTTAGACCGAGTTTTATTGCCATAAAATTGGTAGTTAACAATGTCTTTCACTTGAAGTTCTGAAATTCCAAAACAATTTAACTTAATGTAGTACGATAAGTTACGAAAATTCGCTTATAAGATCATGCTGCATGACTGGAACTTTTTTGCTTGTCCCCAATTCCCAATGAGATGTAGGTGTAACTATGAAAATAATTCATTTTATTAACATTAAATCTATGAATGAATCTAAGACATTCTCAAATAATGAATGAATCTAGGACATTCTGTCCCACTCATGACTTTGATGGTAGTAGGCAGAAAAGATTCATTGAGTTTCGAGATGGCTCTCCCAAATGTTTCCAGATCCGTGGATCGAGTAGGCGGATACCTATAAAGTACTCAGTCATGCAGCATGGCTAATAGTGCGAATGTTCAACGAAAATGTTAGAACACGCAGCCGAACTCGAAAATTTGGTCAATTATGGGAATTTTTCACCTAAAACACGATTTTTCTCACTTATTTATGAATCTTAGAGATTTGGGAGTGGTCGCAATCTACTCGGCGCTAAGAAATATGCTTTGTGACACCCCACATGCCCTATTGCAAAAAAGGAAGAATTTTCAGTATTTTCTGGGACGCTAACTTGTTTATTTGAATCTGAAATTCTGGAGCGATCGAGCTGGCCAACGAACTCGACCTGTCTTTTGCCAAGACGGATTTTTCACCGTTGGTACGAGATTTTTACGCCGTATTTTAAGGCAGTTATCATATGGAAATATACATATATGGGTCATTTCACGCGAACGGCCAAACTTTTTTTTTCGATATTTTTTAAAAGTCCTGATTTTCTAGTATGCTGTACCCATTGGTAATACAAGCTAGGAGCCAAATTTTCAGACCCCTTCTTCGCCCAGCCTTTTCTCTACAACTGTCCGAAGTTTAGGGGTGTGCGCCAAACACTAACTTTTGTTTTAATTGCTCAACCGTTATTGTGCCCAAAAAAATAAGTAAGGTGGCCAATTCTTATGGTAAATCGTCTGCTCTTTCTGGTGGTCATGTCTAAATTTACAAAAAACTTAAGCTTCCTCATGAAAACTCAAAATAAAAACTTCTTTTTCACATTTCATCAATTTGGCATTTTTTGAAAAAAAAATTTTTTGATCTTAAAAATCTTGATCTCCTACTAGTATGTAGAATACGAGGTTAGGAGGACGTAATGGGCCGACAAACGGTTTGTCGCCAGTGGTACTTAATGTACGGCCTGAACTCCCAAAAAACGTAAGCTTCCCCATGAAAACTCCACATTTCATCAATTTCGCATTTTTTGAAAAAAACTTTTTTGATCTTAAATCATACCTACTAGTATGGAGAATACGAGGTTAAGAGGACGTAATGGGCCGACAAACGGTTTGTCGCCAGTGGTACTTAATGTACAGCCTGTACTCCCAAAAAACGTATGCTTCCCCTTAAAATCTCCACATTTCATCAATTTCGCATTTTTTGAAAAAAAATTTTTGATCTTAAATCATACCTACTAGTATGTAGAACACGAGGTAAAGAGGACGTAATGGGCCGACAAACGGTTTGTCGCCAGTGGTACTTAATGTACGGCCTGTACTCCCAAAAAACGTAAGCTTCCCCATGAAAACTCAAAATAGAAATTTCTTTTTCACATTTCATCAATTTCGCATTTTTTGAAAAAAAAAATTTTTTGATCTTAAATCATACCTACTAGTATGTAGAATACGAGGTTAAGAGGACGTAATGGGCCGACAAACGGTTTGTCGCCAGTGGTACTTAATGTACGGCCTGTACTACCAAAATAAAAGAAAAATTGAATTTTCATGATAAAATTTGCACCTATCTGATGTGCCGTCAAATGTGAAGTTAGTTCTAAGCAAATTTGATGAACTGGGCACTTTATAATGAAAACTCAATTTTTATTTTATTTAGGCAGTACAGGCCGTACATTGAGTACCGCTGGCGTCAACCGTTTGTCGGCCCATTGAGTCTTCTTAACCTCGTATTCTACATACTGGTAGGTATCATTTAAGATCAAAATATTTTTTTTTCTTCAAAAAAATGCGAAATTGATGAATGTGAAAGAGAAGTTTTTATTTTGAGTTTTCGTGAGGAAAATTACGTTTTTTGGCAGTACAGACCGTACATTGACTACCGCTTTCGTCAAACCGTTTGTCGGCCCATCAAGTTCTCTTAACCTCGTATTTTACATACTGGTAGGTATGATTTAAGATCAAAAAATTTTTTTTAAAAAAATGCGAAATTGATGAAATGTGAAAATTAAATTTTTATTTTTAGTTTTCATGGGGAAGCTCACGTTTTTGGGAGTTCAGGCCGTACATTAAGTACTTCTGGTGACAAACCGTTTGTCGGCCCATTAAGTCCTCTTAACCTCGTATTCTAAATACTGGTAGGTATGATTTAAGATCAAAAAATTTGTTTTTTCAAAAAATGCGAAATTGATGAAATGTGAAAAAGAAATTTTTATTTTGAGTTTTCATGGGGAAGCTTACGTTTTTTGGGAGTACAGGCCGTACATTAAGTACCACTGGCGACAAACCGTTTGTCGGCCCATTACGTCCTCTTAACCTCGTATTCTACATACTAGTAGGTATGATTTAAGATCAAAAAAAATTTTTTCTTCAAAAAATGCCAAATTGATTAAATGATGAGTTTTCATGGGGAAGCTTACGTTTTTTGGGAGTTCAGGCCGTACATTAAGTACCACTGGCGACAAACCGTTTGTCGGCCCATTACGTCCTCTTAACCTCGTATTCTACATACTGGTAGGTATGATTAAAGATCAAAAAAATTTTTTTCAAAAAATGCCAAATTGATGAAATGTGAAAAAGAAGTTTTTATTTTGAGTTTTCATGAAGAAGCTTAAGTTTTTTGTAAATTTAGACATGACTACCAGAAAGAGCAGACGATTTACCATAAGAATTGGCCACCTTACTTGATTTTTTGGGCACAATAACGGTTGAGCAATTAAAACAAAAGTTAGTGTTTGGCGCACACCCCTAAACTTCGGACAGTTGTAGAGAAAAGGCTGGGCGAAGAAGGGGTCTGAAAATTTGGCTCCTGGCTTGTATTACCAATGGGTACAGCATACTAGAAAATCAGGACTTTTAAAAAATATCGAGAAAAAAAATTTGGCCGTTCGCGTGAAATGACCCACATATAAGATTGTGGTTTTTGATTATGGAATGGATTTGTAGCGCCCCCTCCCTCCAACTTTTTAGAGATTTTGAAGCCATTTAAATAGATTTATTTCTTTGGAACTTTGCTTACAGTCGAATTTTCGGTCCCCCGCACATTGCACATTTATATCATCATGATATTTGATACTCAGATGAAAAATCATCTGAGTATCGTAAAACGTTACCTGATGATCATCACAGGCCAAGCGATGCAGAGAAGGACGTAGAGCATAGAGATGGACCAGGCCATCAAAATTTGGTCGGAAGTTGCCGTGTCATCGGTAAAAGCCTGACAAACATATGCCTTATGGAACACATTTCACCTATTCGTTTTACACATTATTACTGATATATAGCACATATCATATCATATCATATTAGCACATATATATTACACATATTAGTAATAATAAAATAATATCGTGTGGCTACATGATGAGTCAATCGCCAAAATAATATAATTTTTAAAATACCTATAGTTTGTTAAAATTATCTTTTTAAATAAATATTTAATGAAAATTTTTTGGATGAGGTTTAAAAATTATAATAAAGTCATAGAAAGAATATGACTTAATTGTGCAAAATAAACAAACTTATGGAATAAGTTGTATATTTAAACTATTTCTAATACCTTTTTAACATGGATATGTTTTTGGGCTGGGGGTCATTCTAAAATTTGCGTCAGGACACCAAAATTTGTGACGACCCGGCACTTTAGATTATTATTAACTCGAAAAGTGAAGGCTAGGTAGAATTTCTATTGATTTTGGTTTATTATTTCCAATAATAAGCCTATGTGATCGTATAGCAAAAAATTTTTATAACCCCCCCTCAAACTTTGTCACTTTACGTTTCAAGGTGCGTAGAATCCAAATTTGAAATGTCCGTCCGCCGTCCGCCGTTCGCCGTTCGCCGTCCGCCGTTCGCCGTCCGCCGTTCGCCGTCCGGGCCATAAAAGGCCTAAGAATTGACTTTAAAAACCCGTCCTTTCGCACATAGACTCCATTTGGGGTCTAGTTGGTCCTAACGTTTAACCATCCCGATCGCTTTACTCGCATAGATGCTATGGGCCAAAAACGGGCGAAAAAGTGTCATTTCAAGGCTTTGTTAGACTTACGCACGCACGCACGCCTGGCACGCTTGGCAGGGGGTCACGGTGGGTGGTGAGGGGGGGTGAGCGGGGGGTGGAGTGAGAGGAGGCGCCGCGGCACCTTGTGGTGGGTACGGCGCACAGTGGATGGAAACAGCAGTTTTTGTGCAAAAACCTCTTAGATGAGCCTCTTAGGTTGAACTTGATATGGATTCTCATGTTTTTTGGGGTGCGGAGTCGATTGAAACCATTCCCGACTCACTAACTATGATGGATAATCGGATAGCAACGTTTTAGCGAATTTTCTTAGAAAATGAAGCTATTGCGATGGCTCCAAAATTTTTAAAATAAAAATTTCAACAAATTTTCATCATGGATATCCGTTTTGAAGTATTCTGAAACGATTCCTGGATTTTAACGCTTTTTTTTATAAGTATATATATATTTTTATATATATGAATGCCCTGCTTTCTACATTGGAAAAGCCGAAACCAGTCATATCCCTTATTACTGCACCAAGTATCTACTACCAAAACGATAACTAGTAAAAAAAAGTGCGGCGATGAAGGGCAAATGAGAACCTTTTTCATTTTTCATAGCGCGAAAGCTGAATCAATAGTAAATCAAGCTGAAAAATTATTTTGAAGGGACGTAAGTATAACCGAAATGGGTTACTTAGTTATTTTTTATTCACCTGATGTAAAACCGTTTCTTCCAAATTCGGTTATCGTTCGCGCAGATATTTCTCAAAACCACTTCCACTCTTAATATCGCAAAGCACTGAATATGGGATTTCAAAAGACATTTTTTTTTTTTACCACGATGCTACGATTTTCTTTTTCCACAATGTTAGGTACCACGCTTCCGCTGACGATGAATGTGATAATGATAGAAGACTGCTCCCAAAGAACTATTTTTCTAGACGAAGAATGAATCGTAACATTCATTCTCGGGACAAGGTTCGCACCTAGTGGTTTATTTACTCCGACTCGTCAAAGCAGGAGTTGATAGGCGGGTGCCGTCACTTACTTTCCTCAACGTTTTCGTTCATTGTGATCACCGACGGCGGAGAACGGCGATCAAATTAATACACAAGACACTTGAATGAGTGCGTAGTCGGATTATTCCAGTCCCAGGACGACCGGAGATGACCTGCACTTTTGGCACTCTACCAAAGTTAAATAATCATATGATTTTTCCAAAAATCCTCATTATCACTGCTTACTCTTGGTGATGCACCAAAAAAAGGTGAAAAAATGATCAAGTATACCTAAACATGTATACAATACATGGTATATTTCGTCTTGGGGAATTTCCCCAGTTTTGGAGGCGTAATCAATTATCAATAACTGCTACACCAAAACCTTAATTTCAAGCATACGACCAATTATCACACTCAATGCCTTCTCAAAATTGTCTGCATGCCCAAATGGGGAAACTAAGGGCTAAGTTTGTGTCTGAAGGTATCTAGGAACAATATAAAAATGTAAAAACATTTTTATTAACGCTTTCATTTTTTGAGGTTTTTGCACGCTTCCATCCACTGTGCGGCGCCCCGCGGCGGCGCTGTACGGCGTTCCTTCGAGGCATGAATATATGTTTTTTTCTAGGTCATATTTGTGTGTTAATACCAATGCTTTTCCTACGCATATTTAATAACATATCCTCTCGACTTTTCGTACGTGGTTAGATAATGATATTACGAGTATTAAGGCAATAACTATTTGAATAGATAGGAGCTCAAATCGAGAAATATAAACATGCGTATATAATTATAGAAGTATAGGTTGTGGCAACTCGAAATGGGACACGCCGAGGAGTCTGGACGGCAAGCCAACTAAAACTACGATCATACTCAATTGAAAAAATAATAAACCTTTGTGAAATAATTTGCAGCGTTTTCACGTACAACCAAGGCGTTACTAGGAAAGAGTAACTCCCATAGTTTTCATAGTAGGAAAATCGTTCGCCACCTTTTGGAATGCTCTCATTTTATCACAACATCTCATGACCTCTAAGCCATTGCAGTGTCAAGAAATGTTAATTTATTACGACGTAATTTATTACTCTAAGTTATAAACTAATATTGTTTTGTAACCATTGTTTTGAAATGCACAGAGGTGGGGTTTTCGCAATTGAAAAACCAGATACCCAAGACACCAAACTTTTAATTTGTGGACAGGCACATAGATTTGTACACAATCGATACTCGTAGTTCTATAGTAAGTTTTGAATTTATGATGTATGAATTAAAAGAAGGAGCTCCTTGAAATAGATTTCCTATACTTTGGTGTGTAAACTAATATTTTGTACGATCATTAAAAATAAAAATAAAAATAAAGGCTGTCCTTTTTGCCAACTTTAAATAGCCGATTTAAATATAGAGTTAATACATCTCTGACCGTAACGACTGCTGGATGTGGGTAGCACGCGCACGTTTGCTGCTGGAGGACCGCCGTAGAAGTACCACCAGGATATGGTAACAATCCCTGACGATGGTAGACGATGCTGCAAAGAAGCGTTTAGCCGCAAGCGAACTGAAAACGGTGCTGCCTGGTACACCCGTAGAATGTCGAAATGGACAGTAGGTTTGATTAAATGCCGTCCAGTGATAGATGACGTCGAGATGTGGGATTCTGATGACCCATCAGCAAGACCTGGAGGAATTTTGAGGGATGCTGACGACCCGATTTAAATTTTGAAAGAGAAGACGTGTTGAGTGAACAAAGAGAGGTGATGAGCTGGCACGGCGGATGACGGCGTATTGTACCGATAGCGGGGCAATCAATTTAGCGATCGAATAGGCGCACAAGAAAATGCAGGAAGATGTTGGTTCCGTGGGTCCATTCGCACAAACACTGATACGGCTACAGTCACTTCACTTCGCTTAATGATATTACAAAAGAAAAATACGCTTGGGCGTTAACAACCATAATAGAATAATCTTGTGAAAAGAAGGCACTGCATGGTTGGTATACAATGAATAGTAGGTACCTACTGGTAAGCAGTAGGTACTAGACATATCCATGATCTTTTGTTTATCCCATCAAGGGAGAAATTAAAATTTAGTTGGTTTCAATAGTTTAGTATATGTTTTCGACTGAATTTTGAGTTTTAGTATTTTGATAGCAGCAGGTTTTAAAAATGTAGTGTATAACCTAAACCACCTAACACCACTTAGCATCAGCTAAAACCACTTAAACCCACATGAAACTCCCGAAAACCACATGAAGCCACCTAACCCACTTACCACCACCTAACCATGTAAACCACGTCATTGATTTAAAATAATGACGTTTACGTTTAAAAATCATTTGAAATTCTACCTAGCCTTCACTTTTCGAGTTAATAATAATCTAAAGTGCCGAGTCGTCACAAATTTTGGTGTCGTTACGCAAATTTTAGAATGACCCCCAGCCCAAAAACATATCCATGTTAAAACTTTTTTCGTTCATGTGCCAAAGTAAAGACATAAACCCCAAGAAGAAGTTCTAGAGCAAAGAGACCGCCTTCTTACCTCCAGGACTATGTTCAAATGTCTCCCTTGATGGGAAAAACAAAAGATCATGGATATGTCTAGCACCTACTGCTTACCAGTAGGTACCTACTACTCAATTGTGTACGAACCATGTAGTGCCTTCTTTTTACAAGATTATTCCATTATGGTTACAAAACAATATTAGTTTATAACTTAGAGTAATAAATCAGCATTCCTTGACACTACAATGGCTTAGAGGTCATCAGATGTTGTGATAAAATGAGAGCATTCCAAAAAGTGACGAACGATTGTTCAACTATGAAAACTATGGAAGTTATTCTTCCCTAGTAACTCATTGGTTGTAGGTACTTGAAAATCAATAGAAAAATAAAAAAAACCGTTGCATTTTTCTATAGTAATTTTCATACTCACGTAGGCCAGCCAGTAGACATATCCATGTCAAATTTTTTTTTAAATTTGTATGTGCGATATTAGAAAATCAACGTCGAGATAATATGTGTAATGTATAGGTCATGATTCTTTCATTTCAACGTTGTTTAGGAAGCTGTGACTCGAAGCTTGGAAACCGAACTAGCCAGGGTCAATTCACCAGATTGCTACCTTGTGAGCTTAGCTAGAGAGTTGAAGGAGAAAAGAGACCTTCTGGCGGGATATCTCACGGAAATCGGAATGGTCCCAACAATTCCGGAAGGTGGCTACTTCATGATCGTTGACAGGACACCCACTTGGTGAGTTATGATGTTCTCCTGCACTAGAAATTAGCGTGTGAGTTTTGTTTCTTCGTGGGTCGATCATGAAATCAGGATATTGGCTGATGGTCTGTGTTCTCAGATCGAAAAATTAAAGTTTGTACCAAGTTAAACCAACTACTTGAAAAATCAATAAAAATTCTACCTAGCCTTCACTTTCCGAGTTAATAATAATCTAAAGTGCCGGGTCGTCTCAAATTTTGGTGTCGTTACGCAAATTTTAGAATGACCCCCAGCCCAAAAACATATCCATGTTAAAATTGTTGTCTCGTTCCGGGGATTGAACTCGGTAGTCAAAGGGTGGGTCCACTACACCACGGAGGACTACGGCAACCATCGAACAACCATAGGACTTTGCTACTCATTGGGGAGCTTATTTCCATTGCCGTTGGGAGAGCTTGGTCCGAGACAACCGGGGAGCTGTATTGAAACTCTCCTTCTACATTACTGTAAATTGTTGCCTCTTTCTCCAACGTTTCTTTGTGAAAATTCCAAGGTTTTAACTTCTTTTTAGCGAATTTTCTTGGAAAATTAAGCTATTGCAATGGCTCCAAAAATTTTAAAATAAAAATTTTCAAAAATTTTCTTCATCGAAATCTGTTTTGAGGCATTCTGAAATGATTCCTGGATTTTAACGCTTTTATATACATAAATATATATATATATATATATATATATATATATATATATATATATATATATATATATATATATATATATATATATAAGTATATATATGTATGTGTCATTCCAGACGATAACTCTCGATAGAATTGAGATAAAAACTTCGTTCTTTCGCCAAAAAATCAAGCATTTCAAAAGAAAGGATGAGTTCGTTGGACAACACTTTTTGAGCACATTAAATTGGTCAATTTTCAAAAAATGTACTTAAAAAATCACTAAAAAAGGCAAAAAACCGCTAAAAATTAACAAATTTCTATTTTTTAGCAGAATGCTACTCGAAAAAAATTAATCGAACATGAACTAGGACATTTAAAGATTTAAGCACAAAATTGTACTGAAAAATGTACTTAAATTTCATTAAAATAAGCTAAAAATCGATAGGAACACTTGAAAAAATTGTAAAAATCCACAAAATCGTTTGTTCATTGGAATATTACTGAGAAAAAGTTAGTTTGCTATAAAATGTATAGTAAAATTTTTATTTGTCCCCAAAGTGCTCACATTTCAACAGAATTTAACATAAATGTAATACGACCATTTATGAAAATTCGCTCATACGATCATGCTGCATGACTGGAACTTTTTTATTTTGTTTTAGATTTTATTGATTCAAATTACCTCTGTTTGAACTTTTGCCACACTCTCATAAAGTGGATGACATCCGCCCGAGTTTGAAACACTACCTAGCGTCCTAGTGAATTCAGTTTTATCCATTTTTGAATTATTATTTCTCATAATAAACCTTTTTGTTGCTCCTACGATTTTTTTTTTTTTTTTTTAACCTCCCATTCATGTTGGAAAAAAACAGATAGACTGATTTTTTTTTTTTTTAATTAAATAATTGGTACCTATCTGTGTGTCTTAAAATGTAAAACATCAAATTTTTTAAAATTAAATGATTGGTACTTTCTGTGGGTTTTAAAATGTAAAACATCAAATTTTGAAAAGGGTTAGTTAATTTATCATGGGACCTATGATGACTTGAAACTTTGAAAAAAATACGGAAACGTTTAAGCAGTTTTTTATAACCTCCTAGCTGAATCCCGACTATGGCGTTTACAGTCTCTAAGCAGTAAGTCCCACTTTCTTCACCTATGTTTACCTAGGCTATGTAATTATGTTTAGTTTATAACCTGGATCTTACAGGGATTAAATGGTGGATCGGGGCAGAGTAGAGGAGAAACACAAAAACTGGTTGTCTCAATTTGCAGACGAGGCTGCCATCAAGCACGAAGCCCATCAGGACCAAAACTCTTCTGCAGGTGGCGAACACATTCGTGTCTTTGATGACGACGTGATCTTTCGGTTTGCTCGGTCTGGTTTTCTGAAAACATGGGAAGCATCACCACTCAGATCACCAAGGTATGCAATCATATTGTAGTGTATACACCAGACCCTAATCTATGTGTACTCTGTGGGGTTCCCCCCCCCCCCCCCATTTGTGCCATCCTGTATATAAGGCCAGGAGAGCTGCCCAATAAATCATTCCATTATTCATCTACCGAGAGTTCTCTACCTCCTGCATCGTAAATGTCACACTGGCGACGACGACGTTCTGAACACTGGCCTTGCTGCTTACACAAAGTCATCCTTTCTTCAGCATTGGTCAACGAAGCTTCCCAGATTGGAGTGAAACAACCGCACTGTTCTCCATTACAGAGTAAACTCTACCCCGCCCTGTGGCCCCACTGCCTTCGAGGACTCCAAGCAAAGGCTCTTCCCCCACTACGGCTCACTCCTGCTTAAGGCCCGGTGCACACGAGCGTCAAAATGACGCTTGACGCCGCGTCATTTTCAATCGGATAACTAGAGATACACAGCGGAGCATGGTGCGGTGCACACGGGACGCCGATACCTATCTGCAGCTGGCGTTGACGCGGATAGGTATCAAAGTTGACGCAGGTTTCTGTGGGACGCGCGTTGCGGGCGATAGGTATCTTGCAGCCCGATACCCCTAGCAGTACTCAGCAGTCAATCGTCCGGTGCACACGTGCAGCTGCGTCACTTCGCGTCAACCATCATTTTGAAGATTTCGGCCCACGATTTTTTGAAAAACTTCAATTTTCTGCACATTGATTCATTGTCAAAGGATACGAGAAAGCTACGTGCTATGCCCAACATGCCGTTTTTAGCGAATCTTCGCAGAAAATTGCTACTGCAATTATAAAATAACAATTTTCGAAAACATTCTTCATTGAAATCCGAGTCCTATGTCCGAGGTCCTTCCAACTTTTCGTCCAACCCCAACCAAAATCCATATTCATATCAATTTCATATACGTATACATATGGGCATGTATGTGGGAGTATGGGGATGTTATTTAGAAAAGGTTCCAGTCATGCAGTATGATCGAATGAGCGAATCTTCTTAAATTACATGTCTTATTATATTATGCTAAATTGTATCGAAATTTCAGCAATTGATTATATATATACCTATATATATATATATATATATATATATATATATATATATATATATATATATATATATATATATACATCATTCCAGACGATAACTCTCCTTAGGATTGAGATAAAAATACCGTTCTTGGGCCAACAAATCAAGCATTCCAAACGAAAGGATGAGTTTGTTGGTCAACTACCTACGTATTTTTTAGCCCATTAAATTGGCAAATTTCGAAAAATGTACTAAAAAAATCACTAAAAATGGCTAAAAACAGCCAAAAAGCGTTACATTTATAAGTTTTAGCACAATTTTAGTCAAAACTAAACTATAAACGATTAACTAACTAGGACATTTAATAAGTTTTGCTCAAAATTATGCTGAAAAACGTAGGTACTTTAATTTCAATAATATTCGCTTCTTCAGTACTTCCGATTTCTGCCCTCTTCTTTGCGAAATACGTACTTGTGCACCAAATACGAAAAAACCACTTTCTTCTTCAATATCTGGGTACAGATCCATCCTCGTAGTTGGCGAGCGAGTGACTGACACGTCATGACGCGGCGTCCTGCGTCCTTTTGCCGCTCGTGTGCATTGAAACTCAGATAGGACGCAGATAGCGATTCCAAGAAATGACGCGGCGTCAAGCGTCATTTTGACGCTCGTGTGCACCGGGCCTAATGCAGCACACTCCCTCCAGCAATCACAGCAATGCCCTGGGCCAAGTAGACGAATTCAAACGGTCCCACGGAGAAACCATTCCATCTCGCAGTGCTCGACGGAACACTACTGCTCTCCAAGCCTTTCTGGACTGCCCAGAACGCCTGGTACATCTAGCGGCCACACAACATACAAGCCTGTTACCTCTACCGGCGCTACCAGCCCTACCTTGGCGGGTTCTCACTCAAAGACGGGCCTACACCTACAAGTCAGTCTGCAGTGACCACCGTTGGCAGCACTCTCTCCATGGCCTTTCTCTCAACAACGGCTTGGCCCACCACTCAACAAGGTGCCCTCCACTGATCGCCACGGCCGATGCTGTCTTCGCGGACTTTTCCGGTTGCAGAGCCTTAACCGGTTTTTAAGAAATTTTCATGGTATGTGCGGGTTAGGGTCAAGATGGTCCCCTATGAGTTTCGTTGTTCCCAAATCCAAACACTCCAATCACTCAGCGCAGGCGCAAACGTAAATTCCATCAACCATCATTTTCTCACGCCTCCGTTGTCTGATCTCGCTCAAATTTGGAGGATAGGTGAAAGAAGTTAATTTGAGCATTCCCTAACGATTTCAACATAATTCTACCATTCTTAGCTATTGCGCATGCACAAATATGTATTAATTTTTAAACGAGCCTAATTTCAACAGTTTTCGTCTGATTTTGATGAAATTTTCAGTGAATGTGCGGGTTAGGCTGTAAATGATCTAATATTAATTCCATACTTCTCAATCATACTACTCCGTTTTGCGCACGCGCAAACGTAAATTCGTTCAACCATAATTTTTTTATGCCCTAGTCGTCCAATCCCGCTCAAATTTGGTACATAGTTGGGGGACAATAGTTTAATTATTCCATGTTATTTTCAACCTAATTGCATCACTCTTAGCTCTTGCGCATGCGCGAAAGTGTACTCCGAGAACAAGGTCTAGTTTTCATCAGATTTTGATTACATTTTCTGGGAATTTGTGGGTTAGGCCCCAACAACCCCCTTTTCTCAAATCATTGCTCCATTCTGCGCATGCGCTAACGTAAATTACTTCAAGCATAATTTTCCCGTTTTTTTAAACATCTTTACTGTGAAGCGTAAAATTGCGGGGTCTTGGAACTGTAAAAGTGTGAACCCTTCTCGGAGGGACAATGCGCTTATGTTTGGATCATATATTACATACGGGGTTTAATAATTATGGACCAACGATCTGCGTAAAAGGGCTATCTAGCACAGAAATAATAAACCATTGTGTAATAATTTGTAGCGTTTCGTTATTGAAGTATTTCTTCATAACGAAGCGTTATGTGACGTATTTTTTCAGATATAACTTAGGGGTTTAAAGTAAACATAAGTTTCAGCTTTCCCACTTTTCCTTTACGCTTTGTGTGACGTAAATCGTAATAATTTCCCACCGAAGGGGGCCATAGTAAAAACATGGAAATTTTCATAAATTTCGTTATTACATACATTCAGTAGGATCCTTATTCCTGTTTTAAAGCCTGATCCAGCAACAGTCGAAGAGCCTCCGTGATAATAGTCGGCCATTATATCGGAAACTTCCCACTTCTACTGTATGAATGCGTGCTTAGAACTTTCGTTACTTTCGTGCTATGAAATCCCCCCCGCACCCTTCTACGCACAAGTTACCTACCTGCCTAATTACTTCGGACAAATCATACATTTTAGAAGGTGTGGTAATGAGGGCATTTCGTTACTGGCTAAGCAGCCGAAGCTTCCTTCACACTAACAGCAAGTTGACCCCTCTCGTCTGCCTCATTACTATTTTGTCTGATTGTTAGGGGAGACCTCGTTACCTCCATGCAGGTCCTTACGGTGACGTTCAGCAAACACATTTTATCAACGAATCAACTATTCATGTTGTTTCTCGCGAAAACAATATAATGTCTGCTCGAATCGACGTTCCTAGACATTTGTTTGGGGGAAAGGGAAGTGAAATGAAGTAAATTACGACAGATCGAATCGAGCAAAATATTTAAGGATTCAATTAACCAATTTAAACCAATTTTATTTTTATTTCAGGCCAATATTCCTAGCCATTTAAGGTTTTTTTGCGCAATTTTTTTAAAGTTTTTTCAATTTCTGTGCTTTTTATTCTCAAAAGTGCTTTTCTACTAACCCACCCTTCCTTGCAAAGTGCTCAATTTTTAAATATATGTATATATATTTATTTACATCTGAATATACAGACTGTTCCAGCAAATGATCTCTCCTCTAATTATAGTTTTACACCTAAAACACATTCGATTGAGCGTAACAAACCAACTGTAAATATGTGAGGTGAGGTGTGAAACTTGATTACAACGGAGTTGGAGAAATTCGCAAGTGATACCAAGCGATTCAGCAAGAAAAATACACGTAGAAACCGACGCCAAACTCGTATATTCATACTTGGACATTTTTCAAGAATACCCTCAATTGCAACAGCTTCATTTTCTGATTCAGCGACCTCGAAAACCCCCCCGTCATTCGTTACTTTCTTTGTTACTCGAGACTACTTTTTTTGTTCCCCTGTGTAATCTTACATCTATGCGGGTGCACGACGAGTCCTTGTTGATCTTCTTAACGGGGGGTAGTCTGATTTCGAATTGACTCTGTGTTTGTGAAGGCACTTTCGTTCTCCTGCTCAGTGGGGCTTACAGTTGGACTTAAGTTTTCCTGCTGTTGTGATGAAAGACTGCTGGCAATACTTAGTCTTGCTGCTGCCGCCGAGTTGGCTGTGGACTCTCTAGTACTGAGGAGTTAATGGCATTCGATGCCAGTACTGGTTTTGTAGAATCACCATTGTCGCACTTTCCTCTACGACTGAAGTCAAATGTACCTCTTCTTGTGAGTTAATCAATATGTCGGCGGTGTCTTTTCACACCATCTCGTGATTCCACTATGTAGGTTTATGAACCCTTCTGAGCTGCAACAATGCTTCTGAGCTTTTTGTAAATTTATGTGTTTTTTTGCAGGAGAAGAAAACACGATTTCATTTTGTTTACAACTTATCTTCGCAAAAGAGTCGGATTTGTGTTTTCCAATACCTGCAAAACAAAGTACTGAGCTGTGCTAGATCTCATTAACGCATATTTGCATCTAGTATACACTAATGTTTGTTCTAATTCCCACCTGCCTTTGTCATCTCAGAATTTAGAAGAAACCGTCCTATAACTACAGCTGATCCCGGAAAACGAGTTTCAGAATCGTTCAGCACTCTCGAAAACTCCAAGAACCAGTGTTCTTTCTTTTGCGAGGAGGAAATTTAATTTTTTCTAGTTTGATTGGGTTATTGAACCACTGAAAAAAGCTCCCTCAAGACAGCCTTCACGAAACAAGAGATGAAGTGCTGACTTAGGCATCCCAACGTTTTCTGGTTAAGGACAACCACATGTGTTATGGTTAGCAAAACTGTAATATTCTAAGAATATTACTATACTGTTTATTGATTTATTATATAAAAATAATTGTGATGTAAACACTAGACTCGTGGAGCTTGATATCTGTAAACCTTGCCGGTAGGGAGTAACTCCCTTCAGGGCTGCTGTGTATAAAAGAAGCCCAGAGAGGCCCAATAAATCATTCCATCAGTCAACCAGACTTGTAATTTCTCCTGCATTCTCAGCTGCCACAATAATATTAATAGACTATATACATAGAAAAAAGGAAACTTCCTTTAAAATTTGAATAACAACGAAAAACTCGTTGAATAAGTATAATTTATAAAATATTGTACAGTAATATTCAACAATGGTTTGTGATATGATGAATGGTTTGTGAATCGAAGGAAAGAAAGAAGAAAGGTGCGGACAGATGAAGGATGAGTGACCCTCTGAGGAGACGTCAGCACGTCGCAGTGGACTGCTGGATGGGGACGAATATGTCTTCGCTGGCTCTGAAGACTCCATCAACTGGGAGAAAAATATGGTACCTAAACTCTATTGCACATTAAATCACGCTAAATTTGGATGACCCCCAGCGGTAAAACCTATCCTTGTCAAATTGTCAATTTCTCAAGTTTAGAGAATGCATTCTAAGATATAGGTAAGTAGACAAAGTTTTATATTGTGCTGATAGTAAATTGTAGTGTACGTTCCCGCAGATGATTTCCACAGACGTATGCCCCAAAATATTATCACATCTAGGTCCGGATTGTCAATTACCACAAACAATGTGACCGAACTGTATCGTAAATTGAGTAATGAGCGTGCGGTAGTGGCCAAATTAACCGCCCTGCAGAAAGATGGCTGACCTGTTCGCGAAAATTCAACACCAGTGATATGTACTTAACATTAAAGCTGTTTTAATTTGTTCAACGGTTTATTCAATAATTTCAACTTTGTACCGTTATTAACAACATTTGAATCTATGTTATGGGTTATAGGAAAGAGGCTACATGCTAAATTATAGGAGCTTTAGGAGCCACTCAGCTGATCCCGTCCCTATGCATCTTCAAGTACAAGGTCCAAGGAGGCTACATACCAAATTACAGCTTTGCTCTACAAATAGCCTAGAAATTAGATGTAAGAGTCACTAAGGCCCTATTCTGCGTCAAGTATAAGCCCTAAGGTATGCTAAATTATATGTATGCTAAATTATAGCTTCGTACGAGAAATAGACTACACATCAGCTTTAGGAGCCACTCAGCTGATCCCGTCCCTATGCATCTTCAAGTACAAGGTCCAAGGAGGCTACATACCAAATTACAGCTTTGCACGACAAATAGTCTAGAAATTAGATGTAAGAGTCAATAGGCTGGCCCCGGCCCTATTCTGCGTCAAGTAAATATCCGAAGGAGGCTACATGCCAAATTACAGCTTCGTACAATAAATACGAGTAGCATAGTGACAAACGTGTGGCGAAATTTTGTGACAAGATTTTTCTGTCTGATATCTATCGGAATAGTTGAAAAAAAAAAACTTGCTCAGCCGAGATCTGCGTGGTCATCGGAATTCTGCGTGGTCAACCAAAACTTTGGTATTTAGTTTCGTCTCAAGCCCCCGAAATTTGATCGCTAAGTCCAATGTCAGCCTATACTGACATTTTAAGATCCCTCGTTGGTACATGGGTCAAGCTGTGACCAAACTACTCACCCCTAAAGGATGTATGTCGTATCATCCTATAATGTCAGGGTATAGTTGACACTATGTTCAACACGGTCAGGAGTGAGTATGACCCACCAAAATTCATCCATATCCAATTACTTCAGAGTATTTGAAGGATACATACCTATATTGGAGGCCCCAGCAGATGTAGGTGCTTCGGAATAGTTGGAAAAAAAAAGAATTCCAACAGACCCACGTCAAAAGACATACCCTTTGTAAAAAAAGGAAAAGCTATTTAGGTGGGTAAGTAAAAATGAAACGGGCTGGTAGGTATCTATATTTGAAGAAGTACATTATGTCAATTTTATCTAAATTCAATGTACCTAATTGGGAACACAAATATTTTTACATTATTAATAGGTAGGTTACATTCTGGTGAGCGATACCTATCCTACAAGTATTAGACACATCTTTTGGTTATATACCTATGTTATTATTACAACACAACTCTTGAGCCAGGAAAGGTTTTTGCTATCATCCATAAACGTTTTGCGTCTACTTCATGGCCCTCAACATGTTAAAGAATGAAAAGGTTTCCTGGCCAATCTGAAACAAATAAAAATAAATGAATAAATAAAGCATTCATATTATAATGTGCAATGCCTAAGTCGTTCAAAGTGTTTAATTGTAATAATTTATTGTTATACTTTTTTTTTTCTTATTTGCCCCTAAAACTTTTATTTTCTTATTAAAACTCTCAATTTATTCTTATTTTTATTAATTTTTTTATTTTTAGAATTTAAGCCGCGTCTCAACCGGAAGGGTCATTAGCGGCAATCAAATAGGGAAGTGTCAAAAGGAGACTGCAACGGGCACGATTCTAAGGGGATCCATGCTGACCGTCCGTCACTAAACGGATTGCCAACACGGACTCCACTGGCAGATCGGAGGGGGAGAAATAATAATAATAACCCGCAAACGAGGCATCGCCGCTCTCTGCTTCTAGGGATACAGCGATGATCGCTTTGTAATTGTAACCCCTACAGCGGATAAAAAGCGGATGATCCTTACAAATTCATAAATATTATCGATAAATATACAATGATAAATACTATACATCTTAGCTAAATAAAGGTATGAACTAGATGTAAATAAATAAATAAATATATCACAGATCAGAATATCACAGTTCGTTGTAAAGTTCGGTCGCTTTCAGGTACACCAACAGGAACTGGACCTTGTCTGGTCCTGACAGAACGTCCACCGACTGAGGGGGTGAATGCTGGACCCTGAGGTCCATGAGGGCTGGGCAGTCCTCCAAAAAGTGGCGGATAGACAACTCACCCCCACATCTCCCACACAAAACATCACGAGCTACTGGATCTAGCAGGTGTCTGTGAGTAAGACGGGTATGGCCAGTGGCTACCCGATTGACCACTATTCGGTCCCTCCTTGGAAGGTGGGTCACGAAAGGATCAACCGGGCAAAGGTCCTGAATATGAAGGACTCCACGCAGACCAGCAACCTCGCCGTGTCGTTGCTCGAGCCAGATGGAATTGGCTTTATGTTGCACTTAGGAGAGTTGATCCTCAATGCGCATAGGCAACATTTCGATGGAGTCATCACCAATGGCACTCCTTGCTGGGGCATCAGTACACTCATTGCCGTGGCTTGGAACCCACATAAAAGTTATATTTGTGCCTAATGTTGTGTTGGTTTATTATTTCCAATAATAAGCCTATGTGATCGTGTAGCAAAAAATTTTTATAACCCCCCCTCAAACTTTGTCACTTTACGTTTCAAGGTGCGTAGAATCCAAATTTGAAATGTCCGTCCGCCGTCCGCCGTCCCCCGTCCCCCGTCCGCCGTCCGCCGTCCGCCGTTCGCCGTCCGGGCCATAAAAGGCCTAAGAATTTACTTAAAAAACCCGTTCTTTCGCACATAGACTCCATTAGGGGTCTAGTTGGTCCTAACGTTTAATCATCCCGATCGCTTTACTCGCATAGATGCTATGGGCCAAAAACGGTCAAAAAAGTGTCATTTTCGACGCGCCTGGCACGCTTGGCAGGGGGTCACGGTGGGTGGAGAGGGGGGTGAGCGGGGGGGGGGGGGGTGGAGTGAGAGGAGGCGCCGGCGCCGCGGCACCTTGTGGTGGGTACGGCGCCGGCGTTCCTTCGAGGCATGAATATGTTTTTTTCAAGGTCATATTTGTGTGTTAATACCAAAGCTTTTCCTACGCATATTTAATAACATATCCTCTCGACTTTTCGTACGTACTTAGATAATGATATTATTAAGGCAATAACTATTTGAATAGATAGGAGCTCAAATCGAGAAATATAAACATGCGTATGTAATTATAGAAGTATAGGTTGTGGCAACTCGAAGTAGGACACGCCGAGGAGTCTGGACGGGCCTTATGACGTACGCTAGCCAACTAAAACTACGATCATACTCAATTGAAAAAATAATAAACCTTTGTGAAATAATTTGCAGCGTTTTATTATTATTACGATTTTTGGGCCAAATTCAATAAAGATTGTTCCAGTAGTTTCGGAGAAAAGCTTCGGACGGCGGGCGGATGGAATTTTTCATTTGATTTTTGAAGTCTATGCATGTGAAACGTAAACAAACAAATTTTGAGGGGGGGGGGGGGGGGGGGGGGGGGGGGATTTGTTTCTTGATCGATTACAAAGCCTCATTATTGAAAATATTAAACCTAAAACGTTTGAGTATAAGAATTTGTACAAACATTAGGTACTCTTGTCTAAATTTTGGTATGAAAATTACATCGGTGGGGGTGTTTATAATATAAACAATAGAAGGTTATTGTTCGTGTTCATCAGTAGGTACGTTATGAGTACATAATGCTTGAATTTTTGTCTTCGTTGCCTAATGTTGGGGCCTTACCGAAAGCATTTTGTCGCGTGCTATATTGTGGGCCGACATCTGGTAGATGATCGGTAATCGAATTTACTCGATTTTCAAGACGATAAGCAGAAAGCTATGAACGTGTTTTATTTTGTCACCAGGTCTCTTCTACTCCGATAATTTTCCTTTAATGAATAAAGAAATCATCGAGATAGGATTTCAGTATCCATTTGTCTGCATATCAGTATTTATATACCATTCACCTACTTCAGAATAATTGGTTGAACCAAATTTCCTACAGGACTACCGTTTCTTACTGCCTATTAGTACCTAGTTAATTATCAGTCTTATGACTGTCATCATCATGTTTTTCTAGATTGAACTTATGAGTTCTTTCTCATTGAAGTTTCTTTTTTTAAACCCTTTATTACGTCATTTCAGTCCAGGTTATGTTTTGACTGAATAAGCTGCCATTTAAGCGTAGGCAAATACTTTATTTTTTCCCTCTTTTTTGCACATTTCAGGCATTTATATTGAGATGCATATTGTTTTATATATTAAGGCCTGAAATCATTGTAATAATCACCCTGTGGTTTTACACAATAAACGAATTACTACTACAACTACATAATGCTCGCTTTGTTGGCGTTATGTTCTAGTTCGGTAACGTTGCTGCTCTATGGTATAATGGAATCATTGAACTCGTGGACTCACCACACATATGCCCTCGTGGGAGTACATGGCCGGTTTCCACACACCGTAGACTCGCAAGGCCTTGCTCGCCCCCAACTGCATCATGAAGATGGTTTTTTGAACTTCTACCGGGTGATTCCACCACTCCACTTCGTACACAGTTTTTCGCCACCCATCACCCTGCCATCAATTAAAATATATGAATAATCCTAGAAAAGTGTTAACAGGTAGAGAATATAGATGGTGAGCGCATTTTCTTTTGTGTAAAAAATTGTCTAGCAAGGTAAGACTACCAGATTGGTAGTCTTAAAGTTGAGTGTAGGTGATGCGGGAAGAATAAAGAATTACTCCTTTTTTTCTCCTGTCTTGCTATGCATTTCTTGTCTAATTTTGCTTAACTCTACATCAGGCATTTCAAAACTGGGGTGAAATTGCACCTAACAAACAAGAAACAAAGTTTGCTAGGTTTTACAGGGTATAGAGCTAGAGTAGGTAGGTATCCCTACTAGTCGTCATTAGAGGAACATCTTAAGAGAAAGTGAGAAGAAAAAAAAATTTATATAAATTTAAGTAGCTTAGTTTCAGTTGAGGTCTGTTTAGGTATATTTGGGTGAAACAATAGGTTTATCTTGCAAAGGATGGGTTTCCCTTGCTCAAATCCCTTCTCAGGGGCAACACTTGGGCCAGTGTTTGAGCATAATCTTATCGTCGAATACGAATACGATTGTAATCGCGATAATTATTTGTTGATTCTGAGTCAACTGCGATTATATTCGTATTCGTGTAATCGTATTCGCTTGTTAGCGATTACACGAATACAACCCATAAAAATGCGTCACGGTCATCAATTTCAATAGGGTGTCCCTCCTATAATATGCGAAGCCTTGCTAATATTACCTAGCTTCAGAGGGACGTCCTATTGAAATAGATTTGAGACAAATAGCCTGGGCTCTAGGCGTTGAATTCGCTTTAAGGACTCTGAAGCTAGGTAATATTAGCAAGGCATCACATATTATAGGAGGGACGCCATATTGAAATTGATGACTGTAACGCATTCATTCGTGTAATCGCCGACAGACGAATACATGAATACGAATATAATCGCAGTTTTCTCAGAATCAACGAATAATTATCGCTCACAATCGTATCCGTATTCGACGATAAGATTATGCCCAACACTGAGTTGGGCACCTGTAGGACAAAAGGGTAAGAAAAAAAGAAGAGGAGTGAGAGGTTAGGATTTTTAGCTTAAAATTCTATATTTATATAGGTGGTTTTTAGCTTCCAAAAGTTTTAAAATTTATTTTGTTTTATTATTATTTTTTGTGCATGCGGAGAGAAAACTTACCATTTATGGTTTTGAAATGCCTGATGAAGAGTTAAGCAAAATTAGACTCGAAATGCATAGCAAGACAGGAGAAAAAAAGGGGTAATTCTTTATTCTTCCCGCATCACCTCCAAGCTGGTACCTACTTAGACAATTTTCTAAATATGTTTTTTTTTAATATGGTTTAGTTTATTGACCGCTAGATGATAATTATGACAGTTTTTTGGGGTTCTTGACCGACTCTCTGAACCCCAAAAAACTGTTTTTTACACCCAGCTTTTAGAAGCCTACAAAAACCATTTTCTTTTAAGTAGATTAGTCACAAAATGAGACTTTCGGGAGGACGCTTGAACCAATAAATTAGTGTTGAGAGCTCAATCAGCTGATTGGGGTGGTTAGGTAAGCTAAACTCCTATTCTAGTTGCCTCTCAGAGGATCCGTATCAAATTTCAGCTTCGTTGTATATAGCATTTACAAGTCAAATTAACCTTTTTACAAGTCAAATTAACCTTTTTACAAGTCAAATTAACCTTTTTACAAGTCAAATTAACCTTTTTACAAATCAAATTAACCTTTTTACAAGTCAAATTAACCTTTTTACAAGTCAATTTAACCTTTTTACAAATCAAAATAACCCTTTAACAAATCAAAATAACCCTCCTTGAGCAATGCGTGAAAATCGTTGAAGGGCAAAGAAATAGGAGTACGGGTTTAACTGGCATTCCTTTTTCATGAATTTCTACACCAGTATTCCTTCTCACTGTGGTCTTCAAGTAATTTTCATATCCTCACTCACAATATATTGAACTCTATATATTGATTGACCTCATTGCCTTCCTACCTCATTTTTTTGTTGGAAAATTTTGATGAATTTTTAGTTCGAAATTTGATATTTTTGTTGATTGAGTTTTTGATGGAACATTTTGATATTTTTTTTTTTTTTTTTTTTTTTTGGAAAATTGATATTTTTTAATTTTTTATTATTACACCTACTTTGTCGTATTCAATGTATTCAGTTTCTTTTCTTTGCCCTCCAACGATTTATGCTCATTGCTCAAGGAGGGTTATTTTGATTTGTAAAAAGGTTATTTTGAATTGTAAAAGGGTTATTTTGATTTGTAAAAGGGTTATTTTGATTTGTAAAAGGGTTATTTTGATTTGTAAAAAGGTTAATTTGACTTGTAAAAAGGTTAATTTGACTTGTAAATGCTATAAATAGTATAGTATAATATAGTATAATAGCATGACAATCAGCGTTAAGAGCTCACTCAGCTGGGTTTTTTTTCTCTTTTTATTGGCTTCGGTCAGGGGGACATTCAGCCGTTACAAAAACATATACAAAAATAAACTATTTAACTGCATGATTAACATATGAATTACAATTTTCTAGGGATATTTAACAATTCACTTCAATTTTATTGATAAAATCGTAGATGTTGGTGTAGGTCTCGAGGCTTTCTTGGGCGATGAGAGAGTCCAGGTTGAAGGGTATCAAGGATCTAGGTCGCCCCCCAGAGGTGCAAAGGAAGAGGAGAGTGACAGTATCCCGTGAGAGAGATACCACTCCTGCTAGTAGCATTAAGGTGCTATGTTCGGAGTAGATTGGTTTTCCAGTTCTTGGATCACCCATCCAACGCCTAACGCAGCCTTTCGAAAACATGAGAAGAAGCGTGCGACTCCCGTTGGGTAACAGCGGAGCGACGGCAGCGCTTTCTCTGGGATTCTGACGGGAACTCTGTCATAAGGGTGCCGTTACATCTTCTGGAAGGGATGCGATAAGTGCTGCTCTATGATCGCTGTATCGAGGGCATTGCAATATAATATGCTCCATAGTTTCTAACTCACCGGAGCAGTGAGGGCAGTCCGGCGAGATTTGGCTATTTATCATATGCACACGAGAGTTGTTGTTCCCGTGGCCAGTCCTCAAGCGTATTATGTTTCGATAGAAACTTTTAGGTTTTGCACCTGCCACAGATTCAAACCAAGGGCGTCTTCTCAAGATGGGGAACAGGATTTTATAACGGCTTTCCGGATAAGCGGCGAAAAGAGAAGCCCAGTTATCGTGCATTTTAATAGAGATCTTCTTTTAGCGAATTTTTGAAGAAAATTAAGCTATTGCTCTCGCCTAAAAATTTGTAGAATGTAGTTTTTTGAAAAAAATTTATGCAGAAATCCGTTTCAGGCTATTCTGAATCATTTTCTGAAGTTTAACGCATTTTTTTATGTATGTATGTATGTATATATGTATGTATGTATATATGTATGTATATATGTATGTATGTGTCATTCCAGACGATAACTGTCCGTAGAATTGTGCTAGAAACTTCAAACAAATTTTAAAATGTTAAGGACACAAAACGAAAGTTCAAGTTCGTTGGCCAGCATGATTGGATTACATCTTCGGGTTGAAATTTTCAAAAATGTAGTCAAAAATTTCAAAATAGCCTGTTTTTTGCGATTTGTTGTGCGAAATATTTTTTTCAGCATACTAACATGTGGTATATTCGGAATCAGCGTAAAATTTCCTATAAGAATATGTATCAAATTTTCAAAAATTCCAAAGTTGAAAAATCAGTCAAAAATCGAAATAATCGAAGATTTCTTCAAAAATTCGCTCATGGGGTCATGCTGCACGACTGGACTTTTTAATTTCTGACGATGCGTAATCTGGAGCTGTCAATGGGAGTGGACGGGTGATAGCCGTGATAGCCTGCTTAGCAAGGTGGTCTGCAATGCCGTTACTTCCTAATCTAATATGATCCTTTATCCTTACAAGCACAACCTTGTTCCCTTGAACCATTAAACTAGATTATGTCTTATTATTCTCTCTTCAAATGGAGCGATTCTTGAAGATGTGTTGGGATGGTTCCTTAAGTTAGAACTCAGCTGGTTGGTATGGTTCGGTAAGTTAGAATCATATCCTTCTTGGCTCACAAAGACTCCGTTCCAAATTTCAGCTTCGTAGTATAAATAAAATAGAAATTGGATTTTTTAAAATCACGAACAGCTCACGCTGCTGATTATCAATGACGATTTTCGCAACCACTATATTTTGATTGAGTAGCTGATTATTTTGCGACCCATCTCGTCGAATTTAGTGCTGCCATTCTCGTGTTGAAGAGCCTTCATGAGGATACACATACATACATGGGCAAAGTGAATTAAATAGCGCTTTTTTTTCTCAATTAGAAAATACACTAAAAAAAAGTCCAGTCATTCAGCATGACCCCATGAGCGAATTTTTGAAAAATGCAAATATTACCGATTTTTAAAACTAGCGAACGGCATTATTTCGATTTTTGACTGATTTTACAACTTTGAAATTTTTGAAAACTTGATACATATTCTTATAGGAAATTTTACGCTGATTCCGAATATACCACATGTTAGTATGCTGAAAAAATTATTTCGCACAACAAATCGCAAAAAACAGGCTATTTTGAAATTTTTGACTACATTTTTGAACATTTCAACACGAAGATGTAATCCGATCATGCTGGCCATCTAACTTGAACTTTCGTTTTGTGTCCTTAACATTTTAAAATTTGTTTGAAGTTTCTAGCACAATTCTACGGACAGTTATCGTCTGGAATGACACATACATACATATATACCTACATATATACATACATACATACATACATACATACATACATACATACATACATACATACATACATACATACATACATACATACATACATACATACATACATACATACATACATACATACATTAAAAAATGCGTTAAACTTCAGAATATGATTCAGATTTCTGCATAAAATGTTTTCAAAAATTCACATTCTACAAATTTTGAGGCGAGAGCAATAGCTTAATTTTCTTCAAAAATTCGCTAACATAATATTAAGACGTAATTAACATGTATTGAAGAATAATAATTGATATAATCATTAGACATGGAATATGCTCTAGCGCTTAAACTTATTCAGCTGAGCAGATTGGTTCTAAACATCCTGACGTGGCCACAAGTCAAAAGGAGGCTTCATTTCAAAATTTAGGGTCTCCTGTTATGTCTATAATTAATACAATAGGGATGAGGGGGCCCGTTAACAGGCCCAACGATCCGTATGGTTTTCGAGTGTGAACTGTTCCTGCAGTTTTCTAAGTAGTGCTGCAAAAATTTTAATCAACATTTTTGAAACATCAAGGATCAAATGAATATAAATGCAATGCAGGTCATATATTTTTTTAAATTTTCAACAAAATCTGGATGCTTCTTCACTGCGTTAAAAATAATAATAAATCTCAAATTTTTATCTCATATACTAACCATTTGAGCCACTTGTTCACCCTTGATGCAGAAAATAAAACAGAGGAATAAAAGCGCCATAGCTAAACATAGCAGCTGCATGAATTTATTAACCGAGATTCCAGTCTAAAAACAAAACAAAATTGAACTGGAAAGTTAAGAAGATAATTAAAGAAGATAAGGTAAATTGTGAAAATAGATATTTATTTCAATAAAACATGACTGACACGCAATATATTATATTGTATTGTCTTCTATATATTATATTGTATGTATTGCTCGTTATAAAAATACATGTGTAAATTAATTTCTTATTCAAATCGGACTTTACTCACGGTGACCAGATAACACAGAATGCACAACATGATCGTCACAATGACCCGGTAGACGAGCAAACAAATTCCAAAGTAGCTGAGAATTTGTTCGTGAAAACTGCAAAATAAGAACACAATTTGGCAATTTTAAAGAAAAGAACGTCTGCCAAGTTGGGTGTGGCACATAGCTTCCTCGTTTACCTATCATGAATGTATAGCTCATGGAAAAGTCTTACATGATCTTGAAAAAATCCATTGCGGAAAAGAGTAAATCAAGAAGCAGCGTGTAACGTCATAATTGGTCAATTAAGAAACGAAAAAAAATTTCCAGTCAAGCAGCATGATTGTATAAGCGAATTTTCTTGAATTAGTTACCTAACGTATTTATTTATTTTTTTATTTGGCAAAAACATATTTATAAGAAAATTAAATAACAGTAGTACTTGACAATACTAGTAATAAACAAATTAACAAGATACTTCTTTTTTTTAAAAAAGTGAACATTTTTCAAAGACACTAATTGGAACTAATTTAATCAAGGACTTCAAAAAATCAAATAATTTGCCCACCAAGGCAACAAACAAACAACAAACAAACCAAAACACCTCAAAAGAACCCCTGGTGGAGTCTTACTCTTAATAAGTAGCGCCCAGCTGTACAATACTAGACTATACATATATAAAAACAAAAATAAATATGACTATATATAAAGATAAAACTGGCGGAAACAGGAATAACTACTTTATCAAAATAAAATACCCATAACCGATATGAAAATAATATTTAAAATTAATTATGAATTCACTCATGAAATACAGAACATCAATTCCCTATGGTTCCCAACAATTATTGAATGTCAGAAAGAATCCCCGATATACATCTTTTAAAACCATTTACGTTGGAAAATACTGAAGAGGGAAAAAAGGTTGAAAATGGAAAGATGCGAACAAAAATGTCAGCAAGCCATGGAAGCCCTCGACCCACACGAAAGAAAGACTATACAACGCATTGTCGAAGGAAACGCTTCGCAGTGGCTTTCCGTTATTCCTTCGGCAGCGGATAATTTGGATTTATCGCCTACTCAATTCAGGGACGCACTCTCAATGCGATACGGAAAAAATCTGATGGGCCTTCCAGTTACCTGCGATGGATGCGGTGAACACATGACGGTGAATCATGCCCTCAACTGCAAAAGGGGTGGACTAGTAAAGCAAGGGCATGACTGGATAAGGGATGAAGTTGCAGGGTTGGCCAAACTAGCTTGGATAGGAGTAGTTGTTGAACCGATTATGCAGGAGGCCGAAGACGGTTCACCCGGCTTGATCGCTGACATCAAGGTACACGGAGTGTGGGGAGAGAGCGGCTTTTTTTGACAACCGCGGTATCAACGCCGACGCTCCTTCCTATTCCACACGAGAGTGGTCCACAGTCGCCGTCGAAGCCGCCCGAGCGAAGCACCGAAAGTACGATGGTGCAGCCGAAGATCTATGGGGATCATTCACACCCCTGATCAGCTCATGTGAGGGAGTCCTGCATCAAGAGTTCAACATTTTTGTAAAGAAGTTGGTCTCAGTTCTAGCAAATAAATGGGGAAAACCCCGGTCCCAAGTGGCAGGCTGGGTACGAGTAAAACTCCAGATGACCATCATCCGGGCCATCTCCATGAGACTGCGGGGGTCTAGAAGAAAAATTGAAAACCAAGGACACTTTCGACAAGAGGAGGGAGTTGAAATGAACCTAGAGGATGGCGCTCCACTCCCGATACCAGAGGATTGAGCAAAAAGAAAATAGCTTAGAAACTTTACCGTGAAGACCCCGAGCCTAATCTTTAATATCTAATTTAAAATATATTTTGTTGAATTAAAAAAAAAAAAAAAAAAAAAAAGAGTACAAGACTCTATTGGAAAAATGGTCTTTACTTTATGTGCCTTAAATTCTGAATATAATCTAGCAGTAGGACACATATAAGGTTTATTGAGAAGTACCTATTTTAATCAATGCATTCTGAACTGTCTGCAAGGGAACTAAGTGCGATTTAGTGGTCCCTCCCCATACGGTAATACATATGTTAAACATATGTACTACATATACATATATGTATTATAATACACATGTTAAATTGTACCTATAATATAAGAAATTGTTAAAAACCAATTCGATGGCAAAAAAAAAAAAAAAAAAAAAAAAAAAAAACTCATACTAAATGAAATTTGGTGGTTAAAAAAAATTATGATTTTTAGGTTGTTTTGCAGTGTTTATAGATTTTTCAGCAATCATTCTAAATTTGAGTTCGTTTTTCAGCATAATTTTGTGCAACATTTTTAAAACGTCCTAGCTAATTGTTGATAATTTTGTTTTGACTAATACTCTGCTAAAAATTACCAATTTACCGATTTTTGGCAGTTTTTAGCCATTTTTAGTACGTTTTTGAGTACATTATTTAATGTACCAATTTAATGTGCTCAAAATTTGTTGGCCAACAAACTCATCCTTTCGTTTCTAAAGCTTGATTTTTTGGCGCAAGAACAGGATTTTTATCTCAATCCTAAGGAGAGTCTGGAATGACACATATATGAATGTTTCAAAAAAATTTATTTTAAAAAATAGCTTTCATTCAAAGCCAATAGCTTCATTTTCTATGAAAATTTTCTAAAAAATACTTATTGTAATATACGTTTGCGCATGCGCAGAATGAACTGATGAGTTGAGAATAATGAAATAGGTACGGGACCAAATGCAACCTAAACCGCACAACCCTGAAAATTTCAACCAAATCGGATGAAAAATTTTGGAAAATAAGCTTGTTTCAAGATTTTCATAGGCTCATGCGCAGTAGGTATTAATGACACAATCATGTTGAAATTGATATGGGATGATCAAATTGTCATCTCCCAACTATCCTCCAAATTTGAGCGAGATCGGACGACTAGGGCGTTAGAAAATGATGCTTGGTCGAATTGACGTTTGCGCTTACGTTGAGTGAAGTATCTATTCGGGAACAATGAAACTGGTAGGGGACCGTCTACACCCTAGCCCGCGCATTTCCTGGAAATTTCATCCAAATCAGATGAAGACTGTGGAAAACAAACTTGTTAAAATGATTTGCGGACACACGACATACACATACACGCACAGAAACACAAACACACACACAGACAGACTTTTTTTTACAAAACTCCCCTCAAAGGCGGAGGGGGGACACCATTAAATTGAAAAATGAATAAATAATATAAAAAAGTGGGGAGGACGCCCAGGTTTACCCGACGCCGGCTCTAGGGATAAGGGAAGTTGGAGGACGAGGAGGAAGGATGGGATGAAAGGAAGTGCCCCTATAAAATGACCACCAGTTCAAGTAAGAACCCCTCAGGACTTGTATGGTGATACCACGGAGTGCTCCTACCGAGATGCCCAACTCGAGTAACTCCGTGGCGCTTTTCCCGCACCACACCCCACGCCATGACAGGATTGCAGCCGTGACCTAGATGTTATTGGTGGCCACTCCTTTTAGCTCGGAAATCGCTTGCCTCAGGTCATTTCTGTCGTACTTATTTATTTTAGATTTTAGCGGGGCACGCCATTAAGGAAAAGAAACGGAAAACTAAATTTAAAAAAAAAAAAAAAAAAGATGGGGAGGACGCCAAGGTTTACCCGACGCCGGCTCTAGGGATAAGGGAAGTTGCAGGATGAGGAGGGAGAATGGGATGAAAGGAGGTGCCCCTATAAAAGGACCACCAATTGAGGTAAGAGCCCCGAAGGACGCGGGTGGTGATACCACGGAGCACTCCTGCCGAGATGCCCAACTCGAGAAGCTCCGTGGCACTTTTCCCGCACCACACACCGCGCCATGACACGGTCGCGGCAATGACCTTGATGTTATTGGTTGCCACTCCTTTTAGCTCAGATATCGCTTGCCGCAGATCATTCCTATCATATTTACTTATCTTAGCCCGCCAGGTCTGCTCCATGTTCACACTGCCACTAACAACTTGGACATCCAGGATTAAGGCAGACCCATAGGGCTTGATCGCAACGATATCCGGCTTCTTGCCCCGGTCACTCGGCATGTGATATAGTCTCTCTCTTTCGACATCCCAACCGCTAGATGACAAAGCACCTGCTATCTGCTTGGCAAGAACTCGCCAAGCTATCAGCTCAGAAATCGCGTGCCGCAGGTCATTTATGTCATACTTATTTATTTTAGCCCGCCAGGTCTGCGGGCACACACACACACACCCACAGACAGACAGGCACGGAACCAAAGTCGTTCAAAATGGTCTAAAACGTAAAATGCGAGTAGAAATTTTGGTTTTGGAGAGCAAAATTTTTTTGTTCTCCCGAAAGTGAAAACAATGCTTCCGCTACCTTTACGTTGACTCGGAAGCAAAATCAGCAGCAAACTAACCGTTTTATTACTAAATGGTGACGGACGCATTCCTTCAAGCGTCGCAATGTGTTTTTCCTGTATTTCGCCCCGTAAGTGACTGTTGCCGAGAGCCCCTCGGGAAACGTGTCTTTGAAGTGTTGGGTCAGGAGCCGAAGTTGACACTCGAAGTGGAAAACGTGGTAGGCGAAGAGGAGGAAAATCGCCTCGAGGGCGAACGTCGTGTTTAGGCAGATGCACAGCTGGTAAAACAACGTCAATATGAACCTGGAAAGTAGTAACAAAAGATGACGAAAACTTAGCCAATTTTTTGAGCTTTATAAAATAATATTCCTAAACATTGCTTCCCATAGAAATTGTCATAAGCAAGAGACAATCTAAGTAATTGTGCAGTAGTTAACATAATATAGTTGGATAAATCGAGAGCTTTCGAACGAATGGTCAGCGAATTTTGTGGGATGAAAAATGACGAAGTACCATTTTCCTATTAACGACTCGGTAGTAAGTGGAAATCATCAGAAATTGTTGCCACACATTTTCGTTACAATATGGTTTAGTTTCTTGGCTGCTGGGTGATAATTAGCACAGTTTTAGGATCTTGAGAGTCGGTCAGGATAATAAAATTCAGGTCTTCAAAGCCAACGTTTCGATGTGTTTATACATCATCACCAGGACTACAACAACATGAGATTCCAAAAGTATATTAATTGAACAGTTGTCGTTTGACATGTTTCATTATTACAAGTAGAAAAATTAATAATAAATATACATATACATAGCATTACATACCTTGGAGAATTTAGGCAGGTTTTTACAAAGTCATTTCGTAGTTGTTAGCACATTCATGTCATGTACATACATTGACTAGTGAAAAACGTGAGAATTTAAAATTGGTACATGACATGAATGTACATACTTCATGTGCTATCAACTACGAAATGACTTTGTAGAAACCTGCCTAAATTCTCCAAGGTTTGTAATACTATGTATATGTATATTTATTATTAATTTTTCTACTTGTAATAATGTAACATGTTAAACAACAGCTGTACAATTAATAGACTTTTGGAATCTCATGTTGTTGTAGCCCTGATGATGACGTATAAATACATCGAAACGTTGGCTTTGAAGACCTGAATTTTATAATTCTGACCGACTCTCAAGATCCTAAAACTGTGCCCATTTTCGTTACACATAAATGTTTCGTTTTCGGTTGGAGATAGGCTAAAACACATTCTGTGTTTAAAAAATGGTTGGACACATTAGGAAGGACCCACATTAAGCCTACCGAAACACTAATATAATTTAAACATGGAGATAATTAATTTAGGGGTACTGATGGAATGACCTACCTAAAGTTAGAGTTAATTACGAAGGGCGTCCAGCCGGGGTAGGGCGGTCTGTACTCTCGCAGGCTCGCCGGTGACATTTCCTTGAGGTACGTCCCGAAACCCGCGCAGAAATATGCAATAATCGATATCCGCGTCGTTTTTATCACAAGATCGTCGGTTTCAGATAGGATCGTTCTCTCTTCTTTGGTCAGAGGGTCGCTGTAGTGGTAAAAACCTTTGCGAACCGTTTCCCAAAGGTGTAAAATATCATCAGACCTGAAAACCAAAGGTTTTTTTAGGTGCACACTAAAACATAATTTGAAGAATTCTTGCCGAAAAAGGTGCCAAATGAGCCAATTTATCAAATTCATTGTATTTACCGTATAGTTACACGAATGGAAACGGGAAGGTGTCGTTACAGTTTGTTGGTAGGTATCTGTATCTGCCGTCACAGATACTTTTACGGATACTGTAGCTGTAACCAAAATCTGCGGATACAGTTACTTGTATCAGTAACCGTAACTGAATCTAGGGTGACCTGCCCAGTCTGTGGACGATTAAGATGTAGGCAAACGAAGTTTCAACTTCCAACTAATAGTACCCAGTCCCAATTTAATTTTTTCCCCTTTTTATTTTTCGAGAGCCTTCTAGTATAATTTAGGTTTTGAAATCATTTAAAGTTAACTATATTTGCGGCTCATACTAATTGATTTCAAGAAAAATGTGGAAAAAGTGCCGTTTGCCAGAGTGTGGACGAAGAATTTCCTGGCTGTGGACGAATGATATCCAGTGTCTTTACACCTCCTAAATCACTTGGACTATGAATTTTACCGATTCTGAAGCATTTTGCTAGTACCTGATTATGCTAGGAACTTGTAAACAATAAGAAATTGAAGGGAAAGTGGTGGGTAGATAACTTGAATTAGGTACATAGGAAAGGAAGTCATATCACTCTCCTCGTGTTCACATGCACTTGAAGAAGGTCACCATTCAACTGGTGTTTTCCTCCACCTTTCCTTTCCTCCTTGCTGATCAGAGTTGACAGAGCCCTCTGTGAGACACCAAAGTAGGTAACTGAAAGTAACAACTTCATCCACTAGAAATCGCTACAGGCCTTATTCTAGCCGTTTTATAGCAGAGGCGTCCACAAATTGGTGGTCATCCACAAACTGGGCAGGTCACCCTAGTTACTTTTTGGAGTCATTTACAAAAATCGTCATAATTTGACTGAAATTCGGAAAATTGCCCCCTACTATACACCTAGACACTGTTTTGAACTCTTCAGATTATGAAACGGGGATGTAACGAATTCCAGTTATGCAGCATGGCTACGGAAGAAACATGCGGTTTTTGGATTTTTTAGTTCGCAAATGTGCAAATAACTGAACCTTGGCACCGTCAGAAAAATCTTAAATCTCATATTTGGTACAACACATTCTAAAAGTCTCTAAAGTATGCAGTGAAAATTTCAGATTTTTTATTTTTATTGACCCTAAGGCGAAAACCACGTCAGTACCTACGGCGTGCAGTGTGCTAAAAGTTATACAGGAAATTCTGGAGGCAGAAGGAGTATAATATCAGAATTTTAGATTTTTCCGACTGTGCCAAGGTTCAGTTTTTGGGTTGGTATTTGCAGAACTAAAAATCCAAAACCGTATTTCATTGAAAATGCACTCTGTAGCCATGCTACTGGACTGGAATTCGTTACTTCTCCGTTTCATAATCTGTAGACTCCAAAACTGCAACTAGGTGTGCAATATTTTCCTAATTCCAGTCAAATTAGGACGGTTTTCGTGATTATATCCGAAAAAGTAACCAGATACAAAAGTATCTAACATAAAAAAAAGCAACTCCATGGCTAGTAACTGTAATTACAAGCGGATACAGTTACCTGAACTTGCTTGTAACTGTATCCGTACTTGTAGTAACAATTCGCCCAACTCTGTACTTTGTTGTTATCAAAGAGTTTTAATTTTTAATTAGTAGGTATCCATCACTCACCTTGTGATCATGAAAGGCCAAGAGACGCAAAGCAAGATGTACAGCATGAGGAGAGAAACGGAAATCAAGATCCCATCGAGACTTATTGTGTCGTCGACAAACGCCTTGAAACCAGGAATGAAAACAGTCACATCGTTAGTAAGGAAAAACATATAGACAAATAAACTATAATAGCTTTGTTACAACAGATCTTAGAGCACTCCCCATGGAATAAGAGAGAAGTAAGGTTCACTCATAGGAAATGATGTTCAGGCTTTTTAGGGCGGAATTCATAGACAAAGCCTGAGTGTGTGTGTTCACTCGCACTCACGTAAATGGAGGGTCACCCTCCACTCAGCAGTTCGAATTCATAGTTGAGTGGGGTGATTCACTCAACAGTTAGGGGCACACTCAGATTTCACGGTTTGACAGTGCACTCAGGGGGTGCATTCAACGTTTTTTCAACTTAAGTTGGCAGCCCTGACAGTGTTGTAGGGGAAGTTTCCCTGGTTTGAGGGAAAAGGGACGGGAAAATTCCCTTTCACATTCCACACTGATCAATAACAGTTCTCAAAGGTTACTATTTTTTTGTGTTTTTGCTTTTTACGCTATTATCCTTGTTCCTTGGGGAGGCAGGACATAGGCCTTATCAGACAAAGACGAAAGTTATTGGTCCTCCCGCCTGGATTGGGGCAGCCGCGAGTTGAATTGAATCCTTGTTGCTTGTTTGTTGAAGTGCTGATAATTTGTGTTTATCATGTATTGAGTTGTAGTATTGAATTGTATAATTATGTATGCACGGAAAAGAAGTGAGAAAATGAGAAAACAATGATTCGCCAGTTAGTTTTGAAGAACAGATATGTAGTTGAAAATAAGAAGAGTTATAGGTATAATGAGACTGTTTGACAAAAAGAAGACGTGAGGTTTTGGGAGAGCTTCAAGCAATCACATTTTCTTGGAATTCTCATTGATTGTACATCCTGATGAATGGAATTCCCTTATCGATACACATAGGGGCCTGACTCAATTCCCGGCTATGAATTTCGCCCTTTGTCCCCTGACGCGAAACTAATGTAGTACTGTCCACTCTTCGTAGAGTGCATGGTTCTGCGTTTCCTGATTACCTGTTGGCATCCCCTATCCGCCATTTTGCTTTACTTGTTTCGTTTGTTCTGCTGTGAGTTACTTTCCTTTCCCAGCGATTCTGCCTTTTTAAAGCGTTTTTTACTTACTTACCTAGTTATATTTCATTAGTCTATATTGAATTAGTTATCATTATTACGTTTAAGTATGTTAGTTCTCCAACCGAGATTAGTAGTTAGTCGTCAAGTTCTTGCCGAAAGGCAAGCAACACGCCTCCACGAAAGTGCAGTTTAATCTGGTGCAAGCAGGTCTGCTAGCAAAGCTAACCAGATTTCCTTACATCGACCACCTCCTGACGAAGAAAGGTAAGTTGCTTCCCTTTTAAATCGATGATGAGTACTTAGGTGTCTAATTAAAAGGAGAAAGAACACGATACATACCGAATCACTCAACAACCCCTTGTTGGTAGGTAGGTTAAATACCTACAAAATATTGAAGTACTTATCTGGATTCGCAAAAGGGGATTCATTCTTCTAACTTGTACACAAATATTCTTAGGTAGGTACCTATTCTAAGAGTCTGTTCTTTCATGGCGTCCCCAGATCTTCCCCGGGGGTCCCCCAAGCAGCCCCACTCATGGAGAGCACCGCTCTCTACGCATGCGCATTTTGAAATAACCTTGTCGGCAATTTACAACATTTGAGCAAATACGTAGAATAATCAAATTATATTTGCCTTGAAAAAATAACTGGCTCAAAATTTAGGTGCATTGCACTGGAATTTAAGGTAAAAAAAAACAAATAATAATATTAAAGAAGAAGACTAGAAAACTAAATCTAAGTTTAGTGGACTGTATTATTACACGAAATATCGGTAATTTCAATAATAATGGTAATTAAGATTAGTAGAATTTAAAGTAGAAGAAAACAGGACTTTGAAGCTGATTGTAATAAAAAAGTTCCCTTTGCACGTGGTAGACAAAAAGCAGCCGAAACAGAAGAATGGGATATGGTACAGATCTGACTTTATTAAATTGAGATCGTGAGGTAGTCCAGTTGTAAGCATGCCCGAAAATTCACAGAAACAGTGAACGGGGATCGCACGGCAATCAAATCCTACCATCTGGTGGCCACAATAACGAATAATATGAAGAACGTTTTCATTATTCAGTCAGCTCGGAACCAGAGTAATCGAGCGACAAGGGCTGATTCGCGACTGTCTTATCAAGGCCAGAGTTTCGGTGATCTATGCTCGGTGAAGAGGGGTCACGAGGACTTGAGGAGCGTTGTAGATCAGCTGAAGAGTCAGTTTCGGGGAAGTCCACTCTCACGTCAAAGATACAAATAAAGAACTCATGATCCCCGATAGCTTCAACAGCTTCGTCTCTACCATAGGTTTACCGAACAAAACTTCTACCCTTGGGTAAACTACATATCCGCGTAACCTTCTCTAAACTGTTTTCACCATCTCTGCTACGTTTGTTATCACCGTTAACGCGTTTTGAACTCTCGGGTGAGATATGAAGTGTTCCAACAAACACGAAAGTGGGCGACTTTGGAGCTAACCATGTAGCAATTCTAGAGGAGCCCCGGGTGTCACTCTGGAAGCGTTGTTGGGACAAAGCTAATATAACAACTCAAATTAATCAACAAATTCTGGAGGGTGCAGGAAATTAGTGCTTCGTTCTCAGTGCGCGTTCTGACAGTTCCGGAACTCATCAGAACTTGGACGGAAAATCCTGGGGCGTTCCGGAACTTGTGGAACCGCGTTCTGCACTACAAACGATTTTAGAACATGTAAGTGGAATAACCTGTGTTGTTGTTTGTAACAAACTTTTGTCGTCGAATCTTGGCACAATTTTTGCCGAAAAAATTCAAGTTTCGTAGATGTAGACAAGATCCAACTACAACTTCAATCTCGTCCTCATCGTCTACAAACCTTAAAATTTCACCACCATTGTCGAAACTATTGCTTTTTGAACTTGACGAGCAAATGGTTGACATTTCGATGAAGAAATTCAAATGAAGAACAGCAAACAACAGAAAAATGCAAAATTTTACAAGGAAAATTACAGGGAATATGCGGCAACCAAAGCCGAAGAGAGTGCATGGTTTACTCGACGAGCTCCGAAAAATTGTGAAATGCGCATCCTTGCGTTCGAGTTCTGACAGTTCCGAAAAAATCGGGGACTGTTAGAACAGTTCGGAACTGGGTTTGCAAAACACTGCGAACGTTGAACTCGGCGTTCCGGAACTGGGCGTTCTGGCACTGCAAACGACAATACTTGACTGCGCTTGCCCAGAACCGTTCCGAACTGGCAGAACACACACTGAGAACGAATCTTAGGAAAGAGCAATCAATTTCCGATTTTTTGAAAAATCGATGCTTTGGTTGAAAAATCGATTTTTAAATCAAAAGAAACTAATTCAAATACCCGTATTCACCCTTTATACGTAGGAACTAGTTTATTATTTATATTCAAAGTTTTCTTCGCTCCAATCAAATAACAAATTTTATTGAATAAATTATTGTTATTTGTAATTATGATTGTACGAATAATATGTTAGACGAGAAAAAGTCCGCCGGGTCAGCTAGTATGTACATAAATAGTGCGCTACAATTGATATTGTTGAAAATTTTGAAGTATTAGACAAAGGTTCTGGCACTGACCACTTAGTTTGCGGGTTATCCCTTCAAGACCTCAGCACCCCCATCGGAGCTCAGCCAGAAAGGACTTGGTGCTGGAAGAGAAATTTTTTTGGTCGACAGAAAAAGAAAAGGACTTAGGAAATACCATGTTGTCCTTTTCCTCTGATCTCAATGGAGTACCCAGAGACCCCATGACTATGTATTTACTTGTTCTTGAATGACTTCGCCAGAGATCTTTGAGCTTGGGCCTGGTTAAGAGGCATAGGGTGAAGAGGGTTCAATTGAGGCGTCACCTCTGATTTGATGCGGCATGCAGGAGCACTCGCTATGCAATGAGAAACGCTTATGTGGGGAACAGCAAGTCCCGATCGCCAATTCCTATACCTACCTGGGTGTTAAATTTGTTACTTCTGGGCGTTTTGTACAACATGCTGAGGAGAGTGTCAGGAGGGGGGAGACGGCTGCCCGTGCGTTGCTCCCAATGATACGTAGAGCCAGCGGTGGTCCATTTTCCTCGTGGAGTGCAGTAATCAATTCCTTGGTTCTGTCGTCATCTTTCTATGCTGTTGAGTTGTGTGGGGTGCCGCACGGTGAGGTTCTGTCCAGAACCAGGTTAAGTCCAGCTCCGTGCTTATAAATCTTTCTTGTTTCTACCCAGTAACGCTCCAGACTACTTTGTTCGTACCGAGTTGGCCTGGAGGAGTACTGGAAGTGAGGGTTCTTGATCTGGCCTTGGGTTGGTGGTCTAGGCTGTGCAGTATGGTGGACTCCAGGCTACCTAGGCTCTGTTTCTCCTGTCTCCTTGCTCTCTACGCTGTTCGGTCGTACCAACAATACAACTGGGCTTCTTAAATGGATGCCTTACTTTCTAAATATGGAGAGAGGCCGTCATGGTCTGATCCCCCAATCAACCCAATCAATTTTAATAGAAATTTATTCTTACAACGTGTCCAGTAACTTTGGGGGCAATCAGACGGGGAACGAGTGACGTCATTGTCTTTTAGCCCTATCTACAAAATGCATTGCCCCTCTGGGGACATGCTCCCCGCCTATCTGAATTCTGACTTAGGTATTCACACTAAAAGACTTCTTGCTCAAGTTCAGCTATCAGGAAATCTTTTTGCTAAATTAAGTATACCCAGATTAATTGTAAAATTCGGTAACCTTGCGGATCGTCCATTATGTAACATTTCTGAGTCTGACACTACCTTTCATTTTCTTTGTGTATGTCCAGTCCTTCGTGGCGAGCGTTTTTCTCTTTTTCTAACAAATGAATTGTCCTACAATGAACTCTCTTCTTTGTTGCTCCTTGCTCCTTCAAGATGTGGCCACAGGTAAAAAAGTCCAGTCATGCAGCATGACCCCATGAGCGAATTTTTGAAGATGTTTCATGAAAATATTACCGATTTTTACAACTAGCGAACGGCATTATTTTGGTTTTTGACTGATTTTTCAACTTTGAAATTTTTGAAAACTTGATACATATTCTTATAGGACATTTTACGCTGATTCCGAATATACCACATGTTAGTATGCTGAAAAAATTATTTCGCACAACAAATCGCAAAAAACAGGCTATTTTGAAATTTTTGACTACATTTTTGAAAATTTCAACCCGAAGATGTAATCCGATCATGCTGGCCAACGAACTTGAACTTTTGTTTTGTGTCCTTAACATTTTAAAATTTGTTTGAAGTTTCTATCACAATTCTACGGACAGTTATCGTCTTGAATGACACATACATATATACATACATACATACATACATACATACATATATACATACATACATACATACATTACAAAATGCGTTAAACTTCAGAATATGATTCAGAATAGCCTGAAACGGATTTCTGCATAATTTTATTTCAAATATTCACATTCTACAATTTTTGAAGCGAGAGGAATAGCTTAATTTTCTTCAAAAATTCGCTAAAAGTGTTTTTTTTTTAATTTTTATTTTTTAAATTGTATACGAATAAGAGTTTTCTTTTTGAACGAAGGTTTTTTACACTAGCTGATTTATTTATTATTTTATTTTTATTTTTTTGTTACTCTTTCTTCTACCATTCATTTCCGCTTAGTCTGGACATTACAATTTCATGGGCGTTATTTCTTCAATAGCGTGATTATTTATGTAAACATTGTTCACCAACCTTGTAACGCCGGAAGGCTTATACAAATAAACAATTTCATTTCAAACAGTGTGCTACAGTGCAATGTGTCCAGCAATGATTATTATAAATGTGCTATAAGTTGTGGAGAAAACTAACATAAGTTATACCTACGTACTGGAATTATGTGGTGAAAGGGTGCAGTGTAGAGGAAAAACCCGAACGTGGCTTTCCGTATCTTGCTGACGAGGCTGCCGTCGTCAATGAAGCCCATCAGAACCAAAGCTCTCCGGCATGTGGCGAACACTTTGGTGTCCTTGATGACGTACTCATCCTTCTTACCCGCTCCAGCCTTCTGAAAAGAAGTGGAAAAGTAGTTTAATATATAATTTTTGGCATCAAAAAAATTTTTTTTAACAGAATTTTAGTCAAAATGAGTTTGTCAACAATGAACTGGAAAATTAGAAAAATTATTCACAAAATTATGCTGAAAAAACGTACTAGGAGACCGTGCTTCGCTTTGTCTCAGACAAATGTTAATGTTAACAAATAGGTAAAAAATAAATCTCAGAAAATTATTTATTATACAGGGTGTTTAGCAATGAATCCGAAAAACTTCACCCACGTATTTCGCAACCATTTTCCGATCGAAATTTCCTCCTAAAGATTTTTTCAAAACGCTTTGTTTTCGAGTTATTCAATTTTTAAGAATTTTTTCCTGTTTTCGACCTTGAGTTACTACTAAAATGGCCATAACTACCTTGATTTTAGAGTAAACAACAAATTGTGGATGCCGTTGGGAAGAGCGTTAAATTTACTTTCGGACATTCCACGTAACGTAGCCTGTGATTGAGGTTGACGTAATCTAAACATATTCGCGCAATCAGATCCCCAGTTTGTTCAGTGATGTCAAACATACCCTTTTCCTAACCTCCTCCCCCAAATTCACCCCTATGGGTCGAAATTGAAAATTTCTAAGTAGGCTGTGGTTTTTTAGAGTTATCCAAAGATATTTTATCAATCAGTTCCTCAGTTTATTCAGTGATGTTCAAGATACCCCCATTTCACCCCCACCTCTCCCCCAAAATACCCGTTATGGTTCAGAATTGAAAATTTCAAGTAGTTTGTGATTCAAGTTAGTGTATTCCAAACATATTTAATCAATCAGGTCCTCAGGTTTATTCAGTGATGTCTTAGATATCCCATTTCCCCTCACCCCCCTTCCAACAAAAACCGCTTCTATGTGTTAGATTTGAAAAATTTCAAGTAGCCTGTGATTTGAGTTAGAATACTCCAAAAATATTAGACAACTCAGATCCCCAGTTGCTTCAGTGACGTTTAAAACCTGCCCCTCCCCCTCCATTGTGGGTCAGATTCGACAAATTTGAAAAAAGTGGATTTTGGATTGAATTAGAGTAATCCAAACATATTCGACAGTCAAATCCCCAGTCTGTTCAGTGATGACAAAGATACCCCATTCCCCACCCCCATCCTCATGTAAAATGCCTATGGGGCAGATTTGAAAAATTCCAAGTAGCCTGTAATTTAAGTTAGAGTAGGTAATCCAAACATATTCGCCTAATCTGATCCCCAGTTCGTTCAATGGTGTCCAAGATATCCCATTTCACCCTCCCCCTCCCATAAAACACCCCCTCTGGCTCAAATTTTAAAAATCTCAAATTGCCTATAATTTAAGTTGGACTGATACATACATTTCCTCCCACTCATATAAGTTGGTCAATGACCCCTGTAACCGTGAAAAGCGAACCAACATACGGACAGACAGACAGAGAAAAATTGAGAAAATGGTACCAATCGTCTGCAAATAGCATGAAACGGAAAAGAAACGCAAAATGTCATGATTCTAATACATGTACAGACAGACATACTTGCGATTTTTAGCGAATTTTCTTAGAAAATGAAGCTATTGCAATGGCTCCAAAAATTTTAAAATAAAAATTTTCAAAAATTTTCTTCATCGAAATCTGTTTTGAGGCATTCTGAAATGATTCCTGGATTTTAACGCTTTTTTATATGTATATATATATATATATATATATATATATATATATATATATATATATATATATATATATATATATATATATATAAGAAAAAATATATATATAAAATATATATATATATAAATATAAAAATATGTATGTATGTATATATGTATATATATGTATGTGTCATTCCAGACGATAACTCTCGATAGAATTGAGATAAAAACTTCGTTCTTTCGCCAAAAAATCAAGCATTTCAAAAGAAAGGATGAGTTCGTTGGACAACACTTTTTGAGCACATTAAATTGGTCAAATTTCAAAAAATGTACTTAAAAAAATCACTAAAAAAGGCAAAAAACCGCTAAAAATTAACAAATTTCTATTTTTTAGCAGAATGCTACTCGAAAAAAATTAATCGAACATGAACTAGGACATTTAAAAATTTAACCACAAAATTGTACTGAAAAATGTACTTAAATTTTATTAAAATAAGCTAAAAATCGATAGGAACATTTGAAAAAATTGTAAAAATCCACAAAACCGTTTGTTCATTGGAATATTACTGACAAAAAGTTAGTTTGGTATAAAATGTATTATAAAATTTTTATTTGTCCCCAAAGTGCTCAAATTTTAATAGAATTTAACATAAATGTAATACGACCATTTATGAAAATTCGCTCATACGATCATGCTGCATGACTGTTTTAATTTTTTTAATATAGATTGGTCTCATGTAGACCGTGGCAAGTTTCAACTTCTTTATTCAGCACTATGAAAAATAAAGTATGTAGGCCTGAATCAATGATCTCGAAAACTTTATCTTGGAATTTACTTTCATTTGATTCTTCCATACATCAAGCATAAACTAAAATCAATTATTAAAATTTAACTACAAATTTATTGTGAGCATTGTATAATTAGCCAAAAAACATGTAACTCTTTTGGAATCCTTAGGCCCCTCTTCGTTCCCCTTTTGGTTTATTATTTCCAATAATAAGCCTATGTGATCGTGTAGCAAAAAAATTTTATATCCCCCCCCTCTAACTTTGTCACTTTACGTTTCAGGGTGCGTAGAATCCAAATTTGAAATGTCCGTCCGCCGTTCGCCGTCCGGGCCATAAAGGCCTAAGATATGACTTTAAAAACCCGTTCTTTCGCACATAGACTCCATTTGGGGTCTAGTTGGTCCTAACGTTTAACCATCCCGATCGCTTTACTCGCATAGATGCTATGGGCCGAAAACGGGCGAAAAAGTGTCTTTTTCGAAGCTTTGAGTGTTAGACTGACGTGTTAAAACTCCAACCTGCTCAACCACAACTGTGCAAGCTAGTATTCCACGGTTAGGATAACGATGGGCAGTAGGACTTCGCAACAGAACACTTTAGGACCAGATCATGCACGACTACAACTGCACGACCTAATAATTATTATTATTATGTTAGGAAAAAATTCACTCATCTCAAAATGCACAACTTTCAAATGAATGTTGATGGAAAAATGTGAGTGATATGATAATGTAAGCGTAATAGGGCGGTGAACCTCCTGTTGTGAGGTAACGAGACCTAGGGAGTACCTCCAGGGTGGCGTGGAAAACTTCCTACACTTGTATTGCTTTCGAATTTCATGTTCCTTCGAGGCATGAATATACTTTTTTTCTAGGTCATATTTGTGTGTTAATAACAAATATCCTCTCAACTTTTCGTACGTACTTAGGTAATTATATTATTAAGGCAATGATTTTTTGAATAGATAGGAGCTCAAATCGAGAAATCGTTATATCGTTATCGTTATATCGTTATTGTTACATACGTATATAATTATAGAAGTATAGGTTGTGGCAACTCGAAATAGGACACGCCGAGGAGTCTGGACGGGCCTTATGACGTACGCAAGCCAACTAAAACTACGATCATACACAATTGAAAAAATAATAAACCTTTGTGAAATAATTTGCAGCGTTTTAAGATCTACATCTACTGTAAGATCTACAATCTATTGTGAGCACTGTGTAATTAGCCAAAAAACATATACACCTTTTGGAATCCTCAGGTCCCCCTTTATACTCCTTTTTAAGATCTACAATATGAACCCCTTTTGTTGGACGGGGTCTGGCAACACTGCGACGTGTTATTGTAATGTTACTGTAACATGAACATCTCAAAGTTGGTTGAATGTTTCATAGTAGATGCTGAGTCCGTTACCTCTGAAACATTTAACAACTTTTCACTTGTTCGTTGAGAAGAGCAGACTGACCTCCTTCAGGCCAAAAAACTGGCGCTTTGTCTGCAGCGAAGGCTCTTTGGCGTACAGCGGGAAGTAAGGCGGACCGGCAGGATATTGATGACGAGTTACTAACATGGCTGAGATCACTACTAAGTTATCTTGTGACCCCGATGGGTGCAGCTAAAGTAAACGAGTTATCATGAATTCTGAAATGAGTCGATTTTATTGATTAGCTCATTTCCACACAAATATTGGCGAGTGCAGAACAAACCAACGCGAAGTAGAAACTCATAGCTGTCCAAATACGATTTACTATTGAGATCAATATTACCTACTCCAAGAACATGTTTTTGAAGAATGAAAGTTTTACGAATGTCTCTCAATCGGAGATCACCTTCCAGTCTGTGTCAAATATAGCGTTTAAAGATTAAATCCATCATTTTCCAAATTGAATCCAACATTTTACCAAATAGAATCCAACATTTTCCAAATGGAATTCAACATTATATGCAATTTGAAAAAATAACGACATAATGAATATTATTTGATAAATTATCATTTTTGGGATATTATTGATCATTTGCCACCACTTTCGAATTTTCAGATCGTCCCTAAGATATGAAAAATGCAGATTTTCCAAACGAAATTCGACATTTTCCAAATAGGACTCAACATTTTCCAAATTGTACCAACATTTTTCAAATTTAACTCAACATTTTCCAAATTGAATCCAACGTTTTCCAAAGGAATTCAATATTTTCCTGATTAAATTCAACAGTTTCCAAATTGACTTTCTACATCTCCTGGAGACATTTCCAAAATGAATTTCAACATTTTTACTAGAGAGTTTTCCAAATCGATTTTTCAAAATTACGCACTTGTATATCTAAATTATGAAATATTATATTTCAAAATCGGAAGCATGTGTTGTATTTATTATATTTCATTTTTCGGAAGCATGTACCTTGCAACAGTTTATTCTTCTTGAACTGAATTTGAACACCGCCAAAGCATTAAATGAAAATTGAATCATACAAAAACATTGTGAGAAATGATGTTCATTTTAAATGTAGAGGTTGCGTAGCAGCTACGGCTGGTAGAAGAAGGAAGGTGTGCATCACAGAATTGATCGATTTTCTCTCTTGCCTGCCTACCTCGTATATTCATGGATGGTATTATTTTGGAACAATGCGTAATTTTGAAAAAATCGATTTGGAAATCTCTCCAGAAAAGGTTGAAATTCAATCAGGAAAATGTTGGTTAAATTCTTTCTTCTTTTTCCTTTGTATCACAAAATTATCAGTTCAGTTTATTATTTGCTGATAACGATAGTTCTTATGTGCTTACTACTATTGAGTAGGTACTTATTGCACCAGTGGGTTACTAGTTGGTACATAATTGTTACCGGTACCCATTTTTCATAATACAATTCATAGGGATTCAAATGTTATTCAAATCTTATTCTCTATCACAACAATAACATGTAACTATCACTTATTCGTTAGGAGAATGTTGGATTCAATCGGGAAAATGTTGAATTTAATCTGGAAATGCTATGATATCCTTAAAATGAAAGTCGCCATTCAACCCAGTTCGAAAAAATACGAAAGAAAAATACTCCTAGGGGTTATTTTGTTCCAAAATATCAACTTTTGGTTTATTATTTCCAATAATAAGCCTATGTGATCGTATAGCAAAACATTTTTATAACCCCCCCTCAAACTTTGTCACTTAACGTTTCAAGGTGCGTAGAATCCAAATTTGAAATGTCCGTCCACCGTCCGGGCCATAAAAGGCCTTAGAATTGACTTAAAAAATCTGTTCTTTCGCACATAGACTCCACTTGGGGTCTAGTTGGTCCTAACTTCTCGCCAGCTCGATCGCTCCACTCTCATGGGTGCTATGAGCCAAAAATAGGTGAAAAAGTGTCTTTTTTTGTATATTTCAAGTTGTATAGAAATTGGAGATTTATGAGTGAAAAGAAAATGTTAGCTATTAATTTTATGAAAAAAAAGTATTCTACATCGAGATTCAGAAAGAGATTCAATTCAAAAAGAGATTTTGGATTTTAGGCTATTTTTTGCAATTTTATAGATTTTTTAAAACAAAATTTAATGAAGTTCAAGTTTTTAGCATAATTTCGTACATAAATTTTTGAATGTTCTATTTCATAGTTGATAAACTTTATTTGACCAATGTTATGCTAAAAAATCGGTGTGCGTCGGACCACACGGTGGAAGTTATACTTCTGTGGCCATAATTTATAATTAATAAATAAATTATGAATAATAATTTATAAATTATAAATTTATGATTTATAATAATTATAAATTTATAAATTTATAATAATTTATAATAAATTTATAATTATAATATTTATAAATTTATAATAATAATCTATAAATTTATTATAATTTATTAATCATAATTTATATATTATGAATCGATAGTTCTTAAAAATTTGTTCTTAAAAATTTGTTCTTAAAAATTTGTTCTTAAAAATTATAAATTTATAATTTATAATAATTATAAATTTATAAATTTATAATAATTTATAATAAATTTATAATTATAATATTTATAAATTTATAATAATAATCTATAAATTTATTATAATTTATTAATTATAATTTATATATTATGAATCGATAGTTCTTAAAAATTTGTTCTTACTTTTCTTACTTTTCTTACTTTTCAGCGTGACGCGGTTTCTCGACCAACATCCCATCCCAAAGGGTCTAACTCCTCCTCCTCCTCCTCCTCCTCCTCCTCCCTCACTCCTCCTCCTCCGCCTCCCTCCTCCTCCTCCTCCCTCCTCCTCCTCCTCCTCCTCCTCCCTCCTCCTCCTCCCTCCTCCTCCTCCTCCTCCTCGATTAATCGATAGTTCTTAAAAATTTGTTCTTACTTTTCTTACTTTTCTTACTTTTCAGCGTGACGCGGTTTCTCGACCAACATCCCATCCCAAAGGGTCTAACTCCTCCTCCTCCTCCTCCTCCTCCTCCCTCACTCCTCCTCCTCCGCCTCCCTCCTCCTCCTCCTCCCTCCACCTCCTCCTCCTCCTCCTCCCTCCTCCTCCTCCTCCTCCTCCTCCTCGATTAATCGATAGTTGTTCTTAAAAATTTGTTCTTAAATCCGATAGTTCTTAAAATTCAGCGTGACGCGGTTTCTCGACCAACATCCCATCCCAAAGTGTCTAACGGGCGCAAAGAAGTATAACTTCAAAAATATCAATTTAACAATTCTTAGCCATTTTCAGTGATTTTGTCAGCACATTTTTTGAAATTTGACCAATTAGATGATATCAATATACAGTATAGGTAACACTTTTACGTGTTGGAAAGATGACTTGGTAATAAATTGTTTTGTTTATCAACTATATTAAAAAGCGTAAAATTGTGAGATTCCGCTGCTGTAATGGATTGAACCCATTTGTGAGGTCCGAAGCTCCGAGTTCCGATACTAAATAAACTATAAGCGGCGTTTAATAATTATGGACCAGAGATCTACGTAGAAGGGCTGTATGATACATAAATAATAAACCTTTGTGTAATAATTTGCAGAGTTTTTTGCTACTGTGCGCCGACCCCTCGTTAGCTTATTGGCGTATTGTATTGCGTTGCAGTTTATGGGGCCTTTGATGACGACGCCCAATTAGCGCTGAGATATCGAGAGGCTCGCTCGGAGGTTTGACCCTCAGAGGGCGCGGCCTGGCATTTGGAGATCGTGGCGTAACTTTGGGGAGAATAGCGGGGAGGCGAGGGGGGGGGGATGAAGAAGCGAGGGGTGGTGATAGGGGGAAGGGGGTGGGGGGTGCAACAGACAGATCGGGGGGAGGGGGGAGGAGGGGGGCCTTGAACCAGATCAAGAGGCTCGGCGCAGTTCTAGACTTTACCGGTTTACCGGTCGGTACGCCGGCCAAGAAATAGTAATAATACAGGGTGATTCCATCGCAGATGCAAAAAAAATTGGGTGAAACTACATCAAAAATGGAGTAAAATGCCGCCAACTGCATATTTTTATCTCAATCCGTTCTCGAGATATGCTTTTTTAAAGGTTTTTTCAGGAAAACCGTGTTTTTTTCCTTTAAAACTCAAATTTCTCCACTTTACATCATTCAATTTTAACTTTTGATCACATTTTTGGAATCAACATTAAATTTACTATAAGAATAGTGTACTTGGGTTCTTAAAAAGTACCATCCAAAGGCCCAAACATCGGCTCAAACATTGACGATTTTGAAAAAAGAATATTTCTGAAAATCTTTAAAACTTTACTACTCTTTCAAAACGAATCCTGGAAACTGGCAAATCTCATGAAAACTGCTTCGTCTAATACTCTTTCCAACGGTATAATCAAGTTTACTTTTATTTTGTTATATAGTGGAGAAAATAATGTTTTAATGTTGAAGAATGTGGGTTTTTCAATGAAATTGTTGATTTTCTCGAAAGATGACCCTCCATGAACCAACGAGTATGGGGTCGGTTTCTATGCATTTTTTCTCGCTGGATCGAATGGAAACTCTTGCAGATCTCTCAACTACGTTATAATCGAGTTTTACACTTTATTTAATTAGTTTTACCCCATAACACACATACATTTAATCGTTACAAACAAACTAAACATTTGCGATTTCAACTGTAAAACTCGGTTATAACGGAGTTGGAGAGATCTACTAATGTTACCATTCGATACAGCGAGAAAAAGTACATAGAAACCGTCCCCATACTCGTTGGTTCATGGAGAGTCATCTTTCGAGAAAACCAACAATTTCATTGAAAAACCCACATTTTTTAACATTAAAACATTATTTTCTCCCCTATATAACAAAATAAAAGTAAAATTGATAATACAGTTGGAAAGCATATTAGATGAAGCAGTTTTCATGAGATTTGCCAGTTTCCAGGATTCTTTTTAAAAGAGTAGTAAAGTTTTAAAGATTTTCAGAAATATCATTTTTTCAAAATCGTCAATGTTTGAGCTGATGTGATGGTCTTCGGATGGTACTTTTTAAGAACCCAAGTACACTATTCTTATAGGAAATTTAATGCTGATACCGAAAATGAGGTTGAAAGTTAAAACTAAATTAGGCAAAGTGGATAAATCCGAGTTTAAAACAAAATAACACGGTATTCCTGAAAAAAACCTTTAAAAAATCATATCTCGAGTACGGATTGAGATAAAAATATGCGGTTGGCGGCATTTTACTCCATTTTTGATGTAGTTTCACTCAAATTTTTTTTTTGCATCTGCAATGGAATCTGGAATCACCCTGTATAATAATAATATTAAGCCTAGTAAAATAAAAATAAATAATAATTAAATGAATAAATAGTAAAAGAAAAAGTAAAATAATAGTAAGCCAATAGTAATATACAGGGTGGAACCGGATATGTAACGAAACTTGTTTTGTGCTAGCCCGCATCGAAAATTCATTAAAATGCCGCCAACCGCATATTTTTATCTTAATCCGTACTCGAGATATGATTTTTTAAAGATCTTTTTCTAGAAAACCGTGTTTTTTCCTTTTAAACTCAAAATTTTCCACTCTCCCTCATTCAATTTAGATTTTCGACCTCATTTTCGATATCGACGATGAATTTACTATAAGAGTAGTGTACTTGGGTTCTTAAAAAGTACCATCCGATGGCTCGAGAATTTCAGGCTCAAATGTGCAAATACTGAAAAATCGGGTTTTTGACAAAAGTTCATGTGGGTGTCGCAGTCGAAGTATTTTTCAGAACTGAGTCGATTGCGACCACTCCCAGACCTGTAAGATTCTTAATAAGTAAGAAAACCCGATTTATAGGTGAAAAATGCTCATAATTGACCAAATTTTGACAATTGAGCATGTGACGTATCACAGTCAAAGTATTTTTTAGCGCTGAGATGACTGCAACCACCCCGAGATCTCTGAGATGAATATGTGAGAAAAACGCTGCAAATTATCACACGAAGGTTTATTATTTATGTAAAAGACAGCCCTTCTACGTAGATCTCGGGTCCATAATTATTAAACGCCGCTTATAGTATATTTAGTATCGGAACTCGGAGCTCCGGACCTCCAAGTCACAAATGGGTTCAATCCATTACAGTAGCGGAATCTCACAATTTTACGCTTTTTAATATAGTTGATAAACAAAACAATTTATTACCAAGTCATCTTTGCAACACATAAGAGTGTTACCTATACTGTATATTGATATCATCTAATTGGTCAAATTTCAAAAAATGTGCTGACAAAATCACTGAAAATGGCTAAGAATTGTTAAATTGATATTTTTTAGCATAAGATTGGTCAAATAAAGTTTATCAACTATGAAATAGAACATTAAAAAATTTATGTACGAAATTATGCTAAAAACTTGAACTTCATTAAATTTTGTTTTAAAAAATCTATAAAATTGCAAAAAATAGCCTAAAATCCAAAATCTCTTTTTGAATAGAAGAGTATCATTTAGAACACTTTTTTTTCCATAAAATTAATAGCTAACATTTTCTTTTCACTCATAAATCTCCAATTTCTATACAACTTGAAATATTTAAAAAAAAGACACTTTTTCACCTATTTTTGGCTCATAGCACCCATGAGAGTGGAGTGATCGAGCTGGCGAGAAGTTAGGACCAACTAGACCCCAAGTGGAGTCTATGTGCGAAAGAATAGATTTTTTAAGTCAATTCTAAGGCCTTTTATGGCCCGGACGGCGGACGGCGAACGGCGAACGGCGGACGGTGGACGGCGGACGAACATTTCAAATTAGGATTCTACGCACCTTGAAAGTGACAAAGTTTGAGGAGGGGTTATAAAAATGTTTTGCTATACGATCACATAGGCTTATTATTGGAAATAATAAACCAAAATTGGTTTTTAGGTGGAAAATTCCCATAATTCACTCATTTTTGACAATAGGACATGCGGGGTGTCACAGTCGAAGTATTTTTCAGCGCTGAGTCAATTGCGACCACTTCCAGATCTTTAAGATTTATAATGAGTAAGAAAAATCGATATTTAGGTGAAAAATGCCCATTATTGACCACATTTTCGAGTTCGGCTCCATGTTTTAAAATTTTCTTTGCGATCTCGTCACGCGGCTGTTCCCTCAGTTTTATTCAGTTTTAATGTTATCTACAACGTTTCTTTGAAAATTCGCTCTATTAGTCATGCTGCCTGACTGAATACTTTGTATCTATACTTCTACTTTTCTGTCTTATAATTATAGTCGTTATATGATACATAACTTCTATTCAAGCAGCTCTGGTCAGTGGGTCGTTGCAGCTCAGACGAAGGTAAGCCATCAGCATTTGGCATTTCAATCTATTTACTGTCATTATCAAGTTATCAGCTGTTCCAATATCAACATCCGTCCGTATCGCCTGTCATTTGGCTTCGAGCCAAAACAAAGCTGATGGCTCATCGATGTGATCAGGCGATGTCTGAACGCTGCCAATTCAGCACAACCGTTTCAGCTCGCTCTTTGTGACGTTTTCAAATACTACAAAAGTGACTTAATCAAGTCCTTCGACCCCTACAAGTGGAGATGTTTGGAGAAAAATTGCGAAGCCGAATCATATATTTTCCCAAACAGTGACACGATATGAAAAGGGGCGGTTTTCACAACCATAAAGTGAGTGAGATGAACATTTTACAAGAAGGTCGTTGTACTCGATCTGAAAACCATAAAAGATGTTATAATGTCATAATGGGGGATTTTCATGTGTCCAAATTTCACAATTTGGACCTCACATTTGGATTCAGCGCACTTGAAAACACCCCCGAAGCAATTTTTGGGTGTTCTTTAGTCCTGCACCCCATTTTCAAAACGAGATTTCTCCACTTCAAACCATCGTTCTCTAATTTTAAAAATTCGAATTGGCATTGTTAGTTGGACTCTTTCTCACCATTGACCTTTGAAACATCCTAAAATAGATTTACATTATTTAATTGTGGTTTGAAAAAGTTGGGGGCAGCACTAACGTTGTTGCCAAATCAAAAACTTTAGTCCTGCCCCCCACTATCTAATCGGTGGTAAAAACCAGAAACTATAAATTTAAATATATACATATATATATATATATATATATATATATATATATATATATATATATATATATATATATATACGTCCTTTCAGACGATAGGTACCTAACTCTCTTAGGATGGAGACAAAAATTCCGTTCTTGCGCCAAAAAATCAGGCTTTCCAATGAAACACATTAAATTTTTCAAATTACAAAAAAAAAAAAATTACTTAAAAAATCACTAAAAATGGCTAAATTTGTTACATTTATATTTTTTGGTAGAATATTGCTCAAATAAAGCTTATCAACTATAAAATAGAACATTCAAAAATGTATGTACAAAATAATGCTGAAAAATGTACTTAAAATTCATTAAAATTTGCTAAAACATATTTAAAAACTGCAAAAAAGCTAAGAATTCAAAACTTCTATTTGAATAGGAGATTATTATTTAGAATACCTTTTTTGTCAGAAAATTAATAGTTAAAATTTCCTTGCACTCAATAAGCAAAAATGTCAAAACAATTCAACATTATAAAATACCATAATTTACGAAAATTCGCTCATACGATCATGCTGCATGACTGGGACTTTTGTTTGTGGTAGTTTTACGCAAAATATTTTTTGCATCTACGAGCAGTTCACCCTGTTGTATGAGTTTTGTGGTTGTTTTTCCCATCCCTCTTATCACTGTTTGTTGTTATACTACGTCATTAAGTACCTATATAACACAATATGATATGCGCTAGAATTTAAATTGTAAAACCCCCATCTGCTTACCATATTGGACCTTCTCATCTTTTCCTGGTAAGTGCAAGATAACGAATGCGATACGTTCACATTACTCTGTCCATACATAGTGAGAAAAACCAACATAATGAATATCTTAGGGGAGGTTGCAGGTGATAATGTGGCAATTCCATCAACTCAACATACGTAATGCGACCACCCTGGATGAGTTATGCAGGGATGGAAGGATTATATTTCTCGGTGAAACTCATCATCCACTTAAGAGTGCGTAATAATTTATTAGTTGAAGAAGAGCCTCAACCTATTAGATAATGTAGGTCCCGTTGCATTCTAGAGATGCGATCCACATCACGTAGGTATCTGCGTATTGAATGACAACTGCCAAAAAAATCAAAGTCGTACCCTGACGAAACTGGTATGGTCCTGGGGGCTTTCGTAGGTGCTGAAATCAAATTCCGTTTTTCACGCAGATTTCTAATTTTTGCAGTGCTCACGACACCAGCATTTTTGAAAAACTCTTAAATTCCTGGATAATTATGTTCAATTAAAAGGTGATCTTCGTTGGAAATTTAACGCTGAGTAGGCCTATACCACATATCGCACTCTGGGAGTGATACTGGTATACGTCCAAAAATGGCAGTTTTGAGTTATATATACTACTGTGTATATCGCACCCTGGGAGTGATAGTGGTATAAGTCCAAAAATGGCAGTTTTGAGTTATATATACTACTGTGTACATTTTGACGAGCTCTACATGCGGCTAGTATCGGTTTAATCATAGGACAAATAGTGACCGGTAGAGAGCAGGATAAACCAGTATGATTCTGGTCAAAGTCTTCATCTAGAGTCGGGGAAAGGTCGGTCTATGTCGGTTCATCCCGACATAAATCACTATCGATGTGACAAACCAGGTATTTATCCTTTATTTTTACAGCAATACTGGTCTATTTCAAGAAGTACCGCTATTGAACCAAGGAATATCAAGTTTCTTTGTGTTTTTCACTGTTGTACCGGTACATATTTTGCAATGCACCACTATTCGCCCAAAAGATTAGTAGTCGTACTGAGGCAACCTGGTGATTAACTCGCGATGTACCAATATTGTACGAAGGAAAAAAATCAAGGTTTGTTGTGTTTTATCGTGTTAGTGGTACATCATAAGATTTTTATAATTATAATTATGTTAATAAAAAACAGAAAGGTGGAGAAGCTAATTAGAAGTAGGGCAGTAAAGGTAGATGGTATATGCATGGCACAGACCAAAAAGAACCGAGAAAATATGAATGGTGTGTCTGTAGTACGCCAACAAAGTCATAAAAAATCTTTAAATGCGATTTCCCAGAGTTCATGTTTTTGGACTTATACCAGTATCACTCCCAAGGTGCGATATTTTGATGAGCTCTAGATGCGGCTAGTATCGGTTTAATCATAGGTCAAAAAGTGACCGGTAGAGAGCAGGATAAACCAGTATGATTCTGGTCCAAGTCTTCATCTACCGTCGGACAAAGGTCGGTCTATGTCAGTCATATCGGTGTTATTGTGGTTCATCCCGACATGAATCATTATCGATGCGACAAACCAGGTATTTTTATCCTTTATTTTTTTACAGCAATACTGGTATATTTCAAGAAGTACCGCTATTGAACCAAGTAATATCAAGTTTCTTCATGTTTTTCACTGTAGTACCGGTATATTTTGCAATGCGCCACTATTCGCCCAAAAGATTAGCAGTCTTACTGAGGCAATCTGGTGATTAACTCGCGATGTACCAATATTGTACGAAGAAAAAAATCAAGGTTAGTTGTGTTTTACCGTGTTAGTCGTACATATCTCAGATGTTCCAGTACTCACCTAGAAATGTGCTTAATTATTAGGACTTTTTACTAGTCTAACTATTGCCCAAAATGCTGATAAAACTGGGAAAAAAAGAAAGGAGATTGGTCCTGACGGTTCTGATGATTTAGACTAACTTTGACCTTAACGATTGTGATGATTTAGACTAACTTTTATTTGATTCTGATTTGATTTGATCCTGACGACTGTGATGATTTAGACTAACTTTTAAATAAGAGGTCAGTCAGCCTTCCTAGTTCAAACTACGTACAGCCAGTATTTACTGATGATGGATCCAATTACTATCAACATTATGTAGGTATTTTCTTTTTCACGTTAATTTCGTTATTTTAAAAAACTTCGAAATCTCTTGTCGGACCCGAAAGCCATTCAGGGCTTTCTTTACTTTCAATTTAGTTGCTTAGAATTTAATGATAATTAAAACTGTTTTATAGCAGATTTTATAGATTTTAGTTTTGTGAATGGGATTTTCAGTTGGTTAGCCATGTTCAATCTTAACTCTTCAAGACGACTGAGAATAACATAACGCTTGACCAGTATTACGAATACCGTCCTTTTCTCAAAAATGAAGTCGTTTCGTTCAAGTACGTTCTGATATTGAAAAATTATTATTATTATTATTTTTTTTTTTTTTTTTTTTTTTACATCAAAATAAAGTTCATTTTTTACAAAGTTTCATTTCAATGTAAATTATCTCCGTAAACCCCGGAATACTGCACTACATTTTTAGTCATTCTCATCATGGTGAAAAATTGTGAACTAACTGCTTATTCAGGTGAAAACATGGGAGAGTGGTGTTAATTACCGCTCGCCTAATGGAACAAGTGCTTTTATGTGTCAATGTTTTCGGGATGGTATTGGTACATCATAAGATTTTTATAATTATAATTATGTTAATCAAAAACAGAAAGGTGGAGGAGCTAATTCGAAGGAGGGCAGTATAGGTAGATGGTATATGCATGACTCAGACCTAAAAGAACGGAGAAAATATGAATGGTGTGTCTGTAGTACGCCAACAAAGTCATAAAAAATCTTTAAATGCGATTTCCCAAAATTCATGTTTTTGGACTTATACCAGTATCACTCCCAAGGTGCGATATGATGCCTAAAACCACCAATAACCGTGGGTTTCACCTATTTTTGACGAGTTTTCTAAATTTTTTAAATAATTTTTGTTCAAATTACACCACTTGGCAACCTAAAAAAAAAATTGTGTTATCACGTGGACTATTTCTGCCTCGAATGAGACCAACACCAGCCCTGGCGGTGTGATAATAAAACGATAAAACGTCACTCAACAATGAACTGGAAAGAAACAGAGAAAATAGGAATGAAGTTTATCAGTTCGAATGATAAGAACAGAATCGATCAGGAGAGCAAACAGATTGAAAAAGGATTGGAGATTGAGATGATATCTATGTTAGATCGTATGAGCGAATTTTCATGAATTATCGTATTATATTTTGTTAAATTGTATTGAAATATGAGTACTTTATTGTGTACAGAAATAGTACCTATCCCGATTTCATTGATAGTTACCTACTATCAATGAAATTGAGGTGCATTTTTCAGCATACATTTTGGGCACACACTTTTTAATGCTCTATTTTACAGTGAATGAACATTTTCTGTGTAATGTTCTGCTTGAAAGGAAGCAAATTTAACAATTTAAAATTTACGGATTCAAAATTTTGTTGGAAGGGGTGAGTAGGGGGGGAGGTAATTGTTGAAAGGGTTGCATACATAACACACTAAGCAGATAGCGATAAGTAGCCACTTGGATATTGATCTTAGTTCTGATGTTATTAACAAAATCGAGAAGGAGAGCAAACTCGATCTCGAGTCAAAACCAGATCTGGATTGCTAAGGATCAAGAACAGCTGGTTCAAATGATAGGGACAAAATAGAAAAGGAGATGAAACCCAAACCGGATCGAGATTACTAAGGTTCGGGAACACTAAGGATCGAGTTTTTCGAGGCATAGGAGTCATAAAGTGAAAACATAGAACCACTGTAAATGTATCGGTATCATAATCTTGAGCGGCCTGGAACAGTTCCGGAGCACTTCCACCGTGAGATTAGGTTCCACATTCCTGATCCGATAGTATCGGTGTGGTGAACTCACCACATATCACCAGCCCTTTTAAGGGCCACCAAAAATAAGTTCACACACCAGAACTATATAAAAAAGGAATGGATGTGCCATTGGCTTCCCTGGTAACTACATCACCTGATAAACCATTTGTGAGAAAAATCAACAGAGTATTGAACTCGGGAGAAAAAACCCCGCAGAGCAGTGGATTGATCCAGTAAGAGTCCCAGAACTAGTTTTGACATTTTCATGTCTTTGCCCTGGCACATTGCACAAATATGTAATTTGAAGATGTTCTAGCCGTTTTAATGGTGTAAGGTCGAAAACACATCAAAAACAGATTGCTATGAAACAGTTACAAACTATCCTCAGGGAAAGAAATCGTACTTGGTAGTACATCCAGCTGACAAACCTGAAGCAGAAAGAGTTTTTAGTGGATCAGGCATCAAGGTAGTTTCGGGGCATCGGTTTCTAGGAGGATATATTGGGCAAAATGAAGAAAATCATAAGCAAAAGAAAAATTTAGAAACAGTCACGAACACAAAGCTTCCCTACCTTCGGTAGTGAGCAAGCAAACGATAATCATCAGTAACGCTTGCATACTAGTCTGCAACACATTGAGACATTTCATGTCTTTAGTTGCAGACTCGTCTATTAAAATGATTACCTATTAAATGATTTAACCACCGCTTCACAAATCAAACCGTTCTCGCAATATTCGAATCACCTGCTATGAATCAAATCATCGAAACACCAGCTCAATGAAATCATCAGAAATTAACAAGCGGTTGCAATCATGTTCACAATATCAATTATTGAAAATGATCACCTGTGTGTAAACAATTATTCATATATAACCATGCTCATAACTCAGCTTGTTGGCCACGCACTTCGCAGTAGTTAACATAATATGGTTGGATAAATCGAGAGCTTTCGAACGAATGGTCAACGAATTTTGTGGGATGAAAAACGACGAAGTACCATTTCCCTAGCAACGACTCGGTTGTAAGCGGAAATCATCAGAAAATCATTGAGCATATTTCGTTACGTAACGTAACGTGACATAACGAAAATTTGGTTGTGTGCCATAGCAAAGACATGAAATGTCAAAAGACGTCAGGGAGTTCCGACTCCAAGTCAAATGTATGTAAATCCACTACAATCGGTACACCTCTATCGTGTACCAACTTCATTCTAGTGTCAAGTTATCAGGATAAGGGTCAAAACGAAATAAACGTCCTTATTGCCGAGCCACACCTGTGATTTTAGTTTAGTTCTGTTTGCTTGCCAGCAGTGTATATTTTTTCAAAGCTTTTCGAGTTTTTTACAATTTTAGCCTCTACTTTTTTGAGTCCAGTTCATGTGCCAATTGTTGTCTGCCTCAGCTGCAACCATTTCTTGTTTTTGTTATATGACAACTGACTTCTAAATCGATGACCGTGTCCTATATTTCGACACTGTGAATGATCCTTGAGCCCTGAAGATGGTTTTATATAAACCGAAAGCTCGGCAATAAGGACGTTTATTTCGTTTTGACCCTTATCCTGATAACTTGACAACAGACATATTGTGGGTCGATAAGCTCTTTCTCAACTTCATTCTAGTGTACTCGTGTGCCTCATTCTGTGTAATTTTTCTCTTATTTGAAATAATGAAGTGGAGTAAGGAGGGAACCATTACTTTAATTGATATGTACAAACAGTGTGAGGTTCTGTGGAACCCTAACCATCCTCAGTATTTCAACAGTATAAAGAAGCAAGATGCATGGGAGTTACCCTCGACGTAAAAATGTATATGCCGCAGCAGCCCCTTGTTGGGAATGGGAAGACATCGGATGTTCGGTCTCAACTGTTCAGAAAATGATAAGGGAACAACGTTCAGTTCAGTTCAGTCTTTATTTCAAGCTTTGAATACAATTTGTACATAACAATCGTCATTATATAATTTTTATGGAATTTAATACTAACAGCTCGAACTCGTCAGCATTATAATCAAGGAGTTGTGGGGGCATGCAGTAACCCCCACGCCAGCCGGGCGCGTCCCGACCGGCCCCAGGCCCCACCCACCATGGCGGCTTCCCGGACCAGGCAACTGATGATGGAAACCGCCAGCGGGAGCAGAATCTTCCTCCACCACGAGACGCCCGGCCAAAATGTAACGTAAACACGCCCACTTCGCTCCACGCAATGCAGCGCATTCACCAAAACAAATCAGCGCCAATGGGGGGCCGCCGCACAGTGGGCTGAAGTGTTCAAAAACCCCCCAAAAAAATTGTTTTCAATCTAGCTGGGTATGTTATTTTTTCATAGCTAGATACCTAGTGATTAGTTGTACGTAGTAGATTTTCAAATATTCCAACGACTTAGGTTAATAGTGGCCTTTTTCTCAGGCAGTTTCGCACGACTGCGTCATGTCAGTAGGTACCTATGATACCTATACCTATGATCGTGATATGGTGTATTAATTATTTTAATAATTAGATTACTATTAAATTATTAAATTACATTATTATTAAACGGTTTATGGGGTTATATATATTTTTTAAATATTAATCATACGAGAAATTTACAGTTTTCGTAATTTAAGCTGAAAAATCACGTATTTTTATTAATGAGAAGGGCCGGAAAAAAAAGTGTTACCTGCATTTGTTGAGTGAGTGAAATATTTAGAAAGGTGAGGTATTAAAGTGCATTCTCCATCAGTTTCATCGCCGACTTCCGCCGACTCTTTTCACAGTTCATTTAAGAGTAAACAAACAATTGTTAGCTTGCGAAAAAGTAAACACTCTTTGGACTGGTAAAGTCTGCGACCTTTTTTCACACTGGCATTCATCTTATCCTATTCGATGCTCAGTTATATATCGGTAAACCGACGTTAAACACACATTCATTCGTTCCCAGTTAGTTCATTAATATGTCGGAAATAACTATTCCTTATAGTGTTCTGCGCGAAATGTTATTTACTCCTAACAGGACACTGGAAGGGAGTTTGTGGGACCGTTACCCCGAAATGGAGAATACCATCTTACTACAGGTAATTTCGGAGATAAAGGGACGATTTATGTGTAATTAAAAAAAAAAAAAAAAAAAAAAAGTGGGATGTGACTCATAGCAAAGCCAAATTTTTATCCAAGAATAGTGACTGGTTGAAGGGAACATTTGTTATTAATACTGATTTCTCACATTCCTGCAGTGGATCTAACAAAGTTGGGAGGCCCTCAAAGCACTTTTTAGATTGCGCTAGAACCGCAAAGCACTACAAAGTGAAAAATTTACGAAGGACGTGCTCCCGTTTCAACTTTTCTCTCATTTACCCTTCTCAATTTCTAAGACAGCAACAACAATAATTAAATAAATAAACTAATAATAATTGATGAATACTGTATCAAGTTTTCGAATCCGGAAAAACGGAGTGACTTACAAGTAATACTTTGATTATTTCACTTTTTCAGTTCAGCACAATCGCTGAAATTGCCTCAAAACTGAAATATCTTGAAAACGACTGTGCGCATTGTTCTGAAACTAGTCTTATTTGATTCAACAAATCAAAAAACCATGGGAATGCATTTCAATTTTGACAGATTACCTTGAAATCAGGTTTTTGAACAAAATATGCCATTTCAGCCCACTGTGGGCCGCACTGTGGGGCAGAATCGAAAAAACCTGGCCAAAATAAGAAAAATCGAAATTCGGATATTTCTACTGGTAGCTTGTGTTTTGGTCACCTGACATCCCTGAGAACTCATTTCAAAAGTATCTGACCTCTGGACCCTCATTCCGGCAGAGTAACAATCGGAAAAACATTGACGTGCTCCGATCATCGATCAACCTGTTAATAGGTAAGCTGGAAGAAATAACTGCTAGTTTAGTAGTGACGTTTCGGGCCAGATCTATCTGAAAACATGTCAGCAAACGGTAAGAAATTATTTATCACAATTTAAAAGTCGTTAAAAAAAAAGCCACAGTTCCTTTGAGCCTGACGGCTAAAATTAAAAAACATGAATATGCTTTAGCCGTACACGGCTCACTCCTCGTCGATTCTCTGAACCCGACCCCCCATCGGCCTCTGAACTCTGTTTATCATTCTGCCATCAATCCTAAAACATGGAATCATGTTTTAGCTCCTCGCTCTCACTTTATTATAGAAATGATCACGACCATTGAGCTCTTGTGAGATGATGATCTCCTAATAGAAACTCGCGAGTAAACACTCACTTTATTATAGAAATGATCACGACGATTGAGCTCTTGTGAGATGATGATCTCCTAATAGAAACTCGCGAGTAAACATTCACTTTATTATAGAAAGAGGCTAAAGAGGCTACATACGAAATTACAGCTTCCTATAGTGTAAAGTATAGAAATTACCTATTAAAATAATTTAACCACCGCTTCACAAATCTAACCGTTCTCGCAATATTCGGATCACCTGCTATGAATCACATAATCGAAACACCAGCTCAATGAAATCATCAGAAATTAACAAGCGGTTGCAATCATGTTCACAATATCAATAATTGAGAATGATCACCTGCGTGTAAACAATTATTCATATAACCATGCTCATAACTCAGCTTGTTGGCCACGCACTTCGCAGTAGTTAATATAGTTTGGTTGGATAAATCGAGAGCTTTCGAACGAATGGTCAACGAATTTTGTGGGATGAAAAACGACGAAGTATCATATCCCTAGCAACGACTCGGTTGTAAGCGGAAATCATCACAATTATTGGCGCTACTTTCGTTGCACTCTCGTGGGACATTTTTCGGTAGTTAGGTCACGGCTAAAGCATATTCATACTAAAAAAGAGATTATTTCATTAGTGAAAGTAGTAGTTTTTCAAAAATTAGATTATTTCATTAGTGAAAATAACTACGTATTGAGGCGTATTGAATATCGATTCTTTTTTTGTTCGATAGGGTAACTATTCTACAAACTTAATCCACTGAGATCGCCCGCTAATATGCGCTATTCTTGACGTCATCAACTTTTGTAGTTGAAAAACACGGTTTCGATGAAAGTAACGGAAATTTTGTTTTTCTTTAGAAACCGCCGGTGTGAGTAGCAGCTGTTCAGCAACAAATTCAAATACGAGGCTTCAACTTTGTGAATGGTTGTGGAATTCTAATAAAATAGAGTTGGACGATAGAATTAAATTTTTAGCTGACCGAATTGTTGATTACTGAATACGATCATCATCACATTAAGCTCAAGATCAAAACATTCAAATACGAATATTTGACAAGAATGATCAGAGCCAGCAGAAACAAGGCTTTTTTTATCAAGAAAATTCGCAGCTTTTAATCGCGTTCGATCCGTTTCCATCCTCTATGCGGGAAATTAAGAATACTACTGCAAAACCATTCTTTTCAGAAACAATAGCTTTGTTTGAACCCCCAATAATATTCTCTTGTATTTCTAGTGATTCTGATTGATATGCAGGCATGTATCTGTCTGTACATATATATATATATATATATATATATATATATATATATATATATATATATATATATATATATATATATATATATATATATATATATATATTGCGTGTACGCGTTTTATTTTCTTATCGCCTTTAACACACTTCCTGTAGGTGTAAAAATATGTTAGTTACGATTAGCAATAATTTATTTTGAAACAACAACATTAGTAGGTCTATACCGACTATATCTCTAGCATTTTTTTCTAAACCTATTGTTATGGACTTCAACTCTTATAAACCTCATTATCTGAATAAATTTCTCACCTACGCTTCTCCAAACTACCTCAATATTGTTTAGTGCCCAGCACAGTAAATAAGGGTATCTCATTAGTTTTTCCTAAAATTTCAGTAAAAAAGTTCACATTTTTCAAGTTTTTTCAAGAGAAAAATACCTTTAAATTCATGAAGGAACTGTTCTGGACTTTTTTCAATATTTTTTTCGTGATCAGCGCCCTCCAAAACATAGAAAAAGATACCTTCAGAATTTTGGCCAGGTTCTTTCGATTCTGCCCCACTGTGCGCCGCCCAGGGCCAGCCAGGCAACCCGACCAACAAGAGGAAAGAAACCACACACACACACAACAGTCACACACTAATAATTTATATTCACGCTCCAAATACATACCTATAATAAAAAATAACAATATGATATAGAAACTGACAACAAACAACGAAGAAAAATAAACATTTTGATAGGTCGATAACAAGATAATTTTAAAAACACCTAAAATATCACAGACCAACGACTACTAAGTACTACAGATCAAGCGAGAGTACTATACATAATATCCTCCGCTTGAGTCATAATAAGGTTAGAGCAAAACGATATATGTACAAAACCACCCGAGTCTGCAATATAACCTAATTTCTTTGGCCAGTATTTCAAATACGCTAAAATCATATTTCATAAATTCGTCGTAGGTTTAAAACGCATTTTTCTTCAAAAATTTATCAATACAGCTAATGAAACGTTTAAATGGTAGTTTTTGAAGACTAGGGGGTAATTTATTCAAAAAGGTGATTGCCCAGTGACTATGAGAGTTGAGGCGAGCGATGATCGGGGGTTTCTTTTGAAATTCCTCCAGAACCGATCACGGCTGGTTCGGGAGTTTTGACACAAGTAGACAGTGATGGGCATAATCTTATCGTCGAATACGAATACGATAGTAATCGCGATAATTATTCGTTGATTCTGAGTCAACTGCGATTATATTCGTATTCGTGTAATCGTATTCGTCTGTCGGTGATTACACGAATACAATCCATAAAAATGCGTCACGGTCATCAATTTCAATAGGGCGTCCCTCCTATAATTTGCAAAGCCGTGCTAATATTAGCTAGCTTTAGAGGGACGCCCTTAAAGCGAATTGAACGATTGGAGCCCAGCCTATTTGTCTCAAATCTATTTCAATAGGACGTCCCTCTGAAGGTAGGTAATATTAGCACGGCTTTGCATATTATAGGAGGGACGCCCTATTAAAATTGATGACCGTGACGCATTTTTATGGATTGTATTCGTGTAATCGCCGACAGACGAATACGATTACACGAATACGAATATAATCGCAGTTGACTCAGAATCAACGAATAATTATCGCGATTACAATCGTATTCGTATTCGACGATAAGATTATGCCCAACACTGCAAGTGGAGACCCGGCTTTAGTCAGAGAGTCCTCCCTCATTAGCTCTTCCTTGAAGCGCCATTTAAAGAAATTGGCATTACAGCATTTCAAGTAATTAATTTAGTATCTCATTTAATAATCCCTTAACCTCACCGAATATACAGGGTGATTCCCTCGCAGATGCAAAAAAAAAAAAAAAAAAAATTTGGGTGAAACTACATCAAAAATGGAGTAAAATGCCGCCAACTGCATATTTTTATCTCAATCCGTTCTCGAAATATGATTTTTTAAAGGTTTTTTCAGGAAAACCGTGTTTTTTCCTTTTAAACTCAAATTTCTCCACTTTACTTCATTTAATTTTAACTTTTGACCACGTTTTCGGAATCAGCATTAAATTTACTATAAGAATAGTGTACTTGAGTTCTTAAAAAGTACCATCCAAAGGCCCTCACATCAGCTCAAACATTGACGATTTTGAAAAAATAATATTTCTGAAAATCTTTAAAACTTTACTACTCTTCCAAAACGAATCCTGGAAACTGGCAAATCTCATGAAAACTGCTTCATCTAATATGCTTTCCAACGGTATTATCAATTTTACTTTTATTTTGTTATTTAGGGGAGAAAATAATGTTTTAATGTTAAAAAATGTGGGTTTTTCAATGAAATTGTTGGTTTTCTCGAAAGATGACCCTCCATGAACCAACGAGTATGGGGTCGGTTTCTATGTATTTTTTCTCGTTGGATCGAATGGAAACTCTTGCAGATCTCTCAACTACGTTATAATCGAGTTTTACACTTTAATTAACTAGTTTTACCCCATAACACACATACATTTAATCGTAACAAACAAACTAAACATTGCTATTTTAAGTGTAAAACTCGGTTACAACGGAGTTGGAGAGATCTTACAAATGTTGCCATTCGATACAGCGAGAAAAAATACATAGAAACCGACCCCATACTCGTAGGTTCATGGAGGGCCATCTTTCGAGAAAACCAACAATTTCATTGAAAAACCTACATTTTTTAACATTAGAACATTATTTTCTCCACTAAATAACATAATAAAAGTAAACTTGATTGTACCGTTGGAAAGCATATTAGATGAAGCAGTTTTCATGAGATTTGCCAGTTTCCAGGATTCGTTTTGGAAGAGTAGTAAAGTTTTAAAGATTTTCAGAAATATTATTTTTTCAAAATCGTCAATGTTTGAGCTGATGTGAGGGCCTTTGGATGGTACTTTTTAAGAACTCAAGTACACTATTCTTATAGTAAATTTAATGCTGATTCCGAAAATGTGGTCAAAAGTTAAAATTAAATGAAGTAAAGTGGAGAAATTTGAGTTTAAAAGGAAAAAACACGGTTTTCCTGAAAAAACCTTTAAAAAATCATATTTCGAGAACGGATTGAGATAAAAATATGCAGTTGGCGGCATTTTACTCCATTTTTGATGTAGTTTCACCCAAATCTTTTTTGCATCTGCGAGGGAATCACCCTGTATAGATCTATATTGCAGGGAATAAGAAATGTAATCACAACAATCACTTAGATTGTCACACAGCAAATTTTGTTCCTGTCTAACCTGAGATGCCAAATTTTGGAACGGAGCCTCTCTGAAAAAATATAAAGAAAACACCTTCATTTTTCTGAAGGCTATTCTGCAGAAAAATGACGAAATCGATACCTAAAATAGAAGTTTGATTCATTCTTTATTTCAAGTTAATAAATTCATACTTTACCCACAAATTAGTTAATCGATAATCTTCGAAACGGAGGTAACGACATTTTTTATATGCCTTTTTAAAAGGCTCATGGTTAGCCTTGTCAATACCGTTTTCAGTCTAATTGTGGTTCCATGAACGGTCTTGAGACAAAAGCAAATGTATCGATCTCTATACCATATCGTATACACGAACATATGGTATGCACGAAGCATACAAAGGAAAGTAGGCCAGAAACCCTAGTATTAAGGAAAACATACGCTAGGGTTAGTGTTTTAATAGATAATTGGTATTTAATTGCATAAGACGGGTTGGGTGAAAACAAGGACTAGCTTCCTTGCCCTTCATCAGATAACATGTTTCGTCGTGAGGTACGGTGAGGTATTTCTTTAAAGTAGATCTTTCATGTGACAAAAGACTTATTTGATACGAGGGTCATCCCAAAGAACATTTCTCTTTTTGGAAAATAAAAACCTTTCCAAGGAAAAAAAGTCCAGTCATGCAGCATGGCCCCATGAGCGAATTTTTGAAGTATGGTTCTAGCATTGGTTATACTGGGATACTTCCATAAGAGTAGTTCAATCTGAATTTGGACAATGTTTCATGCAAATATTACCGATTTTTACAACTAGCGAACGGCATTATTTCGATTTTTGACTGATTTTTCAACTTTGAAATTTTTGAAAACTTGATACATATTCTTATAGGAAATTTTACGCTGATTCCGAATATACCACATGTTAGTATGCTGAAAAAATTATTTCGCACAACAAATCGCTAAAAACAGGCTATTTTGAAATTTTTGACTACATTTTTGAAAATTTCAACCCGAAGATGTAATCCGATCATGCTGGCCAACGAACTTGAACTTTCGTTTTGTGTCCTTAACATTTTAAAATTTGTTTGAAGTTTCTCGCACAATTCTACGTACAGTTATCGTCTGGAATGACACATACATACATACATACATAATATACATACATACATACATACATAAAAAAATGCGTTAAACTTCTGAATATGATTCAGAATAGCCTGAAACGGATTTCTGCATAAATGTTTTTCAAAAATTCATATTCTACAAATTTTGAGGCGAGACCAATAGCTTAATTTTCTTCAAAAAGTCGCTAAAAATACACTAAATGCTAAGGATCTGATTTATTTATCGGCATAGTCACCGTGTAATTCCTGTCACTTAGTTAAACGGGATGTTAATGTCACTTACGAATTTATAGTTCATTTGTTATGCTAAATTTTATGTGTTTTTAAGGGTAAAACTAGTTAGTTAAAGTGTAAAACTCCGTTATAACGCAGTTGGAGAAATCCCCCAAAAAAGATCTGAGGGGCATTTTTCACAAAAACCGTCGATCTCATAGAAAATACCATGTTTTTCAACATACAAACATACTTTTCTCCTCTAATTAGCGAAGTGAAATAAAAATTTATTATACCGTTGGAAAACTGAAATTATAAGGTAGTTTTCCTGAAGATGGGGATTCAAAAGCACTACAGTAAAAAAGTCAATAAGCTGATTCGAAACAGTTAAATTTTGGCAACATCTCAAAATTATGACTTTGACCTCATTTTTCAGCCATCGGAACTGCTCAAAAATTCTTGTTTTTTGCATCAGAGAGATAGGAAATTTAACGCTCTTTTCAACGGTGTCATCAAATTTCAATTAACTTGTAAAATTAAGGAAGTGATGACCATTTTCGTGACATAAGGTCAAAAAGTCCAGTCATGCAGCATGACCCCATGAGCGAATTTTTGAAGAAATCTTCGACATTTCAGTCGCTATTAATCGTGTAGAGAAATTTTAGTTTATGATTTTGATAGACAAACATGGAATGAAATTTTAAACAAGCACCTACTACCTACGTTTTAAACAGCATGGTTCTAGGATTGGTTATACAGGGATACTTCCATAAGAGTAGTTCAATCTGAATTTGGACAATGTTTCATGCAAATATTACCGATTTTTACAACTAGCGAACGGCATTATTTAGATTTTTGACTGATTTTTCAACTTTGAAATTTTTGAAAACTTGATACATATTCTTATAGGAAATTTTACGCTGATTCCGAATATACCACATGTTAGTATGCTGAAAAAATTATTTCGCACAACAAATCGCAAAAAACAGGCTATTTTGAAATTTTTGACTACATTTTTGAAAATTTCAACCCGAAGATGTAATCCGATCATGCTGGCCAACGAACTTGAACTTTCGTTTTGTGTCCTTAACATTTTAAAATTTGTTTGAAGTTTCTAGCACAATTCTACGGACAGTTATCGTCTGGAATGACACATATATACATACATACATACATACATACATACATACATACATACATACATACATACATACATACATACATACATACATATATACATACATATATACATACATACATACATACATAAAAAAATGCGTTAAACTTCAGAATATGATTCAGAATAGCATGAAACGGATTTCTGCAAAAAATGTTTTCAAAAATTCACATTCTACAAATTTTGAGGCGAGAGCAATAGCTTAATTTTCTTCAAAAATTCGCTAAAACACGAAAAAAATCTTAAAAGTAAAATTACTTGGAAACGAAGTCTCTAAAAAAAAGTATTAGAGTCACTTTTTGTTGCTACAAAACTAGAATTCTAGAAATTAGAGTTACTTTTAGCGAATTTTTGAAGAAAATTAAGCTATTGCTCTCGCCTCAAAATTTGTAGAATGTGATTTTTTGAAAAAATTTTATGCAGAAATCCGGTTCAGGCTATTCTGAATCATATTCTGAAGTTTAACGCAATTTTTTATGTATGTATGTATGTATGTATGTATGTATGTATGTATGTATGTATGTATATATGTATGTATGTATATATGTATGTGTCATTCCAGACGATAACTGTCCGTAGAATTGTGCTAGAAACTTCAAACAAATTTTAAAATGTTAAGGACACAAAACGAAAGTTCAAGTTCGTTGGGCAGCATGATCGGAATACATCTTCGGGTTGAAATTTTCAAAAATGTAGTCAAAAATTTCAAAATAGCCTGGTTTTTGCGATTTGTTGTGCGAAATAATTTTTTCAGCATACTAACATGTGGTATATTCGGAATCAGCGTAAAATTTCCTATTAGAATATGTATCAAGTTTACAAAAATTTCGAAGTTGAAAAATCAGTCAAAATTCGAAATAATCGAAGATTTCTTCAAAAATTCGCTCATGGGGTCATGCTGCATGACTGGACTTTTTGTTTTGTGATGACCATTTTAGTGACATAAGGTCAAAAACACGAAGAAATCTTGAAAGTGAAATTACTCAGAAACGAAGCCTTTGAAAAAGTCACTTTTTGTTGCGAATTAGTTGTAGAATCGATCCTTAAACTTTGGCGAGTCGTGTCTGATACACCCTGTATAATCCAATAATTTAAGAAAATCAACATAAGCATAAGTAAACCTATAAAACAAGTACGTATTTTTCCCTCCGACAAGATGAAATAGACCTATTAACATAATAGCAATGACAATAACGAAGTATCAAATTGAGTTAATTAAAACTCGACTTCTCTTGTAACATTTAAAATGACGTAATAAATTTCTTAACCAATCACGTTTTATTTCAGAAAAAAGAGCGCCCCTACGTGATCAAAGATCCGAAGGACTTTGCCACGGACAGAAAAGTTTTTCTGTGGCTGGGGTTTGTATACGATGGCAGCATCTTCAGCAAGCTTCGCCTCACAGTTTTCGTTCTGCTGCTTTATTCAGCTCCAATTCATCACATGCTGCCGGTAATTCAATACGAACTTATCTAGCCAGAAGCTTCTCACTGCTGTAGTGACACTACGTTACCAATATGTTACCAGCTGAATAATTTGGTCCCTAAGCCAGGAAGGTCTTGAGGGTGACAAAATGTGGAGACATAAGAATAAGATTTTCCTCCTCCTTCATTTGCATATGCACATATATATGCCTAACAAATTAAATTATTTGCACAAAAATGCAATAAACTAAAGTTATTTGCATCACATCTATGTGCCTAACACACATATTTATGTGTTTCCCAAGGTATGTAAATTTTATATTTAAGTCATACGACATACATTTGACTATATGTCCACCTTTAATAATAGTATAATCTCTTGTCTGTGAATCCCCTGCTTCTTTCCCTTCCAGACCCCTGGATCGCATTATATAATGTATATGTCACTGTTAATGTGTGAAACCAGTTAATTCATGAAATAACTAGTTTGTATGTAGAATAACTACAGAGAGGCTCCTAGTCCACCAAACTATACACATCATTCTGACCTATATGTCCAACTAATCTGAATTTTTACTAAGGGATTGATTACTTGATGTTCTGTATTTTTGAGATACGAGCTTGCGAGCATCCAGACCACCAAACTATACACATATTCTAAAAGGTTATTTCGTGAATTAACTGAATTACTCACATTAACGGTAGCAGTATATAATATTGTAAATGTAAAATATAATAAATATTGTCGCCCTCAAAGCAGATAAAGGTAACACAACTGTCATTTTAAATAAGCAAGATTATATTTCGAAAACTGTAAAATTTCTAGAAGATAATAACTGTTCAAATCTCCCATCTGACCCAACTTCAAAATTTCAAAGATTAGTTCGAAAAGTAGTTAACCAATCAGAAGATAGCTTACTAAAAAATATGTACATTCCAAGTTTTGTAGAAATGAACCCTCATGCGCCCAGGTTATCTTGTCTCCCTTAAATTCATAAGGAAGGTGCTCCGATGAGACCGGTGGTGTCTTATATTGGTGCTCCTGCTTACAAATTGGCTAAAAAACTCAATATTTTATTTAGAAACAAAATCAACTTTCGGCCTCAACATACTGTACTAAATTCCTATGATTTGGTCTCCAAAATTAAGGACATTCAGATGCCTCCAAATGCTAAACTCGCATCTTTTGATATTGTTAGTCTGTTCACCAATATTGATGTAGCTAGCTGCAAAGATGTGGTATGCAGGCTAATTCACGGCTCCAAACTTAATATTTTTGAAAAAGATGAATTATTTAATTTGATATCTGTCTGTATGGATCAGAATTACTTTTTATTCTAGGGGCAATGTTATACACAGCCAGGGGTTGCTATGGGTTCTCCGTTATCTTCTCTGCTTGCAGATATTTACATGGATTATCTTGAGCAACAAATATTAACAACTTGTAACAAAAATAATCTTCTCTATTGGTATAGATATGTCGATGATATTGTCATCCTGTGGAAGGGCACAGAAAGACAACTAAATTCTTCTCACGAAAAAATCAATAAATTAGATCCCTTTATCAAATTTACCCTCGAATTCGGCGGGAATAAACTCAATTTTTTAGATCTTTCCATCTCTTTGGTAAACGAAAAGCATGATTTTTCAATTTATAGAAAAGAAACATAGAGCGATATAACTATCCACAGTACTTCAAATCACCCTTTAGTCCATAAGCATGCAGCCTTCCATAGTACGATCAATCGAGCACTATCTATTCCAATGAGTGAACGAAATTCATCAAAAGAAAAATCCATTATCAAAAGCATAGCGGCTAGTAACGGATATGGAGGAGATCTCGTTGATACCATATGGGATAAGGTTCTTAGGAAAAAGAGTAGGGAATAAGTTTCCAATCTGGCTAGGGAAGATGTAAATTTAGAAGAAAAACAATGGATAAGTATACCTTATTATGGGAAAATTTCGGATAAAATCGGCAAAATGTGCGTTGGGCCAATAGGAGTCAATGTAATATTCTCGCTTTCCTCAATGGTTTTGGGATATGTACTGGTTACCACTTACATTAGCAGCACTAGAAAGAATAAAATGGACAAGAGGACTGTTACTACAAGTAGCAGGGTCAGTTTAATGTATATGTTACCGTTATGTGTTTCCTAAGGTATGTATGTTATATACTTTAGCCATACTATATACATCAAACCAGATGTCTTCCTTTGTAGTAGTGTAATATTGATTGTCTGAGAACACCCTGTTATTTTTTCCCTTCCAGACCCCTCGATTGCATCTGGGTACGTTATACTGACCCCACCATTTATGTGTGGCTTGATGAAGAGCAGAGGTTCTTTTTCCACTCTAAATGCTATGTAAAAGAAGGAGGATGAAAATCCAATGTTTCCACATCTTGTAACCCTCAAGATCTTCTTGGCTTAGAGACCTACCTATGTTTTTAGCTGGCTACCCTCGGAGGCCGCCCCGGGAGGCCGCCTATGGTTAATGACCAGCCAACACTCTTTTATTTCATTTTATTATTATTATTTTAATTATTCTATGTTTCTCTTTCTCCTTTATTGGCTACAGGAACGTTAATTTCCCTACTACAAATTACGTTGACAATAGTCCTACATTTTATCATGTTATGACGATATGTAGGATTCTGATTCTGATTCAATATGTGTTGGAATATTCGCTGTGTCAACTTTAGAATGTGTTTTTGGCAGGTAATCCTGGACAAATCAACTACGACGGACGAGGTGCTGATAGCGCTCTCCATCAACATGCTGTATGTTTTGCTCTGCATCGCCTGGCCCTTCATGATCTACAGATCGTCTGACATCATCGGCCTCTGGGACACCGTCCGTCAGGGTTTCTACCACTATAGCGACCCCCTGTCCGAACATGAGAGGTCCATTTTGTCCAAAGCAAACGACCTCATCGTCAAGTCCACCAGGATGTCCCTGATAGCTTATTTCTGCGCGGGTTTTGGGACTTACCTGAAAGAAATGTCACCGAACAGCATGCGCCTCTACAATCCCCCTTACCCTGGGTGGTTTCCTTGGACCATCAATTCCAACTTTAGGTAATTCGTTATACTCGCTAAAATACGTAGTGAGTACTTTCCGAATACCAATCTGTAGAAAGCCCCCTACCCCCACTGGGTATAGAACAATGTTCGGAGAGAGAGAGAGAGAGAGAGAGAGAGAGAGAGAGAGAGAGAGAGAGAGAGAGAGAGAGAGAGAGAGAGAGAGAGAGAGAGAGAGAGAGAGAGAGAGAGAGAGAGAGAGAGAGAGAGAGAGAGAGAGAGAGAGAGAGAGAGAGAATGTAGTATATTCAAGAGTGTATACATACAGGAACATAATAAGAAAATACTTTTTGAATATTTTAGCTTGTCGATAGGCAGAGCCTGTGTTGACAAGCTAGAGTCTGATTCCAATCCAAATTTGGTTCGATCAATGAAGAGTATCCTGTACAACACAATTCTCACCTAGATAGACAACGTTTTAAGTATGTATAACAGGCAGTATCGTAAACGTATAAAATCACATATTCGGGAAAGATGGTGTAGTAATAACAAAAAGACGACGTAAACTATAATCAACAATGCTCATACATATGAGGCTTAATGGACGTACACGCTATTTAGAAAGTCCCCCCCTACATACGGCGGTGCTTTTCCTCGTAGGCTGATTTCCCGAGGCCATCCCACACCTCTGGATCACGAATTTTTCCAATGGTCGTCCAATATGAGCCGAATTTTAAATTTAAGATTTATCGAGATTAATTATTATTAAATGAAGCCATTAATTACCCGACAGGCCCAACTTCAACACTAGGGTGTAAGAAATAACCCCAACAAGTTAACCACTGTGAGTAAAGGTAAGCGCACACTAGTGCCGGGGCGAAACGGGCCGGATCTTTGGGGTGAATACGCTTCGTTCGGTATACTTTACGGTGACGAGAACAGAAATGTTGGATTTATAGGTCTTTCAGTTTTTATCAATTTTCAAGCAAATTTTAATCATTATTTTGTACCTAAATTTTTTAATGTGCCAGTTGATTGTGATAAACTTCTATTTACTAAAATTTTGCTAAGAAATATGAATTTGACGAATTTTAGCCGTTTTCAGTCTTTCTTTAGTAATTTTATGACCATATTTTTTTGTTTATTATTTTCAATAATGAACCTTTGTAATCGACCTAGAAAAAAAAAATTTTTTTTCAACCCCCCCTGAAAATGTTTTGGTTTACGTTTCCAGATGCGTATAATCCAAAAATCGAATGAAAACAAATCCGTCCCTCCGCCGTACGCGTTTTTTTCCGAAATTAATAGAACAGGCTTCGTGAAACTTGCGTTAGAAATCGTATTTGGGGTCTAGATGCAGAAGCTCGGCATAAATTTATGTCAACCTTAGAGTGTAGCATTAAGGGCCGGTTTCACCAATGAGAGTTAACCCCGATCGAGTCTAATATCACAGGATATAGATAACAACCGCGAGTTAGTGTTTTCACTGTTCCACCATCAATGTTTAGTCCTAGATTGGCCGATCCATGGATCAATTAGTTAGCATTGGATTTACTGTCCACAGACCAAGAATTAGGGAACAAAAGCTGATAAAAGTGGACAAACAGTATTTTTTGTCCTCCACACATCCTCATTCCGACATTAAAATGAAAGATAACAAGTACAGTTTGGCGGCAAACTACTCTCTGGCGACAATGTTTATATTCTGATAGTTTATCGATTTCAGACTGACAATAACTTTCAAATCTTCTCGGTGATTTTTTTCGTGTTGTTGTACAAAACTCAATTTACGCAAATTTTAAGAAATTGATTTAAATGTTGGGCAGAGATATTTAAACTAGAAGGGTGTTGTGTGTGCGCCACCGCCGTTTTGTTGTGTTAAACTCCGTAATTATTGGTTCACATGTTCTGTTGTTTTATTTTCTTTTACCCATGAGATGTGGAAATTCATCTCAGGTTCGGCGGACGGTGATTTCCGCATTAGTTATTTATTCTGAGAGTACTTACAATATAAGTGTAAAAATCATTGTGATGTGACCCACCTAGAAGCTTTCATTTGTTTATTTAACATAATAGTGGTTTAAGGTTAAAGAAAGAGTACTACTGAATCTCTCAAGTCAATCGACAGTTATTCGAGGTTTTTTTGTCGAATAAACTAATGAGGTGTATTTACTTTGGTTAGGCTTTCCCACTTGTAAATTATGGATTGTTGACATGGGAACGTACTTGTAAAGGTCATTTGCAGAGTATCTAGATACTTCAGAATTCTCTTCTTAGAATCATTATTCTGAAAAACCGTACAGGTACCCCATCGCGCTGTTGTTCAATGAGTTTTCTGTTATGAGGCTCAGAAAAATTTTCCTTTTAGAATCATGTGTTCACATCTGTAAGACTGGTATCGATGCAAATTACCGGTCTTTGCTCCAATACGAGACTAGCTTTGTTGACCAACGTCAGATTGCCAAAGTGTAATACTCAACTATTTAAACACAATTCTTACAATGGTGCTTTATCCTCTTATATGACAATAATATCAATTTAGATGACTTTCTAAACTTGAAGGCTTTTAAACAGAAAGTAATATGTTGTCTTTCTACATCATAAAAAATGCAGTTTAATGTACCTAATTAATTTGTTTTCACGTGGTATCATACTTTCATTTGTGTTTATCATTGTGTAGCTATACTGTGAGGGAATGCATGGGGTCGCGATGACCTCCACCGGGGAGCACAGGTTTTGATGAATCTATTCTCTGGTGGGCATGCAGACAATCTATCCCTACCAATTTAATTAGTCTTTATTATTTTATTTTCTAACTTAAATTTGTACTTTACCCAAGTATGTGATTGGGTGACATTTTTGTTCCATTATTACATAAATTAATTTTTGATTTTTCTCACATTTATTTTTTTTTTGGATAAGAAGTTTATTGTTAACTTTCTATTCTCTGTCAATTGCCAAATAAAATAAATAATTAAAATAAAAATGAATAAATCAATAATGAATCAAATTGAGACATAATATTAATGTTCTAAAAGGCGCAAAAGTGCACGAAAAATGTGTTTTTAGACCTTAAATTTCAAAAATTTCCCGAGGGAAGAGCCCGCTTTTACATGGAGGGCATTCCGCACCCCTCGGTAGGTGCATAAAATGTGAGTCTTGCACACTTGCTATTTTCGCCTTTGGCCAGCCCTGTTTGTACATGTTCTGCACAGGTAACTTTTCATTGATTCAGGTTCGCGATGGCACTCCTGTACCAGCTCAGCATCTGTCTCAACACGACGTTTGCTCTGGAAGGGATTTTCCTCCTCTTCCTGTTCCACACGATCAGCTTCGAGGGTCAGATCGGCCTGCTGAAGCAGCACTTTGAGGACACTTTCCCCCCCGGACTCCCCGCCGAGCTCACGCACACGCCGGCCTTCAAACAGCGAACGCTCAACCGCATCAAGGAATGCGTCCGTCACCATCTCGTCATAACTGGGTGAAACTCTTAAAGCTGCACCATAAAATTGAACCTTCGTTGCTGTGAAAATCTACCGATTGTCGTGATCAAAATTCTTGGGCTTCTAAAGTATATTTCAATCTTTTGATGTAATTTTGGGAACTCAGGTGAAATAGGTAGAACAGAATTTCAATCACTGAGATAATTTATAACGTTTTTCTTTATGTTGCTCCCAAAGAAAGGTAATCAGGGGGGTTTTCTATCAAGCCTGTTAGTTGATTAGTTTCTTACATTCACTTCTTTAAAGATGTAAAAAATACCGCAGGGAAGAGAGAGCATAGTGGAAGGGTGCTGGGTCCATAACCCAGAAGTCCGCGGATCAAAACCACGCTCTGCTACCATGTGACAATCTACCGATTGTCGTGATCAAAATTCTTGGGCTTCTATAGTATATTTCAATCTTTTGATGTAATTTTGGGACTCAGGTGAAATAAGTAGAACAGGATTTCAATCACTGAAATAATTTATTACGTTTTTCTTCATGTCGCTCCAAAAGAAAGGTAATCAGGGGGGATTCCTATCTAGCTCAGTTGATTAGTTTCTTATATTCACTCCTTTTAAAGATGTAAAAAATACCGCAGGGGAGAGAGAGCGCCCGCAGGGTGCTGGGTCCATAACCCAGAGGTCCGTGGATCAAAACCACGCTCTGCTACCATGTCATGATCAAAATTCTTGGGCTTCTATAGTATATTTCAATCTTTTGATGTAATTTTGGGACTCAGGTGAAATAAGTAGAACAAGATTTCACTCACTGGGATATTTTATTACGCTTTTCTTTATGTCGTTCCAAAAGAAAGGTAATCAGAGGGGTTTTCAATCTAGCCTGTCGGTTGATTAGTTTCTTATATTCACTTCTTTTTAATATGAAAGAAATACCGCAGGGAAGAGAGAGGTATGCGGGATAGCAATGGATTAGGTATTAGTATAAACAATGGGAGTTTATACATTATTAATTGCTATCAATGCAAGTGAAAGAGAGAGGTAGACTCACCGTTCTGAAGGTTGAACAACGATTAAGAGCAAGTGGACCCGTGTGCGTTGGGGGTATCAACGGGCACGCCGTTCCATTAAACGGATCTCCGTAACAGTTTTCGATAACTGTTACATTGCTTAAGCCTGTCACCGTTGCATATCAAATAGTTAGCAACGCCCTCCACGCAAACCACCCGTATCTTCAAAGCGTATCCGTAACAATTGGTCCGCAATGGTAAAAAGATCGGTGTAAAAGAAGAAAAAAGGCTCAATATCGTTATAAGGGGACATCACTATACCCAGAATAGGAAAAGAGAAAGGGCGGAAATCAATCACGCATTTTATAAGCAAAAATTGTTAAAAATTCAAAATCTTTGTTTGAATTGGGGATTATTATTTTGATCAAGTTTATTGCCTTAAAAATTATAAAAAACAATTTCATTGCACTTAAACTGCTTAAATTTCAAAACAATTTAACGAATAAAATATAATAAACGATGAAATATACGATAATTTACGAAAAATTGTTCATACGATTATGTTTCATGACTGATTTTATCCTAAATAGGCGATCATTAAGTAAATAGAGATGGGAAATCCCAGAATTTTACGTATCATTTGAACAGTTCAGAAAAGAACAATTAGGTTCGATTGAAGAAAGGTTGACAGGGTCAGGTAGACATAATACAGTGGGTTCGCTTCTCTACCAGACAATTTTTAGTTTCAATACTGTATGGCAAGTGCTTGAGGTGCGAGAAATCCCATGACATCACTTTATACGAAACGAAGACAGATCGAAGGGGCTGCATTTTCATGTTATACCTATGTATGCGGAATATCGGCATTTAAGCGGCATCATTACACCTGGAATATTAGTGAGTTTTTCATGACCACTAACGTACCCTTAACGTAACCCTAACGTACCCAAGAGTACGTGACCTTGAGCGGGCGTTAGCAACGTCTAACCTTAGGGCCATGTCATACGAGCGCTATTGCCGTCGCGCTGATGCCGTCGAGATAGCGCCGGAAAAAGTACATGTCATACGTGACGGCAAATGCGTCACGTTGATGCCGTCCCGCCAACGCCAGGTGCCTGTCATACGTAGCGTCTTCCGGGAGCATTTACATTGACAGGGTCCCGGCGTCACGTGCGCCGCGTCGCTAACGCGACCGTCTGCGTTGGCAGCGCTCAGCGTCCGGCTAACGCGGACTCGCCGACGGCATTAGCGTCCGTATGACATGCTCCATAAGAACCCCTTTGTCGGGTTGGAGCGTTTTTAACGCGACGGCATCAGCGCGACGGCAATAGCGCTCGTATGACATGGCCCTAAGTTAGAATGGCTCATTTAACGTCACCCGTTTGGGGACCTACACGCACACGACACTAGCCTAACCTTCCTGTAAATGTAACACTACTGGTCACCTCAAAACTACTGGAATACTGGTGTGAAGTAAATAATAATAGTTTTTCTTCAAATTCCCCATCAGTACCAACTAATTATGTTGATGTAGCGGGTAGGTTTTTTGAACACCCCTCAAACTTGGTTATTTTTCGTTTCAAGTCGCGTAGACACGGAATGTGCCATCCGAAGTCGGCCTCCGCCGTCTCGCTTTACTAGCCTTCAACTCAATCCGTTCTTTTGCGCACAGGCTCTATTTGGTCTATTAGAGCCTTGTTTTTATTATCATTTCACATATTTTAAATGAGAAAACTGAGTATATATGTATGAAAAAGCGTTAAGCTCTAGTTGTTTCAGGAAGTCTCAAAACGGATTTCAATGATGAAAATTTTCTAAAATTTTGATTTTGAAATTTTTGGAGTCATCGAAATAGCTTGAATTTCTACGAAGATTCGCTGAAAGGATATCGTCTACAAGTATTAATTAGATGAGTACCTACTTTCAAGTTAGTACCCCCCCTCCCGGTTTAGTACCTTCTTTTGTTGGTACCATCGAATTTACCTGAATAATCATTTCAAATTAATATACTGGAAACCTTGGTCATTTCAAGATTGACTACTGCGTCGATATTATTTTTATTATGATATTCCGATTCACCTAAAAATGAAACCTAAAAACAATCCAATTTAATTACTAAATTGAGTGAATTTATCATACCCTTCGGAGCAGTCCGTCGTCACTACCAAGACGAGTACAAGAGGCGAGTTCTTTCGACGAAAGGACATCATCAACAGGCCGTCGCATCAGCAGGTACACGCTGACAGTGACAAAATGACTGACCCCAGTACTGTTTTGACGGCCTAATGATGTCTTTACATCAAAAGCGCCATCCCCCGGTACTCCACTTGCTAGTGACCACGGGCTCCACCTGATAATTTCCCAATTTAGTTGTTTAGGATCACTTTAACAAATACGGCATTATTTCTGTTTCAGATTCCACAAACACATTCTGAAATATTTTGGGCTGTGTCTACTTGTCTACAGGGCCATATGCACCATTATGTTGTGCATACTGTGCTATTTAACTACAGTAAGCTTGTGGTTTAAGTAATAAAATTTACGATTCGTTTTTGCTTTATCACTACCGTAGGTTGGCTACATTTTCGAAAAGTCGAACAAATTTTTGTTTTTCAAAATCAAAATTTCACCTTGCTTTGTGAGGTTTGGAGTGTGCTGATCAATTTTGGTTTCTTCTCCGTCCATCTGTTTAATGACTGTATTTCCATGTGTCTGTGGTAAATCCAACGTACAAAACTATACCATGTTTTAGTCTGAATTTGATGAATTTTTCAGGGATTATGCGGGTTATCTCCTTGACGGTCCCCTATATTGCCTTCGAATCCCTAGTAGCCTATGCGCATTCGCAAACGTGGATTTCTTAAAACGTTCATTTCTCATCATCTATTGGTCCGATTTCGTTCAAACTTGGGGGGTAGCTGGGTATATGTTTCAAAAAGGTGCACTATGGATTATATTACGATTGGTTGAGTAAAAACTACTACAATAATGCAATTCCACTTAAAATGTCTCTTGAGTCGGTAAATTCGAATATGTACGAGTAAGTAAAGTGCTGATATCTTGGGACAAGATGATAAACCAAAATCCGTCAAAAATCACAGATTGGTCGAGGGTGGGTTTGAAATTATTGTGGTATCACCACGTATCAACCCTATGGCTTTACATTTTATACATCATCTCAAAACATTCACTAAAAATCTCAGTCATGCAGCATTACATACCTTATGATGTTCTTGACCCTTATATGTAATCACTATGTTCTAACATTTAAGCACCACACAATTTGTTCACGCTAATGGGAGAAAAACGTATTCTAGGGAATATGGTTGATTTCATTTCTATGTGGCGAACCAGATCATCCATAGCACCTAGTAGGCACTATCATTACCATCTATATGGCAAACCTGTTCAATGTTCACATCTTTGATTTCAGACTGGCATCGCTTTGAACAAGTTTCTACAATTGGCCTGTTTGGCAGCTTTGATCCTTTACTTACTCTTTATTTTCTGTTTGAAAGGACAGCAAGTGTCAAAGGTGGTAAGTAATTGATAGGGCAATTGTAAGTCAAATGTTTGTTGGACCTAGTCTGTTACATATTGGAACTGTTGAATTTTACATTGTAAATTTGAAATACTAGGGAAATTTTGCAGAACTTGAAATTTACGTGTAGTATACAAGTTTAGTTCGATACAGGTAGATGAGGCTTTTAATTTTTCCGGACCATAGTATAAGTCACCCATGAATTATAAATAGTGTCTTGAAAAATATAGTGACTTCTCATCTTTGAGAGACTATTAAGGTCGAAAAGTAAAGGTCGTCTCCGGTTGTCCTGGGACTTGTATACTCCGGTCGGACACATATTCAAGTGTTTTGACATGGATATGTCTTTTGGCTGGGAGTCAAGGAATTTTTCGCGACACTTTTTTTTCCCCAACCGACACTTTTTTTCCCAACCGACACTTTTTTTCCCGACCGGCACATTTTCTATTGATTTTCACGTACAACCAAGGCGTTACTAGGGAAGAGTAACTCCCATAGTTTTCATAGTAGGAAAATCGTTCGCCACTTTTTGGATTGCTCTCATTTTACCACGACATTTCATGACCTCTAAGCAATTGTAGTTTCAAGGAATGCTGATTTATTACTCTAAGTTAAAAACTAATATTGTTTTGTAACCATAATGGAATAATCTTGTGAAAAGAAGGCACTGCATTTTTGGTATACAATTGAGTAGTAGGTACCAACTGGTAAGCAGTTGGTACTAGACATATCCGTGATCTTTTGTTTTTCCCATCAAGGGAGAAATTAAAATGCTTGATTTATAAGTTTTTCTCGAAAAATGGCTCACCGTTTTTTAACATTCCTATCTCCCAATGGCTGCTCCAGTTCCCTAGAAAGATTCTGACTCGCCAATGTACAAGTTTCAATTTTCCAACCCTCTAATTTTCTAACGTTTTCGACTGCTGATCGACTGATCACCTGGCTATTTTTCTGTGTACTTAATTGCTTCTTGCTAAATATTTTCCTGTAAATTGTGTCGCCGCCCTTCACCGCCGGTGTTGGATATGTATTTCAGAACCTATCAAGACTCGGCAGGATAACAAACTGCGTATCAGTTGTTTTGCAATCAGAGACGCTCAGTGTGGTATCTGAATTACTGTTATGATATACAAATTAATGTAAACCCTCTTTGTGTACCTGTTCACTCCTTCTGTTTTCAGAGAAAACCCACTTTTTAGAAATTCACATTTCCTTTAGTCCATGATTGAATAGGTAGGACATTACCTATGTAACTTAATATCCATAACATATCTATAAATATGAATTCTGCACGCGAACCCCAATTGTTCTAAATAATTTTTGATTACAGAGAACCCTTTTAAAGTGCTGGAACTCAATATTATGGTAATCCAGCATGACCCTACGAGCACATTTTTGTACAAAACGACTTTTGATGACATTTCAACTCAATATCAACTGTAAAAGTTCAAATTTGAACAAGTTTTTGAGCGCTAATATGCTCAAAGTTGAAATGTAGGACGTGATGTTGTAACTTTAATTTAATCAATATTGAGTTAATATTCATAGAGTATTTTACGTTTTTTGTATTTTTCGGTTTAGGTAAGAAGGAATCAGTAGTAATTTTTTTTTTTAATTGAGCACGTATATTTGCGCCAGTTTTTCTTCTAGCGTTCATAAATAAAATTCAAGCTTTTTTTACGACTCCCTAAAAATTTTGGTAATTTTAATCTATTTGTTTGGCCCTCTACGCGATTATTTAAGCATAATTTTCCTCTCATCCACGACAATCCTGTAAAATGAGGATTTGGGACTGGTGGCAATCGATGCAGCACCCCAAAATGTGTAGGAATCCATATCAAGTTCGACTAATTTGGTCAGGTAGAAGGTTTATGCACAAAAAAGGCCGTTTCCGTCCAATGTGCGGAGACCCAATCCCCACAGACAGTCCGAGCAAACCTATTGATGTACCTTCAAGTATCTATAGTATTTAGGGCCGGTTTATCAATCATATTTATCCAATGGATTAGGGGGATTTATCTGAGGGATAGCGTTATCCTCCAGATAACACAATAAGGGGTGTTTATCCATCCCTAGTTAAACTCTATCTGGCGTTTTAATTTATCTGGTCCATGGACGGCTGGATAACTATTATAACTGGAGGTAAATGAGGTATCTAGAGCTTTCTAAACTCAAACAAGTTAATTTATTTACAAAAACCTTATTTGAATCTCAAGTTTGATTGTCTTTATTTTTGTACCTTCCAATGGATATATTTGAGGATTTATCTTCAATAGTAGCAACAGCGAAGATTCTATCGTAGCATAATTCGTTGAATGGAAAAGAAGACCGTTTATACCTAGTATGACCCCGAGTAGATCATCCACTATTATGGGATGAGTGGGTATTTTTGTAGAGGTTCCGGTTGGACAAGGATACCGTTCTTTAAATTCTAACACAGATCGAAGATGATATTATGTCCACAACTTACTGATCACAATAATCCAGGTTGGAATTCTTATATGTATTTCTCTCTCTAGAAATGAAGCAAATAGCAAACGGCAAAAATGTGGTGGTTTCTTATTTGCCGAGCTTGATAACATGATGGATACTGTTGTGGAAATAAAGTCCGACCCAATTTTTTTAATAGTCGATCCACGAAGAAAATGTGGCTCCCACTCTACTCTGTGGTAGCTCCATGTGTAAATCGCCCTTATTTTGTCGCCTACGGACACCAATGAGGATGCTAACGGCGCTTTCTGCCAAACAGAATTTATCTGAGGGATAATTTTATCCGCTAGGTAATTCGGTATAGGTAAACGACTCACATTCTTTATCTAGAGTATACCACTATACACAGTATAGCCATCCTGCAGTTAATATAGATAAATGATAAACCTTATTCGAGCTAACTGGTTCCCTGATTTTTCTTTGTAATTCGTTAGTTTCTTTGTATTTTTGCAGAGTGAGGGGTGGAGAGAAACTCTGTACGAAGTGGATTGGTGGAACCATCCTGTCGAGGTTCAGAAAGCGATTCTCCTCATGCTCGTCGGCGCCGGGAAAACTTTGACTATTTACGGAGTCTGGAAGCCCGCCATGTACTCCCATGAAGGCATATCGGCTGTAAATGGAAATTAATACTTGCTAAATATAATATTCACGTTACTCTTGAAATAAGAACAAGTCAAGAAAAACGCCTAATAATACAATAGTTTCCTAGATGATACATATTCCAGGCTCCAAACACGAAATCGCCCATTGGGTATTCGTGTTCAGGAGCTCACTAGGTGGGATAGCATAGAGCGATACCCTCTGGTTCCATTTGAGGTGCCCCCTGCCCCTCCCTGGACCTTGGCCGGGATGCGTGTTGACCTTCGCATGAGGGTCGGGGTCAAAGGCAATACACACCCACACATCCTCAGATGTCGCTACACTGAGGCAATCCACCGATATGCTGGACACACTCTTCTATTCACTTATTGCTCCAAGACACCTGATGGTGTTGGCCTTGCTCTATGGAGCCCCAACTTCCAAGTCACTAGGTAGACGCCTACCACCTGTTGCGTCTGTGTTCACAGCAGAACTGTGGGCAGTGACACTGGCTGTTCGACACTACCAATTATTGGAAGTTGGGAATTATGTGATTTGTAGCGATTCACTAAGTACCATCGAGGCGATCAGGGACTCATATTCTGATGATCTCCTAATACACAGCCCACGTGGATTGCTACACCAAGCTCAACCATAACTTTTATGTTGGTATTGAGCTATACGGGTATTCATGGCAATGAGTGTGGAGATGCCCTTGCAAGAAGAGTCATTGGTGATAACTCTATTGATATGTTCCCTATACGCATAGAGGATCAAATCTCCTACATGCAACATAAAGCCAATTCCATCTGGCATGAGCAATGGCAGGGTGAGGTCACTGGTCTGCGTGGTGTCCTTCATGACTTGAGCCCCGTGGGCCCTTTCGTAACCCTACTTCCAAGGAGGGACCGGAAAGTGGTCAACAGGGTTGCTACTGGTCATACCCGTCTTACTCACAGACACCTGCTTAGTGCAGAAGCTCGAGATGTTGTGTGTGGGAGGTGTGGGGGTGATCTGTCCATCTGCCACTTTTTGGAGGACTGCCCAGCCCTTGTCGACCTCCGAGTCCTCAGTGGGTTGAGGTTTTATCCGGACCAGACAAGGTCCGATCCCTGCTTTGTACCTGAGAGCCGCTGAGCTCTACTACGAACTGTGATATATTTATATCCATCTAGTCGTAGTTTTATTTCACTTTGCTGATTGTATATAGTAGCATGTAAATAGTTATTAGTCTATCTTACATCTAGTCTTAGTTGTATTACTTTTTTGTTTTTTTTTTTTTTAAATCCACTTTGGGGGCTAAACAGTGGTCATCACTGTACCCATCATTTTTCCCCCTCCGAGTTGCCAGTGGAGTCCATGATGACGCTCCTTTTTAGTCAAGGATGGCAACATGGCTCCCCTTAGAATCGTGCCACTTCCAGTGTCCCTTTAGTCACCTTGTTCAATGCCGCTAATGACTCTTCTGGTTGAGGCGCGGCTGAAACCTTAAAACAAAAAATAAATGAATAAATAAAAATAGTGAAAGTTTTAGTCGTACAGAATAATTAATTTTCTCTCGTTGTAAGGCCGAAAGACTTGTACAAATAAAAATTTCCATTTCTTCATTTTCTCGCTGTATTTATATCAAATACTTGCAGTTTTGAAATTCGAGAACTATATTTTTCCCAGGAATGAGTATCTATTTAATAAAGGCGAAGAACCTGCGTACTTGTAAATAATATTCGGCTAAACTATCAATTTATAAATTATTAATCAATTGTTGCAGTCTTTACCTAATGTTTTGCACATTTCAATAGAATTTAAGTACATTTTTTAGCAGAATTTTTAACACGAATTTCGAAACGTTAGGATTTTTAGTTTATAAAGTTTTTCTAAGTATGTAATATTCTGCTTAAAAATATGACGTTAACGATTTTATTATTTCTCAATAACATTTTTTTACATTTTTGGGAGAGGAATTGATTCATTTGAAACTTTATTAGAATTTATTATACCTAAACATTCAAATCATATTTTTACTTTAACTAACGAATAATTTTTTCAGCAATTCGTAATTTTTGTTTGACGGATATTGTTCAAGTATTGAAGGGTGATGCTTTGTATAACGAATAAATTATTCTTTGAATTTATTGGTTAGGTACTTCTGAAGCATTGGAAGATAACCTTCGACTGCCAAAACAAACACTAGCTTGTTGGCGCTTAAACATAATTGTTTTCGTATTTTTCAGATTGGCCAAGAAACATTCTCTTTCTTCAATATGCTGAGGGCTATGAAATGAACAGGCTATTACAGTGCGATCTTTTAAAAGTGTAGATGAATTAAAAAAGTGTGTAACTGTGTATTTATAGATGAACAACCCTGACTTCAAACGCTATTTGGTGCTCACTCGATATCAGTGGAAGTGAAAGTTTGTCTGCACGATTCACTCCTAATGTCAATAAATAGATTCAATTTTGATGTGAGTTTCTTTAATTTATAATTATCTAGTAGTGTATTCGAAAGAAGATAGCCATTAGGGATTTTTTGCAGTTTTCCATCTGAGTCGTTCAGCTGAGTTGTACGAAAAGAGGTTTTTCTAGCGCAAGCACACCAGAAGCTAACCACTGAGTCGTACTGTACGAATAGAGAATTGTTGTCCGATTGAATGAAACGATTCAAAAGTCACACTAACGTGACTGCACTACTCCAAATCTTCATAATTAAGCCCGAGTCATAGATTACCTAAGGTGTAATGGAGTCTTTCATAATGGAAAAGTATCAGATTAGCAACAACTTTATCTGTGGTTTAATTTTTTCACCAGAAATAGATGTAGTAGAAGAAGGAAGGAAACTTGGAAGGGTAGGTAGTTGTTAAGGAAACATCAAAATTCGCCTTGGGTTAGGAGAATCTCATTCGGGAACTTCAACATGATCATCGATCAAGATGTACATACCTAAATTATAAACATGTACCTACCTACCTGTACCCATTACCTACATATGTACGATATTTTACATTTTTTTCCCTTGGCCAATTACGTTTCATTATTGAAGATGTGGATACCTGCTAATACACGACAAAGGGCAAAGACAGCCGTCCTATTTTCTGTGTAATCTCGCACAATCCCTACCCATTTCATCAAAATTGATCTATCAGTATCCGAGCTTCGTCTATAACAATCAATTTCACGTTTGGCAGGTGGAATTGTTACCTAGTTCAATAAAATTATTAGGATGACATCCTGAGACTTGTACCCGAATACCCTTGAACGAAATCGGACTGATGGGAGATCGTGAAGTTTTAGAATCCATTATAAGGTATCGGCATAATTTAAGTGAGGATGAATCTTACAAACCAACCACCATTTTTGAAAATCACGTTTATATTAGAATGTGTATGAATTGAATTGATTGAATAATCTTTATTGTACATAGGACAATCAGTCCCTCATAGCTTACAGAGAACGACATGGGTCATAAACATAAAGCATTCATATTCATCACATAAAAAACATATTGTCATGACAGCAGTAAAACAAAGTATATAAACTAAACTAAAAGCAGGTAATAAAGCCAAGTGTAAATTATTATTATTATTATTATTATTTTATTTATTTATTTTTTTTTTTTTTAAGATAAAACGAAACAAATTAATGAAAAATAAAGAGGGGTAAAAAAAACCTAAGTAAAAGGGGATCTGGTTTGACAAAAAGTTTCATATTACGTTTTCATGTATTCGAAAACTGCGCTCCTGAATCGGCCGAGAAGAGGGATGGATCTAATCTTGACAGGGAGGCTATTCCATAGCCTCACGCCCAAGACCGACAACAATTTTATAAAAGACTTACTAAAAGACTTATGTCATGCCTCCTTGAAATAGGAACTAAAACAATTGAAAAATAAAATAAAATAAAATAAAAAAATATATTTTTAAAAAATATTATAAATAAAATAAAAAATAAAAAAAAATTAATAAAAAATAAATAAAAAATAGAAAAAAAAGGGCTTTTATATATTTTTTTAAAATATATAAAATTCTCGTGTCACAGTTTTCGTTGCCATACTCCTCCGAAACGGCTCGACCGATTTTGATGAAATTTTTTGTGCTTATCCCGTATCTATGAGAATCGGCCAACATCTATTTTTCATCCCCCTAAATGTTAGGGGTAGTCCACCCCTAAATTTTTTTATTTATTTTTTAGACAAAATTTTTAATTTCTATTTTAATTAACGTCTGCCAAGTTGGCAGTATAACTTCCTCCGAGCAGCATCCCCCACAGAAGTTAAACCTACCCTTAGAGATCTACCGTTTGCGAGCGAAGTGAGCAACATCCCCTACATGTTTCAATTGTAATACATTCCATGTATACAGCCACATTTTGCGAGCGAAGCGAGCAATATTCCCTACATACCACACTTTGCGAGCGAAGCGAGCAATATTCCCTATATGCCACACTTTGCGAGCGACGTGGAGGCGAGCGGAGCGAGCCGGAGCGGCTAGTAGCAATATAGGTTTTCGTCATGGAAGGTTACAAGCGTATTCGGACCTGCATTCGGCTTCTTTTGAGATCCGAATAGGAGTTTTCAATTCGTATAACGCTATAAGTAGCATCACTTTAAGATGAAATACTAATTCGACCCTCTTGACTTTACCAGGATGCCATCTGATGTGGCTCGCCTCAAATGATAATATCCCCGAGCACCTTATCCCAATTGACTTACCGTTTAGGAACTCTCTAATTACTTGAACCTAGCAATTCGATGCCTGTGAAGATAGCTGATAAAGCAGAGTGTAAATGTAAATGGAATTCAATCTTCTTCTACTCGATCTCGAATTCAAGAGAATCATTGATATTGAAATACTAAAGAGACTTTAGTGTGACGATAGCGTTTGGTTATTCGTGTACATACGTGTAAAAATACGTGTGGAAATACGTCCTAAGATAATAAGAATAAATTCTTCCCTTACGATTTTCCCACGTTAACGCGCAGAGCAGCATCTAGAGCAAGCAACTGCAGATGCTTGCTCTAGATGCTGCTCTGCGCGTTAAAGGGGGAAAATCGTACGGGAAGAACAAAAACTCTGTATTAAGAAAAGAACTAGGAAACTTAGAAATGCTGGAAACTTTACAAAAGGGATAGGGCAGGAGAATCCCTTTGGTGGTTCAGCGTTACTTGAAGATAAGTAGCGTCACTTTAAGATAAGACACCAATGCGACCCTCTTGACTTTTTCAGGTTAGCATCCGCTGTGGCTCCCCAAGCATCTTATCCTAATTGACTTATCGTTTAGGAACTCTCTACTGAAAATCTTAATGGTCCTTTAGTATCTTGTTTCTGAATTAATTATGTTTCTGAAGTTCTCGGTTGGTGGTTTCTGCAGTCAGTGTTCTAATTGGTATTCATACCGACGAATAAGAGAATACTTGAAATACTGCGATCTGCGATTGCAACAAGGGTCGAATCTAATAAGAGTGGAACAATGAAGGCGGCTCAACATCACTATGCAGACGCGGCCCACGTGGTGTTGGCTAACTTGACATTTCAACCCGCCCTGTGGAAGACGCAGGTATGAGAACTAAACTCTAATCGATGATGGGCCTTCACGCAGATGATTTGAAATATTCGTCTGATGAAACGCGACCTCTAGTTGTTATTAACATCCTATTTATCCGTCACCCTCACAACTAACAACATTTCTCAATTAAACTCAAGTTCAAACAGGTTGCAATACGGTCAGTTCTCATGCTTTGGTGATTTTTCAATGGATTTTCCAATAAATCACGAGGGATTGATTCAGGTAATAATTTTCAATAATGAACCGACATCGACCAAGAAAATGTTTTTTTACCCCCTCAAAATTTGTTGGTTCACGTTTCAAAATCCGTGGAATCCAGAAAACAAATAAATAATTCCAGTCATGCAACATGATCGTGTGAGCGAATTTTCGTAATTTATCTTATTTATTTTATTTTTTATTTATTTATTGGCACATGTTACATAAGCCTCAAGGGCTCTCTTAGTCGTAACATAAAAAAATTAACATTGATAAATACATTCTTGGCCTTAAACTAAAAGACTAAAATGCACTAATAAAATAAAAATACATAAAACAATTGAATTATACATGTATGAATATTAAAAAAAAACTTTCTGAACAAAACGTATAAAGAAAAAATGAAATAAATAAATAATAATAGTAAAAAAAAAAAACTAATAAGTTCAACTGGGTGGGTGTGAAGATCGCTAATACTATGTGATGCCATAGTGCTGCTCAATAAGATTCCGAAAGGTGGAAAGCTCTGTAGCTGACCTACAAGCCAGGGGTAGGGAATTCCATACTCTTGAGCCTGAAATCCTCAGAGAATGACCCATAGAGTTGGACATGTGGGGCACCACATTTAAGGCGTGTAGCCGCACCGAGCGCCTAAAGGTAAAGAAGCCTTCAAGGTACTCGGGGCTGGGTGTGTCCCCATGCAACAGCTTGAAAAAGAATACACACAACCTTATGTTGAAATGATTCCTCAAAGAACATCCAACTAGAGCCTCAGCATATGGTGATACATGTTCAAAGCGACTCACATTGTATGCATACCTTGCGATTGAATTCCATGCTACTTGTAGCCGGTGAAACTGAGTAGCATTAAGACTGGTAGAAAAAATTTCAGAGCATTATATTTGTGGTGAGTTGATCAGAAATTTGAGCATGTTGAGTGCAATGAATCGTCAACTATCAATCCTGTGACCTCTGACTTTTTTACTTTTGACTTCTTTTACTTGTGACTTTTTACTTTTGTTTGACTTTTTTCTTATGACTTTTCGACAGCATCATTTTTCTCACGCCCTAGTCGTTCGATCTTGCTCAAATTTGGATGATAGTTGGGGGATGACAATTTGATAATCTTATATCAATTTCAACATGATTGTATCATTAATAACTACTGCGCATACGCCAATATGAAATCCTTGTAACAAGCTTTTTTTTCCACAATTTTCATCCGATCTGGATGTAATTTTTAGGGAATGTGCGGGCTAGAGTGTAGACGGTCCCCTATCAGTTTCATTGTTGCAAAATCAATACTCTACTCTGCGCATGCGCAAACTTAAATTCCATTATACTCTATTTTTTCACGCCCTAGTCATCCGATCTCGCTCAAATTTGGATGATAGTCGGGGGATGACGATTTGATCATCCCATATCTACATGATTGTTTCATTAATAGCTACTGCGCATGTGCCTATTTGAAATCCTTGTAAGGATCTTAATTTCCACTGGTTTCATCCGATTTCGATGAAATTGTCAGAGAATGCGCCGGATAGGTTGTTGATGGGCCTCTATCAGTTTCATTGTTGCCATATACTTCATTGTGCGCATGCGCAAACGTAAATTCCATCATGTTCCATCTTTTTACTCTCTAGTCATTCGAGTTTGCTTAAATTTGGATGGTAGTTGGAAGAAGATGATAGGTAAACGAGGAAGCCACACCCAACTTAGCAGACTTTTTTGTGAGGTGAACGGGAAAGAATACCTCGCCTTCAAGACTCGGCGGTCGTGCAAAAATTGCCTACCCAATGACACCTGTTGATTTCCCAATCTCCAGTCCTGACGTTCAAAGATCTAATGACTTACAGCGTCCTTCTAACGTCACTCATCACGAACGATTCCATCGTAACTAAAATATTTGTTAAAACACTATAAAAATTGATATGAAAATGGATTGGTATTTAGTTTTAAGTTGTAAAAATACAGAAAATTTAAGGGTGATTGATTTTTTTAACCTTCGATTCAGACAAGAACTAAATCACAGGCGACGAAGTTTTGGAAACCCATTTCAATAAACATATTGGTAAGTAATGCATGCATTACTAAGACGTCCCTATGAATGGATTTTTATATAATTTTGGTGACAGTTAAAATAAAAGAAAAAAACAAAAATATCATGACGTCTCGGACTTAACCCCCCCCTACACATAATGACTACACAAGTGACGCTCTCCGCGTAACGCTCTCCGCGTGACGCTCTCCGCGTGACGCTCTCCGCGTGACGCTTTTTCATTTATGTGCCATAGTAAAGACATAAAATGTCAAAAAACACAGTTCCTTTGAGCCTGACGGCTAAAATTAAAAAACATGAATATGCTTTAGCCGTACACGACTCACTCCTCGTCGATTCTCTGAACCCGACCCCCCATCGGCCTCTGAACTCTGTTTATCATTCAAAACAAAAAAATGTTTTAGCTCCTCGCTCTCACTTTATTATAGAAATGATCACGACCATTGAGCTCTTGTGAGATGATGATCTCCTAATAGAAACTCGCGAGTAAACATTCACTTTATTATAGAAAGAGGCTAAAGAGGCTACATACGAAATTACAGCTTCCTATAGTGTAAAGTATAGAAATTACCTATTAAAATAATTTAACCACCGCTTCACAAATCTAACCGTTCTCGCAATATTCGGATCACCTGCTATGAATCACATAATCGAAACACCAGCTCAATGAAATCATCAGAAATTAACAAGCGGTTGCAATCATGTTCACAATATCAATAATTGAGAATGATCACCTGTGTGTAAACAATTATTCATATAACCATGCTCATAACTCAGCTTGTTGGCCACGCACTTCGCAGTAGTTAATATAGTATGGTTGGATAAATCGAGAGCTTTCGAACGAATGGTCAACGAATTTTGTGGGATGAAAAACGACGAAGTATCATATCCCTAGCAACGACTCGGTTGTAAGCGGAAATCATCACAATTATTGGCGCTACTTTCGTTGCACTCTCGTGGGACATTTTTCGGTAGTTAGGTCACGGCTAAAGCATATTCATGCTAAAACGGACGGTAGACCTACGGTTCTACAGTCAGATCATTTAATAATGATTAATTTTACACATTATTAGTTCATTATGGTTACTTAGCAATATTAGTTTATAACTGAGCGTAATAAATTAGCTTTCCTTGACACTACAGAGGCTTAGGGATCATGAGATGTTGTGATAAAATGAGAGCATTCCAAAAAGTGGCTAACGATTTTCCTGCTATGAAAACTAAGGGAGTTACACTTCCCTAGAAACGCATTGGTTGTACGTGAAAATCAATAGAAAACCCCACCGTGACGTGACGCTCGTGACGTGACGAAAACAAATGGAAACGTCCTGTTAATCATTATTAAATTATAAAAGTTTCATATGGTTGAAAAGAGGTTTCATTTGATTGGTACATGGTTTCATTTGGTAGGTACGAGGTTTAATTTGATTGGAACAAGGTTTCATTTGGTCGGTACGAAGTTTCATTTGATAAAAAGAGGGTTTCTTTTGACTGTAAAATGCTATAATTTATTTAGCTTATAAATAAATACAATAATAATAATAAATAAAATGATAATAGTAAAAAATAAATTTAACAAATTTAAAAAACCCTCCAGGGGGCCTGGCTGGAAACCTACTGAGAATCCCAAGCCCATCTTACCACCGTTACTACTGCACCATATACTACAATTATAATGTGCATAATTGAAATGAATTACTGCGTTTTTCGGATAACTATGACATGGACAGTGTAGTAGAAAGGTTAATTAGTGAAAGGATACTCGTACATAACCATTTGGCTCACCAATATATGGTATTGTTTGTATTTTCTGAAAAACGCCACATTCAAACCCGTACAAAGAATAAAGATTGATTGGATAGAATTATCCGTGATGAAAATGAAGCCCTTTTACTATAAACCGCTATCATTACGTCGTTGCTTAATTTGTGTTTCTCAAGAACTGCAGTGGAGGCAGCTTGTAAAGCAGCCGATGGGTCGTGAGCGATCATGTGCTGCGGCCAACAACAAACGCTTTGTCTTATGATCGGGGGCTTTCTAAGTTCAAAGGTCAAGCGGGTTCCACCTGCTCGAGGTCGGGATCAGCTGACTTCTTAAAACCGGCTCAATTGACTTCGCATAAGGGTCAATGCGGGTTCCCACAGACGCTAACCATTCTAGTAGGGTAAACCTGTACACTTACATTCGAACGCTCATTAAAATTGACGTCATCATCCTGGAGCTGTATTTTCGCATAAAAACGGACTGAAATAACTGAGATATGGTGGATTTTAAGAACCGAACCGGCCTATACTGAAGCCTTTTTGCTTGGAAACGCACACACACAGTATAATTACATGATGCCTGCTTTTAGTTTGTAGAAGCTACTTTACTACAAGAAACATATTTTAACCTGGCTTGTAGAAAAGGGGGAAGCGGGATGTGAAACTGTTTTAAGCAGTATTTATGTACAGTGATTATTTTATAAAATATATTCTCTTAAAATTATAAGAACATTATACGCATCACATTATATTTTTAAGCACCGATTGTATCATAGAGTAAATAGATTGTAAGACAAGAGTGAATCACCAAGACCTTCCCCAACAACACGGGCCAAGCCTATCGTTGGGAAAGAAATCTTAAGTGAGTACCTAGCTTAAGTTTTTCAATTTGGACCATATTTATAAAATGCATTTGTATGATTAAATAAATAAATAAAATAAAATAAATAAAAAAAGGAACAAAACACCATGGTCGGGAGCTAAAAAATGCACTAATTTGGCCGCCAGCAAACAGGCGTATAAAAATCTCAATACGATCGGGATGCGGCCCAAGGAAAAAAATAAATGAAATTACTTCATTTATTATTTTATTAGATGACGTTTCGTCCTCTAACTGAGGACATCTTCAGATTTTGGTGTGAACGGGAAAAAAAAGTATAAACATCCGAATAACGGATTTGTCAGAAAACATATAGCGGTTCACCAAGTCAATAAAATGCTATATATTTTCTGACAAATCCGTTATTCGGATGTTTATATTTTTTTCCCGTTCACACCAAAATCTGAAGATGTCCTCAGTTAGAGGACGAAACGTCATCTAATAAAATAATAAATGAAGTAATTTCATTTATTTTTTTCCTTGGGCCGCATCCCGACAAATTTGTACCAAACAATAAGTACTTACGGCCGACCAAACTACCAATATCATGTACATTTAGGTTTGGACCTCTTTGCAGCATTGCAGCACTTTTAAATTGAATCGGTCACCTTGACAACGTTGTAACCAACAAAACCCAACTTTCAGGGCCGGTTTCACCAACAATCCCTAACCTTGGTTAACGAAGATCATTGTTTCACGGAACCAGAGTTTTGAACGTTGATTTAAAACAAACGGGTATCACCAACGTAATCAATGGTTACACTGTTATCAGTAAACATCGATTTACACCGTTTCCGTGAAACGTCGATTTAAAGTTTAAACGTCGATTTAGACGATATCAAGGAGGTATTTGCCCTTAAAATGAGGGTGATAACGAGATAATAGTGAGGGGACAGCTGTTAGCAACCTGAAATCTTCAATGCTATAACGTTTTTAATCCGTTCTGATAGCATATTAGAGAGTTTTTGTTCTTCCCGTAATTTTCTACCCGTGTACGTGAAAAGACTGAAATACCAACTGCGCATGCGCGAATCTTCACGTCAACGTGTAGAACTACGCGTGTACGGGAAAAAGGCCCATCTACACGTGCACGGGAAAATGCATTCGTTGGAATTTCGGCCTACGGGTAGTCATCATAGCCTGACGCAAAGGTAACAACAGTTGCCGGTAATCAGTGTGACCAAGGTAACCGCAGCTACGCAGTTACCAGCCAAGGTAACTACAGTGTGGTTGCCAACAACACGTTGGTTGGTCAACAAGTCGAGAGGTTATAGTGAAGTGCTCCGCTATAAAATTCAGCCATTTAAGGTACCTAAGCAATAAATGTATTTATAATTTATGTATATATAAATATTATAAAGCAATTAATTATTCAAATAAGAACAGGTTGTACGAAAAGAATACGAAACAGCTTCTGAAACACTTATAGAGACGTTAACGTGACGTTAGCGTTTGGTTTTTCGCGTATACGTGTAGAAATACGCGTAAAAATCACGTGAAGAGCTAGCATCTCCAGCTGCTTGCTCTAGACGCTGCTCTACACGTCAACGGGAGAAAATCTTACGGGAAGAACAAAAACTCTCTAATGTTTTACAAAATCGTACGGGTAGTCCTTTACTGCCCTATCATTTCGAAACTAGTACTCCCAGAAACAAGATCAAGTTTTCATAGAATTTTTATTACATTTTCTGGGAATTTGTGGTTTTGGGCTCTAGATTGTTCCCTACCAATTTTATTTTTCTCTAATCATTACTCCATTCTGCGCATGTGCTAACGTAAATTAATTTAAGCATCATTTTGCCGTTTCCTTAATTACCAATTTCGAAGTTGTATGTTACTTATATTTTGATTGACTATATTCCGGTGTGAAGTTTTTAATAATTATTAAAACAATTTCATTGATCTAGATACATTTATGATATCTTCATTCAGTAGGTATCCACTTACTTGAATATCGTTATACTCTGAGATCAGGGGGACAAGTAAAATGTAGATGTTTTGAATAATTACATTAATTTTCCCTCTGCAGGCCTATATCTTCGCAGGCATATTGATGTCAACCTTCGGATCTGCAATTTGAAATGGACGACAAGAATCAAGAATGGAAGGAGGGAAGCATCAATGGAATCAAGACTTCAATATCAGTGGACTAATCAGCTGTGGGTTTTTTAATTGACTTATGATGCTGAAACCTGAAATAACTCTTTTTTGGAGATCTGGAATACAATTTCAAAATGTGGAGGGACTCAGATCAGCTTCAGAAACTCCGAGGATAACTTGCATATTCGACTCACGGTGTTGGTATTTCGATGGAGCTCCTCTGGGACTCCTCGGAAACAATTACGAGTACGGAGGCGCACTGGTCAGCTGAGGGGCCCCTGAACTTACATTCTTTCCTTACCTATCAACCTATATTTAAACATTTATACTGTCAAGCTTAAAATTGCGGAGACTTGGAACTGCATAAGTGTGAATCCTTATCGGAAGTACGATGCACCATGTTCTGATCATGTATTACATACGAAGCTTAACAATTATACACCAATGATCTGCGTAATAAGGGCTATCTAACACAGAAATAATAAACCATTGTGTAATAATTTGCGGAGTTTCATCGGTGTAGTCAATTTTACAATATTAGCAAGGCTTCATATATCATAGGAGTGACGCCCTATTGAAATCGATTACCGTGACGCATTTTTATGGGTTGTATTCGTGTAATCGCCGACAGACGAATACGTTTACACGAATACGAATATAATCGCAGTTGACTCAGAATCAACAAATAATTATCGCGATAATCGTATTCTTATTCGACGATAAGATTATGCCCAACACTGTCGCCAGATGATATTTCCTAGATGGTTTATGCCGATCTCCTCTGGTTTGCTAAAGCATGAAATACCTTTATCATTGGGCTATTGCAGCCTGTGGGCAAAATCCACAATAGATCCTCTGTGTCGCAGTGGAGGGTCGACTGAAATACAGGGCCCAAGTCCCTCAACCACCTTTAAAAAAAAAAAAAAAAAAAAAAAAAAAAAGTTTTATTTTTATTTTCCATATGCTTTGGGCCTGAAAAACTGAAAGAAAACTTTCTATAAAGCACTGAGGAAGGTGATTTACAGTCACCAAGAGTGACTGGGTGGTGGGGTGGTGGTCTGAATGCATGGAGACCTACCGTTACCTCGCATTTTACCGACTGAGCGCTCTGTATTTCGGACTATGCTCGAGGCTGATAGAAAAAAATTAATCAGCAAGCTCTGAAACGCAAACCAGTCATGCAGCATGACCCCATGAGCGAATTTTTGAAGATGTTTCATGCAAATATTACCGATTTTTACAAATAGCGAACGGCATAATTTCGATTTTGACTGATTTTTCAACTTTGAAATTTTTGAAAACTTGATACATATTCTTATAGGAAATTTTTCGCTGATTCCAAGTGTACCACATGTTAGTCTGCTGAAAAAATCATTTCGCACAACAAATCGCGAAAAACAGGCTATTTTGAAATTTTTGACTGGATTTTTGGAAATTTCAACCCGAAGATGTAATCCGATCATGCTGGCCAACGAACTTGAACTTTCGTTTTGTGTCTTTTACATTTTAAAATTTGTTTGAAGTTTCTAGCTCAATTCTACGGACAGTTATCGTCTGGAATGACACATACATACATACATATATACATATATATACATACATAAAAAAATGCGTTGAACTTCAGAATATTATTCAGAATAGCCTGAAACGGATTTCTGCATAAAAACTCACATTCTACAAATTTTGAGACGAGAGCAATAGCTTAATTTTCTTCAAAAATTCGCTAAAAAAGTGCCTACCGCCACTTTGACATTTTTCTTTATGTTTTCGTGAAGGTGGGCATCGCAGTAAATGGACTTGCGAAAATTTGACCTTTGAAGGTTATAGGGTCGTTTTCCGTAATATAGACATTCCAGACCCATCAGTTTCAAAAAACCTAAAGTTGAAATCAATTTTTGCCAAAAATCAGGGGTCATCATTGCACCATTCTGATTGCATTTTATAGCTTGCCCGCGCAAGAGGGCCCCTAATTAAGTAATTATAAACTAATTATGAAAACCCATTAGCAGACTAAAGACAACTATGGCAGACTAAAGACATGTACTGACAGTATAAAAGACAATGTTCTGGCGGACTAGAAAATGTTCCTATAATTCATTAATTTTTCAAAACAATCTGAATCCCAACATTTAAGAAAACTTGCACCAAGTTAGGTGGGTAGTATAGCTTCCTCACTTATCGTAACATGGACGTGTAGAACTAGTTGGAAGAACCAATTGCGACCAAATCGACGTTCGAATCCATGGTTGCGCTTGCGCACTCGCTCCAATTGATACGAAAGCAATGAAATGTCCTATATTTTAGTAGCTAACCCACATAATTCCTGAAAATTCCATCAAAATCGGTCCATTAGTTTCTGAATTTAATTTAGTCTTCATAGTTCATTTAGTTTTAGTTTTCATTGTTATTACTCAACCAATCGTAAAAAAAATACAAAGGGAATTTTTCTGAAAGTCATACCAAACCCCCTTCCAAGTTGGAACCAAATCGGACCAATAGATCATTAGGAACCGACATTACAGCACTTTTTACGTACCTATGCATAACGGTCATTGATTGCTGGACCGCAGGAAGGAGAAATTGAAACAGGAGTACATTTTAGGTATAGATACGCTTGCTCAGATGTAAATTTTAATGCATTTATTCAGACTGTGTTATAATAATTGGACCTGTTCCTAAAATGTTAATGAAAATTCGTTCTAACGATACAATAAGATTGTATTAATTAATTAAAATTTAGTTGTAGGTTTGTTTTGCGTCATCTTACTGATGTGGGTTTTGGAGGAGGAGAATGAAGCGACGTCTCCCGATTTGTAGTGTTTATTCATCGTTCAAGCGCTTTCGCCAACATGGCCTCATCAGGAGAATTTATGTCTAACGTGTTTCTACTGGCGTTCCCCCAACTCTGCTGAAATGTTTAATATCTTTATTCATTTCCTCTTGTTTTTTCCCTACTTGTAGGTGCTGTTTGCTCCTCATTACTGTGCTTTGATAGCCACTTCCAGGATGTATAACTTATTGGACGTTGATTATGTAAGTTTGATTGACAAAGTGGGGATAGTTTTAGGCGTTTATATAAACTTTTAAAGTCAATTGTTTTTTTTTTTTAATTAGACAAAGGGAACTGCATAGCTTGCTGAAGAGGTTACCTCTCCAGCAAGTTATGCAGTTCCCTTCATCTAATTTAAAAAAAAAATTGAATTTAAAAGTTTAGATAAACGCCTAAAAGTATCCCCAATTTGTCAATTAAACTCATATTAACAACTTACATCAGTGAAATTCAGTTCACTGGTTGTGTAGCTGAAATTTCAATAGCTATTTTACCAGAGTAAACTAAAGTAAACTCTCTCAACTACCCTCCTGTAATTGGTTTTGATCTACAAAAGTTCCAGTCATGCAACATGATCGTATGAGCAAATGTTCGTAGATTATCGTAACATTATATTATATTAGTGTTTTGAAATTTGTGCATTCCGAGTACAAAGAAATTGTTAACCACCAATTTTATGGCAAATAAACTCGTTCCGAATCATATCCTATGAATAAACAATGTTTCATGCAAATATTACCGATTTTTACAACTAGCGAACGGCATTATTTCGATTTTTGACTGATTTTTCAACTTCGAAATTTTTGAAAACATTCCATTTTACACATCCATTTTTGGATACATATTCTTATAGGAAATTTTACGCTGATTCCGAATATACCACATGTTAGTATGCTGAAAAAATTATTTCGCCCAACAAATCGCAAAAAACAGGCTATTTTGGAATTTTTTACTACATTTTTGAAAATTTCAACCCGAACATGTAATCCGAACACGCTGGTCAATGAACTTGAACTTTCGTTTTGTGTCCTTAACATTTTAAAATTTGTTTGAAGTTTCTAGCACAATTCTACGGACAGTTATCGTCTGGAATGACACATACATACATATATACATACATACATAAAAAAAGTCCAGTCATGCAGCATGACCCCATGAGCGAATTTTTGAAGAAATCTTCGACATTTCAGTCGCTATTGATTGTGTAGAGAAATTTTAGTTTATGATTTTGATAGATAAACATGGAATCAAATTATTAATTCAAGTCCTAAAACAGTTGAGCGTAAAACATTAAAGAGAGCGACTGAGAGAATCGGAGGACGGAATATTTCACCGAGTAAACTCATCAGTTGTGATTACATTTTTTTTTTTTTTTTTTTTTAACAAGCACCTACTACCTACGTTTTAAACAGCATGGTTCTAGGATTGGTTATACAGGGATACTTCCATAAGAGTAGTTCAATCTGAATTTGGACAATGTTTCATGCAAATATTACCGATTTTTACAACTAGCGAACGGCATTATTTCGATTTTGACTGATTTTTCAACTTTGAAATTTTTCAAAACTTAATATATATTCTTATAGTAAATTTTACGCTGATTCCGAATATACCACATGTTAGTATGCTGAAAAAATTATTTCGCACAACAAATCGCAAAAAAAAGGCTATTTTGAAATTTTTGACTACATTTTTGAAAATTTCAACCCGAAGATGTAATCCGATCATGCTGGCCAACGAACTTGAACTTTCGTTTTGTGTCCTGAACATTTTAAAATTTGTTTGAAGTTTCTAGCACAATTCTACGGACAGTTATCGTCTGGAATGACACATACATACATACATACATATATACATACATACATATATACATACATATATACATATATACATACATAAAAAAATGCGTTAAACTTCAGAATATGATTCAGAATAGCCTGAAACGGATTTCTGCATAAAAATTTTTCAAAAATTCACATTCTACAAATTTTGAGGCGAGAGCAATAGCTTAATTTTCTTCAAAAATTCGCTAAAATGCGTTAAACTTCAGAATATGATTCAGAATAGCCTGAAACGGATTTCTGCATAAATTTTTTTCCAAAATTCACATTCTACAAATTTTAAGGTGAGAGCAATAGCTTAATCTTCTTCGAAAATTCGCTAAAAGCTGTCATTATCTGTTGCTCAGGATACCTAGATGCTATTTAAAACAATTTTTCATAATATGTTGAGAGGTTCTATTAGTGGCGGAATAAGGGTTAATGCTACTTGGGTGACGCATTTATCGCTATTTGAAACCTTTACAGTTTTCTGCTCCACCTTCAACGTACTGCAATCTAGCAACAGCGCTCGCCAACAGGGACTTGACCCGGCATGTTGACCTTTGAAGTAGACTAGAAGGGGCTCCCGCTTGCACTTCCATCAGGTCGTCACGGGTGATCGAACTATCAGCCATAAAAATCAAAGGGAAATTTCTCAATCGCTTCCCCCTTAAGAGGAGAAACGAGGGAGGAATATTGGAAGATCGCTACGCACCTCCTACACTGCTGTTGAGCAAAGGTCTTTAACTCACGCCCGAAAGGTGGAACGCCTTGCACATCATACACTTGTTCTATTACTAGTAATTCTTTACATCTAGTGATCATCCCACTGCATAAATCTATAGTTTTATTTTACACAGGATACATTTGAGCGAAATATTTTAAATGGAACCACGAGACCAAAATACCATGTTTCAGTACAGAGTGCACAAGCCCACAGTACACAGTTTTAAAATGCCTAATATTGAGGAAGCCCCTGAACACTTTGAAGACATAATACATCTTACGTATCTTACAAGCCAATGAATTGATGTGTTCCTCAAATTTTAATTTGTTGCCAAAACCAATACCCAGGTTTTTACAGGGGTCTGAGAACTTTATAGATACACAATACACTGATCAGAAAGATCACACATATAATCATGACACTTGAACTCAGGAATATTCTGTCTACATTTATGAGATAAGTTAAAACTCAGTATTTTTGTTTTGTTCAAATTCAACTGCAAAAAAATGTTGGGAAAGTAAAAGTGGACAGGCTCCACCCCTGGACCCTCGCTAACTTTCCGCCTTGAGCCTACGGCTAAAATGCTAAAACATGGAACATGCCTTCTGACGGGAAAATCGTATTCATACCCCACTATGCTGAGCTGCTTCAGTCTTATCTCACCAATCGCTATTTCGGAATAAAGCAAGAAGACGCCTACTCAGAGCCAAAGCTAATCAAGGCAGGAGTCCCACAAGGGAGTGTTCTTGGACCGCTCTTGTATGTCCTTTATACCAGTGATCTCCCAGAAGTTGGAATGAACACCACAGCCACCTTCGCAGATGATACAGCGATTTTGGCAGTCGGAGAATGTAACACTGAATCCACCAACAAGTTAAATCAATCAATATCCAGCATACAAAAGTGGACAGCAAAATGGAGAATCAAGATAAATGAAACTAAGTCGGTACATGTCGATTTCACCAACAAGAGAATCGAGTATATTCCGGTAAATTTCATGGGAAAAGTTATTCCGAATGCTAATGAAGCCAAATACCTAGGCATGACACTGGACGCCAAACTTAGATGGAAAGCCCATGTCAAGAAAAAGAAGGAAGAACTCCTTCTAAAATTCAGAAAAATGCATTGGCTAATGGGGAGACGGTCGAAGTTGTCAATCCAGAACAAGCTAACACTGTATAACCAAGTCCTTAAACCAGTCTGGACTTATGGAGCTCAGCTTTGGGGCTGTACGGCTCAGTCAAATCGAGACATCATCCAAAAATTCCAGAACAATGTGCTAAGAACCGTGGTCAATGCACCATGGTACTTTCGAAACGAACGTCTCCATCATGAGCTTCGGATCGAAACAATAAACGATGCTATAAAGCGACAAGCTGTGAGACACCTACAGCGGTTAAGATGTCACATCAACGAGGAAGCTGTCCAACTCCTTGATACAAGTGATATCATCAGAAGATTGAAGCGTACCAAACCACTCGACCTTGCTTACTTGTGAAGCAGTGAAGTGAAACATCCACCATAATCAACAAAACTCAGTGATGTATCTTAGTTTTGAATTAAAGTCCATATTTTCAAAATAATATTGTTAATAAGTAATACTTGGTGCAATAAAGAATATTGAAAAAAAAAAAAAAAATACCCCACTAAATTTTTCGACGCGGTGCGCCTATAGAAGTTTACACTTCAAAATCAAATCCAACCAACCTCGTACCAAAATAAATTCCAAACCGCTCATCCGAATTAACTCATCATACGATTTAATCGGCTTCACACGACAAACAGCCTCGATTGGGCTGCTCAACTCTTCACCAATCCGTGTACAATTGGAGCGTTGGCATAAATAAGATTTCAAGAGCTCCAATGGTATTCCACGAATTCCACAATGGTGCATCTTATCAATCAAAACAGAATGTTGTACCGAGTCAAAGGATTTTTTAGTGTCCAAAAACATTCCCAGAACATGAAAGCCTTCATTTCATTTTTCAGTGATCAATTTATATATCTCAAAAGAGGCATGATCGGTACTCAAAGCTCTCTGGAATCCAAACTACCTCCCTGAGATAACCCCATTCAGTTTAAAAAACGAGACAAGTTTGCTCTTTATACACTTTTTCAATATTTTGGAGGGTGTCAAGGTCAGTGCAATTGGTCGGTAGATTGTCGGTAGATTCTTTGCGGGGCCATATGAAGACCCTTGGATTCGTCAGGCGGGCCTCTCGTGAATTGACGGGCACTGGTGTCTTGCTCATTCTTTTCAATTCCTTGGTGCGTCCGAGCCTTGAGTATTGTTCATCAGTATGGTCCCCATATTACACCAACGGGAAGCAGGCAAATTTTTATAACCCCCCCTCAAACTTTGTCACTTTACGTTTCAAGGTGCGTAGAATCCAAATTTGAAATGTCCGTTCGCCGTCCGCCGTCCGGACCATAAAAGGCCTAAGAATTGACTTAAAAAACCTGTTCTTTCGCACATAGACTCCATTTGGGGTCTAGTTGGTCCTAACGTTTAACCATCCCGATCGCTTTACTCGCATAGATGCTATGGGCCAAAAACTTGCTTTGAGTGTTAGACTGACGAACGCGCGCACGCCTTGTGGGTGGGAGAGGGTGGGCGGGAGAGAGAGTGAGAGGGAGGGCGAGGCGGAGGGAATGAGAGGGAAGGGAGGGCGAGGGAGTATGCGGGAGGCGGAGTGAAGAGAGGGGAGGGAGGGGAGGGGAGAGGGAGTGAGAGGGAAGGGAGGGCGAGGGAGTGTGGGGGAGGCGGAGGGAGTGAGAGGGAAGGGAGGGGAGGGGAGAGGGAAGGGAGGGGAGGGAAGGCGAGAGAGAGAGTGTGATGAAATTAATTCCAATTAGAAGAGATTGTTTATGAGTATGAAAATACTCATAATTCTATTCTACGCTTTATGATATAAAGCTTAGCTTCCTTCGGGTGTCCCTAGATGGTCCCATTTATTTTTTTTTTTTTTTTTCCTCAACTTTACTATAAAGCGTAAAATTATGGGGTCCTGGAGCTGTAATGCAGTGAACGAGTGAACCAAATATTGGAAGCCCCGAGTTTCGATACCTAGTAAATATACTATAAGTGAGGCTAAATAATTACGGTCAGTTTTCTACGTAGAAGGTCTGTATGATACAGAAATAATAAACCTTTGTAAAATAATTTGCAGCATTTTTTGTATGAGCTGGTAAATAATATGTTCGACGCTCCAGAGTTACTTGCGGTTCTCAGCTTTGCGGTTCCTTCCTATCACGCCCGGGAGTGCCGTACTCTCTACCCTCGTTCAGCGGCGACAAACTATTTGTACCATGCCCCACTGCTGCGGATGCAGAGAGGGTTGAATAGAGTGGATGTGGACGTTTTCAACTCCTGCCTCTCCTCTTTTCGCCGCGACGCACTCAAGAATTTATAAGTTCCCTAATTTAACCGTCCTTCTTAAGTAGTATCTTAATATATTTTCGTTTGTCTATATTTGCCCTCATTTATTGTCATCTTGTAGCTTTTAATTGTATGTGATGTGATTGTTACCATCGTGCCTCTATTCTGTTAAATTATCTATATTTTATCTTGTTATTGGGCAGTTTTTTGAAATAATTTGAACTTGATGCATATTGTTGAATCTTTGTAATTTCTTGTAAATTGGGCATCACCCGTGAAAATAAATAAATAAATCTTATTTCCATAAACAAGGGTACAATCACCGAATGCTTCAAAACACTAGGATATATACAACAAGTAAAAACAAGATTGAAAATAAATGCAACGGGTTCACTACTTAATATATTCAGAAATTTGATTCATAATATGAATTGTATTTATGGTGGATCCATTTTCGCATTGGATTTCTCACACCGATTTCTATTTGCCAACTAGCCCGCTAATTATCGTTAATGATAATAATTTCGTTTGAAGAGCGATGTCGAAATGGGTTCATTATCGCGGGGCGGAGATCTAAGGTTGAGCTCTAAAGGCCCCCTCCGGCTCCAGGGCTGATTGTGGACCCCATTTGCGCCTTCGGGGCCCGAACTTGCAACGTCGACCAATCGTGTTTGCAAAGATGACGTCATTCGGGTCTCGGGCGAGGAAATAACGAGACATTTAATCTAAGAATAAAAGGCTCAGCATGATAAAGTTCTTATTGGGTCATAGCCTCAGCTGAAAGGATCTGCATTGCCTAATTTAGGTACGGTTAGTACCTACCTATATTTAAAAAGTTCCAGTCATGCAGTGTTGGTGGGCATAATCTTATCGTCGAATAGGATTGTGATCGCGATAATTATTCGTTGATTCTGAGTCAACTGCGATTATATTCGTATTCGTGTAATCGTATTCGTCTGTCGGCGATTACGCGAATACAACCCATAAAAATGCGTCACGGTCATCAATTGCAATAGGGCGTTCCTTCTATAACATGCGAAGCATTACGCGAAGGTTACACTGCTGTACAATACGTTGGTTCTCCCAATTTTAGAATACGCCTCCCCAATTTCGTCTCCGACGTACAATGTACCCAAATATACACTAGAGAGGGTTCAGAACAAATTCCTTCGTTACGTTGCCTATAAACTCGGCATACCTTCGCACAAGGTGAATTTATGGATCTATAATGAAGATGTGCAACCTGATTCCCCTGGAGAGACGGCGATGTGTAGCGGATGTCACCCTTTTCCACAAGTTGATGAACTACCAGATCTCGTATCCGGTCCTGCTCTCTAGAGTTGGCACCCTGCTGCCTCGAATTTTGGCTCGGTCGACGAATATTTTCTACGTCCCGTTCTCCTCGACTAATTATTCGATGAACCCCCCCCCTGCATAGGCTCCCTAGTGTGGCGAATCTACTCATCGAGATGAATCCTGAACTGGACTTTTTCAATTGTACCACCACCACCCTCAGAAATCTGGTCGCATCGACAGTCTTTTAGCCAGTCTCATCATTTAGCCAATCACTTTATCACACTCATTATTTCTTCGCTTTATCACACTCATTATTTCTTCACAGACTTTTTTCTTTCAATTTTTCCTTTTTTTTATATATCAATTTGTAACAATTTTTTCATCTGTTGTATATTCTAAATGATTAATAGTCTTCAATGTAATTGGGCGCTGCCCGTATTGTAAAATAAATAAATAAAAGCCTTGCTAATATTACCTTGCTTCAGAGGGTCGTCCTTAAAGCGAATTCAACGATTGGAGCCCAGCCTATTTGTCTCAAATAGGACGTCCCTCTGAAGCTAGGTAATATTAGCAAGGCTTTGCATTTATAGGAGGGACGCCCTATTGAAATTGATGACTGCAACACATTTTTATTGGTTGTTTTCGTGTAATCGCCGACTTGGCATATACTTGAGGTTATTCAACCATCAGGATGTCCTCTGGGAGTAGCAGGTTAATAGCCTGTCTCTTTTGAAGAGAAAACTACTACTTTTCCATCACCTCTCATATGTTAGCAGAGCACGGTTTCGAACAACGACCCCCCCCCCCCCCCCCCACCACCACCATCAACCCCTAAAAATATCGACTGTACCGACACCCCAACCCCTCGGCCCCCTTCCATAGGCAAATTGGTCAAACTACCCAAAACTTTTACACCTTTTTTCCAACACCTCCATTGTCATATGTTAGCAGAGCTGGGTGTCGACCCCCCTCCTTCCGCCACCCGCCAAATTAACCCACTACCCTGAGAACTATAGGTATAAAAGAACCAAATGACTCGAAACTCTTCAAATAGGTAGTTTAATTATTTAGTTTATTTTGTTTGAATTTTATTTGAATTGTTTAATTATTCTTACAACTTGAGTAAAATTGATTAAAACTTCTTCCAGGAAACTTGTCTAGGTAGAGACATGAGATCCATATAAAATTGCACAAATAAACAATGAGGTACTTCTAGAGGTAGGTTAGTAGTCTTAAAATGATCTTTACGTTCGCCAACCCTAATTAAGAATTGCCCTAGGGTATATGGAGGGTAAGAGGTAAAAAACGGAACATTTAGGGTAGGTACGACCGCAGTGGAAGAACCGAAGGGAGGATGAACGCAGAATATGCGGAGAATGTATTCCTGCCAAGGTAGGTATTCCTTAGGGTGTACTTGGAACTGTAAGAATTAGAAATTTGCTCAAAAGGTACCTTAATCACTTCGTATGTAGGGTGATGTAGGTTGTGCCTACCGGTACTAAACGAAGACCGAGCACAGGGAAACTTCCAAGGGATGGATTTCTCGCGGTTGCAGACCATCCAAGGTAAACAGAGAACAACGGCAGCCACTGTGAGAACTAATAATTTGCTATTAACTTTCAAATGCAACATGTGGGACTATTTGTGGAGGGAACATCTCGTGGTTTCCAATACCCTACCTGGGTTTTTGATGAAGGGAAGAAATTCGGGTACTTTTCCGTTATACCCCCCCCCCCCCCCCCCCCCCCCCCCCCAGTCAATTTGTCTTCAACACGCCCGCCCGATGTTTCTAGACATTCCTTCTTACTTCGATTATGTTATGTTATGCATTTTTGAGATGCGAGCTTTTGTTGTGGATTTACTTTTCCTTATTATAAGAAACTAGAGGCCTGTTAGGGCTTGGAAAGCCCTAATCTAGTACCTAACAGGAACTCAGCACATTATAGTTACGATATATAAGTCCTACCTATTTGCGGCGTTATGTGACCTGGTGCAAAGCTAAGGCGATGTTATTAAATGATTAAAAAGAGGACATACCGATCAAAATGTAAGTAATGTAATAAAAAAATCGGTGTGCGTCGGACCACACGGTGGAAGTTATACTTCTGTGGCCATAATTTATAATTAATAAATAAATTATGAATAATAATTTATAAATTATAAATTTATAATTTATAATAATTATAAATTTATAAATTTATAATAATTTATAATAAATTTATAATTATAATATTTATAAATTTATAATAATAATCTATAAATTTATTATAATTTATTAATTATAATTTATATATTATGAATCGATAGTTCTTAAAAATTTGTTCTTACTTTTCTTACTTTTCAGCGTGACGCGGTTTCTCGACCAACATCCCATCCCAAAGGGTCTAACTCCTCCTCCTCCTCCTCCTCCTCCTCCCTCACTCCTCCTCCTCCGCCTCCCTCCTCCTCCTCCTCCCTCCTCCTCCTCCTCCTCCTCCTCCTCCTCCTCCCTCCTCCTCCTCCCTCCTCCTCCTCCTCCTCCTCCTCGATTAATCGATAGTTCTTAAAAATTTGTTCTTACTTTTCTTACTTTTCTTACTTTTCAGCGTGACGCGGTTTCTCGACCAACATCCCATCCCAAAGGGTCTAACTCCTCCTCCTCCTCCTCCTCCTCCTCCCTCACCCCCCCTCCTCCGCCTCCCTCCTTCTCCTCCTAACTCCTCCTCCTCCTCCTCCTCCTCCTCCTCCTCCTCCTCCTCCTCCTCCTCCTCCTCCTCCTCCTCCCTCCTCCTCCGCCTCCCTCCTCCTCCTCCTCCTCGATTAATTGATAGTTCTTAAAAATTTGTTCTTAAATCCGATAGTTCTTAAAATTCAGCGTGACGCGGTTTCTCGACCAACATCCCATCCCAAAGTGTCTAACGGGCGCAAAGAAGTATAACTTCAATAAATATCACCAGTTGAAGTGGTCCTCGCCACTATGAGACTAAACAAAAAGTTGAATCGGGGAATATTTATAAAGTCCGCTAAGATCTTCAGTTTCAATTTCTTCGTTCAGAAATAACTCTCCTAGATGTTAACAACTACACTACGTTTCTTACTTACCGTGAATTGATGGCAACTGTTGTTACCGCCACAGCCTGATAAACAACTCTCGTTGATAAGGACCGCCTAGAACACGATCAAGGCGGGTGTAGAGACGAACGGCGACACTTTTGCAACAAACTTGGGGCCGTGCTGATTCGAATGAGCAGTATAACACTAAAATCGGACCGCGAAGTACTTCACAATTTCAAAGACCGTTCGGAATTATATATAAAGATAAGTACTACTTTGTCTCGTGGTACGAAAAACAGTGTTTTATTTTGACATTTTATGTCTTTGTTTTGGCACATAAACAGAAAAATCGTTACGTAAACTGTTGACGAAAATTGTCCCAGCTGTTTTCTGATGATTTCCGCTTACAACCGAGTCGTTGCTAGAGAAATGGTACTTCGTCGTTTCTCATCCCACAAAATTCGTTGACCATTCGTTCGAAAGCTCTCGATTTATCCAAACATATTATGTTAACTACTGCGAAGTGCGTGGCCAACAAGCTGTGTTATGAGCATGGTTATATGAATAATTGTTTACATACAGGTGATCATTCTCAATAATTGATTTTTGAACATGATTGCAACCGCTTGTTAATTTCTGATGATTTCATTGAGTTGGTGTTTCGATGATTTGATTCATAGCAGGTGATCCGAATACCTATTGCGAGAACGGTTTGATTGGTGAAGCGGTAGTTAAATAATTTTAACAGGTAATTTCTATACTTTACACTATAGGAAGCTGTAATTTTGTATGTAGCCTCTTTAGGACATTTACTTGACGATGCCTAGGGTCCGGATCAGCTGAGTGGCTCTTAGAGCTTGCATACAAGTCTGCAACACATACGAGTCCGCAACTAAAGACATAAAATGTCCCAATGTGTTGCAGATTCGTATGCAAGCGTTTCTGATGATTTAATAACAAGAATTAATATCAGTGCACACTAATCAGTTTTTTTATAACTTAAAATCATCAGGTAAATTCATCATAGGATTAAACTTGGATACTAATAATTTGGATTGTTATTAAATTTCACTGAACTGATGCCAAAGGTAAATTAATTTCCAAAAGATACCTAATAATCACTTCACGTTCGCGACAGCTTTCGAGCATCCATACCACCAAAGTACACACATCATCCTGGACCTACATGTCCAACTAATCTGTATTTGACATTTCATGTCTTTGCTATGGCACACAACCAAATTTTCGTTATGTTACGTTACGTTACGTTATGCTCAATGTTCTGATGATTTCCGCTTACAACCGAGTCGTTGCTAGGGAAATGGTACTTCGTCGTTTTTCATCCCACAAAATTCGTTGACCATTCGTTCGAAAGCTCTCGATTTATCCAACCATATTATGTTAACTACTGCGAAGTGCGTGGCCAACAAGCTGAGTTCTGAGCATGGTTATTATGAATAATTGTTTACACATAGGTGATCATTCTCAATAATTGATATTGTGATATGATTGCAACCGCTTGTTAATTTCTGATGATTTCATTGAGTTGGTGTTTCGATGATTTGATTCATAGCAGGTGATCCGAATATTGCGAGAACGGTTTGATTAGTGAAGAGGTGGTTAAATCATTTAATAGGTAATCATTTTAATAGACGAGTCTGCAACTAAAGACATGAAATGTCCCAATGTGTTGCAGACTAGTATGCAAGCGTTACTGATGATTATCGTTTGCTTGCTCTTATTAATATTGTCCGTGCGATGTTCCTACTAGTGAAGAAATTGGTACCTAAATGCTAAATTTTACCTAAATACCAACCACAGTTATTTTAATTGGATAATACAGATTTAGTATTATGTTTTACTAAGGGATTGACTACTTGATGTTATGTAATTTTGAGATGCGAGCTTGCGAGCATCCAGACCACCAAAGTATACACATCTAAGCATTCTGATCTATTTGTGCGAATTAATGTGCATTCTACTAGTGCGAATTCATGTGGAGGCAATCAAATCACAACCACGCCAATTCGTTTCAACAAATCCTCACCGACATCAGCAACTTCTAAAAACACGGTAATCCTTTTTTTCCTTCTGTTTTTTAAATAATATAATTTCTTTCCGCAGCTTGAAATTGTCACCAATTCTACGTAAATATGAACCTAATCTAAGTAAGAAGGAATGTCTAGAAACATCGGGCGGGCGTATTGAAGACAAATTGACTCGGGGAGGGGGGGAGGGGGGGGGGGGGGGGGGGGGGGGTATAACGGAAAAGTACCGAAATTCGGCGAAATTCCAACTCCAACTCTTCTTGAAGAGGTGATAGTTGTGATAGACGAAGGAATGAAGATACTCGTAGTTTTACAAAAAGGGGTTTCGACATGAGATTCAAAAATGCCGCTCGAATACGAGCTGAGCAAAGGAACGATTAGCAGGGAGCCACGTATCACCTTATCACGCTGGGGAAGGTATAGGTGAGAGGTGATTCCTTCTGGAGGATGATGGATTTGCAAGGAGCAGTTATTGAGTATGATGGTAGATGGAAGCACTGCTTCACTATTCCATAGGTACTTTCCCACGTCACAGGTGCTACCTACCATGAAGGCAAATATTTCAAATTCAAGAACCGAATCAACTGGCGAATATTGGTTCGATATTGGTTTGATCAGTTAATTATTTTAGCGTTATTATCATTAAACCAATATTAAGACTTAAGACAATCAATAGAGAGAATCCAGTTAAAGATTTATTATTGTCAAAATGAACCTTAGTAATTTTTTGGATCAATTCGCCAAGGATTAAAATTAAAGAAAAATCAATTGTTTTTTGCCAGCAAGCATAAAGCCTGTTGTTATGGAAACGTGGTTCCTTTACCTAATGAATCTAGCTTGGAGGAAGACTAAATTTTTATGACAAAATCGTCGTTTCCATAGTTATATATTGCGATTTCAAGGGTTGTGAGATTTATTGGTCGTCTCACATTGGCGATTCTAATTGTGGGATCTGATACTGGATTGATCGATTTATTGGGATGATGGTAATTTGGTCCAGTCAATCAATATTCATAATATATTGATTTACCTAATGAAATGTCCAATGTTAGTTTAATGAATCAAATCATCAAAAATAAAATGATTTACAGTTGGTGTTGTTCGTCGGTTTACAATATTCACGTAATTCGATTTAAATAAAAATTATTGGTATTGTGGTCATGGAAAAGAAGGATAAGGAGTAAGATAAAATACTAGCATACTTTGGTTAATTTTAATAGTTTTGACATTTCATGTCTTTGCTATGGCACATAAACTAAAAAAACGTCACGGAAATTGCTCACGAAAATATTCTGATGATTTCCGCTTACAACCGAGTCGTTGCTAGGGAAATGGTACTTCGTCGTTTTTCATCCCACAAAATTCGTTGACCATTCGTTCGAAAGCTCTCGATTTATCCAACCATATTATGTTATACTGCGAAGTGCGTGGCCAACAAGCTGAGTTATGAGCATGGTTAAATGAATAATTGTGTACACTCAGGTGATCATTCTCAATAATTGATATTGTGAACAACGCTTGTTACATTTTGATGAAACGAGCCTGCAACTAAAGACTTAAAATGTCCCAATGTGTTGCAAACTCGTATGCAAGCGTTTCTTTGTTCTTATTTCACTGAAGAGGCAGAACATTGTAACGGGGCCCCGGTAGGATGGTATTAGTATAACTGCAGCTTGTAGGTAGAGCGACTCTAATCATCATAGTGAGCTCTGTAGCTAATTTGGTTACTGTTCATCTTAAGATACATAACTTTGGAGTGGGGAGTAATTGCCAGCAATAACATTTATTGATATTTATTTGTGGGGGAGGGGGGAGGGGTTATACGGGTATCCATTAGTTGCAAGTTTTTTTTTTTTAATAAATGATAACTTTATTATTCGTTGAATACTACAGTTTTGCTCAAAGTATATTAGGCTTTGCCTAATTAACATGGAATTAACATGGAATTAGTTGCAAGTGTCGCTATTATCCTTAATCTTCCAGTACTGCAACACCTGCCCAATAGTTTTTATTATCATCCCAATTTCAAGGATTTATTGGATTACTTTATCTGCTCCCATCGGCGAATCTAGTCTCCAGTTGATTGGCTTGTCATATTGATTTTCATTTGACTGATCAATCAATATTGAGACTGAGGTCAAGGATGTTTTTTTTTTTTTTTTTTTTTTAATCCGTTTATTATGGCTGGGTGTCACCCATGTGCCCGAACATTTGCAAAACTAATGATGACTGGAATCATAAAATGTTTCCGAGTTCTGAATGAAAATCACATCATCCAACCAAAACACAAATGATTTTCACACAAGTATTTTTTGGGTTTTTTGCACAGAAAATAGTCAACTTTTCGGTGTCCCCCCAAAAGTTGCACGTGTTGGGGATTTTTTCATTTATTAGTCTCTGACCCAAAATTAACTTTTGAATGAAGTATTTTGGCCCTTTCAAAATCGAATGTTTTGTGAGATTTGACCAACCCTACACTTCATTTTACAAAAGTGGTCGAGAATACAGTTTAACATGGAGGAATTTCAGCAACACAATCACAGCCAGAGGACCGACCGACGTCTCAGACAACAATATGGTACCATAGCGATCATACTAGCCCATGAAATCGGGATGAATTTCACCAAATTAGCCAAGTTGGACATAACTTGATTGTTTATAAGTGGAACTCTGTTGACCTGGAACCTGCCCATAATATATAACTAGAAAGTGTTTTAAGGATCTGAATGTCAAATCAACAAAGAACAATTGAGCAATTCCCAATTTATACTCATTGGTCATTATGAGTTGTTCAAATTTACCAATTATAAAAATATATTCATTACCAATAACCAGAAACAGTAGACATCGCTAAGGAAACCAGCGAAATAAGCATTTAGCTAAAATCAACATAAATGAGCATTAATTTTAGTACCTAATATAAGTATTCACTGGTTTCCGTAGGTACGCAGGAATACAGTTTCTGTGTTGTTTGTTAATACAGCTGCTATTGGTATGTTAAAACCAGTAGAATAATAAATAGGATCTGAATATCTAAACAACTCAATTGAGCAATTTCAAATTTATACTTATATAGGTCATTACCTATTTGATTTTTTCAAACTTACCAATTATAAAAATGTAATAATTTGGACATAACTTGATTGTTCATTAGTGGAACTCCGTTGATCTGGATCCTGCCCACAGATATCATTGGAAAAGTGTGTTTCCGTAGATACGCAGGAGTACAGATTCTGTATGTTGTTTGCTGATACAGCTGCTATTGGTATGTTAAAACCAAGAGAACAATAAATAGGATCTGAATGTCTAAACAAACCAATTCAGCGATTTCCAATTTATACTTATATTGGTAATTTGATTTTTTCTGACTTACCAATAGAATTCTATGTTTATACCAATAGAATAATAAATAACCAGTATGAGCTCAATTTAGAATAACTTCCACGAAATCGAATTGGATTATTCAACTGACAATAATAGGTCATGTGAAGAAACTAGGGATGGGAATCGGCTAGCAATTAATCGATTATTGGAATCGACGATTATTTCAACCAGATTAATCGATTAAAGGATAAATCGGGGCCTAAATAATCGATTAATTTGGAAAAGGCTGAGAAAAGAGAGGGTACATTAAAAACATCGACATTTTTAATAAAATAATGTCATTGTGTACAAGAAAAAAATAATTCACAATTTAGAACAGTTGAAAACAAGTTAAAAGAAAAAAAACTTTATTGACTACTTTATAGACTTTATTGACTAAATAAACTTTAAAAAAGTTTATTGGACATGTCTGGTGTCAGCCGGCTTCTCTGTTCCCTCAGAATTTGGCCAGCTTCAGAGAAAAGCCTTTCTGAAGGAACAGAAGTTGCTACCGCTGGCACATTTTGGAAACTGCTGTGAACGTCTCGGCCATCTGCTTCCAATATAAGAGTATGATAGGGTTTTGTTGGATTCTTTCTTGTGGAGATCTCGAATACAGGCTGAACTCTTCATTCATGCCTAGAGCGTCTCGGCCACGGGGTTCCACACGACTTTTGGACCAGACCTTGTGGATACTCTTGTTGTGTTTCTTAAACAAAGACAAAGATGGTACACCTGAAAGGAAGAAAATAACTTCCCACATATTTTAATTCTCACTCCACGATGCCAGGACTTTGCATGACTTTCCTCTTTCTCAAAATGTTTCCAAACTGCACTTTTTGGTGGCATCTTGATCGAATCTCAAGTTCAGCGTCACCAAACGAACGATAACTGAAAAAAGGTGTTTCTGATAATGATAGCAGTATATATGTGATAAGACCGATAAGTGATAACAATAACGTGAGGCGAGGTGTTGTCCACTTTCTTGCCCTGGGTATTGTTCCGCGATAGACTTGATTCTAAAATCTCAATTGACTAATCGTTGCAAACTAATCGATTATCCTATTAATCATTCTACAACTAATCGATAAAACAATAATCAATTATTTGGGCAGTTAATCGATTATTTTGATTAATCGATGCCCATCCCTAGAAGAAACCTCAATCATTTGCTAGACTCCTTTTGGGTTTTGTCTAGCAGATGATGCTAGCAAATGATTCTTTCTTGGGGCTTTTTAGCATGTTTTTTGTAGTTCCTATTATTCTGCTATACAAACAAACTTTTAAATTATACCAAATATTAGAATATTAGAAGTCTTTTTTTTTTTTTTTTTTTTTTTTTAATGATTGTGATGAATTGAAAATCTTGTTGAAAGTAAATTATAAAATTCCTGCTTAATTTTGTATAGGATGTACCTACCTAATCGAAAGTTTATACTTTCATTCTTACATATGATGATTTAAAGAGCTCTTCACATTCCCTCACTGAAATTGTTCCGGCTTTTAAATATTTCCTCCACGGATCTCCTTCTTTTTTTTTTTTATTATCATTTTCAGTAGGCGCACAGCGGGACATGTTGTGTACCCAACGACAAGTCTCTTACTACCCCTGCTATGGAGAATGAATGGCTAGGTACCTATCAATCAGGTAAGAATAAACTTTGAGGGTGGTATGCTAGAACGACCCTCGAAGTTGGAGGGTCGTTTGAGGGCTTCCCACTGGTAGAAGTTTCTAATGCAAAGACAACCCTTAGTTCAAACTTTGGAGGGGCACCCTTACTCTGGAGGGTCGCCCCTCTAACGACCCTCAAACCCCCCGTTCAATGCAAAGACACAGTTTGAGGGGGCCCCTCCGAATTTCCACCAATCACGTATCAAGATTTTAAGGGCTACCCTCCAAAAGTGAGGGTGGACCTGAGGTCCCTCGAGGGTCCTCCCTTGCTGTAATCCGTCATTTTTTCAAGTTTCCACTTTGATTAGAATGTAATAATGTCGAAAGATTGAGAAATATATACCTACCTACATTTTATTTGAGGCTGTTTAATGGATTCATCGTTCCTAATCCGTCCAATTTTCACCTGAGATGCTTATGAAATATATTTATTTATTTCAAAAAGTACAGAGGACCTGGGTCCCACCGAGCGTACTTATAAAAAAGTAACAAGGGAACGGTAACAGGCGTTTCTTTTTTTTAAATTAGTACTAATCAAACTAGAAAAAATTAAATCAAAAATAAAAATAAAATAAAAGAGAGACAGGTACTAGGATCTCTAATAAAAAAAGATTAATGAGAATAGAGAAGAGATCATTGAGAAGAAGGAGTAATAGATAAAGAAGATAATAATGAGAAAAGATGAATGAAGAGAGAAATGAGGTAAAATTAAGAAGTTAATAGATGATTAAAAACGCTGCAAATTATTTCACAAAGGTTTATTATTTTTTCAATTGAGTATGATCATAGTTTTAGTAGGCTAGCGTACGTCATAAGGCCCGTCCAGACTCTTCGGCGTGTCCTACTTCGAGTTGCCACAACCTATACTTCTATAATTATATACGCATGTTTGTATTTCTCGATTTGAGCTCCTATCTATTCAAATAGTTATTGCCTTAATAATATCATTTTCTAAGTACGTACGAAAAGTCGAGAGGATATGTTATTAAATATGCGTAGGAAAAGCTTTGGTATTAACACACAAATATGACCTTGAAAAAAACATATTCATGCCTCGAAGGAACGCCGGCGCCGTACCCACCACAAGGTGCCGCGGCGCCGGCGCCTCCTCTCACTCCACCACCCCCCCCCCCCCCCCCCCCCCCCCCCCCCCCCCCTCTCCACCCACCGTGACCCCCTGCCAAGCGTGCCAGGCGTGCGTGCGTCGAAAAATACACTTTTTTGCCCGTTTTTGGCCCATAGCATCTATGCGAGTAAAGCGATCGGGATGGTTAAACGTGAGGACCAACTAGACCCCAAATGGAGTCTGTGTGCGAAAGAGCAGGTTTTTTAAGTCAATTCTTAGGCCTTTTATGGCCCGGACGGCGAACGGCGAACGGCGGACGGCGGACGGACATTTCAAATTTGGATTCTACGCACCTTGAAACGTAAAGTGACAAAGTTTGAGGGGGGGTTATAAAAATTTTTTGCTACACGATCACATAGGCTTATTATTGGAAATAATAAACCAATATTATTGGAAATAATAAACCAATATTATTGGAAATAATAAACCAATATTATTGGAAATAATAAACCAATATTATTGGAAATAATAAACCAAAAAGGAAGGAAGGAAAGGCTGCTAAGACTCTGCAAAGTGGGCCATACATCGCCTCCAAAAGGCCGAGTAGGTGGGTGACTCTCAGACAGCCCTAGGAAGGGCGTTCCATAGCCGTACACCACTCACCCTTATACTAGACGCTGCAAAGGAAGTGGAGTGCTGAGGCATTGCAAGATTTTGGATCTCTCAGATTTGGTTTGTATGAACAGACCATCAAGATAACCCGGACGGATTCCCAAGGTGAATTTAAATATGAAGCAGAGCAAATCTATCTTCGTAAGGTCATCAACGCCGCAGCCAATCAGGGAGCGTAGAGGGCTTATGTGCTCTCTACTTCGCACATTACAAATGAACCTAATGTAGGAGTTAAAAGCGACAGTCAAACGTTTCACAGCGTCCGCTTTCAGCCCAGTGCTGAAAACGTAATATACATGGAAGTAATGTACATTACTTTCCACCTTCCGTCTCTGTTTGGAAAATAATAAATGCCCAAAATTTGAAGAAACATAATAATTTGAAGAAACATAATAATTTGATAAGAGGCTGTAATGGATTCCTAATTCGTCTCAATTTTCACTTGAGATACTTGTCAAGCGTACAATATTTTCAACCACCCTAAATCCACGAACCTTTCGGCTTCATGTATCGATACAAAGCTTCCCAACTTCCAGTAATAAGGAAAGATTGCCGCCTGACTTTTTGTCCTTGTTCGATCCTGACACTGACACAGATACTACCACGCTAGCGTCGAGGGTCAGAAGATTATCACGAATTGAACTTGGTGAACTTCTCACCCCCAGCCATCTCAGGCCAAACGATCCGGGCGAGACCTCAAAGATCAGCTTTGAAATGAGGAAGACGGGAAATTCATTAATAACTGCGATTTTTTTGAGGTTCGGCAAAGGGGAGATGGAAGTTCGACGTTATGAAACCGCCGCTTGTCCATCGAGAAGAATCGACCCCTCAGGTCATCACGTTTTCATTAAGGGGCCGCCAAGGGCGCGCTAGTTGATCGCAATAGGTGGGTACACAAGGTGGATAATGAATGAAGCGAGTGTTGACAAAGTTGGCTGATGATGCAGGTCCTAACAATTCCCAAGTAGGATCGATCGATCCGTAGCAAAGTACATTTTTTACTAATTGGACGAATTTGAAGTGTTACATTAAATAGCAAGGTCAGATAGCACTCCCCCCCCCCCCCCCCCCCAAATATTGTGCCTTCACGAAACTGGTACTGCTCCTGTGGGCTTTTGAGGGTGCTGAATTGCTGCCGAAGCCCGTTTTTCACGTAAACGTCTAATTTATAAGGTACGGGACCAGCATTTTCTGCATTTTTGAAAAAATCTGAACTTTCAGGATAATTTATGTGCAATTTAAAGGTATTCTTGTTGGAAATTTAACGCGGAACACGCCTATACCACACTTGATGGGACGGAAATGCCTCCTCAACGTGTCTTTTGCCTAAATACTGCCAAAAAAAAAAAAGTGGTTTTTCTTCAGATTTTTGACGATTTTTCTACAGTTTTTCGGTAGTTTTTTTTTTTTTTTTTTTTTTTTTTGTTTTTACAAAATTACAATACTTGGCAGCCTGACAAATTTGTGCTACTACTTGGACTATTTCTGCGTCGAATGAGCCCACCAGCAGCTCTGGGGGTGTGATAATTAGCTTTTTGTGATTTTTTAACTACCGAAAAACGTGTATTTTGGGAATATACACGTGAGAAAAAATGAGATGTCAAAAAAACTGACAAGAAACACGCTTTTCGGTTGTTCAAAAATCGCTAAAAATCAATTATCTCACCTCCAGAGCTGGTGGTGGTCTCATTTGACGCAGACATATTCCGAGAAATAGAAAAAAATTGTCAGGTCGCCAAGAGGTATAATCGGGTAATTTGTACTAAAACTTAAAAAAAAAAACTGTGGAAAAATCGGTGAAAAACCACGTTTTTTTCGCAGTTTTTCGGAATAAGACACGTCAAGGAGGCATTTCAGACCCATTAGGTATATGTGTTATTTAGGCGAGTTCAGCGTTAAATTTCCGACAAGAATATCATCTTTTAATTTAAAATAAATTATCCTGGAATTTCAGAGATTTTTTCAAAAATGCAGGTGCCGTAAGTATTCAAAAATTAGACGTCGACATGGAAAACGGGCTTCAGGTTCGGATTCAGCACCCTCGAAAACCCCCAGGACCAGTTTCGTGTGGGCATGACTGTGATTTTGCTTCCGAGTCTACCTAAAGGTAGCGGAAGCTTGTTTTCACTTTCGTGGGAAAAATTTTTTTGGTCTCCAAAATCAAAATCAAAATTTCTACTCGCATTTTTCGTTTTAGACTATTCTGAACAACTTTGGTTCCGTGTGTGTGTGTGTGTGTGTGTGTGTGTGTGTGTGTGTGTGTGTGTGTTTATTTTTAGATTACTCCATCTGAAGAGGCATCGAACCATGAATTCATATTATTTCTAAAAGAAGATATGTTTCCGCGATAAAATGTTGTGTTTACAAAGTTTCAAACGATATCTATAGTTTTCTGAGTGGAAAAAGTCCTAGTCCCTGAAAACAAAGTCATTCCCGCGTAACGTACAAAAAAAAATTCCCTCTCACTTTTCCCCAAAAAGTATATTTTGAAAGAGAAAATTTCCCTTGTCAGTGACATGCTGCACAAAGACGCGCCAACCATTACCAGAGTCCTTGGACTTCGGGGTGTGGGGGGGGGGGGGGGGGGGGGGGGGGGGGGGGGGCTTGTCACGTGGAAAGGTAAATAGCGTATTTTTATTACTGTCATTTCCACGTTTGTATCTAGCCAGAGAGCAATTGCTCCCAAATGTTTCTTCTCAAAATTAATTTGTTACCCATTTGTCATTCATTACCATGTTTCTATTGTAGTCATTACCAAGAATAATTTTTTTCCCGCGGTAATACGTTTGATTGATCAAAATCGTGTTCTTTTCCTTTCAATTGAATAATACCTTAATTTTTTAATAGTTGAAGGGAAATTAGTTTCATTCGATTGATTAATTATCTAGAGGTTAACCCACACAATACCTGAAAATTTCGTCAAAATTGGCCCATTAATATCGGAGTTTTGCCTGTGTCATCCAATTTTATTTTTATGCATGTACAAATAGTTATTACCCAACCAATTATGGCAAAATTAATAGAAAAGTATCCCCAAACGTATTTCCTTAAATATAGCATTTCCAAGCCAGATGAAACCTTTTCCAAGTCAAATGAAACCTTTTCCAAACCAAATGAAACCTTTTCCAAGTCAAATGAAACCTTTTCCAAACCAAATGAAATCTTTTCCAAACCAAATGAAACCTTTTCCAAATCAAATGAAACCTTTTCCAAACCAAATGAAACCTATTGAGAAAATGAGTGAACTGAGGTACCTAGATAGGTAGGTACCCACTCACATTCAACAGTCAGAAATTTCTCAAACTTACTTGTTTCCTATTCTACTAAGGTGAGATCCACTTCGGTAATCCTATGCCTGAAATTCATCGAATTTTCATTTTGTCAACGTCTTTCTATGATAGGTACAATTGCATCTACCTGCAACTTGCAGGGTACCTACCTATCTAGGTACCTCAGTTCACTCATTAGCGAATTTTTGAAGAAAATTAAGCTATTGTTCTCGCCTCAAAATTTGTAGAATGTGAATTTTTGAAAAAATTTTATGCAGAAATCCGTTTCAGGCTATTCTGAATCATATTCTGAAGTTTAACACATTTTTTTATGTATGTATGTATGTGTCATTCCAGACGATAACTGTCCGTAGAATTGTGCTAGAAACTTCAAACAAATTTTAAAATGTTAAGGACACAAAACGAAAGTTCAAGGTCGTTGGCCAGCTTGATCGTATTACATCTTCGGGTTGAAATTTTCAAAAATTTAGTCAAAAATTTCAAAACAGCCTTTTTTTTTGCGATTTGTTGTGCGAAATAATTTTTTCAGCATACTAACATGTGGTATATTCGGAATCAGCGTACAATTTCCTATAAGAATATGTATCAAGTTTTCAAAAATTTCAAAGTTGAAAAATCAGTCAAAAATCGAAATAATGCCTGCCGTTCGCTAGTTGTAAAAATCGGTAATATTTGCATGAAACATTGTCCAAATTCAGATTGAACTACTCTTATGTAGCGATTGAAAAGTCGAGTATTTCTTCGAAAATTCGCTCATGGGGTCATGCTGCATGACTGGACTTTTTTCTAAATAGGTTTCATTTGGTTTGGAAAAAGTTTCATATGATTCGGAAAAAGTTTCATTTGGTTTGGAAAAGGTTTCATTTGATTTGGAAAAGGTTTCATTTGGCATGGAAAAGGTTTTATTTGGTTTGGAAAAGGTTTCATTTGACTTGCAAAAGGTTTCATTTGACTTGGAAAAGGTTTCATTTGGTTTGGAAAAGGTTTCATTTGACTTGCAAAAGGTTTCATTTGATATGGAAAAGGTTTCATTTGGTTTGGAAAAGGTTTCATTTGACTTGCAAAAGGTTTCATTTGACTTGGAAAAGGTTTCATTTGGCTTGGAAATGCTATATTACCCAACTACTCCCCCGCTCCTCCACTCGAGTTTGGACGAAATCGCTTCAATTATCATTAGACTATAAGAAATCAATGCTGTAGGAAATTCGTATTTGCGCACGCACGTTATTAATCCGTTTGCTAGAAAGTTAGTAGGGGACCCTCTAGGAGCTAAACCGCACTACCACTGAGAATTTCATCAAAATCAGACAAAACCTTAGTATAGCACGGAAACTGAAAAAAATCAGGAAGCTTCAAAAAAAAAAAAAGTGGAAATTTTAATTTTTTAGGGTGAAGATGTGTTCAACTTCTTGCAGGGACACAAATTTTTCCTACTTTCGGTAGTGACAGAGCAAAAAATCAGAAGTAATTACAGCGGAAGAATGAAAATCAAAATTTCAAATTTACAAGTACAAAAACGAGTTTGACCTCAGCTCAGCACTGTAAATGATTGTTTGATGCCTGAAGGGTCTATCAGTTTTGGTTACAGGCCAAAAAGGGGGCCAGAATTTGCCCTTTTTCTGAGAATCTCCCAGCTTGAAAAGTAAAAAATAATAAATTAATAATAATGATAAATAAATAAATAAATTTCCCGAAAATTCTTGAGAGTGTGATATGGCTTGTTACATTTGTTGTATAATGCTAGGTTGGAATTGGTGCACACCATTTTTGAGTGTGGGGAACAATAACACCTGGACACCAATTGAGATGAGCGGCAACGGGGCCATGATGCGTTTGGTGGCGCAATTTGGCGGTATTTTATGTTTTAGACGTTTTCCAGTAACTGGGACTAATGTTGTCCCAGCCGTAATTTCTAAATTTTTCCAGACTGGGACAGCTTATATCCCGTCCCGTGAAAGGGTCAAATCTCTTCGTGTAGTACTTCGAATTCTTCGTTCTCTCATTCGCCGTCCACGTAGGACTGCGCTAAAGGTTATACCAAGATAGAAAGACCTGCAGACTTGCACAACCCCAACACACGCAGCGTGAACCCCAACTTACTACCGATTCACGATTGATGATTAATACTCGTAGAGCGATGACTTTTGACTTTTCAGCTTTAAAAATATATATTACAAGGCGACTCGCGGTCGAGGCCGCGTATATACGAAAAATCGGCTGATCACAATTTCGTAGAGTTGTAAGGAGGGCCGTGAACGCCTCCCAAGGCTCTGCCTATTATGCCGAGTGAAGACTGGGCCTTCCAAATAACCTTCCATCCAACCCTACAAAGAGTATAATTTCCTTCATATGGGATCACGTAAAGGCAAAAGGATCTCGATGGTCACGTCGACTGACCTACTGGCCTCAGGAAATTAGCGGTTGTCTCTGAGGTTGTTTGAACTGTTTCGTTGAATATGATGATAACAATTACGAATGACCGTTGGAGTATGAAAAGTGATACCAAGTCAGGTGTAGCAGTCAATCATGCAGCATGACCTCTGGGGCGAATTTTCAAAGGTCGGTACTGCTGAATTGTAAACTCTTGTTAATTTTGTACCTTAGTGCAACACCGTACTATCTAAAAAAACACCATTCTGAGAAAATCGCGCTTGAAGTTTTGATAAAAAATGTGACCTTACCGTGTGCGGCTGTCCAAAGTTCTGCAGACAAAGTAACTACTGCAAATAAATTACCATTAATCAATGTTTCTAAGACATTTTTGTCATGATTTTTTGACCCTCATTTTCCCGGGAAAACTTGACATAGGTAGTATTTTGTTGCTCTCTGCACATTGAGGGATATCTGACTTAGTATACAACTGAAATATTTGAAAAACTATTGTTTTGTGGAAAATCTCGTCGAAAACTATTGCAGGAACTAAACGTAACATTGACTTTATCAACACACAAAAAAATCATTTTTCAATTGTGAAAACTCAAGAACAGAGAAAAAAAAGTTCCATTCATGCAGCATGATCGTATGAGCGAATTTTCGTAAATTATCGTATTGTATAATGTTGAATTGTTTTGAAATTTGAGCTTTTTGAGTGCAAGGAAATCGTTAACCATTAATTTTATGGCAAAAAACGTATTCTAAATAATAACCTGCTATTCAAATAGAGGTTCTGAATTTTTAGCTTTTTTAGCAGTTTTTATCGATTTTTTAGCAAATTTTGATGAATTTTAAGTACATTTTTCAGCATAATTGTGTACATAAATTTTTGAATGTTCTATTTTATAGTTAATAAACTTTATTTGAGTAATATTCTACCAAAAAATATAAATTGAACGATTTTTAGCCGTTTTTAGCCATTTTTAGAGATTTTTTTTAGTACATTTTTTGAAATTTGACCAATTTAATGTGCTCAAAAAGTGTTGTCCAATGAACTCATCCTTTCTTTTGAAATGCTTGATTTTTTGGCGAAAGAACGAAGTTTTTATCTCAATTCTATCGAGAGTTATCGTCTGGAATGACACACACACACACACACACACACACACACACACACACACAAACACACACACACACACACACACACACACACATATATATATATATATATATATATATATATATATATATATATATATATACATATTAAAAAGACCAGTCATGCAGCATGACCCCATGAGCGAATTTTTGAAGATATTTCATGCAAATATTACCGATTTTTACAACTAGCGAACGGCATTATTTAGATTTTTGACTGATTTTTCAACTTTGAAATTTTTGAAAACTTGATACATATTCTTATAAGAAATTTTACGCTGATTCCGAATATACCACATGTTAGTATGCTGAAAAAATTATTTCGCACAACAAATCGCAAAAAACAGGCTATTTTGAAATTTTTGACTACATTTTTGAAAATTTCAACCCGAAGATGTAATCCGATCATGCTGGCCAACGAACTTGAACTTTCCTTCGTTTTGTGTCCTTAACATTTTAAAATTTGTTTGAAGTTTCTAGCACAATTCTACGGACAGTTATCGTCTGGAATGACACATACATACATATATATATACATATATACATATATACATACATACATTAAAAAATGCGTTAAACTCCAGAATATGATTCAGAATAGCCTGAAACGGATTTCTGCATAAAATTTTTTTCAAAAATTCACATTCTACTAATTTTGAGGTGAGATCAATAGCTTAATTTTCTTCAAAAATTCGCTAAAAGCGTTAAAATCCAGGAATCATTTCAGAATGCCTCAAAAGAAATTTCGATGAAAAATTTTTTGGAAAATATTTATTTTAAAATTTTTGGAGCCATTGCAATAGCTTCATTTTCTAAGAAAATTGGCTAACAGAAAATTCAAGTTCGATAAACATATTTTATTGAGTGAAAGAAACAATCTTCATCTTCTCCATCTGTTCTGTAATTGTCTGCCGCTTCCTCGTCCTCCCCAATCTTCTGGTAGAAATCATGACAGCTGTCATCTTTGAATTTCAGGAGATTCAACAAATCTTTATTTTTCTTGAAAGACAAAGGAATGGAGTGTCCATGGAATGGGAGGTTCCAATTTTCCTGATGAAGACCGTAGTTTTGACCGCAGAAGGTCTAACCCCTTAAATTGTTCGTAGTCCTCGAACGAGTAGGTATTTGAAATACAGTGATCCAGGACTGTTTTTCCTGCAGTGAAGCCATTTGATCTTCAACCATTCAACCTTGTCTCCGTGAGAATCTCCTTTCCGATGAATGAGATAATTTGAGATAGGTCTTTGAAATTGAAAAATGTATTTTGGGGCATCTCGATCATATTTGAGGGATTGCTTCGAGATACCGACCGTAACAAATGGCCCAGTCCCGTGGTACTTCAATTTTCATGTTTGTAATCTTCTTTTCTTTTTCTATTGCCGCATGAATGGTGTCAGCTTCCGTATGAGCCCTGGTTCCAAAAACTTGTGGTTTATCACTTCGACAGCATTGTTGTTATTAATCAGAAAATGAAGGAACATAACTGCCACAATAATATTAACTAATTATCAAAGCAAATGAATCTGTTGCAATGGGTCAACAAACGTAGGCTTCTTTTTTGAAAAATTATGGCTTCCATTGGGTATAGAAGAATAAAAGAGAATATAATTTATTTACATATTAATATATGAACAGTACAGGTACGAAAATTGAGGTCAGCACAATTCAGATAATTTTTTAAACACTGATTGCAGGACTATAACTGAAGAGGAGCCAAGCAAAACCCCACAAGTCACAACAAAAATTTTTTTTTGTCAGCATTGGTTTCTTGTTCTTTGTGATCAGCTGTACCATTTTCTTCCATCAATGTCTTCTTGTTTAGCTATCTGTGAAGTTCGGATACCTGAATGTTTATTAGTGAATTTTTATATTATTTCAAGTGATCATCCATGTTAATCGAAATGGGTGATAGTGAAATGGATGGTACAGTGAGAGACGGTAATCAAGTTACGAGGGGAAAGGCAAAAACCAGTAGTTCGCGTGAAATTGCTAAAAAAGTAAGACATTCATATCCATCTGGTTCAAACGTATTCATACCATGTAAGCACAACAGAAAAGCTTACCAGTGCTTCAAAATTCGGCCAAGGGATGCTGTAAATTTCCGCCAGAATATCTATGGATCGTGAAATAAGATACTCCAGGATCAAGTGGCCAGCAAGCAGATACATACAATACTTTTTTTTTTTTTTTTTTTTTTTTGTTTGCTAGGTATCACTACCTACCTATTTTTGCTACCTATTCACAATTATTTGTTTTAATTTTTCCTTTCACGTCTGACTTATTCAAGTTTTATATTCACGCATTAACTCAAATTGAATTGTATTCCTTAGTAGTTGAAAAATTTTGTTCAGCATAAAACGTTTAAAATGGCATACTATCTTTAGCCTAGTTGATATTTTTCCTCTGAATGAGGAAGACCAAAACCCTTAAGTCCTCCATATGTTTTCACCAAAACCCCACAATTAAGAAAACATCAATCACAATCCCACATCTCCCAACTAAAATTAGGATTTTTTTAACTTTAATGGCAGTATGATTTGAATCGAGTATACTACTTAGTTTACCTGTATGTCTCCTACAAGACATTGAAGTAAAAATACGCAAGTTTTTAGCTGTAGAACAATATGAAACAGTTTTGACATTTTCATGTCTTTGCCCTGGCACATTGCACAAAAAACTGTCACGTAACGTTACGGTTGGTTTTCTGATGATTTCCGCTTACAACCGAGTCGTTGCTAGGGAAATGGTACTTCGTCGTTTTTCATCCCACAAAATTCGTTGACCATTCGTTCGAAAGCTCTTGATTTATCCAACCATATTATGTTAACTACTGCGAAGTGCTTGGCCAACAAGCTGAGTTATGAGCATGGTTATATGAATAATTGTTTACACACAGGTGATCATTCTCAATTATTGATATTGTGACATGATTGCAACCGCTTGTTAATTTCTGATGATTTCATTGAGAAAATATACATGAAAATGTCCCAATGTGTTGCAGACTCGTATGCAAGCATTTAAGTTCCTCAGACTGAGAAGAGATTTATAATAATTTATAATTTTCTTCGAGTTTTGTACCTTATGACGTTAAAAAGGTCGAAACTCTCCTTAGAGTCACTTTAAACTCAAAAATTAGGACTTCGTTGGAAAGAACGTTAAATTTCATATCTACCTGATACCAAACCAATGTTTTTTGAGCCGTCTTTATACGTAAAAAAAGAGGCTGAAAATAATTTTGAAATTTTATGTAACGTCCGGAACGAAATTAAAGATGTTTTTTCACGTTCAACCGAGTAATTGAGTAGTTGCTATAGATTGTGTCACAATTTCAGTGTTTTTCACGTACAACCCAGCCGTTGTTAGGGGAATGAAACTTCCGCAGTTTTCATCGCACAAAAATCGTTCGCCACTCGTTGGAAAGCGCTTGATTTATGTGATAAATGTTCACATTTCAAGCTACCAATTTCCCTCTCCTTACGTACCTGGCTACATTCCAAAACTAAGTTGATTCAGGCTAAGAATTGCATAGCAAATTATCCTCGTTTTCTACGCAGTAGAAAAGATAAAAGATCCGGCGAGGCGCGAAGCGCCGAGTATATATATATATATATATATATATATATATATATATATATATATATATATATATATATATATATATATATATATATATATATAGTTACGTACGCATATTATGCTGACACCATGCACATTTTATGCGCACTCAACGGAACCCATGCCCCACTCTCATCGGAGGTTCCCTCCAACGCTCGCTTCACGAGCCAGTTCGTCTTTAGTTCCCGTAGCGCGTAGTTCGGCCTGTTGCTCCATTTTACTCTCATATTTTGTGTGTAACAATAAATAAGTTCTTTTTAAAAAGTGGTTTCTCGAAGATCAACCCTTAACTGGCTTAGTCGGTACTGGACGTTTTCCTGACAAAGTTTCTGAAGTACTCGAGAAGCGGACGGAAAAAGAACCTCAGGAAGAGAACCACATTTTTTTTTGAACTTCGAAGCAACAAGAAGACCGTTCACCGCACCGCGAGGGCATATCGCAAAGAGCACGCCGATTTCGCTAGAGGTCTGAGATCGCAAGGGCATATTGTGATCACAGCCAATCAAGAAATCGACATCACGAAGCTGCAACTCCGCGAGGGCATATCGCGACCGAGACCTGCCGCCAAGTGAAGCTCCGGGAACTAGACAACTCCGGGAGGATCTCTACCTATGAACCAGTTCCAGCTCGGATCACTCATGGCTCTGGTATTGTGAGTAAAACTCATCATCCTCTCGTGACTTAAGACCAGGCAACCCCTTAGGCCTGTAGCCGTAAGAAATTGAAATAAGAATTGAAACCAGAAATAAGAAATATTGAAACAAGAATTTTATTGAATTGAGTAAAAGTATATTAACTGAAAGAAATATTGAATTGAAAATTGAATTGAAACCTATTGAAAATAATAGTATTATTTAGAAGTGTCTTTCTTAAAATTTCGTAACGAAGCCTCGAAAACTTCAAAAGAAAGATTTAATTTAAATTAAGCTTACTATCATAAGTTCTTATTGTTGTATCTTTCTTAAAAATTCGTAACGAAGCCTCGAAAACTTCAAAAGAAAGATCCAACGTAAATCAAGTTTACTATTATAATTAAAATTTGAACACTCATTTTATTTCACTGCACGTATTAATTTCCTTTTTTGTGCACGTTAGAGTAAGCATCATTTTATTTCACTGTACGTATTGATTTCTTTTGTTTTGTGCACGTTAGAGTAAGCATTGTTACACAAATTTACATACTTCACAACACACACTCTCCTACTCGACCCCAATTGTAAACTGTAAACGTTGTAACCAAATCTCTCCAAAATTCCCAAGTCAAAACCTAACAAATCGCCGTCTTTAGGGGGTATATTCCGTTACAACCTAAGACCCAGAATGGACCGACATCCTGTAGCCGAAATGTTGCAGAGAGCATTAGAATCGGTTCCAGAAGGCGATGAAAATAACCAGGGGTATGGGAATCCGCAGTTTCCCCAAAACCCCGATCCAAATTTCAATGACCACCAAAATCCACTACAACCGAATCCAGCTCCATTGTTACCTAATCCACCAAACCCAAATCCGAATCCTGTACCAGGACCTAGAAGAGACAATGATTACAATACTCTCCGGCCCGAATATTTAAAAATGATACCAGACTTCAATGGCGAAAAATTACTGCTAAACACCTTTATTAAAAATTGCGATAGCATTTACAACCAATTTCACGATCAGAATAACCCCAATTGTTTCCAAAATACATTCTTGTTAAATTCAATAACGGCAAAAATTAAGGGCGAGGCAGCAAATAGGATTTTTGCAAACAACATTACTTCCTACCCTCAGTTGAGAAGAGCCCTTCTGGCATCATATTCGGACAAACGAGACATTTATAGGCTAGTCCAAGAGCTTTGCTATATGACACAAAAACCGGGGGAAGATGTATTCAAATATTACGACCGAGTAATAGAAATGTTAAATTGCCAGATTGCCTATTTACAGAACCAAATGGCAAATTTATCTCCTTATTTAACACCCTTTGTGCAAACCCTGGCGCTTCGCACCTTCCTTTCAGGGTTGCACGAACCCTTAGGCAGCCTTTTGCGGACGAAATCTCCGCGAACGTTAGACGCGGCAATGGTGATGATCACCAATGATTTCAATCTTCAACGTCAAAATAATTCTGTGACGAGACAAATTCAAAACCCCAACCAAAGGCCTCCTCCGCGTCCGCAAGATACGTTCCAAGACTTATTGGGCATACTTAGACGCGTTAATGCGGCGCAAGGACAAACATTCCAACCACGGCCGCCGCATCAACACTTCCCGTACCGTCCTCCTTATCACAATTATTCGCCACGACCAGGTCAGCAGGTGGCCACTGCATCTCGTCCGCCCACGCAAGGTCAGACGAGATATCAGGGCCCGAACGCTCAACAAAATTACTTTAGATGGAGGGAAATTTCTGACCATTATAGACACCTTCTCGAAGTATGCTCAAGCATACTTACTGTCCTCAGGAAATACCCTGGAAGTCGTTAAAACCCTAGTTAAATTCTTCGCACACCACGGCACACCTAAAATGATCACGTTCGACAACGCAGCGGAATTTAATTCAAACCTAGTCAAAGAATGGCTAGCCTTACATAAGATCGATATCCACTTCATTAGCTCCCAACATCCGAATTCTAATGGACCAATCGAAAGGTTCCATTCCACACTGGTGGAACACCTCAGAATACTCAATAACAGAGAGGAATTTTCCACAGATTCAGTAAAAACCAAAGTCGATTACGCCCTAATCGCCTACAATAATTCCATTCATTCCGTAACGAAGTTTACCCCTTTTGAAATTGTATACGGCCACATTGATAGTGATACTCTCCTTAAACTTAATCTTGAAGAGAGAGTAATTATGTTGAACGACACAAGGACAAGATGAATGTTCTATACTCGGAAATTCATGATAGGAGTTCGCACGTTAAAGAAAATGTGATAACTCAACGAAATCAAAACCGCGAAGAAATTCCTGAAATCCCTTCAGAAGTTTATGTCAAAAACAAACAATTTCAGAGGAAAACAAAAAATAAATACAACAAAGAGGAAGTAGCCACGATTGACAGAGACCGGAAGACCGCTAAAATAATCCCCAGACATCATAACACCCAGGATAAAATCCACGTGTCGAACATTAAACGCCCACGTAAAAGACCTAAAACACCTGACAAAGATAACGACGAGACTGATAAAAATCGACAAACGGACATTTCTCCTGTTCCAGGACCCTCGTCGTCATCCTGACGATCGGAACGGACGCACTAGAAATACGAAATTTGACGTCGAACCCTGGACTGCTCCCGATTAAACTAAAACCCGCCAAGCTAGTCGAAGGCTACCATACGTTGACCCACTATTACGACCTGTCTAACGTTGTGGACCATGTAAGGAAAATACAAACTGACTATGAAACAACTATTAAAACATTACGAAACTCAACAGAATCAGTACTATACGGACGAACCGAGATGCTCACCAGATCCATTAATTACACCCTTGAATTGATCAACCGAAAGCTAAACAACATTATTATTAGAAACCCCCAATCTCGAACCAAAAGAGGCTTAGTGAATGGCTTAGGGTCAATAATAAAATTCATAACAGGAAATCTAGATTCTGAAGACCAAGCGAAGTACGATAGGATAACGCACCATTTGCAAAGCAATCAGGAAGAGCTACAACTCCAGATAAAATCCCAGTATTCAATCAACCGCGCCATAATGGAAAATTTTAATAAAACCATAGAGACAATTGCATTCAACAATAAACAAATTATGAGGGAATTTGCCCGCTTTAAGTCAATAAAATATGATCAAGCGCAAGTTGGACCCGCCAACGATATCCTCGAACACTACCAAATCCTTCTGAATTTAGTCATTAATACTATACAAGATATAGAAAATTCAATCACATTCTGTAAGAGAGGTGAACTTCATCCCAGTATAATCGATTCCCCGTCATTGATAGAAGAACTGAATAAACTAACAGTCTTTTATCAAAATAGATTTCTAAATTTTCAGGGTGAAAATATATTTGAAATCCAGTCGTTTATCAGGGTACAGTGTTTCATTAGTACCGAAGAAATTATTTATTTCTTAGACATACCCTTAGTGAACGGAAAGGATTACGACTTCTATCATTTGGAACCGGTACCTACTCGAGTAGATTCCGAATACGTCACAATCATCCCCTCAGTTAAATATTTTTTGAAATCCAAACAAGACTCAGAAATAATCCCGCTTAGAGAATCATGTAAATTAAACCATATTTACCTTTGTCCTAATCACCTGAGAGCAGAAGCTAAAACACCATGTGAAATTGGTATCCTATCTACTGGTACTGTTCAATTTTGCAAATATCTTAAACTAAATATCCCAGAAAACTACGTGTCCCTCTTGACCGAATTAAATCAGTACCTTCTTGTTTTTCCTGAAGGAGATCAAATAGAAATAATTGACCCAACTGGAACCGAGATTCGCCGACTGAAAGGCATTTACTTAATAAGCCCTAGCAAAAGCCACATAAAATTCAAAAACCATACCTTATTCGCGGCGCAGAAAGAAATTGTTGGTCAACCTTTAATCATGGAAAATCTGAATTTCAAGTTAGACCCTAATCAAAAACCTGAGTTCGAAATCCAACTCCAGGATCTTGATCTTCACCTTATCCAACCCCATGCAACCATACCTATACCTCATATCGAGTTAAGAACTATCGTAACCCCCAGCCTATGGACCGTGTTGCTATTATACGCTTTCATAATAACTTGCATCGGTTACAATGTTTATCGTATACTCAAAATTAGACGAAGTGTAAGGCTCCATCCGGATACCCAGAACGCCTGAACTTAGCCCACTTTTCCTGCATAGGAAATATGTAGCACACCTTTTATTAGGTATATTCCCTATTGCTACACTATGATCTTATGTGTATTGTATTTTGATATGATTATTATAACCAGGTTCTTACTTATGTATTATATTTCATCTTACACACATTATTGTATAATAACCCCTGTTTGTTGTTAGGTTTTCCTACGGACTATTGACACAATGTTATTAATTAAAACAACACGTATTTCTCGTATGATATTTCAGACTGATAATAATTGTAAAGGAAACTTTCGATCAATTTTAACTAAACTTTCAACTTTTAAATTTTAAACTTTTAACTTTAAACTTTCAATTTTTTCGAATTTTAAATTTTCTCAAAACTTGCCCGAAAGTTTCCTCTGGGGATGGAGGAGTTACGTACGCATATTATGCTGACACCATGCACATTTTATGCGTACTCAACGGAACCCATGCCCCACTCTCATCGGAGGTTCCCTCCAACGCTCGCTTCACGAGCCAGTTCGTCTTTAGTTCCCGTAGCGCGTAGTTCGGCCTGTTGCTCCATTTTACTCTCATATTTTGTGTGTAACAATAAATAAGTTCTTTTTAAAAAGTGGTTTCTCGAAGATCAACCCTTAACTTATATATATATATATATATATATATATATATATATATATATATATATATATATATATATATATATATATATATATATATATATATATATATAATTTTCGTCTCTAAAATTATATATATATATATATATATATATATATATATATATATATATATATATATATAATTTTCGTCTCTAAAATCAAAATTTTTCCTTAATAAATTCTGAAACATTTGATTTGACGGACTAGTGGGGTTTTGCATGCCTCATCCTCAATTATCTAACGGCAGGCGAATGGCAGACCCGTATCGCTAGTGAGTGAGACAGTTGCCATCGTCTCATGCCTTACATTTGCAATTTCGTGAGGCATTTTGTGAAACATAACTATCAATGCTGCACCTTCTTCAGCATCTTCTTCAACAAATGCGCTTTGAGGCATTCACGCTGGCACAATAATAGGCTCAAAACCCAAACCTAAAATATTGAGTTTCATATTTAAAAAAAAAAATCCAATATAAATAGATATGAATACCTACTTATCTCAAACATAATAAGGAAAATGTTTAATCCTTCTATCCTTCCATCAAAAAGGCCCTGATGATTGCGGTAACGTTACCATGCATGACCTGCTCGGTGGAAAGAACTTTCAGCACCCTGAGGCGAGTAAAAACATGGACACGGTCCACAATAGGGGAGGATAGGCTGAATGGTATGTGTATGCTCAGCCTCCACCGAGATTTGGTGAAATCAAAGAAGGCAACCATTGTAGAAGAGGTTGTTGATCAATTTGCCAGCAACCCCAGAAGACTGATGCTGTCTTAAAAATTGTCCATTGCTGTTTTGTAGTACCTATGTTGTACAATGAAATAATGTAAAATATATAAATAAAGATATGTCATGAAAATTATTCCTCGGAATTCAGACTTTGTACCCCTCGTTTGCTATAATAGGTATCTACGCCCATGACTACAAGACATTTTCCACTGTTAATCTGTTTTTGCTGTTTTCTACCATTGCGTTTCTCCAGACAAGAGTCTTTTCGTCTCGACATAGTACTCCTCACTTTTTTGAAAAGCCTGACCTTAATTTATTTCGAATCCACTCATTCCAAAAAGTCTAATAGGTAGAGACGCCTATTCTAAAGAAATAATATGATAACCTATGTACTTAGTTGGTTTTTAGAACTCCAGGCAAAAGACCGCAATTTATAGACAAAAAAGCCACAGTTCCTTTGAGCCTGACGGCTAAAATTAAAAAACATGAATATGCTTTAGCCGTACACGACTCACTCCTCGTCGATTCTCTGAACCCGAACCCCCATCGGCCTCTGAACTCTGTTTATCATTCTGCCATCAATCCTAAAACATGGAATCATGTTTTAGCTCCTCGCTCTCACTTTATTATAGAAATGATCACGACCATTGAGCTCTTGTGAGATGATGATCTCCTAATAGAAACTCGCGAGTAAACATTCACTTTATTATAGAAATGATCACGACGATTGAGCTCTTGTGAGATGATGATCTCCTAATAGAAACTCGCGAGTAAACATTCACTTTATTATAGAAAGAGGCTAAAGAGGCTACATACGAAATTACAGCTTCCTATAGTGTAAAGCATAGAAATTACCTATTACAATAATTTAACCACCGCTTCACAAATCTAACCGTTCTCGCAATATTCGGATCACCTGCTATGAATCACATAATCGAAACACCAGCTCAATGAAATCATCAGAAATTAACAAGCGGTTGCAATCATGTTCACAATATCAATAATTGAGAATGATCACCTGTGTGTAAACAATTATTCATATAACCATGCTCATAACTCAGCTTGTTGGCCACGCACTTCGCAGTAGTTAATATAGTATGGTTGGATAAATCGAGAGCTTTCGAACGAATGGTCAACGAATTTTGTGTTTACTCGGTTGTAAGCGGAAATCATCACAATTATTGGCGCTACTTTCGTTGCACTCTCGTGGGACATTTTTCGGTAGTTAGGTCAAGGCTAAAGCATATTCATGCTAAAACAGATTGTTATGTTGTAATAAGTGAAATAATGCATTCACAAGTTTGAAAGCATTCTTTTAGCAAGTTGTTTTTAGCTACCTACCTACCTTTGTTGATGAAAAAAAAAAAAAAAAATAGCCAATATATCGATTTTTTTAATTACTAAAACGGTATATTTTTCCCGATATAACCATCCTTAGAGGGGAAATGGCGGGGTGTTTTTCCGAGATATCATAAATTTTGATGTATCAATTAATTTTATTACTAAATATACAACATATATATTATACTTTATTTTTTTCTGCATATAAATTTAATACTTATCCCCATGGGCGCCGACTTGTCCAAAACTTTGGTGGGGCTTGGAACCCCCGGGGGGGGGTATGGAATTTGACGAATTTCATGCTAAAAGTAGCCATTTTTGGGCCCTTTTGGATGCTTAAAAAGAACACTATTCTATCCTGAAAGTAAAGTAAATTTGCTAAACAGCTTCTTTTAGCGAATTTTTGAAGAAAATTAAGCTATTGCTCTCGCCTCAAAATTTGTAGAATGTGAATTTTTGAAAAAAATTTATGCAGAAATCCGTTTCAGGCTATTCTGAATCATATTCTGAAGTTTAACGCATTTTTTTATGTATGTATGTATGTATGTATGTATGTATGTATGTATATATGTATGTATGTATGTATTTATGTATGTATGTGTCATTCCAGACGATAACTGTCCGTAGAATTGTGCTAGAAACTTCAAACAAATTTTAAAATGTTAAGGACACAAAACGAAAGTTCAAGTTCGTTGGCCAGCATGATCGGATTACATCTTCGGGTTGAAATTTTCAAAAATGTAGTCAAAAATTTCAAAATAGCCTGTTTTTTGCGATTTGTTGTGCGAAATAATTTTTTCAGCATACTAACATGTGGTATATTTGGAATCAGCGTAAAATTTCCTATAAGAATATGTATCAAGATTTCAAAAATTTCAAAGTTGAAAAATCAGTCAAAAATCGAAATTTTGTCTATCAAAATCATAAACTAAAATTTCTCTACACGATCAATAGCGACTGAAATGTCGAAGATTTCTTAAAAAATTCGCTCATGGGGTCATGCTGCATGACTGGACTTTTTTAATTTGTGATGAGTAATAAAGAACGTTAATAAATCAAAACGGGGTATAAAATTCAATGATACACCAAACAATGAGTACAATGAATAAATGAAACACCAAAGTATCATGGTCTAAAAAATTTATTTATAATTAATATAACTTCTACTTTAATGTATGACAAAATAAGAGTGAAAAGTACGTAAAACAATTTTGACTAAACTTAAGATTCTTTAGCTAATTACAAAAAATTAATGTTTTGTTTAAAAAGAACTAAATGTTGGCCTAATTAGGATGAAGGCACATAAAAAACATTCAAGTAGCCTAACACTATATTTTATGAAAGGAAAAAACCGTAATTAACAAAGATAATAATATATTTAACTTAGAAATAAATTTAAATAAATGAATCACGTTCATATAAGTAACGTTCTGAAGGTGTATATTAAAGTTAAATATTTCTGAAGTATGAGAGTTAGAAGGTTAAAAAATTTTGATTAAACTTCAGATTTTTTTTAGCTACCTAATTACCGTACATTAACATTTAAATTAAATATTTCTGACATATGAAAAAAATACATTAAGAAACTATAACAAAAGCAGCAAGCTTAGTTAAATTGTTGCTAAAACAAAGCAATACTTGCTTTTCTAATATTATTTTTATTAACAAACTCGTTAACGAGGGGCCTCATCCGTCGCCACCCCGCCAAGCTTCCCCTCATAAACAAACAGCAAGGGCAAGGGCCACATTGCTGCCTACTCTGGGGATGTGTAGAGTTATACCATTAAAATTTTAAGATTTTCAGTAAGAAAAATATTGGTGGGACACAGCCCCACCACTCTCATTATTGGTGGGGCACAGCCCCACACTCTCATTATTGGTGGGGCCCGGGCCCCACCATCTCTTATGAAGTCGGCGCCCATGCTTATCCCTGAAGAGGGTTAGGTTAAAGTTGAACGTTAGTTAGTAATCTTAGGGCCGCTTTATCAATAGCTGGTTAGCACGATTTAGAGGACTGATTAGGAATGATCAAGCGGTTACAAACGAAGTTGCCTTTATCAACCGCCGGTTAAACCCTAAGTGATGACTAAGTTTAGTCAACGCTCCGAGGCTCGGTTATGCAATAATCACTCGACTAATATTTTACCTGTCTCTATTCCAAAAGTTGGTTCTGCTTACGCAAACTACATGTGTTTTTTGATTTTATTTGTTTATTTTTAATTTTACTTTACTAAGTTTTTTTACTTTTTTCAATTTCCAATTTTGGTGAGCTCGAGACCAACCTCAGGTTGGAAAGAAAGAATTATTGTTCTCGAGATAATACCCCCCCCCCCCCCTCCCAAGATTAGAGGGAGAATGGTCAATTTCAAAGGTTTATTATTGAAAATAAAACACCAAAACGAGGCTTGTTGCTTGCCAGGTGTTTCAATTAAAGCTTCATATGTCATAAATATCTCTTCAATCCACATTTCGAACGAACCAGTACATTCCAGTAGGTTCTCAAGCAGTACCTGAGTTTGGGACTGTATCGCATTAGCAAACTCCTTACAAGTTGAGAAACTTGGAGTGATTGGTTTGAAGAGCGCCTTTCCCTATTGATTAGGAGTACTTATTGAGTACGTTAAACGATCATCGATCTATTATGTAAACTGCGTACCGCTCATGTAAACACACCAACACGAAACACAGCCAACGCGAAAAATAGAATGATGAGCAAGATAAACGTCTATTTACATCGATATTGTTGATAACTGAGAGATAACGCCCATGAATAATCGATTAACGTAACTTCGATATGATTTTCTGGGTCTAGGGACAGCACACGGGCGCTCAACCTCTTAGTCAGCACTTAGAGTTAGTCAACAGTTCCTCTCTAAATGATAAAGGTGTCTGCTGCTCTAATCACTGACTAGCCCTAACAGCTGACTTACTAGTGAGGGATTTAGTCAGGGAATTGATAAAGCGGCCCTTAGGATATCGTCACCGAAATCCCAACATGACATAATTGCAAATTTCAATTTTTTTTTTATTGTTGTTCTATAAGTTGAATTTCCCTCCGAATCGATTGGTGGCATCAATTTTCCACTATGAGCGCTAGTTTCGCCAATATTGACAGGTTGACCAACATGGCATAAAAAATTATGGAATCCAACATGACACGATTGCAGAGTTTCTACAGTAAAAGCATGGCCGACGAGAGCTCTGACGAAAGCATGCTGAGTTTTCCCTTTATTTCAGCTGTTATTTGGTGTTTTCCTGTCAAATTTCTTCTATAGCTACATAATTGGACACTTTCTTAGTGATAATGATTTATTTTTCTTTGCTCCAGAATGTCAGAATTGATAGAATACGCCAAGAAAAAAAACACATTCAATAATGCTATGTTGTTTTGTGGAGTGTTTGTAATTATGTCAAGTTGTGCAGGCTCAGCCACGTTGATACTTGATGTGGTAGCGTGGCTTTTAAGAATTTCGCCTTTTAAATATTTTAGCGTAGAAGACTTATGATTCAAGTTAATTTTCCTAGTCCTTATTTGGAGCCAAGAGTCGGGCTCAATTACCTACTATTTTGTTTTCATTGAAAAGAAAAGGCTGAGATTACGTAATTTATTTTGTTTATTGAATAATAATTATTATTAGTTCTTAACTATTAGGAAAAAATGTGTCTTTAAGAATGAAACTACTGATTCCTTCCACACGGACTAAGGCTGTATTTTATTGCATTTAAGATAAAGTAAAACTGAAATCTTGTCATTATAATTTATTAATATCTTGTCATTTGTTGGAGTCAAGAGTTGGGCTCAAATAGTACTACTTTTAACAGAGAATGTGTTTTAGCCATGGACTAACTAGGCAAAAAAGCTAACGAAATCTGAAACGAAATGTGGGACGAAATCTGTGACGACAACATTCTGATGATTTCCGCTTACAACCGAGTCGTTGCTAGGGAAATGGTACTTCGTCGTTTTTCATCCCCCGAAATTCGTTGACCATTCGTTCGAAAGCTCTCGATTTATCCAACCATATTATGTTAACTACTGCGAAGTGCGTGGCCAACAAGCTGAGTTATGAGCATGGTTATTTGAATAATTGTGTACACTCAGGTGATCATTCTCAATAATTGATATTGTGAACATGATTGCAACCGTTTGTTAATTTCTGATGATTTCATTGAGCTGGTGTTTCGATGATTTGATTCATAGATTTGTGAAGCGGAGGTTAAATAAGCTAAGGATCGTGTAACCTGGTGTAACCTATGTAACCGAAGCTGAAATTTGGGAGGGAGGGGGATCGCCTGGGTGATCACTGATCAGCTGACTGAGCTCCAAAGGCATTTTCTCTCCTATTCAACGCAGGAAGCTGAAATTTGAGATGGATGCTCAAGGGAGGATGCTGAAGACGCCAGGGTGATCACTGATCAGCTGAGTGAACTCCGAAGCCATTTTCTTTCCTATTCAACGCAGGATGCTGAAATTTGAGAGGGAGGGTCAAGGGAGAATGCTGAAAACGCAATGGTAATCACTGATCAGCTGAGTGAGCTCCAAAGCCATTTTCTTTCCTATTCAATGCAGGAAGTTGAAACTTGAGAGGGAGGGTCAAGGGAGAATGCTGAAGACGCCTGGGTGATCACTGATCAGCTGAGTGAATTCCAAAGCCATGGAATGTGTTTTAGCCAGGGACTAACTAGCCAAAAAAGCTAACGAAATTTCGTAACAATATCTGTCACGACAACATGGACACCGATGATACTGAACTAAGGATCGTGTAACCTGGTGGAACCTATGCGATATTTTGTTATGACGCGGTTCATGAGTTATAAAAAAATATTTTAGGTTATTATCTCACTATTGGAAGTTAACCAATCTTCAACCTAAGATTGAATACGGGTTTATGTGAAACGCGTGAGCTAAAACACTGTAGTGGATTTAGATATGTTTTACTTGGCGTAGGTAGGCCAAGTCGGACATTTATATCCCGGTTATGCGGGTTGGTCTCCGGGTCATTCCCGCGAGGAATGCGGGCGGATCCGCCAAGGTCAACTGGTTTGGCGGACTGAAAGGGGAGATAGTTCGTGTCGCAGCCGCGTGGAGCGCTGGGCTCGCGTAGCAAGTGCTGGGTTCGATCAGTTTGGTACTGAGCCGTTTTGTAATATTCCGGCCTTAGATTTACATCTGAAAGGGGAATATGTTGAGCTTGGTTGAGGTACTGAAAAGTATCCTTTGCTTTTTGTGCATTTGGAGTGTATTTGACACTCGGATCGGCCGGGTAAGCCTGCGTCAAATATCGTGGGTATTCGGACAGCTTGGTCGAATCGTAATGATCGGCTTCAGAGCGAGTCTGAAAGGTTTCCTCGATCTTTTGTATAGGCGAGGCTTGTTCGAACGTTTCTCGAACGAATACGTCGGGCGAGAAGGCGATCCGGACGTGAGGGTCGCGCCTTGCGCTGTCGCTGGGTTCAGCGGATTCGCCGTGTGGCCGGTAGGGAGCACTACGTGGGCTACTCGGCCCGGCTTCGCCGTCGTCCTCCTCCCCTTGCAAGGGGAAGTAGGAAGGCCGACGTTCCATCGAAATGATCGAGTTTTAGCTCGTTTCGATGCCTCTATGTGTGAAAAATAGAGGGTTTTGGAGGTGGACTCGCTTGACAGAGCGTCTTTCCAATGCTCGGATGTCAGGGTCCTACCTCGTAGCCTTGAAAAAGGCTTCCTTAGACGGTAAATTAGAGCGGAGGAGCTGAGTAATTTACCGGCGTGCCCACAGCGGTCGGTTACGAGCTTAATGCTACGAAACCCGGGCGACACGGCTCGGAACGTCCCTCGGGCGTACGAGCTAAAGAGAATATCGATAGCTGTACCGGGTGGCGTCCTGACAGATGAACTACGTTGGGCAATGAGCAGGATGAATAATCACTGGACTCGTAGATGCCAATGCGAGATCTGTGTGGAGAGAAGGTCTGGCTTGTAGAAAGCAGTAGGAAGCCGTTCTTGAGATGACTTCGTAAGGCAGAAGGTTCGTCAGCGTAGAGCGTGTAGAATTCTTCGTACTTCAGAGTGTGTCGTCGTCGAGAGCGGAGAGTGGAATGAAATTCGGAGGGCTCCCAGCGGGGTATTTATAGGGAGGTGGCCGCCTCCTGCCGCCTCCTGGTTGGTCCGCTTAATTTCATAAATTCGACTGTGCAATCTCATTGGTTCGCACAGTGTTTTCTCAGTATCTGTGCATATGATAGCTGAGTTGGTCTTTCGAGGTGGTTTCCCTGCGTCCGTCGCTGTGACGGGGTCCCTGGGGGTGGCTGAACGACCTTGAGTTTTCCTGTTTGAGGTTTCTCATTCAAGGCGACTTGTTTCGAGATGTTTGTCGCATCTCTCTCGCCCAGTAAATGTTTGGGGAGGTCGCCTTGTGTGTTATTCTTTAATATTTCACTTTTGGGAGAGAATTTAGTATTTTCTCTCTGGTGAAATATTTTGTTTGACGGAGTTATAATTCGACGTCTTGTAAATATTTTTGTGTTGTATCTACCTCTTTTTGGTAGCCCTGAAAAGGGCTGTTGGCAAGAGGGGGTGGATTTCACCACAGGGGCCCTCCCAAGACGTCGTGTTAATAACGACGACGCCGGTTGGGGTGATTCGAGCGCCGTTACCCACCTCTCGTCGAATTTGGTAGAGGGGACGTGCCTTCTGGCAGATTTTCGGGGAGTTTTCTCCTTACTTTCTGTCTGATTTTGTGACACAGATTGTCCTTGTGATACAGCTTCTTCCGAGTGTAGAGTATAAGCTGGTTTGATTTGCTGTTTGGGAACTTTTTTAGTATGTTCGCCAATTTGCACTGTAACCGAAAACTTATCTCTTTTAACCACTTTGAATGGTCCCGTGTAAGGACATTGCAGAGAGGTGAGCTGTGTGGGCACTCTGATATAGACATGAGTACATGTATCCAAATTTTTGGGCATGTTTACGGCATATTTCGTATTATTATGTTTAATATGCGTAGGCCGGAAGAAAAGAGGTTCCGAAAGGTTCGTAGAAGTTACGAAAATGTCTCCTGGGAGTGGTACATCAATCCCGTAAACTTTTTGGAAAGGCGTAGTTTCGATCGCCGGGTCTACTGCCGTACGCATGGCGAGTAGAACTTTGGGAAGTGCGTCGAGCCAATTTTCGTTTTGAGCTTTGAGAGCCTCTTTCAAAGATCTATTTCTGCGTTCTACCATTCCGTTTGTTGATGGTTTGTATGGTAACGTGTGAGTATGTTTTACTCCGAGACGTTCCATAATGGAATTGAACAGATCTGATTCAAATTGAGTGCCCTGATCACTTGTGATGTATTTAGGTACGCCCTTTGAAGCTACCCAAATATTGATAAAGGCATTTGTGATTGTGGTTGTTTCGATGTTGTTAAGAGGGACTGCCTCTAGCCAACCCGTTGCTCTATCAACCATCATCAAAATGTAACGTTTCCCTCCTTTAGCTAAAGGTAAGGGTCCGGTAATATCAACGTGTACGTGTGAAAATTTGTTTGCCGTTTCCAATTCGGAGTAAGGGAGCTTCACGGAGCGCGTGATTTTTGCTCGTTGGCAAGTTTCGCACGCTCGGACCCAGTTTGCGACATCTGCACGGAGTCCGTGCCAAAAATATCGTTGTTTAACTTTATACACTGTAGAGTGTATACCTGGGTGTCCCAAATTGTGAATTTGGCTTATTATTTCTTCCCTTATTTCGTTTGGAATATAAGGTCTAGGGTGTCCTAGGTCTAGGTTACACCAAATTTCTCCTTGAGAGAATTCAACTCGTGTGAGTTTCGATTTGTCCTCCGCGGTAGGGGGAGAACGAATTTGTGAATTTGAAATGTGCAGTAGAAGATTGCATTCTATTGCAGCCGTAATTTTCGAAATTTCGGCTATGGGTGGACCCTCGTCCGTCTGGGTTGAAATCGATTTCGTTTGAATTTCAACCGGATCGAAGGGTCTGGAGAGTGCGTCGGCGACGACGTTGCTCTCTCCGGAAATATGACGAATGTCACTCGTCATTTGAGAGATGTATGTTAGCCATCTTAATCTCATTTTAGAAAAATGTGCATTCTTCTTAAGCATCGTGCCTAGCAGAGGCTTGTGATCCGAACAAATATGGAAAGATCTGCCGTCCAAGTCGTTGTGCCAGTGAATGCACGCTTGGTAAACGGCGAACATTTCCTTGTCGAACGATGCTTTGTTCTTCCATTGTTCTGGAATTTCTTTACTGAAAAATCCCAATGGTTGGTACGATTTCGAGCCATGTTTGTCTGTAATTTCTTGTTCTAGTGCCGCTCCGATGTGTGTGTCGGATGCGTCACAGACTAATCTCCACTCCGCCGTAGGGTGTGGGTGAGCAATGTTATGCAATGTTGCTTTGATCATTGCTTGCTTTAAGCTGTTGAAAGCTTTTTCTCTCTCTGATGTCCATTCGATAGGTGTTCTGTCATTTTTTTTGTTTGACTGAATGGAGTCATACAGAGGTTGTGCCGTGTGAGCGAATTTGCTTGAGCATGCTCGGTAGAAACCACACATACCTAGGAATCTGCGTAGACTTCGTACGTCTACTGGCCTAGGAAATTGTTCTATGGCTTCTATTTTATCTCGTTTAGGAATTATCCCTTCCTTCGAGATAGTGAAACCTAGGAAATCGACGGTAGGTTTTGAAAAAATGCATTTATCAAAACCTACTCGAAGTCCGTGTTCCCCTAGTTTGTCAAAAATTTGTCTGAGGTGGTTCATGTGTTCGTTATAATTTTTAGAAGCCACCAGGATGTCATCTAGGTATACAAATGCGAAATCAAATTTTCGCATAATGCTGTCCATGTGTCTTTGCCATGTTTGAGCCGCTCCGGCCAAACCCATGCTCATTTTCTTAAACTCATAAAGACCGAAAGGTGTAATAATCGCAGTTTTATGAGCGTCATCTGGGTGCATCGGAATATGATAATACGCTGATTTTAAATCTATTGTCGAATAGATTTGCGTATCATGTAAATTCGCTTGGAAAGAGCGAATGTGAGGAGGAGGGTAGGCGTCTTTCTTCGTTTTCGCGTTGAGGAAACGGTAGTCGCCGGTGATTCTCCATGACCCGTCTTTTTTTGGCACACAGTGTAACGGGGATGCCCATTCGGAATCCGATGGTGCAATTATGCCTTCTGAAAGCATTTCGTCAAAAGTACTTTTGACTTGAGCCCGTTTTTTCGCCTGCCATGGGTCTTGCTCGGAAGTGTACTGGTGTTCCTTCCGTGGTTATACGGTGGTAAACCCCGTTGTTTTTCCATTTACCATGAATTTTGCTCATTTTATCATTGTATTTGTTAATGATAGAGCGAATGTTTTCGTCCTCCGTGATTTGCACGTCCTCTGGTTGAGGGGTATTGTCACGATGAGGGATATTAGCTGCTATTTGTTCGTCAGTGAACTTTTTGTTCATGACTGCAGCTATTTTTTGATCGGCATAACACTTTATTTTATCTTTATAAATGTACTTGTGTTTGACCCGTATTCCGATATCCCAAGACTCGAGGAATGGAATACCTAGGATCGCTAGATCAACTTTCGTGATCATAAACTCGGTGGTCATGTCCCCGAGGCCGATGTTAATTGTTGTGTCAGCTCGCCCTAGTGTGTCTATAGGGGCTCCGTTAGCTGCTGTGAGCTTAACGTTGGACTTAAGAATTTTCAAGCCCAATTTTTTTGTGACATTGTGGGGCAGAATGTTCACTTCTGCTCCCGTGTCAATGAGAAATTCAGTGCCATTTAGTTTGCACTTGAAAAAGAGCCTTTTATACTCAGTAGACTGCCGGCGTATAGGCTCAGATACACTGGCAGTTATTCGTTTTCCGAATTCTCTGTGTCGGAAGTTGGAACGGTACTTTCTTGTACCGATCTTTGAGTATTTTCGGTAGAAACCCGGGTTTTAGGCTGGCTTATAGTCGCAGCCTTTCTGCTAGTTTTGGAAGCAGTGTTCGTCTTCCAAGTGCAGTGTTCTGGGTCTGCACATTTGCGAGTTTCGTTACCGAAACGTGCGTGGTTTCGACAGACATAGGCCGTCGGTTTGTGAGGCTTACTCTCCATTGGTTGAGGTTTGAACTCAGCTTGTTTCGAGAGGGCCTTTTTGAAACCAGTATTTATGGGTTTCGGAGTAGATTCTACTCCTCGTATGTTCAGAGAAGTATTCTCTGTTCTGTACGCGTGTAGCGTATCAGCTAGGTCGAGCCGGGAGGTCGTGGTAGGCTGAGCTGCGACCATACCTCGTGCTTCGATGGGAAGAGTCTCGATCCACTTTTGAGTGATTAGAGCTTCCGAAAAGTACCCAACAGCTTTCGAGTACATCTCGTGGTACTTGGTGCTGGGTTTTTTGGCGAGAGATGCGGGGTCCTCGAGTGCGAGGAGCCTGTCCTGTAAGGACAACCCATATTCTCGCTGGAGGCGCTGTTTGGCCTCTTCGTAGGGTGCGTGGGGTGCCGTGAGGTAAGCTGAGTCGATAGCTTCCCTCATTTCTTCTGGTACCCACTTGTATATAGCTGAGAAGCATTCGTTTTGCGTTCTCAGGTGTTTTCGCACGCAGTATTGATCGAACTCGGCGAGTGCACGATCGATATTCTTCTTTTGGAAGATTGGTTTTTGATAATCTCCCATCTCCTCTAAAAGTGCTTGAAAACCACCTTGTGTAGAGGGATGTTGCGTGAGATGTGGGGCGTAGAGGCCCGGCGGGGGTCGCACGCCCGCAGTGGTTCCCTGAAATCCACTAGCTTCATAAGAGGGAACGAAATGCTCCGTGTTGAGCCTGTTCAAAGGCGGGGTCACCATTTGTAGTGGATTTAGATATGTTTTACTTGGCGTAGGTAGGCCAAGTCGGACATTTATATCCCGGTTATGCGGGTTGGTCTCCGGGTCATTCCCGCGAGGAATGCGGGCGGATCCGCCAAGGTCAACTGGTTTGGCGGACTGAAAGGGGAGATAGTTCGTGTCGCAGCCGCGTGGAGCGCTGGGCTCGCGTAGCAAGTGCTGGGTTCGATCAGTTTGGTACTGAGCCGTTTTGTAATATTCCGGCCTTAGATTTACATCTGAAAGGGGAATATGTTGAGCTTGGTTGAGGTACTGAAAAGTATCCTTTGCTTTTTGTGCATTTGGTGTGTATTTGACACTCGGATCGGCCGGGTAAGCCTGCGTCAAATATCGTGGGTATTCGGACAGCTTGGTCGAATCGTAATGATCGGCTTCAGAGCGAGTCTGAAAGGTTTCCTCGATCTTTTGTATAGGCGAGGCTTGTTCGAACGTTTCTCGAACGAATACGTCGGGCGAGAAGGCGATCCGGACGTGAGGGTCGCGCCTTGCGCTGTCGCTGGGTTCAGCGGATTCGCCGTGTGGCCGGTAGGGAGCACTACGTGGGCTACTCGGCCCGGCTTCGCCGTCGTCCTCCTCCCCTTGCAAGGGGAAGTAGGAAGGCCGACGTTCCATCGAAATGATCGAGTTTTAGCTCGTTTCGATGCCTCTATGTGTGAAAAATAGAGGGTTTTGGAGGTGGACTCGCTTGACAGAGCGTCTTTCCAATGCTCGGATGTCAGGGTCCTACCTCGTAGCCTTGAAAAAGGCTTCCTTAGACGGTAAATTAGAGCGGAGGAGCTGAGTAATTTACCGGCGTGCCCACAGCGGTCGGTTACGAGCTTAATGCTACGAAACCCGGGCGACACGGCTCGGAACGTCCCTCGGGCGTACGAGCTAAAGAGAATATCGATAGCTGTACCGGGTGGCGTCCTGACAGATGAACTACGTTGGGCAATGAGCAGGATGAATAATCACTGGACTCGTAGATGCCAATGCGAGATCTGTGTGGAGAGAAGGTCTGGCTTGTAGAAAGCAGTAGGAAGCCGTTCTTGAGATGACTTCGTAAGGCAGAAGGTTCGTCAGCGTAGAGCGTGTAGAATTCTTCGTACTTCAGAGTGTGTCGTCGTCGAGAGCGGAGAGTGGAATGAAATTCGGAGGGCTCCCAGCGGGGTATTTATAGGGAGGTGGCCGCCTCCTGCCGCCTCCTGGTTGGTCCGCTTAATTTCATAAATTCGACTGTGCAATCTCATTGGTTCGCACAGTGTTTTCTCAGTATCTGTGCATATGATAGCTGAGTTGGTCTTTCGAGGTGGTTTCCCTGCGTCCGTCGCTGTGACGGGGTCCCTGGGGGTGGCTGAACGACCTTGAGTTTTCCTGTTTGAGGTTTCTCATTCAAGGCGACTTGTTTCGAGATGTTTGTCGCATCTCTCTCGCCCAGTAAATGTTTGGGGAGGTCGCCTTGTGTGTTATTCTTTAATATTTCACTTTTGGGAGAGAATTTAGTATTTTCTCTCTGGTGAAATATTTTGTTTGACGGAGTTATAATTCGACGTCTTGTAAATATTTTTGTGTTGTATCTACCTCTTTTTGGTAGCCCTGAAAAGGGCTGTTGGCAAGAGGGGGTGGATTTCACCACAAACACATTCTGTTTTTCAATAATTTCGTCCGATGTATGTAAATAGAGGTAACCGGGGGTCCAGGGGGCTTGCCCCCTGGCGAGGCACGGAGCGCCGAGTTTTGTTTTTAATTATTTACAAGAAAAAGTTGAAATTCAGTATTTGAATGTTGAAAAAATTCGTTACCTATAAAATAATGAACCTGATTCTCCTTCCAGACTAAGAGTGTATTTTATTTAATGCCAATTGATAATCAAATCTTGTCATTATAAAAGTTGAAAATAAATATTTTAAGAGCCTTATCGGACTTAATTATCATTCATTCCCTGAAAATTTCATAGGAAACATGACATGACTAACAGAAAGTTTCGAGCAACATGACATGACTAACAGAAAGTTTCGAGCAACATGACATGACTAACAGAAAGTTTCGAGCAACATGACATGACTAACAGAAAGTTTCGAGCAACATGACATGATCTCCTTCTTTTTTTAGTCCTTTCGCAAAATCATGTGTTTTCGTTTTTAATTGAATTCTGGGACCCTGGAAAACGGTTAGAAGCAGTAATATACTGACAATTATGAATAGTTGAGAAATGAAACGGTTTTTCTGTTCTCCTGAAAAGCTGCCAAAATCAATTATGTCATGTTGGGATTTCGGTGACGATAGGTGACGCTACATTCACCCCACCGAGTCCGCGAAGCCAGTGTTCTCTACCGTCATCTTGATGAGCTAAAGGGGCCCCTATACGGTCAGTAGTAATGACTTTTCCTTATCAGAATAACATTAATAATGATCGTCTATGGTAGACAAAGTTTGAATGATGGGCAGTAATGATCAGGATCCGGATTTTCTGATCTCGACACCGTCATTACTGAAACTGGAGAGGATACTGTCATTAGTAATGATGGTAAGGTGCACTGCGTCATTACTTCGCTTTAGGCGGCGTACGGGGGGTGGCGGACGGACTGATTTCTTCTCCCCCTTTCGATTTTTTTATTCTATGCATCTTGAAACGTAAACCAACAAATTTTGAGGGGAGGGTAGAATTTATTATTTCTTGGTTGATTACAAAGATTGTTTATTGAAAACGACAAATCAAAATAGAAAACTGCGTGACAATGTAAATATAACCTATTTGTAGTTTTCTCCTTCTTATGAATGCATCGAACTAAACGCCGTCGCAGTAACACTTTTTCGATCTTTCTCTTTTGAAAATTTGTACAATTTTCATAAATGGTCGTATTACATTTATGTTAAATTCTGTTGAAACTTGAGCACTTTGGGGACAAAAAAAATTTTATTATACATTTTATAGCAAACCAACTTTTTGTCAGTAATATTCCAATGAACAAACGATTTTGTGGATTTTTACAATTTTTTCAAGTGTTCCTATCGATTTTTAGCTTATTTTAATGAAATTTAAGTACATTTTTCAGTACAATTTTGTGCTTAAAATTTTAAATGTCCTAGTTCATGTTCGATTAATTTTTTTTCGAGTAGCATTCTGCTAAAAAATAGAAATTTGTTAATTTTTAGCGGGGTTTTTTTTGCCTTTTTTAGTGATTTTTTAAGTACATTTTTTGAAATTTGACCAATTTAATGTGCTCAAAAAGTGTTGTCCAACGAACTCATCCTTTCTTTTGAAATGCTTGATTTTTTGGCGAAAGAACGAAGTTTTTATCTCAATTCTATCGAGAGTTATCGTCTGGAATGACACATACATATATATATATATATATATATATATATATATATATATATATATATATATATATATATATATATATATATATATATATATATATACACATATAAAAAAGCGTTAAAATCCAGGAATCATTTCAGAATGCCTCAAAACAGATTTAAATGAAAAAAATTTTTGAAAATTTTGATTTTAAAATTTTTGGAGCCATTGCAATAGTTTTATTTTCTAAGAAAATTCGCTAAAACTGACTGAGAAAAACCATGGAAACAATCGAATTTGAAATAAATTCTGTTGAAATTTGGGCACTTTGAGGACAAATAAAAAATTTATTGTACATTTTATAGCAAACTAACTTTTTGTCAGTAATATTCCAATGAACAAACAATTTTGTGGATTTTTACAATTTTTCAAGTGTTCCTATCGATTTTTAGCTTATTTTAATGAAATTTAAGTACATTTTTCAGTACAATTTTGTGCTTAAATTTTTAAATGTCCTAGTTCATGTTCGATTAAATTTTTTCGAGTAGCATTCTGCTAAAAAATAGAAATTTGTTAATTTTTAGCGGTTTTTCGCCTTTTTTTAGTGATTTTGTAAGTACATTTTTTGAAATTTGACCAATTTAATGTGCTCAAAAAGTGTTGTCCAACGAACTCATCCTTTCTTTTGAAATGCTTGATTTTTTGGCGAAAGAACGAAGTTTTTATCTCAATTCTATCGAGAGTTATCGTCTGGAATGACACATACATATATATATACATATATATATATATACATATATATATACATATATATATATACATATAAAAAAGCGTTAAAATCCAGGAATCATTTCAGAATGCCTCAAAACAGATTTCGATGAAGAAAATTTTTGAAAATTTTTATTTTAAAATTTTTGGAGCCATTGCAATAGCTTCATTTTCTAAGAAAATTCGCTAAAACGAACTTCTCAATCACAATGCGTACCGAAGAATACTAATGACATTAAAAATGATCGACGTAATGATTGAATAGGGTTGAACAATAATGATAATCTGGAATGAGGTGAATTTCGCAGGTAATGTCATTACTGATAATGTCATTATTACTGACCGTGTAGGGGCCCCTTAAGGGTCTCATGCAACATTTTCGTTTCGTGCGTTTAGGCAGGTATTTTGTTTGAGGCAGGTAGAGAAGTCTGGGAAAGCGTTAAAATACATTATGGGCGGCCACACTCATGGTTGGGCATCTGGTTGCCAAACATTTTGCCCGCCAGACATTTTGGTTCCTTCCCGTTTGCTGTACTTAGGGCCGGTTTATCAATCGCATTTGCTAGCCTGATTAAAGTATGACTAAGTCAAATCTCTGACTATCTTCGATATATCTATTTATCAATTCAGTTTCACTGCTCAGTTATCCTATAATCACTGATTATTTTAACCGAGCGCCTGGGGTTCGGTTACCGTTTTTGCTGCTCAATTAAATCAGTACCCATGGAATCATTAGTGACAGTTTATCGTAATAAAATTATTTCTCATATCGTTCGTGTTTGAAAATTATAGTCTATGATTCTGACTGGGAAGATTTTGATTTTTCAGATGAAAAAAATCATGGATTTTCTCGATTGGGTAAGAGCGAGGCCTAGTCCAGATCTGTTCTTGACTTGGATGATGTGGATTTCCTTACTCAATTCATTGTAGTCCGGGAGCCTACACCCTTTTTCCTACCTCATCTTAGGGAAAAGGTTTGACCCTCCCGAATCGAAGGTATCCATCCCTTGGGCAAGAAAAACCCTTTTCTGACAACCAACCCGAGGGGGGTGGGGGTGGGGGGGTAGAAAATTTTTGAATTTTGAAAATTTGTACGAAAATGACCTCATAAGAGGGACGCATGAATTTGACGTCAACTGTTCACATTTCTCCTCCTGAACTCGAAACTAATTAGTCAGACAAGATCAAAAGGGGCAATCAAAAATCAGACAACAATTTAAAATTTGACTGATATTTACCTCATAAGAGGGATGAAAAAATCCAACGACATTCAACTCATCTGTGTAGTATAAGTTGATATTCGCTTCGTCAGACAACGTTTCAAAGGGTATAACCAAACCAGACACCCAAAATCTACAATTTGTTTTAAATGTTAAAAAAGTCCAGTCATGGAGCATGACCCCATGAGCGAATTTTTGAAGAAATCTTCGACATTTCGATATTTCGATTTTTGACTGATTTTTCAACTTTGAAACTTCTAAAAACTTGATACATATTCTTATAGGAAATTTTACGCTGATTCCGAATATACCACATGTTAGTATGCTGAAAAAATTATTTCGCACAACAAATCGCAAAAAACTGGCTATTTTGAAAATTTTGACTACATTTTTGAAAATTTCAACCCGAAGATGTAATCCGATCATGCTGGCCAACGAACTTAAACTTTCGTTTTGTGTCCTTAACATTTTAAAATTTGTTTGAAGTTTCTAGCACAATTCTACGGACAGTTATCGTCTGGAATGACACATACATACATACATACATACATACATACATACATACATACATACATACATACATACATAAAAAAATGCGTTAAACTTCAGAATATGATTCAGAATAGCCTGAAACGGATTTCTGCATAAAATGTTTTCAAAAATTCACATTCTACAAATTTTGAGGCGAGAGCAATAGCTTCATTTTCTTCAAAAATTCGCTAAAAAACATAAGGAGAAGTTAATTGTTCACATTTTTGGACTTCACCGTTATACTAGGTTTGCAATGCGTTCAAAAATCAGATGTTGTCAAACGGGATATAGAAATGAAAATAAGGATTGCTGCATTGCTACAACTTATTTTATTTCGTAACCATTGGTCAAAAGTTGTAAAAATTTTTTCTTAAGGAGATATATTTGCGCAGTGTTGAATTTGTCGGCCAATACCAATCTGCTCGGGATCACGAAATACAGAGCCTCTGTTGCCAACCCGAATTAGGTGAGTGAGAAAAGTTGGTAGATAGAATAGGATAAAATTCATTGGAGAAATTTGAAATTTTAAACTGTAATGGAAATTTGTCTGTCATGAAACTACCCTGCAGAAAAACCTGCAGACGTTTTTTTTTCCACCTGGAACACTTTAGTCGAAACACTGCACGTCATTGGCCTCAATGTTTGTCTTTGTAATCATATTTGCCGCAGGCTCGTTTCCAGCGGTGTAAAATCGTGGATTTAGGTGACTCACAAAGATGGAGATTCGGAGATCAGGTGCTTAGTGGAAGTTGAACCTTCACGCCGGGACAGCTATGACATTTGCGCATGCGGACCGCAAACGACGAACTTTATTCTGAAAGCGTGCGATCGTGGACTCGAACAAGACTTTTGTTATATATTTCATAAACCTCTATTGTGATCTATTTGACAGATATGACCTACGCATTATCTTCAAACACTAAGAATAACCTTTAACATTTGTGAGAGGTGCAGGCGAATTCACGACTCTCAGTGAAAATTTTCACGCGATTCAGACCCCGTGGCGATTTGTTTTGCATTCGAAACTTTTTGAAGTGACCGATTTTCAATTTCTTCTATTCAATTGGAGGGCACAGGGAAAGAACTGTAAAACTCTAAAAGTCAAACATTTTCAGTAGAACAAAAACACACGAGCACGGTCATGAAAATGCTGCAAATTAATATACAAAGGTTTGTCATTAGCGAATTTTCAATGAAGAGTACTTAGAGCCTTTGGCCAAAATTACAAAACATGGATAGCTTTAGCCTAGGATGTCAAGTATCGACCAGCCATCGATCCAGGAACGTTAATCATCATCGCTGACGTTGATCCATCGATGAGGAAGGTGCTTATAAAAAACTTGAGACGTCATAAAGTTCGATTTCAATTAGGGCTCGCTTCAAAGTACTTCTGAACTTTTTAACTGGAAGTGTTTGAATTTGTACCGGTAGGCAATTGAAAAGACGAGTCCCCATCTGTACCGGATCACTTGTCAACGTTGTCGTAAGGCGAGCAGCAGGTGGGCGTAAATTATTATTGCCTCTGGTGGGATATTGATGAACATCGTTGCCTCTTATGATTGAGTCGGTACGCTCCCGAACAAACAGAAGGGAATTCAGAACATAGTAGCTTGGAATTGTCAAAATCCCGAGGTCTCTAAAGTGACCACGGCACCTCTAACTCCAATTCAGCCCCCTCAAAATTCGAGCTGCTCATTTTGAAGCTTAAAAACCTCGGCAGCATGACAGCAGTTTCCCCAGAGCAAAATACAATATGTAGCTCTACTGACGAAACAGGCAAAATAAACGGAAAGGAGAGTTGCAGGGGATACTGAAGAAAACAAACGACGCAGCATGAACAGCACCGAGGCGAGCTTGAGAACAAGATGTTCAACGTGATTACGCCACGACAATCTATTGTCAATTATAACTCCCAAAAAGGTAACGTGCTGCTCAGTTCTTCCATTCAGTCGGAGATCTAATGATTGGCTTATGCAACAGTTTATCGAGCGAGTAATCATACGCATCAACGAAGCCACTCCATTAAACGAATTTGCCGCTGCAGCTCGCCGATTTAGCATCAACGATATATCAGAGTCAATTAGACGGTTCAAGCAAAAGCGGTTTTGTGATACCAAACTAACAAATAATGGACGTTCCAGGTGTATTCGGAGTTAGACTATTCACCTCATGAATCATACCTCAAAAATTGATATTGACTTGATGGAAGCAGTTGGGGTAAATGAAGTGCAGGATGGAAACAGGAAAAACCTGAAAGGCACTTGCTTGCACGCCGTCATCATTGTCCAGTTTACCGGATTCAAACTTACCCAGCGTGTCATTTTGTACCAGTCAATCCCTTAGTAAAAATGCAGATTAGTTGGGCATGCAGATCAGAATGATGTGTATAGTTTGGTGGTCTGGATGCTCGCAAGCTCGCATCTCAAAAATACATAACATCAAGTAGTCAATCCCTTAGTAAAAATGCAGATTAGTGGACATGTAGGTCAGAATGAAGTGTATAGTTTGGCGGTCTGGATGCTCGCAAGCTCGCATCTCAAAAATACATAACATCAAGTAGTCAATCCCTTAGTGAAAATTCAAATTAGTTGGACATGCAGGTCAGAATGACGTTTTAGAAGTATATTTCGGGAGTTGTACGAGCAAAAAAAAATATGGTACTAGTGCATTATAGGGCCGGAAGGTTCGATTATTGAGATAATCGAAATATGAGATTATGTATCGATTGTGCTCCGTTCGAGGTTTCGTCCTTTTCCCGGACGCCGGCCATATTTACTTTACGGACAGTCGTTTTTCTAGTGGTCGTACTAAGTGTTGTTTTCTCGTCGAATCATGGATTTTATATCTTTCAAATCTCCCGTGCGCGATGTCAATAACTGAATCCACTGCAGATCAGTTTTGCAAAAACCATACCAACCGAAGTGTTGTGCACGATCAAACACGAAATGTGGTTGGTTTACGGAACCACAAAAATGCAGATTAGTTGGAAATGTAGATCAGAATGAAGTGTATAGTTTGGTGGTCTGGATGCTCGCAAGCTCGCATCTCAAAAATACATAACATCAAGTAGTCAATCCCTTAGTAAAAATGCAGATTAGTGGACATGTAGATCAGAATGAAGTGTATAGTTTGGTGGTCTGGATGCTCGCAAGCTCGCATCTCAAAAATACATAACATCAAGTAGTCAATCCCTACCTAACCCTATAGTAGAAATGAAAAAACAGTAGAAATTAGAAATGATTATTCCTACCAGTTAAAATGAAAAAACAGTAGAAATTATAAAACCGCTGGAAAACGGCGGAATATCGAATGTGTACCTACTAATCGATACATAATCGCATATTTCGATTATCTCAATAATCGAACCTTCCGGGCCTATAATGCACTAGTACTGGAAATATGACTCAAGATTTGATTAGAGCCCAAGACCTTCGTCTCACGAGACCGCTATCCTAACCTATGAGCTACGATTCAACTATTATTTCAGGAGACAATCACAGTACTTCACCATTCAGTAGGAAATGCGGAGCGGGAGGTGGAAGTTTCTCATTATAACCGCTAGGAAGCGCTGGTATCATGGGACATACCGGGCAGGGGCTAGATCCTCCTTCACGATGGACATGAATGAGAGATTTATGCTGTACGAACGAATTTCTACGTCATCCCCTACACGGAAGATATCACTACCGTCTTTCAAGAGGAAACCAGCATCTGAGGACGAAGTTCCCTCCCCGTCACATCAATTCATAAAGTCACGTCACATCAATTCATGATTTCGTAACTTTCTTCGTTAACTTGTCCAGCATTATTTATTAAAGTTCATAATATTTGCATTATTGAATTTTCCTGTCTTATTATTATGAGTATTCCATATTGTATTCCAGGTCTCTGGCGGACATCACTACCTAGCAATGGATGTTTATCGGTGTCGCGCTACTTTCGTTCCTATCTCATATATTCAATTCAAATAATTTATTGTGCAGGAAACAATATGTTTATATAAGCAGCTAGGTCCCGGCTAAAGCATATACATGCTAAAATGTGCTATTTAGATGGTTTCAAAATTTTAAATGTGTGGGGGAGAGGGGGACCCCCTACAAATTCGTTCAATAGATATGTATGATAAAGCGTTAAACTCTAGGATTCGTTTCAGAATGAGATCTTTTCCGTTATACGTATACCACTATTTAAAATACTAGTTAAAGCAAACATTTAAGATAGTCGATGTTTAAACCTGTTTAAATCGATGAAGAAGGCCAGTACTCGACGATATTGCGCAATATTTCCATCGAATCCCTAGAAATATTCACGGGTGGGAGCAAGTCAGAAAGGGGTACCGGTGTGCTTTTGTGGCAATAGAAGCACATTCACAAACAATTATAAAAGAAGAGAAGTTGCGATTGGCAGATTGGTGCTCCAATAATCAAGCAAAAATGCTTGCAGTTCTAGCCTCAGTAAAATGGTTGACGACACTGGACCTCCTGCCTGAAAGAAGAAGTGCAGTGATATACACAGACAGCCAGGCATCATTGCATATGCTCAACAGCACCAAAGTCCGATTGTATAATGTTGAGGAAGTCCGTCGATTAGCGTCCGCTCTGAGAGCTACCGAATGGCTAATTTCTTTCCGATGGATAAAAGCACATAATGGGAACATCGGGAATGAACTCGCCGATCGGCTTGCCAACTCCCTGTCATATGCATTCACCATGGCACCTATTTCCCATATCGAGGCAGTCGGCTACAGGTTGGCATTAGAGAAGTGGGAAAGTCAGTGGCACAGTACACCAAATGCATCCCACACTCACAAGTTTTTCCCTCAGGTCGCTGATAGACTTAACACGCCTCTAAAGATCAATTTCAAGCTTACGCAGGCACTAAGTAATCATGGGAAACATGCTGCATACTTGTACCGATTCGGTCTGAAGGATTCACCCGAGTGCAGTTGTGAAGTCGGAGGAACTCAAGATTGGGACCACTTGATAATATCCTGCAAGAGATTTGAGCAACCGAGGAGCAGACTGTTGAGGAAGGTGGTACTGACTGGTGGAATCTGGTTCTCTCTCTCTCTCTCTCTCTCTCCTCGCTCTCTCTATCTCTCTCTCTCTCTCTCTCTCTCTCTCTCTCGTCTCTCTCTCATCTCTCTCTCGTCTCTCATCCTCTAGCCTCTCTACTCTCGTCTCGTGTACTCTCTCTCTCACTCTCTCTCTTCGCTCTCTCATCTCTCTCTCCTCTACTCCTCTCTCTCTCTTCTCTCCTCAGGTCTGTCTCTCTCTCTCTCACGTCTCTCTCTCTTCTCTCTCTCATCATCTCTCTCTCTCTCTCTCCTCTCTCTCTCTCTCTCTCTCTCTCTCTCTCTCTCTCTCTCTCTCTCTCTCTCTCTCTCTCTCTCTCTCTCTCTCTCTCTCTCTCTCTCTCTCTCTCTCTCTCTCTCTCTCTCTCTCTCTCTCTCTCTCTCTCTCTCTCTCTCTCTCTCTCTCTCTCTCTCTCTCTCTCTCTCTCTCTCTCTCTCTCTCTCTCTCTCTCTCTCTCTCTCTCTCTCTCTCTCTCTCTCTCTCTCTCTCTCTCTCTCTCTCTCTCTCTCTCTCTCTCTCTCTCTCTCTCTCTCTCTCTCTCTCTCTCTCTCTCTCTCTCTCTCTCTCTCTCTCTCTCTCTCTCTCTCTCTCTCTCTCTCTCTCTCTCTCTCTCTCTCTCTCTCTCTCTCTCTCTCTCTCTCTCTCTCTCTCTCTCTCTCTCTCTCTCTCTCTCTCTCTCTCTCTCTCTCTCTCTCTCTCTCTCTCTCTCTCTCTCTCTCTCTCTCTCTCTCTCTCTCTCTCTCTCTCTCTCTCTCTCTCTCTCTCTCTCTCTCTCTCTCTCTCTCTCTCTCTCTCTCTCTCTCTCTCTCTCTCTCTCTCTCTCTCTCTCTCTCTCTCTCTCTCTCTCTCTCTCTCTCTCTCTCTCTCTCTCTCCCTCCGTTCTCTTCTTTCCATTCTCCAAATCATGATTCCAAATTCAAAATTTCGAAGCTTTGCTAACCAAAAATTGAATTAATTCATTTTTATTTATTAATTTTTACTTTATTCATTTTATTTTACATAATTTCCTGATTATTTTATTGTTTTATGTTACTGTTTGTTTGTTTTCCTTTTTATTTGTTTACAGTTTATTTTACTCACTTTTGATTATTCAAGTTTTGTTATTTCTATGATTCTGTCTAGTTTTTGTTTTCAGTCAAGCTTGCTCATTGATTTTTTTTTTTTTTTTAATTTATATTTTTATCTATTTTGTTTCTTATTCCTTCTCTCGGCTTATTGTAAAATTCGGAAAGTGGAAAGAGTGTAGTTCGCCGAGAGGAGCACTCTGATAAAATAAATTTGACATACAATTTAAAAATATATATATATTTCCTGAAACAAGTGTTTTCTTTGGTGTCTGCGCCGCCACATAAACTCGCACAAATAGGAGTCCAATAATGCACGGCTGGTCCCGCACTGAGTTTTATTACGATGTTTCGCTAGACGTCAAGTACTTTCAATTGTTTGTGTGTGTGCACCACTGTCAGGATCGACGAAATTGTATGTATGGTTTACTGTATAGTGTTCATACCCTTTCTGTATAGTGTTCATACCTTTATAGTGTCTTCTTCACTTCTATAACTGCTAAACGAAGAAGGTTCATAATGCAATGAACTGACTTGAACAAGAAATGGACAGACACTGACAGCGCGCGTTCGCACAGGCTCGCTTATCGCGTAGGCAGAGATAACGATAGACCAGATTACAAAGTCTATTGTATGGATTTCTATGTGCAGTAATGTTTTGAAATAACTAATCACAACCATCTTTTACTTCGTACACGAGTAAATCAATGAAAATAAAATTGAAATAGTGGTATACGTAAAACGGAAAAGATCCTCAGAATGTCTCAAAACAGATTTTAATGAAGAAAATTTCTCGAAAATTTTGGTGCCATTGCAATAGCTTAATTTTCTACCAAAATTCGGTAAAAACGGGCTACTCGCATGGTAACTGGATTACGTAGAGGGGGGGGGGGGGTAAATTTTACCCACTTCCTTAATTTCCAAGTGGGGGAACTAGTCCTGCATGAGTGACCTTCATTTCGAGACTAGTTTCCCTTCTGTGCGAGAAAGACGTGTCTAATTCGAGTAAGTACTTTGCCGCCGAATTGAGGTTGGGATGAGCTCCTGCCTGCCCATCTCATCTATTCATGGATGATATTGTTTTGGGACAAGGCGTAATGTTGGAAAGTCGATTTGGAAATCTCTCCAGGAAATGTAAAAATTTAATTTGGAAGTCTTTCCAGAAAATTTTGATATTCGATTTGGAAATTGTTGAATTTAATTTGGAAAATGCTAAATGCGTTTGGAAAACGTAGGACTCAATTTGGAAAATGTTGGGTTCAATTCGGAAAATGTTCATTTTTCAAATTTTTTAAAATTGCATATAATGTTGAATTCTATTTGGAAATGTTGAATCCCGTTTGGAATATTTTGGATTCAATTTGGAAAATGTTGGATTCAATCTGGAACATGTTGAATGTAATCTGGAAACGCTATATACCAAATTTCAGGCTTCCAGCTCCTTCAAAAACTTCTGGAGATATTTGAAAGTTCCTAGAAAACAGAATACGTCGTGCAGTATCGACAATCCGGCACCATAACTCTGACGCAATGAGTTACGGTATCATTCCGTACAGATACGTTAACGGATTGTAATCCGGAAAAAAGGTAATCTTCTAAAATTCGAAGGTTCTCCTTCGATGGGCACAAATAACCTCCTAGGGATAATTTCCTCCTTCCATGGATTTAGCGTTACAACTAGATCCGTTGAGGACTTGACGTGACTTTATGGTGCGGTAAAGTTTTTCGTTACCGCATGCCGTATTGCCGTATTGAGACCGATGGATCTCTCTATTGAGTTTTGAGCGCTTTTCGACCGATCTGCTGTGGCCCGACCTGCGTTGCGATAAGAGGCGACCTGACCACAGTGTTAGGCCTAATTTTACCGTCGAATACGAATACGATTGTAATCGCGATAATTATTCGTTGATTCTGAGGCAACTGCGATCATATTCGTATTCATATAATCGTATTCGTCTGACGGCGATTACACGAATGCAACACATAAAAATGTGTCACGGTCATTAATTTCAATAGGGCGTCCCTCCTATAATATGCGAAGCCTTGCTAATATTACCTAGCTTCAGAGGGACGTCCTATTGAAATAGATTTGAGACAAATAAGCTGGGCTCCAATCGTTGAATTCGCTTTAAGGACGTCCCTCTGAAGCTAGGTAATATTAGCAAGACTTCGCATATTATAGGAGGGACGCCCTATTGAAATTGATGACCGTGACGCATTTTTATGGGTTGTATTCGTGTAATTGCCGACAGACAAATACGATTACACGAATACGAATATAATCACAGTTGACTCAGAGCCAAACATACAATCGTATTCGTATTCGACGATAAGATTATGCCCAACACTGTCCGACCAGCTGCGGCGCTAGTAGCTTTGTTCCAACAAGAACAAAAGGGCGCCCTAGAGGAGCTCAGAGCTCGAAATTGCGTTCCAACAAGGTTATGGGATTGAGAGCTCCGTGTTCCAACAGATCTTAGAGCGCCCTCAGAGTTGCTCCGGGGGTCCCCCAAGCAGCCCCACACTCACACACAATACATAACACACACACACACACACACACACACACACACACACACACACACACAACACACACACACACACAACAGCTGATCCACCTTCTCAAAACATCCACTAGGAGCGCTCTGAGATCTGTTGGAACACTGAGCTCTCAACCCCATAACCTTGTTGGAACGCAATTCCGAGCTCTGAGCTCCTCTAAAGCGCCCTTTTGTCCTTGTTGGAACAAAGCTATTTTTAACGGGGTCTCATTAGCTCCAAGGTCGCTCATTTTCATGTTTGTTAGAACACTTCAGAGCTCACCCGAGAGTTCAAAACGCGTTAACGGTAGTCCAGTTGAACCTCGCAGCTAAAACATTGGAAATACGGCGACTGACACGGAAGTGTTCCGAAAATTCACTTTTGTTTTAATGTTTACAACGCTCGGTACTTTTCCGTTATCCCCCCCCCCCCTCCCCAAGTCAATTTGTCTTCAACACGCCCACCCAATGTTACTATGCATTCCTTCTTACTTAGATTACATATTTACGTAGAATTGGTGAAAATTTCAAGCTGTGAGAAGAAATTATATAATTTTTAAAAAAAGGAAAAAAAGAATTACCGTGTTTTCAGAAGTTGCCTATGTCGGTGAGGATTTGTTTAAACGCATTGGCCACACCTTCCTCACTACGTTTGTTATCTCATCTCTCTTTCAATATTTTCCGTCTATTATTTTCAAATTTCGTCCCTCTTTCCGGAGTATGGTTGCGATTTTTTTCTCCAATTCTGATTTGGAAAACTCCTCGGACGATGAGTACTTTTTTCGGATTCTTCTGATGATGAAGACGAGGTGCTGCTCCAAGATCGGAAGCGCCCCAAAGCCGTCGACTATGAGAGCGTTGGGTTGGTAGTTTTCCTTTACACCCCCCCAGTCAATTTGTCTTCAACACGCTAGCCCGATGTTTCTAGGCATTCCTTCTTGCTTAGATTATTTTACGCTATGTATTTTTGAGATGCGAGCTTGCGAGCATCCAGACCACCAAAGTATACACATCATTCTGACCTACATGTCCAACTAATCTGTATTTTTACTAAGGTATTGACTACTTGATGTTATGTAATTTTGAGATGCGAGCTTGCAAGCATCCAGACCACCAAACTATACACAGCATTCTGATCTATTTGTGCGAATTCATGTAGAGGCAATCAAACCAATTTGTTTCAACAAATCCTCACCGATTTTTTTTTTTTTAAATAATATAACGAAAGAAGGAATGCCTAGAAACATCGGGCGGGCGTGTTGAAGACAAATTGACTGGGGGGGGGGGGGGGGGGGGTATAACGGAAAAGTACCAAACAGTTTAGAGAAGGTTACGCGGATTGTAGTTTACCCAAAGGTAGCAGGTTAATTCAAAATGCGCATGCGTTGGGCTCCGAGATGAGACCCCCGTCAAAAGTGTGGGGCTGCTTGGGGGACCCCTACAGCAACTCTGGGGTCGCTCTGAGATCTGTTGGAACACGGAGCTCCCAACCCCATAACCTTGTTGGAACGCAATTTCGAGCTCTGAGCTCCTCTAGGGAGCCCTTTTGTCCTTGTTGGAACAAAGCTATTTTTAACGGGGTCTCATCGAGAGCTCCGAGCCCTACGCATGCGCATTTTGAAATAACCTGCTACCCTTGTGTAAACTACATATCTGCATAACCTTCTCTAAACTGTTTTCACCTTCTCTACTACATTTGTTATCAAGGTTAACTTTTGAGCTCTCGGGTGAACAAGGTAAGTGTTCCAACAAACACGAAAGTGGGCGACCTTTGAGCTAACCTCACGGCAACTCTAGCTTTGTTCCAACAACGCTTCCAGAGCGACCCCCAGGGCTCCTCCAGAGTTGCCGTGGGGTAGCTCCAAGGTCGCCCACTTTCGGGATTGTTGGAACACTTCGGAGCTCACCCGAGAGTTCAAAACACCTTAATGGTAGTTAAATCGAACCTCTCAGCTAAAACATTTGAAATACGGCAACTGACACCGAAGTGTTCCAAAAATTCACTTGCGTTGTAACTGTTTACAACGCCCTCGTAGTCGACGACTTTGGGGCGCTTCCGATCTTGGAGCAGTACCTCGTCTACATCATCCGAAGAATCCGAAAAAAAGTACTCATCGTCTGAGGAGTCTTCAAAATCAGAATTAGAGAAAAAAATCGTATCCATGCTCAGAAAAGAGGGACAAAATTTGAAAATAATAGACGGAAAATATTGAAAGAGAGATGTGATAAAAACGTAGTAGAGAAGGTTACGCGGATTGTAGTTTACCTAAGGGTAGTAGGTTAATTCAAAATACGTATGTGTAGGGCTCCGAGATGGTACCCCGTCAAAAGTGTGGGGCTGCTTGGGGGACCCCCGGAGCAGCTCTGGGGGCGCTCTAAGATCTGTTGGAACACTGAGCTCTGAACCCCATAATCCTGAAGTGTTCCAACAAACACGAAAGTGGGCGAGCTTGGAGCTACCCCACGGCAACTCTGGAGGAGCCCCGGGGGTCGCTCTCGAAGCGATGTTGGAACAAAACCAGTGTGCGCTTACCTTTAAGCGGGCCATTCACGATCGCTCCAAACTTTTTTTTTTTTTTTTTTTATTAAATTTATTTCCATATTATTCATTACAATAAATTAAAAAATAAAATTATAAAATTGCATGTAAAAATAAGTTAATTCACACAACTTTTATTGGACATAAAGCTAAAGCTCGCGGCGGGGTCTAGAGTCCAGAAGTATTTTTCTAAGTATCTTTAAATTAATAAAAATTGTATGTAGGTAAAATAATATTTCTTATTATTATTTATTAAATAATATTACATTCTTATTGCTAATTTTTATTCTTTATTTTTCTGCAATAATTAACCATTCGCATATTTTCTTATGAATAAATTTCATGTAGGAATGAGTAAATTCGTTTTACCTTCCCCTCCAAGATTTTTTTTCCTTGTCTTTTTAGGTAGCTCGTTGAAATTTGTTGCACCCTTATACAGATGATTCATTTGAGTCAGAGTGGTCCGTTTAAAAGGAAGTGCAAGCATAGCAACATCTTTGCTCCTTGTTGGTAGTTCGTGTTTAGAGAGCATAAATTGCTTCTTTTTTTTAAAATAATTTCATTTATTTGGCTTACTGTAACAAGTTTTCTAATCGGGAGTATTTTTAGTTTTTTAAAAATGGGTTCAGAATAAGCTGAATAGCCCTCCCTATTTATTGTCCTCACAATCATTTTTTAGAACTAACTAAAGGGTTGTAGGCTGTTTTATATCCGCCACTCCAAGCAGGAAGACATTTTAACAAAATAGATTTAGCCAAAGCATTATAAATACAGTATTTGATCTTATCATTTACCTCATTAGCGATCTTTGCAAACACGTAAATCAATTTTCTAATTTTATTATCTGTTTCGTAAATTTACGATTCCCACTCCATAGGCATGTTGATCAAAAATCAATCCTAAATATCTAGCCTTTGTTTGTTTTTGTATGCAATCACATTTGTCACATCGTTCTATGATACATGTAGGTTGGTGTAATCTAAGAGGGATATTAACGGGTTGGGTTTTCGCTGTGATGGAAAAAGCAATATAGTTAGTTTTTTCAATGTTTACTGTGAGTTTATTTCTGGATAGCCATGCCCACACTATTTGATGGCTTATTTCAGCTATATTATATGCTAGTTCCCATGATTCAGCGCTAGTAAAAAGTTCGGTATCGTCTGCAAAGATTATGATTTCACTTGGAATTTTCAAATTTGCCATTTCATTTATATATAATATAAAGAATAGAGGCCCAAGTACAGTGCCTTGCGGCACTGAATATTTGCTTGTACGAATTTCATTGCTCAAAGTGTTGTCCACTCTAACTCTTTATGTTCGGTCCTTTAGGTAACTCTATTCTTTTGAAAAGCCTTTCGTGAGAAATGGTTTCAAAAGCTTTTGCCATATCCAAAAATATTGTAATCACTTTTTTGTTGTCATCCAAAGCCTGAACTATTTTATTATTTAGCAAAGTCGTAGCATCTTGGGTACTCTTTTTCCTTCTGAAACCGAACTGAGTATCAACAAGAATGTTGTTTCTAAACAACATTCTAAACATTTCGTTTTCATTTCATTCTAAACATTTCCTTTTCATTTCATTCTAAACAACATTTGTAAACGGCCTCGCGCCGCGCCAACTGCTCCATTTTGGTAGCAGTTTGCGCCACGCCAGTCACTCTGTAGGGAAACCCCATTAATTATTTTGTTAATTTCAAAAAATTTACATATGAAATGTTTAGTTGTTACGCAAAGTTAATAAGCAGTATAGTTGCAGAATTTCCAAAAAAATAATATTTTTTTGTATTTGCTAATATTAATTTCCTCTAAAGTAGCATTACAAAGTGTTTATATTTTGACGTTTTAAATCTACATTAAAATCTAATATCGGAGTTGATCAAAATTAAGTATGACGGACAATCAAGTCTTAGAAGAAAACCAACTACAAGCATCAGCATCAAACAACAATGATGAAGCGAATGGTGTTCGAATTAAAATACCTTCAATCTGGATGGAAAATTCCGAAATTTCTGTATTTTCAAATGGAGGCAACATTTCGGAATGAATAAATCAGGTCGGAGACCAGAAAGTTTAATCAACTAGTTGTAAATTTAGACACTAAGTATCTTGACAATATATGGAATACAATTACTAGTGAAGAAGCTGCAAAATACACTGCTGCGAAAAAATAGCTTCTTTAGTATTCAAAGAAAGTGAAGAGAAGCAATTTGACTACTCCACGTGAACGGGTCGCTGTCGCCATGCACGACGAACTCTTCTTGTAAGTAAGTAGCGATATGTTTATATGTGAAAGGAAGAAAACCGAAAAAGAATTGGTGTAAGCGGTGGCTGTAGTGGTGGAGTGGAGCCAGAATTTCCATATAAATTTGTTCAATGATCTGCTGTTGGAGCTTTGTGATTGACAAAACTATTTGCGGATGGACGAGCCCACCTACTGCCATTTGCTTGACTCATCACGCCCGTAATTTAAAAAAAGTTCCAGTTCCGTAGCACGATCGTACGAGAAAATTTTCATAACGATTAGGGCGTGAGAAAATTATGATTGGTGGGATTAACGTTTGCGCATGCGCAGAGTGAGGTATTGCGTTGGGAGCAATAGAACTGATAGAGGACCATTTACACCCTAGTCCGCACATGCCCGGTAATTTCATCAAAATCAGATGAAAACTGTGAAAATTAGCTTGCTGCTAGTTTTTCGGACACACACACACAGATGGACAAACAGACTCGGAACCAAAGTTTTTCAGAATGGTCTAAAACGTAAATATTCGAAAGGAAATGAAAGTGAAAACAAAGCTTCTTTTACCCAATGGTAGACTCGGAAGTAAAAAGTATTTATCAAAGTTCCAGTCATGCAGCATGATCGTATGAGCGAATTTTCGTAGATTATCGTAACATTATATTATATTACTGTTTTGAAATTTGTGCATTCCGAGTACAAAGAAATTGTTATTTGCCAATTTTATGGCAAATAAATTCGTTACAAATCATATTCTACGAATAAAAACAGATTTTTTATGTTTAGCAATTTTTCAGTTTTTCAATCGATTTTTCAGCAAATATTGATGAAATTCAAGTACCTACATTTTCACCATAATTTTGTGAATACATTTTTGAATGTCTTAGTTCATCGTCAATAAACTTCTTTCATCTACGATTCTGATAAAAATATAAATTCAACAGTTTTTAGACGTTTTCAGTCATTTTTAGTGATTTTTTTAGCACATTTTTTGAAATTTGACCAATTTAATGTGCTCAAAAAGTGTTGTCCAACGAACTCATCCTTTCTTTCGAAATGCTTGATTTTTTGGCGAAAGAACGAAGTTTTTATCTCAATTCTATCGAGAGTTATCGTCTGGAATGACACATACATATATATATATATATATATATATATATATATATATATATATATATACATACATATATATATATACATATAAAAAAGCGTTAAAATCCAGGAATCATTTCAGAATGCCTCAAAACAGATTTCGATGAAGAAAATTTTTGAAAATTTTTATTTTAAAATCTTTGGAGCCATTGCAATAGCTTTATTTTCTAAGAAAATTCGCTAAAATCAAGATGAAAACAGTGCAGATCTTCAACCAGGAGACACTTAGCTGGTGAAACCACTCTAATCCCCAAAAAATTTTGCCTGCAGTTGTTCATATGAAACTTCGATTATACAGGGTGTCCCGCATAAGTTGGTCAATATTTCAGGGTTCGATTTTATAGCTCACTTCTGATCGAAAGTTCTTCTTAAAGATTTATTTAAACGCTTAGTTTTCGAGTAATTTGATTTTTAAGATTTTAGCATGGAACATGCTACAGATTTGGAATAACTAGCGAAAAACGATACGCGGATGTGTCACGAAATGTTTTGACATTTTATGTATTTACTTTGGCACATAAACGAAAAAAAGAGTTAACAAAAAGCGTTTAAAAAAAGCGTTGAAAAAAAAGCAATAAAAAAACCGTTACGGTTGGTTTTTTGATGATTTCCGCTTACAACCGAGTCGTTGCTAGGGAAATGGTACTTCGTCATTTTTCATCCCACAAAATTCGTTGACCATTCATTCGAAAGCTCTCGATTTATCCAACCATATTATGTTAACTACTGCGAAGTGCGTGGCCAACAAGCTGAGTTATGTGCATGGTTATTTGAATAATTGTTTACACACAGGTGATCATTCTCAATAATTGATATTGTGAACATGATTGCAACCGCTTGTTAATTTCTGATGATTTCATTTCTGATGATTTCATTGAGCTGGTGTTAGGATGATTTGATTCATAGCAGGTGATCCGAATATTGCGAGAATGGTTTGATTTGTGAAGCGGTGGTTAAATCATTTTAATAGATAATTTCTATACTTTACACTCTAGGAGGCTGTAATTTCGCATGTAGCCTCTTTAGGACATTTACTTGACGATGTCCAGGGTCCGGATCAACTGAGTGGCTCTTAGAGCTTGCATACGAGTCTGCAACATACACGAGTCTGCAACTAAAGACATAAAATGTCCCAATGTGTTGCACTCTTGTATGCTTCTGATGTATTCGATGCATCATCTGATGGTTATCGAATACAACCTTATTTTCTATAGGTTTTCACGTACAACCATTGCGTTACTAGCGAAGTGTGACTTCCTTAGTTTTTAGTTAGGACATATCGCACTCATCCTAGAATAAGGGCAAAACTCAAAAATTATCATTTTCGGCAAATCGCATTCAAAGTTTTCCTTCCACACCAATGGCTACCCGTTCTTTGGAACACGATGAACATAATTTATCTTTGCGAAACTTGTTTCCCACATTATTGCTCTAACACCCCATGGTGACTCAAGTTACAATTATGCCGACATTGTCCACATAAAAAGGAAACAACTCAAAACGAGACACAGACTGAGTGAACTCAACTGAGTTGTGTCTTTCTTCCTAGGACGTGAATTTGGTTACTCCCTCCACAGAAGAAGGACACACGCACTCTCTAGCGGAATTAGAGTGCCCTACACATATCTCCACCATCTACAGACAAACTAGACCGTTTCTACTTCTCAAAACCACAACTAACTCAAAAATCGCGATTTTTGAGTTGTACCCTTATTCTCGGACGGGTGCAATATATAGTTAGGACTCGCGATCCATGACCGTGTTTATACTGGCGTTAATTGAGTTTACCGTTGTGAAATTTTAATTCGATACTTTTTAGTCTGATTTTACGCATCTTTCAAATGAGTTGGTGTTCTGGATAACTATGTACTCTCGTTGCGCGAAGTTTTCGTTCGTTCCTTTATAAAAGTTTGATCTCATTTATTTTCATTCTCGATATTCATTGAATAAATCATTAGTTTTTTAATTATGACGCGAGTGTTCTTTTGAATAGTTCAATTTAGAAAGTCCGCCACCTGAACCCTCCCTAATTTTCCATGTCAGTTGTTATTTTGGACAAAGTGGCATCCCTTGTGGGGGTCAGCAGATTTGAGCTATCTTGTGACGGATTCTTTCATAGAACATCATGGTTCATAATACAATTTGAAGGCTGAGAGAGGGAGGCTGAGAATTTTTACTTCAACTGCGAAACTAATAGAAAAAATTATTTCAGCTGACGAGAAGTTGGCGTTGCATGAGAGGATGAAGAAGGATTGGTACTCTCTTGAAGAGTGAGGTGATTACTGGGTGACCGTAGTTGCCAGGAGGCTCTCAAAAAAAGGTTAGACATATAGAGTTAGTTATATTACTACAATTTGCGAAATTAGATTTTCTGATCATACATGACTGGAACTTTGATTATTTTGATTTTTACGTATAACCAAGCCGTTGAGGGAGAAATGAAACTTTTCAAGTTTTCACCGGACAAATATCGTTCTCCACTCGTTGGAAAGCTCTCGATTTATCACACATTTCTTTCGTACTTGTTCTTCTATTCATGTCGTAGTTTTATATTTATTTATGTTATAAATGGGTATAGTAACCAATGCCGTTTTTTTTGTCACTTGGTTGAGAAGCTAATCTTGGTTATAGTAATTGTAGACGCGCACCATAACAGAAAATTACCTACTTAGGTACTCTGTTCTAATTTCGATTAGTAAAACATTTATGTCGTAGTTTTAAATTTATTTACATTTACGAATTAGCGGGAAGAAAGCATGTTCCATGTTTTAGTATTTTAGCCGAAGGCTCAAGGCGGAAAGTTAGCCCCCCTGCAAGGCCCGAAGGGCCGAGTTTTGGCTGATTCGTCTTGAAGTAAAAAAAAAAAAAATCTGTATAGTTTATAGTAAAAAAAAAAAATCGGTGTGCGTCGGACCACACGGTGGAAGTTATACTTCTGTGGCCATAATTTATAATTAATAAATAAATTATGAATAATAATTTATAAATTATAAATTTATAATTTATAATGATTATAAATTTATAAATTTATAATAATTTATAATAAATTTATAATTATAATATTTATAAATTTATAATAATAATATATAAATTTATTATAATTTATTAATTATAATTTATATATTATGAATCGATAGTTCTTAAAAATTTGTTCTTAAAAATTTGTTCTTAAAAATTATAAATTTATAATTTATAATAATTATAAATTTATAAATTTATAATAATTTATAATAAATTTATAATTATAATATTTATAAATTTATAATAATAATCTATAAATTTATTATAATTTATTAATTATAATTTATATATTATGAATCGATAGTTCTTAAAAATTTGTTCTTACTTTTCTTACTTTTCAGCGTGACGCGGTTTCTCGACCAACATCCCATCCCAAAGGGTCTAACTCCTCCTCCTCCTCCTCCTCCTCCTCCCTCACTCCTCCTCCTCCGCCTCCCTCCTCCTCCTCCTCCTCCCTCCTCCTCCTCCCTCCTCCTCCTCCCTCCTCCTCCTCCTCCTCCTCGATTAATCGATAGTTCTTAAAAATTTGTTCTTACTTTTCTTACTTTTCTTACTTTTCAGCGTGACGCGGTTTCTCGACCAACATCCCATCCCAAAGGGTCTAACTCCTCCTCCTCCTCCTCCTCCTCCTCCCTCACTCACTCCTCCTCCTCCGCCTCCCTCCTCCTCCTCCTCCCTCCTCCTCCTCCTCCTCCTCCTCCTCCCTCCTCCTCCTCCCTCCTCCTCCTCCTCCTCCTCGATTAATCGATAGTTCTTAAAAATTTGTTCTTAAATCCGATAGTTCTTAAAATTCAGCGTGACGCGGTTTCTCGACCAACATCCCATCCCAAAGTGTCTAACGGGCGCAAAGAAGTATAACTTCAAAAAAGTCTGTCAAGTTAGATGTGACACTTGGCTTCCTCGTTTTCGCGACATGAATGCAGGTTAGAACATTGTATTGTTTCAAATAATCTTTAAAGATTCCATGGAGGGTCAGTTTGAGAAAATCTTCAATCAGGCAAATTAGAAAAAAGTTCGCGGATGATCGTAGGAGGCGAATTTTCGTACATTATCGAATTATGAAAAAATAAAGAAATAAATAAAAACGAATGAATGAATGAATATGAAATTAATTTCAATGTTGATTTGAATGATTTTTAATTGAAAAAGTGTGCACTTTCAGTGGGTAGAAACTGGGTCATTATCATATAAATGTATTTTTCGTGGTTTAAAAGAATAAAACATAGAAAACTTATTTAACTACTTATTAACTTAAATTTATTTACATTTACGAATTAACGGGAAGAAAGCATGTTCCATGTTTTAGCATTTTAGCCGAAGGCTCAAAGCGGAAAGCAACCGAGGGAGTTTTTTTTTTTTTTTTTTTTGGAGTGTGTTTTCGGCCTTTTATAACCAAAACAATCATAAATTTCTTAATTTGCTGTGTAAATTCAAATCTGAGGATACCGGTGAAAAAAAGCGTTGAATTTCCTGTGTAATGAATGCCTGAGCTTTCTTAAGAATTACCTAAGGGTTGAGACATGAAAAATCCAGAATTCTTTATGGTGGTTTGCCAAGTCCTTTATGCAGGTAGTTGGGTTTTGAGGGGGAGATAATTTAAGGCATCTCGTTGATTGATGCATTTATTGGTGTCAGCTAGAACGGTTAAAACTGCGCCAAAATTTCACCTTTTCATCGGTGCAGTAAATTTTACTTTTACTTTTCAAATTAGGGTAGGAAATTATGTTTTAATGTTGAAAAACATAGTTGAAATCGAGGGTTTTCTTGCGAGAGAGAAATGACCTTCTATGAAAATACGAGTTTGGGGTCGATTTCACCGTATTTCTTTACGCCGAATCGAATGATAACACTTGCATATCCCCTCAACCCCGTTATAAACAAGTTTTACACTTTAGCTTACTAGTTTCACCCCTAAAAACTTGAAATTTATCATACCATATTATGAACTCAAATACGTGAGTTAAAGTGTGAAACTTGGTTATAAAGGAGTCGGGGAAATTTGCGAGAGTGACCATTCGATTCAGTGAAAAAAATACGTAGAAACCAACCCCAAACTCGTATTTTCATAGAAGGTTATTTTTCGAGAAAACCCTCATTTCAGTAAATAATACTATGTTTGTTAACATCACAACATAGTTCCCTCCCCTAATTAGCAAGTAAAATTAAATTCACTACACCGTCGAAAGGTTCAGATTGTGGCGCCGTTTTTACTGATCTTGTGCCTTGATATAAAACTCAAGGGTTCCAAAATTAGATAAAATTTGAATTTCAGAGGGATTTTTCAGGTAGGTGGGTTTTGAGGGGAGGTGATTTAAGGCATCTCGTTGATTGATGGATTTATTGATGTCAGCTTTGTACTTTCGCCGGATTCAGCCTCATCAGAGCTTTGAGTATCAGGTGAATATTTTAATAGTTTGTATTAGTAATCTGGTTAGTCTTCAATACTTGATCACTTATTATTAAGCCTTATTAAGGTAGGTCCTCTTTCATCATATTTTGGGTTGGGTAACCAGTTGTGTTTGGATCCCTTTCTGATAATCAATTTTATTTTATATGTAGAAATAAGCTAAATTTGGAGCACATTGTCTTCTGGGACAATGGCTCTTGGCTTAGGACTCCCTACTCACTCAAATGCACAATGCGAGAGGATTTTCAGCAAAGTGAATATTATAAAAACAAAACCATGAAAAAAAAACTGCAAGCCCGTTTCTGAAGTCATTTGAACTTAATTTCGACCAGTGATGTGCGATAAATGATGATGACATCTGCCTATGTATACCTCCACTTCACCGAATTACAGGCCTGAGAAATCAATTGAAGATGAATTTTTCTTGTACCTTTTTTTCGTTTTTAGTATGAAGTTGTATTAAAAAAATGTTGTTTGTTAGTTGATAATAAAGAAAAAAGGTTACATGCGTATTCGGAGCTGTATTTGGCTTCCCTTGAGCTCCCGGCCATCCCATCATTATTATTATTTATATTTTGTCTTATCCTAAATTTTCCCCTCATCAGCTGGTAATGATGTTTACCAGCGTGACCATCATGGACACTCCACTGCATTAATCAACATCAACACCAATAATATTGCTAAGATGAGTTCTCAATCTTGATAACACAAAATGCGAAACGCCAATAAAAAAGTGCAAAGTTGCAAAGTTTTGCTTGTTTTTGAAGTATCAAATTTACTTACATTATGTTACCGCGGTATTTTCCTGTATCTAGATATTCAAGAATCCAAATTGCTATTTGTCAGCTTTATCTTTCATGGTTCCTATCCCTACGAGGCCGAGGAATCCATGGATATCTATCCTATAACCTACCACATCCTATAGGGTATGCATGTGCATAAGATAACATTCCTTTTTTTAGGCTAATTTTCGAAATGTTATTGTTTATTGGAATGTCTTGACCATTCAAATTTACCTAATTCAAATGTTTTATTTATAATCAGCCCAAGATGAGCACGTTGTACATTTTTGCAATTTAGTACTTTTTTTGAGCAGATTTTGGGACTAAAATTTTCTATTTTACTCTTAAATGTTCGGATTTTTATTGAAAAAAAAATTCAAAAAACTTTCTTAAAAACACAAAGTTATATACATTAAACAAATTTCTCTCTATCGGGCGCCATCCGCACATTTTCAGCAACGCGTTCTCTTCTCAGTCTGAGGAACTTAAATGCTTGCATACGAGTCTGCAACACATTGGGACATTTTCATGTGTGTTTTCCTAGAGTGTACAGCTTCCTAGAGTGTAAAGCATAGAAATTACCTATTAAAATGATTTAACCACCGCTTCACAAATCAAACCGTTCTCGCAATATTCGGATCAGCTGCTACAAATCAAATCATCGTAACACCAGGTCAATGAAATCATCAGAAATTGACAAGCGGTTGCAATCATGTTCACAATATCAATGATTGAGTATGATCACCTGAGTGTAAACAATTATTCAAATAACCATGCTCATAACTCAGCTTGTTGGCCACGCACTTGGCAGTAGTTAACATAATATGGTTGGATAAATCGAGAGCTTTCGAACGAATGGTCAACGAATTTTGTGGGATGAAAAACGACGGAGTACCATTTCCCTAGCAACGACTCGGTTGTAAGCGGAAATCATCAGAAAACCAACCATAACGCTTTTTTCGTTACGTGACAGTTTTTTGTGCAATGTGCCAGGGCAAAGACATGAAAATGTCAAAAAACCTACTAAGTTCCGTCATTTTTGACTAAATTCATATGATGAACATCCAAGTCTTGTTGAAATAAGCGAACGGTGAAAATACGGTGGGTTTCAGGATGGAAGTACGATAAGTACTTGAGTATCAGGTGACTTTAAATGATTAACAGGACGTTTCCATTTGTTTTCGTCACGTCACGAGCGTCACGTCACGGTGGGGTTTTCTATTGATTTTCACGTACAACCAATGCGTTACTAGGGAAGTGTAACTCCCTTAGTTTTCATAGCAGGAAAATCGTTAGCCACTTTTTGGAATGCTCTAATTTTATCACAGCATCTCATAATCCCTAAGCCTCTGTAGTGTCAAGGAAAGCTGATTTATTACGCTCAGTTATAAACTAATATTGCTAAGTAACCATAATCTATTATAATAATAGGATACATACAAAGTGATAACGCTTGAACGCCTGCACCGATTCTCTTCAAATTTTTTTTAAACTGACCGGCATGAAGAAAACTGGTGCAGATAATTCTACCAAGTTATAAATCAGATTCCTTCATATTAAAAAACAAGAAAAAGTGCAAAAACGAGGGAAAGTTTTTAGTGTGCGGTAACCACAATAAACAACGAGAGCTGTTTATTAGGCTGTGGCGGTAACAACAGTTGCCATCAATTTACGGTAAGTAAGAAACGTAGTGTAGTTACTAACATCTAGGAGAGTTATTTCTGAACGAAGAAATTGAAACTGAAGAACTTAGCGGACTTTATATATAATTCCGAACGGTCTTTATATATAATTCCGAATCAGCACAGCCCCAAGTTTGTTGCAAAAGTGTCGGTAAGTAAGAAACGTAGTGATGGGGTCTTTTCTGATCAGCTGAGTGAGCTAAATCCTTTCCTGTTCACTGTAGGAAGTTGAAATTTGATAGGAAGACTCTCTGGGACATTAAGAGACGAGTAAAGTGATGGGGTCTTTTCTGATCAGCTGAGTGAGCTAAATTTTTCCTGTTCACTGTAGGAAGTTGAAATTTGATAGGGAGACTCTCTGGGATATTAAGAGACGAGTGAAGTGATGGGGTCTTTTCTGTTCAGCTGAGTGAGCTAAATTCTTTCGTGTTCACTGTAGGAAGTTGAAATTTGATAGGGAGACTCTCTGTTTATTAGGCTGTGGCAGTAGTAACAACAGTTGCTACAGTAAGTAAGAAACGTAGTGTAGTTACTAACATCTAGGAGAGTTATTTCTGAACGAAGAAATTGAAACTGAAGAACTTAGCGGACTTTATATATAATTCCGAACGGTCTTTATATATAATTCCGAATCAGCACAGCCCCAAGTTTGTTGCAAAAGTGTCGGTAAGTAAGAAACGTAGTGATGGGGTCTTTTCTGATCAGCTGAGTGAGCTAAATCCTTTCCTGTTCACTGTAGGAAGTTGAAATTTGATAGGGAGACTCTCTGGGACATTAAGAGACGAGTAAAGTGATGGGGTCTTTTCTGATCAGCTGAGTGAGCTAAATTTTTCCTGTTCACTGTAGGAAGTTGAAATTTGATAGGGAGACTCTCTGGGATATTAAGAGACGAGTGAAGTGATGGGGTCTTTTCTGTTCAGCTGAGTGAGCTAAATTCTTTCGTGTTCACTGTAGGAAGTTGAAATTTGATAGGGAGACTCTCTGTTTATTAGGCTGTGGCAGTAGTAACAACAGTTGCTACAGTAAGTAAGAAACGTAGTGTAGTTACTAACATCTAGGAGAGTTATTTCTGAACGATCTTTGAAATTGTGAAGAACATCGCCTTAGCTTTGCACCAGGTCACATAACGCCTCAAATAGGAAGAACGTATATCGTTACTATAATGTGCCGAGTTCCTGTTAGGTACTACTGTTATACGGACTAGATTAGGGCTTTTAAAGTTCTGCGGTAACACAGCCCTAACAGGCAATTTAAGTTCAAATTAAGAATACTGAAAATCAAGGACAGCATCAGAATGGTTTAGTATACACCCGCAATGTTATATTTCCTGATGCATTAGAATAAATGTTGTAACTGAATGAATGTAACTTTTTTTAATACAACTTGAATAAATAAAAATTAAGTTGAAACAGAAAGATTTTGCTTTTTTATTTGCATAATTAAAGTTTGTACTTGCATCCCGTGGTGACACGGGCTTTTCCACTTGTGAACTAATAATGTGTAAAATTAATCATTATTAAATGATCTGACTGTGGAACCGTAGGTCTACCGTCCGTTTATCTTTTTATAGTTTGTATTAGTAATCTGGTTAGTCTTCAAAGCTTGATTCATTAATATTTTGAATTATTAAGGTAGGTCCTCCTTCATCATATTTTGGGTAGGGTAACCAGTTGTGTTTGGATCCCTTGCTGATCATCAATTTTATATTGAATTGAGAAATAAGCAAAAGTTGGAGTACAGTGTCTTCTGGGAGCTAGTAGGGGGGTAACCAAATAGTAATGCTCCCTAAAAACCAAACGATGAAATAAAAAGTGCAAGCCCGTTTCTGGAGTCATTTGAACTTAATTTCGACCAGTGATATACGATAAATGATGATGATGTTCAGCATTTGTATATTCTTCCACTTTCACCGATTTACAATCCAAGCTCGAACTACCAGGATCTCCAAGCCTGAGAAATCAATCGAAGATGAATTTTTCTTGTACCTTTTTTCGTTTATAGTATGAAGTATTAAAAAAATGTTGTTTTGTGAGTTGATTTAAAAATAAATGAATAAATTTAAAAAACCTACTAAGTTCCGTCATTTTTGACTAAATTGATATGATGAACATCCAAGTCTTGCTGAAATATGCGAACAGCGAAAATACGGTAGGTTTCAGTATAGAAGTACGAGAATGTACGGTAATTTGGAAGAGATTTACGGTATCGGATGACCCTGAGTTGGCAACCCTGATTGAAATACACTGCGTTTCTCGTACTTATTCCTACACGATCGTGTATATTAGGGGCGCAGGATTTGGGCGAAATAAATTGATCGTATAAGATTTTTGGGTTTTATTAGAAACCTATGAGACTAGGAGAGGTACATGCGTGATTCAGGGGCGACAGCTTTGAAACGGAGTCGGCGCTCAACCGTGGTAGGCGACGGCGGGAGCGGCGTATCCGAGTTTGGCGACGGGGGCGGCGTAAGCGGCGGGGGCGGCGTAGGCGACGGGGGCGGCGACCTTGGCGACTTTGGCGACGAGCGGCTCCTTGTGGACGACGGCGTTGAATCCGTTGACGGGGTCCGCCGTGTACTCGACGGTCCTCCTCGTGCCGTCGGGGTCCGTGAGGGAGTAGCTGCCCTGGACGGCGTCACCGGACCTAAACCACACAAAATTTAAAACAAACATTGGTAAATAATAAAACTCTAATAAATGCTAAATGAATGTGAGATAAGGACAATGAAAAGTATAGCATTTCCAAATTGAATTCGACATTTTCCAAAAAGGTTTCGACTTTTTCCAAATAGAATTGGACGTTTTCCAAATAGAATTGGACGTTTTCCAAATAGGTTTCGGCATTTTCCAAAATGGTTTTCGACACTTTCAAAATACAATTAAGGAACTTTGTGATACTTTATAAATAACGCTTTATTACTAATATAGGTAGGTAGGTCGTGAGAATTCAAGAAAATTTTAAAAAAAAACTGACCGCCCAGAACATCGTTTTGAGCAAGATAATGGTCTCCGAATGTTGCGAATAACGCTAAAGAAAGCGTCAATTGAGCTTGATAGGACGAAAGCAGAAAGAACCATTCGACTTAAACAGGAATTTGCGATCCAGTTCAATGAGGTAATCCCTGAAAACCGGCAAATTTTGATATTCATAGATGAATTTGGTTTCAATTTACATATAAGTATGAAACGCAGCCAGGCTCGATCGAAGGCCAATACCCGGGCAGTATGTTGTGCACCATAAGATGATATCATCAGGTTCAACTAACGCCGAGCTTTTTGCACAATTCTTGTCAGAGCTACTTGAAAAACTACCAGATTCCATCACCAACTACGTTTTTGTAATGGACAACACGAGAATTCATCGTTCGGAACACATTCAAAATTTTGACACGTCAATTAACTTGTTGTTTCTCCCTTCTGCACTCTCCCATGCTCAACCCCGTGGAAAATTCATTTTCCAAAATTAAGACAATAGTTCAGAGCCTCTTGAGGTTTACCACTCAATGTTTACATCAGTTAGTGATTTCAAGGGGCGTTCAAATAATTATGTCATGAACATGTTCCTCCTTCTACCTGTCCAGTCAAATAAGACCAAAAAATGGTGTTTTGGCAACAAAATTGGTAGATCAATGAAACTTTGGTTATAACTTCTTTTTAGCAGTTGAATATGATATCTGAAGAGTCTCAAGAAATTAAAGTGGTGGAACATAGTTTTAGAGAGGGGAGTGGGGGGAAATGTCACAAATCATAAGTTCACGAAAAAAGTCGAGTCTTTTCCTTTGTATTTTTTAATGCTGAATCGGAAAAAACTGTTATCAACCCGATCGAAGCACTTTATTGTGGTATATGATGAGTTTTTAGGGAAAAAATATAAAATTGTGTATACAAAAGTAAGTAGACAAGTAGGTACCTATTCTTTGAAGGGAGACAATGATGGTAGAAATTCACAAAGATTCAGCCTCTTAAAACTACGTTGCTGATGAAGAACTTATGCTAATTTTCGGCTCGTGCAAAGGAAATTGTTCAACTCAACTGTGCGGTAGTTTTGAAAGTGGAGTGCTGTGTTCTATTGTTTGCAAAAACTGCGAGGGAATTACATGCCAAAACAGAGAAAGTTACTATCTCGATGATCATGCAGTTGATGAGATTGATTCTGATGAAGAAAGTATATGTGAGGAAGAGGAATCTACAGATTAAGGAAGTAATAGCTAAATAGAAAAGATTTGAAAAATGTAAATACTTGGTGCAATTTTGTAAAACAAATTACTTCAACTAATAAATGGTGTGAATTTTATATTTTTTCATGAAAAATCCTTCACATATATTTGATACATGAGCTCTAATCGTGTTAAAAGTTGTTGTATGCGATTCAGCATTAAAAAATACTAAGGAAAACACCCCTTACTCAACTTTTTTCGTAAAGTAATGATTTGTGACATTTTCCCTCACTCTCCCCTCTCTAAAACGATGTTCCACCACTTTAATTTCTGGAGACTCATCAGATATCAAATTATACTGCTAAAACGAAGTTATAACCGAAGTTTCATCGATGGACCAATTTTTGTTGCCAAAAAATCCCAATTTGACTGTATTATTTGTGTTTGTGATTGAAGTCGAAACAATTTATGTCCTCCGAAATCGAATTTTCCACTTGCTTTTGCGTTTCAGAGCTTTCCAATCAATTTTGGTTAAGTGTCCGTCTGTCTGTCTGTGGTAAACCCTTGTCATGCCCAAAACTATACCAAGTCTCAGTCAGATTACGATGAAATTGTCAGGATGTGTACGGGTTGTACGGATGCGCAAACGTGAATTTCTCATAACGTCGATTTCTGGTGGTCCAAATGTTGTCGATCTGTTGGTCCGATTTCGTTCAAACTCCGAAGGTGATTGGGTATATGTGCTACGAAAATGCCCTATAAATTATATCGCGATCTGTTGAGCTACGAAAATGCCCTATAAATTATATCGCGATCTGTTGAGCAATAACCATTGCACATGCGCGAAACTAATATCGATTGACACAGGCAAACCTCCGAGTCTAATGGTCCGATTTTGATGAAATCTTCAGGGATTACCTATGCAAGATAGCTTCTAGAAAATCTCCTATAACTTTCATTGCCATCACATTAACAGTAGTCTGTGCGTATCTACAAACGCTAATTTATTATAACGTCGATTTCTTATCATCTATTAGTCCGATTTCGTTCAAACTCGGGGAGTAGATAGAGATATGTTCCTTGGAAAATTCCCAATTCCCTATTGGTGGAGTAATAAGTATAGCGCATGCGCAAAACCAAAATTGATCGACATAGACGCAACTCCGAGATTAATGAACTGATTGTTGTGGTATTTTCAGGGATTTAGCGGTTAGCTCCCATACCTTCCCCTCTATATTTCATTGCCTTGGAGTAATAGTAGTCTGTGCGCATGCGCAAACATTAGTTTCTTATAACGTTGACTTATCAATCATTTCGATTCGTACTTCGTCCTTGTGGGGGTTCCAGTTAGGTAGCCGAGCTGAGCGCTCGTGTATTTTTTTGCGAGCTCCGTATTAAGTATAGATTTAGCAGGGTTGTATTGTGAATTTCGTTTCAGCTTTTGTTTTTTGTGGTTCCTCTTTGATTAACTCTCAGCAATAGTAATTGACATAAATTTTTAAAGTAGATTTCTGAAAAAAAGGTCATTTTTGCGAGTTTGGTTGGTGATTTGTTGTTTACCGAAGGGAAAGGACTATCCACTCGACCGAATACCCCCGAAGTCAGCAGCACTCGAAGAGCGTACCGGTGTCGCGTTGAATAATTGCAACTACGAGAATGTCGACCTCCGAGATTCATCAGGTAATTCAATGCCTTGACGTAATCACAACCAAACTTCAAAACTGTCGCAAGAAATTGCTAACAGCCAAGAAACTATCTTGCTCATACAAAAAATCAATAAGAGAATTGATAGTATGGAGGAAAATTTAGCATTATCTGAAAAAAGTAATACGAAACAAAACCGGCACACGGACAACAGAAACGATCTTATTCTTCAATACGGAATTAAATTGCGTTCTTGAGGATTACGAAGTCATATGCGTAAGACGTTTAGGCACCATCCAACCTTCTAGAAGTAGACCAGTTCACATTCATTTTGCTAATAATTTCTCTAAATCTAAAGTACCTACGCCGGAACAATTACAAGTTCAAGGGACCCCAATTTAATACATCTGAGCTCTAACAGGATTTCTAACGGGAATTTAGGACGCATCTCTTGCCCAAGTTGTTTCAAGCAAGGAAAGATGAGAAGTATGCCGTCTTGATTGGAGATGAACTACTGGTTAATGGAAAAAAATTATCATTCACTATGGACGAAGTACGCTGGAGGATTCTACATCTACTGGGTCAGAAGTGGAGATTAATCTGAATACTCCTCCTCCGTCCCCTCACAACATTTCCAGAAAACAGTTCAAGAAGAAGATGAAAATCTACAAGAGATAGAACGAACATCAACACCGCTTTGAAAATTTTGGCAATGACTCTGGATTGTTATTGAAATTTGGCATTATTGATTGTAATCTATGTTAACTATGCAGTGCTCATTTATTAGACGTAAAATATGTAAAGCCGCGTTTACACTAGCGAAACTTCCTCGCGAAACAGTTGCGCGAGGACGTTGCGCGAGGCAGACTCGCCAATGTAGACGCCCCTCCACTCGCGAAACGTTTCGGGGTGAGGACGCTCGCTGTGAGCCGGAGGGCAGTCGGTTTTCGTCCGCGCATCAAAGTGTTTCGCGCGAAACAAACTCGCTGGTGTAAACGCGGCTTTATTGTTTCGCGAGTACGAGTAAAATGAACCAGGAGGATAGCTTGAAGCTCATCGAGAACTGAGGCTTGTCGAAGGCGGCTCACCCTACTCGCGCAACGTCTCGCTCTGAGTTGCGCTCTGTTTTGGGAGGTGCGAAACTTCTCTCGCAGCGAGGAAGTTTCGCGAGGATGTTTCGCGCAACTGTTTCGCGAGGAAGTTTCGCTAGTGTAAACGCAGCTTAAACCTATACAGGGTGATTCCCTCGCAGATGCAAAAAAACATTTGGGTGAAACTACATCAAAAATGGAGTAAAATGCCGCCAGCTGCATATTTTTATCTCAATCCGTTCTTGAGATATGATTTTTTAAAGGTCTTTTCAGAAAAACCGTGTTTTTTTCCTTTTAAACTCAAATTTTTCCACTTTACTTCATTCAATTTTAACTTTTGACCACATCATCGGAATCAACATTAAATTTACTATAAGAATAGTGTACTTGGGTTCTTAAAAAGTACCATCCCAAGGCCCTCACATCAGCTCAAACATTGACGATTTTGAAAAAAGAATATTTCTGAAAATCTTTAAAACTTACTACTCTTCCAAAACGAATCCTGGTAATTGGCAAATCTCATGAAAACTGCTTCGTCTAATACTCTTTTCAACGGTATAACCAAGTTTACTTTTATATTGTTATTTAGTGGAGAAAATTATGTTTTAATGTTAAAAAATGTGGGTTTTTCAATGAAATTGTTGGTTTTCTCGAAAGATGACCCTCCATGAACCTACGAGTATGGGGTCGGTTTCTATGTATTTTTTCACGCTGGATCGAATGGTAACATTTGTAGATCTCTCCAACTCCGTTATAACCGAGTTTTACACTTAAAATCGCAAATGTTTAGTTTGTTTGTTACGATTAAATGTATGTGTGTTATGGGGTAAAACTAGTTAATTAAAGTGTAAAACTCGATTATAACGTAGTTGAGAGATCTGCAAGAGTTTCCATTTGATCCAGCGAGAAAAAATACATAGAAACCGATCCCATACTCGTTGGTTCATGGAGGAAAACCAACAATTTCATTGAAAAACCCACATTTTTTTAACATTAAAACATTATTTTCTCCCCTAAATAACAAAATAAAAGTAAAATTGATGATACTGATGTAAAGCATATTAGATGAAGCAGTTTTCATGAGATTTGCTAGTTTCCAGGATTCTTTTTAAAAGAGTAGTAAAGTTTTAAAGATTTTCAGAAATATTATTTTTTCAAAATCGTCAATGTTTGAGCTGATGTGAGGGTCTTCGGATGGTACTTTTTAAGAACCCAAGTACACTATTCTTATAGGAAATTTAGTGCTGATACCGAAAATGAGGTTGAAAGTTGAAATTAAATGAGGCAAAGTGGAGAAATCCGAGTTTAAAATGAAAAAACACGGTATTCCTGAAAAAACCTTTAAAAAATCATATCTCGAGTACGGATTGAGATAAAAATATGCGGTTGGCGGCATTTTACTTCATTTTTGATGTAGTTTCACCCAAATTTTTTTTTTGCATCTGCGAGGGAATCAGCCTGTATAAGTAATTATTTGATACATAACATCGTAAAAGTACATTAAAGTCTAACATTGTGTTGAGGCAGAAATGAAGGCAAGATATCATGTGCTATTTTTAATGTGTATTTAAGGAACTCCTTGTAATACCAACGGGTTATACAATAAAATTGTATTGAATTGATTTATTCGTCCTTGTTACAATATGTGAGAAATCTATACTGCCTACCCGACTTGGCAGAACAAAAACATCAAAATTGAACCAGTCAAAATGTAGCGGGAAATTTTCTTCGCGCAGCATGACTTCACGAGCTAATTTTTATGTAAAACAACAATTTTAATTTAGTGTTCGCTTGTTATTTTTACCCAAAATATCCAAATATGTTCAGTATTTTGGCTCACAGGTATATAAGGAGATTGTTTTAAATATTCGATCATATAGTCATGCTACAGCCATGTCATCTTCCGAGAGTGAAAACAATGTTTCCGCCACATGCAGGTAAATTTGGAAACAAAATTAGCTGTTAGTTAATTTTTAATTAGTTAACTTTAAGTTAATTAACTATTTATTCCGCGAATAACTAGTAGTAGTACTGCTAATAACTAAATTTTTAACTAAATTAGTTGTTAATTACTAGTCGACCTATCAAATAACTGGATCAGTTACTCTGAAAATAATAACTAATAGATAATTAGATATTAGCTGTTGTAGTAACTAATTTAGATGTAGTTAGTTATTAGTCGTGACTACGTTTTGCCCAAAACTAAGGGGATTCCTTATTCCAGTACGCTTCATAAATTTTGTAGTCGATTGCTTAATGTTTGCGACCGATTTGACAATTTTTCTAACCAATGTAATATTTTTTGTTCGTTGAGAACAAATTTCATGTTATTACTTTATTGATCAGTACCTAATGAAATAGATTTTCACGAGCTAAAATTGGTTAGAGCTTTATATGATTTTTCCTTTTCGCTTCTTGATTTTCAAGCACAGCAAATTATTTCGAGTTTGAGCCTATAATTTCTTGATATAGTTTGTATAGTTTCTTGTTATACCTAGTTTGTTAAGTTTGAAAAAAGTATGTAACAGATTGATAAAATTATCAAGTTTATTGGATGAAGCTGTAAGATTATCAAGTTTTTCAAAAACTTTTTATTCAATTGATTTTTTTATTATTTATTTTATTCTTTATCAAGAATTTTCAAAAACTGACCTGGATTCGTGCTGGCTCTTGGAGTCGCCGGTGAGGGCGTCTTGGATGTCGTAGGCGTAGCTGTACTGGGGGTTGGGGTCGTAGTCGTCGACGGCGGCTACCTTGGCAACGGCGGGTCCGTAGCCAAGGGGAGCGGCGACTTTGGCGACGGGGGCGGCGTAGCCAAGGGGAGCGGCGACCCTAGCGACGGGGGCGGCGGCGTAGCCAAGGGGAGCGTGAGCGTATGCGGGAGCGGCGGCGTAGCCGAGGGGCGCGGCGGGGATGACGCCGGCGCTGGCCGCTGCCACCAAAGTGGCGAGAGCTACGAACTGCAAACATTGAGAACCTCATGATGGATACTATAAACATTAGGGTGCCCGCTATTTTGAGAAAGGTGGAATTTTGATGACCTCCACCCGAAATTTGATTTAAAATGTCAAAAAAATGACCCCTGAATTTTTTCAGATTTTTTGCATAACAAAAACCTACGCCTGTAGCTCGATTTTGGTTTTTGAAATACACTTTTTTTTTGCCAATAACAGACTTTTGAATATAACTTTTACAAACTTCTTCATAAAATTGTGAAACTTCGTATACTAAGTTTTTGGGGTCGCTGAACTCTAATTTGCAGTCAAAACAAGTCGACAGCAACTTTTGACAGTTTGTAGTCTCAAAATCATGTCAAAAAATGACAATTTTTCAAAAATTATTGTAAAATTATGAAAATTCGTATTCTTATGTTCTTTGAGTCGCTGAACTCGAATTCGCGAATGAATTTATTATTACAGTTTATTATCATAGTATAATTATAATTTCTTTCTGTTCATAATGAATTTCCAACATCAAATTTGAGTTTAGCGACCTAAATACCAATGAAATAAAAACAAATAATTAAATATTAAAAATATGGTTTTTGGTTTAATTTAATGAAAATTTTAGCAGAAATACGTAAAAATACAGATTTTCATAAGTCACAAAACATAAGAATGCAAATTTTAATAATTTTACAATGAATTTTGAAAAATTGTCATTATTTGACATGATTTTGACGAATTTGAGATTCCAAACTATCAAAATTTGTTGCTGTCGACTTGTTTTGACTGCATATTCGAGTTCAGTGACCCCAAAAACGTAAGTATAAGAAGTTTCACAATTTTACAAAGAAGTTTGTAAAAGTTATATTCAAAAGTCTGATATTGGCAAAAAAATAAAAAATAAATAATAATAATAATAAATAAAGTTTTTCAAAAACCAAAATCGAGCTAACGGCGTAGGTTTTTGTTATGCAAAAAAGCTGAAAAAATTCAGGGGTCATTTTTTCGATATTTTAAACCAAATTTTGGGTGGAGGTCATCAAAATTCCACCTTTCTCGAAATAGCGGGCACCCTAATATACATGGATAATGAAAAAGTTCCTGTCATGAAGCATAATTTTATGAGCGAATTTCCGCAGATTCTCAAGTTATATTGTTAAAATGTTTTGACCTTTGATTGCAAAGAGAGAGAGAGTATTTATTGGCGAAAAATGACATTTTTTTACGTACAAAGGAATATCAACTATCAGTTTTATGGAAAAAAACTTATTTAGTATGTTATTTAATCATTTATTTTTTATATAAATGTATATTAAATTGTTGGCAGTTTTTATCAATTTTTTAACCATTTTTTTTTCAAATTCTTATCAATTTACCCTTCTATTTGATTTATGAACCTTTATTACCTATATGGTATGTGAGTTGATGAAAATTGAAAGTATTACCTACTATGAAAGAGGGAAATTTTAGTTGCCTACTCTTATATCTAGTTCATAGGTGATAGTTTTTAGATTTTTGAAATGACATAGAAACAACAGAAAAAACTTAATTTCGACAAATTTCTCCATTTGAAAAATTTTTTTCTTAGAAAACGGCAAAAAACTGAAAAATTCGGTGTTCTAAAAATTGTAAAAAAAAAAAAAAAAAAAAAGTTCCAGTAATGCAGCATGATCGTATGTGCGAATTCTCGTGAATAATCGTATTATATTATGAGATAAAATAATACCGATTTTTACAACCAGCGAACGGCATTATTTCGGTTTTGACTGATTTTTCAACTTTGAAATTTTTTAAAACTTGATACATATTCTTATAGGGAATTTTACGCTGATTCCGAATATACCATATGTTAGTATACTGAAAAAATTATTTCGCACAACAAAAACAGGCTATTTTGAAATTGTTTACTATATTTTTTAAAAATTTCAACCAGAAGATGTAATCCGATCATGCTGGCCAACGAACTTGAACTTTCGTTTTGTGTCCTTAACATTTTAAAATTTGTTTGAAGTTTCTAGCACAATTCTACGGACAGTTATCGTCTGGAATGACACATACATACATATATACATACATACATACATACATACATAAAAAAATGCGTTAAACTTCAGAATATGATTCAGAATAGCCTGAAACGGATTTCTGCATAAACATTTTTCAAAAATTCACATTCTACAAATTTTGAGGCGAGAGCAATAGCTTAATTTTCTTCAAAAATTCGCTAAAATCACTTTAGTAGTCTTTATTACCTCCTCTGGCTGTAATTAAAGCTCGCACATGAACAGACATACGCATTATGAGGTGATTAATTGTGTCTTGGTCCAAGTTGCGCCATTCTTTAAAAGCAGCTTCCCTGAGTTCCAGGATGGTCGTAGGAACATTTGGTCGACTTTGAACTGCTCTGTGCAGCATATCCCAAACATGTTCAATGGGATTCATACCCAGAGAGATCAAGCCGCACTCAGCAACATGGTGGTTCTGTCATGTTTTGTGCCGATGGATGCAACTTCGTACCTTAGGGATTTCCTCCAGCCTACAGTGACACCAATGGCCGAAAATTATGGAGAAAATTTCGTTTTAGTCGACGACAATGCCCTCACAGGGACTGCAACTACTAATAGACCGTGAATATCAATAGAATTGACTGGCCACCATTCTCTTCAGATATGAATCCCATTGAACATGTTTGAGATATGCTCCACAGAGCAGTTCAAAGTCGACCAAATGTTCCTACGGCCGTCCTGGAACTCAGGGAAGCTGCAGTTCAAGAATGGCGCAACTTGGACCAAGACGCAATTAATCACATCATATTGCGCATGCCTGTTTGCGTTCGAGCTTTACTTACAGCCAAATTAGGTAGTAAAGACTGCTAAAGTGATTTTTTATGTGTTTTAGCGAATTTTTGAAGAAAATTAAGCTATTGCTCTCGCCTCAAAATTTGTAGAATGTGAATTTTTGAAAAAAAATTATGCAGAAATCCGTTTCAGGCTATTCTGAATCATATTCTGAAGTTTAACGCATTTTTTTATGTATGTATATATGTATATATGTATGTATGTATATATGTATGTATGTATATATGTATGTATGTATGTATGTGTCATTCCAGACGATAACTGTCCGTAGAATTGTGCTAGAAACTTCAAACAAATTTTAAAATGTTAAGGGCACAAAACGAAAGTTCAAGTTCGTTGGCCAGCTTGATCGGATTACATCTTCGGGTTGAAAGTTTCAAAAATGTAGTCAAAAATTTCAAAATAGCCTGTTTTTTGCGATTTGTCGTGCGAAATAATTTTTTCAGCATACTAACATGTGGTATATTCGGAATCAGCGTAAAATTTCCTATAAGAATATGTATCAAGTTTTCAAAAATTTCAAAGTTGAAAAATCAGTCAAAAATCGAAATAATGCCCGTTCGCTGGTTGTAAGAATCGGTAATATTCTTCAAAAATTCGCTCATGGGGTCATGCTGCATGACTGGACTTTTTTGACAATATTTAGAAAAGCGAATTTTTTAGTTTTTTGCCGTTTTTCTAAGAAAAAAATTTTTCAAATGGAAAAATTTATTGAAATAAAGTTTTTTTTCTGTTGTTTCTACTTTGCAATAAGAGACACTTTTCAAAAATCCAAAGCCCAAAATTTTCCCGTGCATATTTTTGACTGAATAAGGGTGATGCAAAACTTTTTTTGATGTGTGTATTTTGGGATAAGATGAAAATTGTCTATATTTGTATAGGACTAGAAAATAGCTGTTGTTCTATCCAAATCTAGTTTTGAATTATCTGCAAGCCTTTCGAAAACTGATTCAACAATATTGATGTCATAATTTGCACATTTTTTTTAATTCATAAAAACATAGGTTATTATTATTTATTAATACGTTCAGTTCATTTTTACTAGAGTCTGATTAGTCTAATCATACAGTGGAACCTGGATAATTCGAACTTCTTTAATTCGAATATTTCTCATGGTCCCTTGCATTTTGTATTTATACAATGCTAAAAAAATCGTGGATAATTCGAATTTTATTTTGGATAATTTGAATTTTCGGCGTGCTAATTAAGGTATAAATTTTCAAGCTGCGACTCAAAAAAATTGTAAATTTATCGGGAAATATCGGCAAAAGGTTTGCGTTAGACCAAATACATGTAAGTCAGTGCCATCGTACATTACAAGAAGTACCAAGTACTTCTTGTACTGCACTTCGTACGAAGAAGTACCGGTGCCGAGTGCAGCTGACGCCATGAATCACGTACAAGAACTTAGACGTTTTTTTGAAAGCCGGATTGATGTAGGTAAGTGATTCATACTTCAACTCTTTGAATGCGTTGGAATCTTTTATAACGGCCAAGAGACTTAATTCAAGGAAACAGGCCAAAATATCATCCTTTTTTGAAAAACAATAGATTGTTTTTTATGGTTGCAGTTAAATTCAGTACCATTCCAGGTGTCTTTATATTTATTGTTCAATATTCTGTTGGTCAATACAGTATTCAATGTTACGGTATGTACTTTACTTCGTACTGTAGTTTGTTAAAATATAATTATTTTATTACAATTTATTAAAAACTTCTTTAATTCGAATTTTTGGTTAATTCGAAGTTTTTGACTGGTCCCTTGAGGTTCGAATTATCCAAGTTTCACTGTACCAATTTACTGGCATTTTCAATTGTAATGAAATATAACAGTTATAGCTATATTTTGTAAAGGATGATACCTATTAAATTCACCTAAGAACGTGTTCTAAGTTCGTGAATTTCATAACGTTGATTTAAGAAGTAATTTTAACCGTAACTTTGATGTCCGCCAGTGTTTTTAGACTACAGGCAATGGGGGCTTACCTTGGCTGCCATATTGTCGGGTTCTGAAGATGTCGGTTTACCCGGGGGTTCGGCTTTATATACGAAATCCCCTTGGCAACCCCGGAGGTGGAAGGGCGGGTCGAGAGTTCGCCGATTCTGGGTGGTGGGATGCAGAGCCGGGTACAGAGGAGCGGGTACAGAGCTGGTCGTGCAGGTACGGCTCAAGGTACGACCTTGTACGACCCGGCGAGGCGCACGGTGGTGCCAAGGCGGCAAAACCCCTGTTTTCAAAATGTGAAGATTTTTGTCACCTGGAACGAGTTTCCTCCAATATACAGGCTGATTCCCTCGCAGATGCTTGGGTGAAACTACATCAAAAATGGAGCAAAATGCCGCCAACCCGTATTTTTATCTCAATCCGTACTCAAGATAAGATTTTTTAAAGGTTTTTTCAGGAATACCGTGTTTTTTCATTTTAAACTCGGATTTCTCCACTTTGCCTCATTTAATTTTAACTTTCAACCTCAATTTCGGTATCAGCATTAAATTTCCTATAAGAATAGTGTACTTGGGTTCTTAAAAAGTACCATCCAAAGACCCCCACATCAGCTCAAACATTGACGATTTTGAAAAAATAATATTTCTGAAAATCTTTAAAACTTTACTACTCTTCCAAAACGAATCCTGAAAACTGGCAAATCTCATGAAAACTGCTTCGTCTAATACTCTTTCCAACGGTATTATCAATTTTACTTTTATTTTGTTATTTAGGGGAGAAAATAATGTTTTAATGTTAAAAATGTGGGTTTTTCAATGAAATTGTTGGTTTTCTCGAAAGATGACCCTCCATGAACCAACGAGTATGGGGTCGGTTTCTATGTATTTTTTCTCGCTGGATCAAATGGAAACTCTTGCAGATCTCTCAACTACGTTATAATCGAGTTTTACACTTTAATTAACTAGTTTTACCCCATAACACACATACATTTAATCGTAACAAACAAACTAAACATTTGCGATTTTAAGTGTAAAACTCGGTTATAACGGAGTTGGAGAGATCTACAAATGTTACCATTCGATACAGCGTGAAAAAATACATAGAAACCGACCCCATACTCGTAGGTTCATGGAGGGTCACCTTTCGATAAAACCAACAATTTCATTAAAAAACCCACATTTTTTAACATTAAAACATAATTTTCTCCACTAAATAACAAAATAAAAGTAAACTTGATTATACCGTTGGAGAGTATTAGACGAAGCAGTTTTCATGAGATTTGCAAGTTTCCAGGATTCGTTTTGGAAGAGTAGTAAAGTTTTAAAGATTTTCAGAAGTATTCTTTTTTCAAAATCGTCAATGTTTGAGCTGATGTGAGTGCCTTGGGATGGTACTTTTTAAGAACCCAAGTACACTATTCTTATAGTAAATTTAAAGCTGATTCCGAAAATGTGGTCAAAAGTTAAAATTGAATGAAGTAAAGTGGAGAAATTTGAGTTTAAAAGGAAAAAAACACGGTTTTCCTGAAAAAACCTTTAAAAAATCATATCTCGAGAACGGATTGAGATAAAAATATGCAGTTGGCGGCATTTTACTCCATTTTTGATGTAGTTTCACCCAAATTTTTTTTTTTTTTTTTTTTTTTTGCATCTGCGAGGGAATCACCCTGTATAGCATTTCCAAGTCGAATTGAGAATTTTCCAAACCAATTTGAGATTTTTCCCAACGAAATTGGGAATTTTCCAAACCAATTTGAGATTTTTCCAAACCAATTTGAGATTATTCCAAACCAATTTGAGATTTTTCCAAACCAATTTGAGAATTTTCCAAAACAATTGGAGAATTGTCCTAACTAAAAATGTTCTAAAAAAGTCCAGTCATGCAGCATGACCCCATGAGCGAATTTTTGAAGAAATCTTCGACATTTCAGCCGCTATTGATCGTTTTTTTTTTTTTTTTTTTTTTTTTTTTTTTTTTTTTTTTTTTTTTTTTTTTTTTTAAACAAGCACCTACTACCTACGTTTTAAACAGCATGGTTCTAGGATTGATTATACAGGGATACTTCCATAAGAGTAGTTCAATCTGAATTTGGACAATGTTTCATGCAAATATTACCGATTTTTACAACTAGCGAACGGCATTATTTCGATTTTTGACTGATTTTTCAACTTTGAAATTTTTGAAAACTTGATACATATTCTTATAGGAGATTTTACGCTGATTCCGAATATACCACATGTTAGTATGCTGAAAAAATTATTTCGCACAACAAATCGCAAAAAACAGGCTATTTTGAAATTTTTGACTACATTTTTGAAAATTTCAACCCGAAGATGTAATCCGATCATGCTGGCCAACGAACTTGAACTTTCGTTTTGTGTCCTTAACATTTTAAAATTTGTTTGAAGTTTCTAGCACAATCCTACGGACAGTTATCGTCTGGAATGACACATACATTATACTCGTACATACATACATACATACATACATACATACATAAAAAAATGCGTTAAACTTCAGAATATGATTCAGAATAGCCTGAAACGGATTTCTGCATAAAAATTTTTCTAAAATTCACATTCTACGAATTTTGAGGCGAGAGCAATAGCTTAATTTTCTTCAAAAATTCGCTAAAAGAAAGGAGAAGGGAATCATCCAAACCAAAGTGACAATTTTTCAAAGCAAATCAAAACTTTTAATTAGGAATAAAATTGCACAATACATCGTTATAAAAGAAAGAAATTCGCATTTTTTCATTTTAAAAAATCACATTTTTCAAATTTTTAGAAAAATTAGGTAGGTATTATGAAAATTCAATGTAGAGGGTTCCCAGCTACTGCGTTCGTTAATTGCACGAACATGTCCATCATCCAATTTGTGCAATCAGCTGATGAAATGGTGGGGATGCTTCGAGCTATCACTTCACTCAAAACGAGATCCTGCGGTGACTCACTAACAACGTTTCTCACGTAAAGCTTGATTTTTGAGAAAGCTTTCTCGACAGGATTCAATTTGATTCTCAAATTCTCAAATTGTCGACAGGATTCGAATTCTCAAATTGTTTTGGAAAATTCTCAAATTGGTTTGGAAAAATCTCAAATTGGTTTGGAAAAATCTCAAATTGGTTTGGAAAATTCTCAATTTGGTTTGGAAAATTCTCAATTTGACTTGGAAATGGTATATTTCCTGCACACGGGTGTCTGGAATGGAAAAGAGGTTTAGCTATGGTGCCCTAAAATTTGCGATATGTCAGCATTTGGGGAAACACTTGAACAAAAAAAGCCTTTGATCGCCGAATTCCAAATTCTTCATGAGCATGATTGCCCTCGAAATTGGCCATTTTAAGCAAAGGGGTAAACACTTACGTCTCTATCTATAGATTTCTTCTTTCTACATTCTCTATATGTGAGAAAATTGAAGTATATTCTATCTAAAATGCACCTTGAACCTTTTTAAAACTTCTCAGTTACATGATGCTGCCTTAGAGAATGAAATTTCACTCCTAGAGCTCCAGAACTTATACTAACATCTATTTATGCAATTTTATGCAGTTTATGCAATTTTTGGCATTTTTTATTTTATGTCTTGGCTTTGGCACTCGAAATAGGTCATATAACGAAAGCCCGTAAGGCAACCGATAACAAAGCGGGCTTGGTCGCTAAGGAATTTATACGTTTCCTTCAATGCTTTATACTCGTATTTTTCGACGCAATGATTTCGTCAGCCATCCTTGATTAAGAAGTGTCTCGCCGGAGCAAGGAGTGAGGCACGACTACTGCTTTTGTAGCGAATTCGTGTACCTACTACTCGTATAATAGGTACGCGTTCAACATTTACCTATGCTTCTTCACAACACCCAAACCAAAACAGACCACGAAACTATACACATTGTTCTGAACTAAAGGTCAAAATAATTTATATTTACTAAAAGTACTCATTTTAGCGAATTTTTGAAGAAAATTAAGCTATTGCTCTCGCCTCAAAATTTGTAGAATGTGAATTTTTGAAAAAATTTTATGCAGAAATCCGTTTCACGCTATTCTGAATCATATTCTGAAGTTTAACGCATTTTTTTTATGTATGTATGTATATATGTATGTGTCATTCCAGACGATAACTGTCCGTAGAATTGTGCTAGAAACTTCAAACGAATTTTAAAATGTTAAGGACACAAAACGAAAGTTCAAGTTCGTTGGCCAGCATGATCGGATTACATCTTCGGGTTGAAATGTTCAAAAATTTCAAAATAGCCTGTTTTTGGCGAATTGTTGTGCGAAATAATTTTTTCAGCATACTAACATGTGGTATATTCGGAATCAGCGTAAAATTTGCTATAAGAATATGTATCAAGTTTTCAAAAATTTCAAAGTTGAAAAATCAGTCAAAAATCTAAATAATGCCGTTCGCTAGTTGTAAAAATCGGTAATATTTGCATGAAACATTGTCCAAATTCAGATTGAACTACTCTTATGGAAGTATCCCTGTATAACCAATCCTAGAACCATGCTGTTTAAAACGTAGGTAGTAGGTGCTTGTTTGAAAAAAAAAAAAAAATTTAATCACAACTGATGAGTTTACTCTGTGAAATATTCCGTCCTCCGATTCTCTCGGTCGCGCTCTTTAATGTTTTATGCTCAACTGTTTTAGGACTTGATGTAGCTTTAATACTGACTGTGGCTTAGAAAATATCAGCCATGAAATTATGAAGAAGTTCTATTTACGTACGTACTAGCACGCAGACGCAAGGCCTCCACTCGGCCGTCAGTAACGTTAAGCCTAAGGCCTCGCTCCGCTAGGCCGTCAATAGTGCGGCCCAATTTCTTGCTGTAGAATACTAGATTCGAATGCAACTGACTTGCTATCACTCGTAATATAAAGCCTCATCATCGATTGGCTGTGGAAATACGTTTCTTTCATATGACGTCGGTATGTTATTTTATTTTATGTCAACATTAACCTTCAAACATTAACATTATCATAACATCATCAAATTTTGATGATGTTATGATAGGATACTGTTAAGATTTCAACTGCCTTCAATACTGACCACATTGGACATCGAAATCTATGAATATTTACCGACATTTGTCTTTAAATCTACAAGATTAGTTTAATAATAATAAAGTATGAGTACCTCCTAATTATTTTTAATAATTTGATTCCATGTTTGTCTATCAAAATCATAAACTAAAATTTCTCTACACGATCAATAGCGACTGAAATGTCGATTTCTTCAAAAATTCGCTCATGGGGTCATGCTGCATGACTGGACTTTTGTATGTGTAATCCTGGCAACGAGTGTGCTGCTGCCCTTGCAAGGAGAGTCACTGGTGATAACTCGATCGATATGTTGCCTATACGCATTGAGGATCAAATCTCCTACATGCAACATAAAGCCAATTCCATCTGGCATGAGCAATGGCAGGGTGAGGTCACTGGTCTGCGTGGTGTTCCAAGGGCTTCCAAGGAGGGACCGAATAGTGGTCAACCGGGTTGCCACTGGCCATACCCGTCTTACTCACAGACACCTGCTTAGCGCGATGTTGTATGCGGAAGGTGTGGGGGTGATCTGTCCATCCGCCACTTCCTGGAGGTAGTTCAAGTGAGTGACTTGAGGCAGCAACACCGTCGGGAGTTTGCTCTGCAAACGCTTGCCGACCATTTTAACATTAGCCTTCCTCTCAGTTAACTCCTACAGTGCATTCCGAATCACGATTGCAACGCCACTTTCGCCCCAAAATAGACGCCGTTTGCCGTTCCGTTTCCTGCCATGATTTCCCATTTCGCCACATCGATGAGGTCACGGATTTCTCCCACCTTTTGCCCACCCTTAAATATGGCGAATGAATCTTCCATCATCGACCCATGTCTGGAGCTGGGTCGGCGTGGTCGTTATGATAAGACGGGCGATAAGATAACAGATATCGCAAATGAGCGTGAATTTTGACATTGACATGTCTTGATTTTGACATTTACATGTCTTTACTTTGGCACTTAGAAAGAAATCGTTCACCTTTCAATTGAAAGCTCTCGATTTATCACGCATTTCTCTCGTAGGTACTTGTTCTTGGTATTTATGTCGCCATTTTATATTTATTAATGTAATTAATGGATGTAGTAAACAATGCCGCTTGTTTTGTTGTTATTAGTTTCCACGTTAGAAATCACTCCGAGAAAACGCCAAAATGAAGCCGTGCGTAGAGATAATTGCTTTATTACAAGAGTTTATTGAAATCATTGAAACTGTTACAATTGTGATGAAAATTATTGTTTTGAACATTATTCGTCAAAATTTTTGTTCAAAATAGAATTGTGGTGAATTACACCACACATTTTCAACAGCCCTTTTCAGGGCTACCAAAAAGAGGTACTAAAGGCAAAACGAAATATAAAAGACGTCGAGTTACTCCTCCACGAAATAATATATTTCGCCCAAGAGATTATGCGAAATATACACGCACAGACGAAATATTCGCTAATCAACAACAAGCCAGTCAACCAAGACGCTCACCGGGCGAGAGAGACTCGACGAGCGCAACAACCCAAGTTGCCTTGAACATTAAAACTCTAGAAATGACCTCTAGAGCGACCAAGGACGGCGCTACCAAGCCAACCCGCCAATCGGAGGCGGCGCTTGCGCGAGAGACACTGAGCGAGCCAATCCGAAGGCGGCGCGGCCGAGCCAAAAAATCAGAGGGCTAATTTACATACTAACCATAAAGTAGCCACTACATTTCCCTATAAATACCACGGACAGAGCCTGGTTACTTCATTCCACTTTCTGCTCTCGCTGATGACACTTCTCAACTTGACGAAGTTTCTACACGCATACAAGGCATAAAAAGGCATATTTCTCTCCTTACAGATTCTCTCGATCTTCTTGGCATCTACGAGTCTAGTCATTACACTACTCATTGCCCAACGTAGATCTCCAGTCAGGGTACCACCCGGCACATTTTTGACTTTGTCTAAAATCGTGCGACCGCTGGGATACCTTAGTCGTGCCACCCGAATCTCGCAGCACTACGCTCTTGATTGCCCGCTGGGACACGCCGGTGAATTGCTTAGCTCATACGCTCCAATTTACCGTCCAAGGAAGTCTTTATCAAGACTCGGAGAGGACCCCGACATTAAGCTAGGAGAGAGCTTTGTCGAGCGAGTCCCTCCTCTACATAAATCCTTCATCCGAACGGAAAGGTATTTTAAAAGAGTTAACAAACTCGGATATCTCGATGGAGCGCAGCCCGTCCTACTTCCTCGGGCTCGAGGAAGAAGGTCTCGGCGCTGCAGAGGGCGCTAGCTCACAAACAGCTCCCTATCCGAAACTTGACGATAACTCTAAACATAGTGACAAACTACCCGGACCAGCTCCATGTCAAAAGCTCGAAACTCTCAACGAAATCGCAGCTTTACCTACCAAATCCGCGAAGGGCTTGGTAGCTACACCCTCACCTACACAAGGGGTCGAGGACACTTTTCAGACTATCTCTGAAGGTAATCATTACGATTCCACCTATATACATGAATATCCTCGATATTCATCTCAAGGTCGCACGGCCGATCCAAGTATTCAACATACTCCTATCCTGCATAAATCGCACGGACAACCAGGTACTTTCCAGCACCTCAACACAACACATTCCATTCCGCCTACAGATACAAATCTTAGGCCGGAATATTACACAACGGTCCAGCACCCGAACAAACAATTCCAAACAGCTCAAACCGAGCCTAGCGCCCCAAGCGGCCTACACATGAAGGAACCACAGAGTTTGACCGCCCAGCAAGTTGCCCTCGGCAACTTCGCTCACATTTCCTCCGGAAATAATCTAGGGACTAACCCGCATGTCCAGAACATGGGTACTTTTCAAAACGTCCCACTTGGTCTACCTACACCAAGTAAAACATATATAAATCCACTACAAGAATCCAACATATTAATGTTCATTCTTGAACTAAAGGCATAAAATGTCCCAATGTGTCGTATGCAACACAAAGTCGAAATGTGTAAGATAACGTAGGTACGTAAGTACATCAATATACATTACAATAATTGGAGCCGTTTATTGAGTAAGTGTACCTACCTGTAGCGAATAATGTTGGTATATATCCCTTCATGGTAGTCCGTTTTGGCTCATTATGTATTTAGTATGATTAGTGTGGTGAAATACCCACACACTTTAACCAGCCCTTTTCAGGGCTACCAAAAATAAGTTCCCACGAGAGAACATTACAAAAAAGACGTCTGGCTCCGTCTAAACTAAACAATAGAGATTGCCGGAAAGATTATGCGAAATACATAATCACAAACGAAACAATTCCGACGGAAGAACAAACACGGCAAGGCAAAACCCCACTGCACGAGAGAGACGTGACAAGCCGCGAAAACATACACAAAAAAGTCGCCTTGAAACAATCAAGCTTCATTAAAGTCAAGGACGAAAAAAGCCAAATACCCTCTATCGGGAACGGGCGAAACAAGAAGATTCACCGTTCTCTCAACAGAGGGATAATAGAGGGTGTCGTGAGACAATGACCTCTAAAACAATCAAGGGCAAATTAAAGCTCGAAGCATCCTATCGAGGGAAAGCGGAAATACATAATTCAACTTCCGCCCACCGGGCGCGACCGATCAAATTAGAAGCTGCGGAGGCGGTAGGCCATCTGGACGCTAACCGTTAGGAAGCCAATAGATTCAGCCAATCAGCTCCGACTTCCACTTATAAATACAGGACCCAGAGGCCTGTCTTGTCATCAACTAATTACCACGGCTGATGACTCTTCTCTCTCCGACGACGAAGTTTCTACACGCTTTGAGGCAAGCTATTCTACACTTCGAGTTTCCTGGTAGCGTCAAGTCTAGCCCTTTTCAGCGCTACTTACTACCAGCGTTTCTTCAGGCAGGATATCACCCGGTACAAAAGGTTTTACATCTTCTTGTACGCCCGCTGGGGTATCCGAGACGTTTTCGCCCGGACCAAACTGATTCGCTCATCTGGTCGCCCGTGGGAGAACGCCAGGTAATCAACACCTCATACGGTTTGATTAACTGCTCAAGGGAGTTCTTTTTAGAACTACGCAGGAGGACCCGGTCACCTGCGACTAGAGAGTCCCCTGAGAATTTTTGGTTCATTAACAGAACCAGTAAATTCAAGGGAGTTCCACAAAAATGGAACGTTCCCCGTCTTTTCACCCACTGGCTGGGGTAGACGCTCCTGGCGCTGCCCGCAGCGCGAGCTCCGAGACAGAGCGGGAGGAAAAGACCACGTTTCTCCACCCCCCCGCCGGGGTGGACGCTCCTAGCGCTGCCCGCAGCGCTAGCTCTGAGGCAGAATGGGCGGCAAGCGGTCGGCCGACCGCACGCCCACGCATTCCATCCTCACGTGGCCCGGGGCATGAGCGCTCGCGCTCTAGCCCGTCCGAGCCGCTTGAAGCCCTCACTACCAACTCCGTGAAGGATGTTGACGACGTTTACAGGCTTTCAACGCGGCCAGATCGAGTTCCTTTCGATCAGTCCTTTTCAGAAGGAAACAATAGAGATTCCTCGACTAAAGCAGAGATCTCTACGCAGCTATCCACCGGATACCTAGCTGACTCGAGCGCCTTGTACACTTCGAACATACATCCGTCTCACGGATATGAAAGTACTTTTCAGTACCCTAAACAAACGGTCTCGTCTCATGATCAAAATATACAGCTAAGGCCTGAATATTCTCCAACAAAATATTATCACACTGAGCGACCGCAAGAGGCTCGGATCGAGGCGAACTCATCCTACGGCCCGAGAGCGTCCTATCCAGAAAGATTTGATAACTCTCGAGTAAATAAGAGTACTTTTTCGTACCTCCCGTCGGGACAAGACCAAGGTTATAACCCACATAACCAACCTACAAGCACTTTCCACGACGTGCCACTTGGTCTCCCGACTCCGAGTCAAACATATATATATAAATCCACTACAATTAGTATTACAGAAAAGCAAATTGTCTACCTACTAAGATCTTCATAATCGAAAATTTCTAGTTATTCCCAAAAATCAAGAACCCTGAAAATAGGATGATATCTAAGAACGCGTTTCGTGATTACCAATAGAGATGTACTACCTATCCAAAATGTGCTTTAAAAAATCGTTAAATTCGTATAGTTGAACCAAAGACATTGTAATAGTAAACTAGACCCACTCGTAGCGCTAGTGTCGCGTTGCAAATTGAACGGTCTGTAGTCGGCCATATTGGGGGCAACATCGTTTATTTATGTGCAATGAAGATTGTATTATTATAGTTCATCTACTCATGAAATTTCTTTGATAATGCACAATGGTTAAAGTGTGTGCGGCATTTAACTGCATTAATCGAATAACTAAAGGCTGCATACTTTCATTTCACAAGTAAGTATAGATTTTCACGATTTCCTAAAGATTATTTTGGTCTGTTGTAGGCCTCTTGATGTGGTAACGCAGTACCTATTGTAGTTGGTAATAATTTTCTTTTTACTAACTTATCAATATGCATGAGCTACAAAGTTTCAAATTAATCTAAACTTTGTTTTGTTTTTTCCACAGATTTCCTTTCAACAAGAAATTGAGAGAATTGTAGGTATCAAATTGTTTTTTGTATTGACATTGTATTGTACTATTGTATATTGTATTGTATTGTATTGACAGAATTGTATGAAATTGTATGTAAAATGAAAATAATATAATAACATAGAAAGTGCCATGATGTAGTTATTCATTTACTTATTCAATTGTTCAGCTCCTCTGATCATACTCCTTGCCCCATCCAGGTGAACCCATGGTGTTTGTAAAACTGTGACTTATGTACCTACAAGATATTTTCTCAATATTGAAATGCAGAGCGATTCTTCTGTTACTTTGGAAGAATGGTTCTGAGATAATTGCTTTTGAATAATGGAAGGATCTTTCACTTTAAAATACCTAACTAACTTATGCCCTAACTATTATAAGTACGGTATGAAAAGTACAATTTCGCCACTACGCAAAACTACATGAAATCATATTGGTAAGTAATGCATGCATTACACGGACGTCCCTATGAATGGATTTTATATATATTTGGTGAGAGTTAAAATAAGAGAAAAAACAAATAGGTATATCATGACTTCTCGAACCCCCCCCCCCCCCCCCATTAACTCCCTCCACCGACAGCAAATTCAAATAATAAAACTTCCAGTATGAAATTTGAAGCTCCTGACATATTTTTATAACCTAGACCGGATTTATAATCGAATTTAAAAAATGATCTCGAAAATCTGACTTGAATAGTTAAAACATCATGATCTATACTGCCGTCCGAAGCGAAAAAGTCGTACCTAAGTGATTTTTTGACCAAAATGAGTTAATGGTACCCCCCTGTTTTAGGGGGGGTTTTCTACCGATTTTCGGAGTCCCAGAGTCGTATCTGCACGGGAAATGCCTCAAACAAGCGTACGAATAAACGGCTTAGTGATGATTCCATTGGTTTTGCTTAGCCAATATTCGTAAGTATACTTTTCAGAGGAAGAAAATTCGTATCTGGCACCGGATACGATTTACTCGCTTCTTATTTCGCATATACGAATTCTCTTGTTCTTAAAAGTCAGATGCGGATTTCAAGCTTAGTATTTTGGCACTCCTGGAGTCACTTACGATTCTTGGGAACCCTCTTGAATGTGCATTTCGTGCTGCCCACAAAACAGGAGGGAATAGGGACGTCCTTTGAGCATAATTTTTAAACAAATATTAAAAAATTCCCTAATCTTGGGCTCACAGGGTAACTCAGTCTCGACAAACGTTTGAACTTCATATGATGCCAGATAAGCCGAAAACAGCGTGCGAAAATTTGGACCCTTCTGTTTTATGTTCCCGGTACTCTTTCGTTAGCCCAAGATTGAATTTTCCTATAACAGCTTTGAGTAAGGTGAAACTTGCATCCTTTCAACTGTAAGGAAGACCCCGTACTTTCCCTGTTCATTGTCGTTATTTCATAGAAATACGGTACCTAAGAGTGCAGAATCAGTGATCGTCGCACTGGATTAGGCTTGCCCAGATTACCCTCGCCTCGCCCAGCTGATGTATAACCCAATAACGGCGAGGATGTACAGAAACCAAAGTACTTACGTTGCTTTACGGTAACCCGCATTTTTCCTGCTGTTAGCAATTCTAAGTACCTATCCCTATTGGTCTGGTGCGGAAGAACAAAGGCCTTTTTTCTAATTATTTTTGCAGAGTGGACTTTCTTATATATATGCCAATTCTACATAGGTATACGATTTTCAAGATTTTATTGAGTGTGTCCAGGACAGTAGAAAGAATGCTGTAGTCAAAGAAATAACCGTTAATGATTTCACTGTGTGGAGAGATTTTTCTTCCAAACAGAAAATTAATTCGGTAACTCCAAAGCCATATATCCGCGATATTGTCCAGATTTCAGCACGTAGAGGCAAATATACGTTGAAATATAAAACGGATTTCATTTAACTCGATTTCCTTTAAAAGAAAAAAAAAGCTTCAAAAGGGATTCCCAATTCTGGAAAAGGTTACTAAGCCTCGTGGAATCGACAGTGGAAGAAGAGATGCCATTCTAGCACGCTTATGTGAAGAAAAAAAATGCCATTACCCCCCTTCTGGAGCGGAGTTTTGGAAAAATTTACCTTGTGGGGGTAACGAACCCGAAAATGATATTGCCATATACAGGGTGTCTCAACTAAAGTTCCCGTAATTTCAGGGATCGATTTTAGAGCTTCTTTCTTATCGAAAGTTCCTCATAGAGATTTCTTATGAAACTCTTAGTTTTCGAGTAATTCAATTTCTAAGATTTTTTCTTCGTATTTTCGACCTTTTGTCACTAAAATGATCATGACTCTCAATTTGCTCAAATTCAAATTTGAGGATACCATTGGAAAGAGTATTAAATTTCCTATCGGATAGATGCCTGAGCGTTTTTAAGACTCAAGGTTTGAGACATGAAAAAGCCCTCGGAAAAGCAAATTTGACCTAATTTGCGAAACCTGTCTTTTCAATCGGAAATTGAACTATGAGAAACAATATTTTTTCATAATGCAAGAATTGTGAAAACTGTGCTGAAATCTCACCTTCCCAACGGTGTAGTCAATTTTACTTTTACATTGTTAATTAGGGGGAAAAAAAACTATGTTGAATGTTGAAAAACATTGGGGGGGGGGGGGGGGGGGGGGGGGGGGGGGTTGTTCCAATGAAATCGAGGGTTTTCTTGAAAAACGACTTTTTATGAAAATACGAGTTTGGGGTCGATATCTAGGTATTTTTTACGCTGAATCGAATGATAATACTTGCATATATCTCCCCAACCCCGTTGTAACCGAGTTTTACACGTTCTCACAAATTTAAGATCATTCGTTATGATAAATTTTATGTGTTTTTGGGGTGAAACTTGTAAACTAAAGTGTAAAACTCGGTTATAAGGGGGTTGGGTAAATATTCAAGTGTTACCACTCGATTCAGCGTGAAAAAATACGTAGAAACAGACCCCGAATCCGAATTTTCATAGAAGGTCAATTTTCAAGAAAACCCTCGATTTCATTGGAAAAACAATGTTTTTCAACACTAAAACGTAGTTTCCTCCCCTAATTAGCTATGTAAATAGTGTAATGTATATGAATACCTACTAAAGTCCTGTACTGAACCTGTCACCAACAATAATTACTGTGAGACTATTTTTAATTATTCCATTCATTCTAATCATCTGTTTCGATACAAAACAACACGTACAATTTTTCAGCTCAGTATAATATATATATTCAAATCATGCAAGTGCATATGGCTAGAGTAGCGAATCATAACTGCAATTTGCTAGTCAGATACTCGTATCTATAGCAGATACGTAGAAAACACTAAGTAAACTGCAGATACGAGTTTCGTGCTTCGTAAATTATCCTCAATGTCAGTCAACAATACGAGACTAAAATTTGCACGGCGTTTTTTGCTATTTTACGATGGAAAAATTCAATTTTTGACATCGCCAATCGATTCAGCAAGAAATTTTCTACAAGGAGAATGTTCAAGTTCAAGATTATTTTGGAAACTAACGCCAATATCAACGAATTTCGACGCAAAACCTATTTGGTCGATTTCCCAAAAATTAGATTTTTGCACATACGACTTTTTCGCTTAGGACGGCAGTATTACTATTACCTCCTTCAATCTTCCTTGTCCATAATGAAATTTGAAACTCCTAATACACCTTCCAAAACTAGACAAAATTCTTAGTTGAACAAAAAAGAATCACAAACATCTGACGAAATTAGTTGAAACATCATGATATTTTACTGTTACCCCCTCCATTCACCCTTTTTCATAATCAAATTTGAAATTCCTGTTATAAGATCCAAAATTAGACCAAATTCATAGTTGAACAAAAAAAGAATCACGAAAATCGGACGAGAATTGTGGCCTAAATAAGTTTGTAAATCGTCATATTCGGTTAGGTATTCCAAAGACAAGCAGCTCCCACAGTTTGTCTCTGTTGAAAATATTGCATAAAATTCATTCACAAACTGCGTTGTCATCATAATAATTGACGTTTTTAATGATTTTAGACTAGTTTTCATCAAGATAATACAAAATATGTTTTCTACGAACACTTATACACAAACTAGCTAGCCTCACAATTCAAATAGGGCGCGTGAAGTTGACCCCAATATGTCCGCCAATGCTCTCTTCAATTTGCATCAGGCGGTGTCTGAGATCCATGTACAGTTGTAGGGCCTTGATGTTGAACAGTAGGAAGAGGTTCCTAGTTGTATAAATCAATATTTAGTAATATATGGACCAATTCCATAAATTTCATTTTATACATTGAAGCTCAACCCTTTGCTTGAAAAAAAGAAATTAAGTACCTACTTAGGTAGGCAGGTACTAAAACTAAAAGATCACTGTTAGAGTATAAAAGCGCGGGATGCGATAAATGCACGCTTTGTGTATTAATAAGATTATTGAGTATTAATAAGTCTTATTAATACTCATAAGTCTTATTAATAAGTCTTATTAATACTCAAAGAATGCACGGGATGCGGGAGGCCGAGGGGAGAGGGAACTACCACCCCTCCGTGACGTCATCGTTGTGAGGGGAAGTGGCGAAAGTGGCGTTGCGATCGTGATTCGGAGCGCACTGCTACTCTACTCTGTGGATTCTCCCTTGGGTGGGTACGAAGAGCGGATCACAGAATGCGCTGCTCGCCAGGTGAAGAATGACTGGCTTTTCCCGTGTATTTTGTTATACGCTCCAATACAGACACTAACAACAAATTCCGTAATATAGACAACATTCAAAATGTACTGTTACCCTAAATCATTATTTTTGTAAGCCTCTAGCTGACGTTGTTACCTTTCGTGGGTTTCAGCTGAGCAGAGGCCCGCATTGGCCCAGCACTAGTGGAGTAGTGGACCTCCGAGCTCCGAGTCCAGCGTCAGCCCCAAAGACATTGTAATAATAAATAAAAAATAGGTCAGCCCCCTCAGTGGGTCGACGGTCCCTGTCCCTAATGGGTGATACCCGCGACAGGAAAAATGAGTTGTTACAATGAGCCTGTAGGTTCTTAAATATTACATTTTTTAAATTCTTAATACAAAAATAATTATATCATGTTGGAGAAATCAATAAAGTGCCATTACATAAGGATAAATATTACAATCTAGATGATATTTAATTATTTACACACATGAGTATTATTAATCATTATCTTGTGTTTTGAGAAAAACATTTTTCAAAATTTCTTTCACTTGATTAGGTTGATCTATTAACTTATTTTTAACGATAGAAGACAAATTGTTAAATGCTCTGATTCCAGCTAAAAAAATATGAATTGAAAGAGGCAGTTGTGTGCACATGTGGTAGATAAAATTTGCCTTGCGATTGAAACCTTGTTTTTAGCGAATTTTAGAAGAAAATTAAGCTATTGCTCTCGCCTCAAAATTTGTAGAATGTGGATTTTTGAAAAAATTTTATGCAGAAATCCGTTTCAGGCTATTCTGAATCATATTCTGAAGTTTAACCTATTTTTTTATGTATATATGTATGTATGTGTCATTCCAGACGATAACTGTCCGTAGAATTGTGCTAGAAACTTCAAACGAATTTTAAAATGTTAAGGACACAAAACGAAAGTTCAAGTTTGTTGGCCAGCATGATCGGATTACATCTTCGGGTTGAAATTTTCAAAAATGTAGTCAAAAATTTCAAAATAGCCTGTTTTTTGCGATTTGTTGTGCGAAATTATTTTTTCAGCATACTAACATGTGGTATATTCGGAATCAGCGTAAAATTTCCTATAAGGATATGTATCAAGTTTTCAAAAATTTCAAAGTTGAAAAATCAGTCAAAAATCGAAATAATTGAAGATTTCTTCAAAAATTCGCTCATGAATTTTCTTCTCCTGCTGCATGACTGGACTTTTTTATTTCATGGATGGGATATGCAAACCGCTTCTCTGTCAGAACTTGTTTTACATTATTAACATCTATAAGGTAACATAATTTTAGAATTTTGAGTTTACGAAACAGTGGTCCAGTGTGTTCCAAGAATTTACTTTTCGTAATAACTCGAATTAGAATTTTCTTGCAAATGTATACTGGATTTAAGGTTGATGCGTAAGCTCCACCCCAAACTGGCTAACCATAAAGCAAAACTGACTGAGCCAATGGAAAATACATTATACGCATGAGCTTAGGAGTTGAATAAGTTCTTAAGTAGGAGTATACATAAATAAGCTTTCTCAATCTCTTGCAGACTAAATTAATTTGACTTTCCCACTTCATATTAGAATCTAAGACAATACCCAAGTATTTAACACTGAGACATTTAGCTACCTCTGGGCAACTTGTACAAGCGTTCAAGTCACAATCGGAAATTGTAATTAATTGTAAATCAATTGAATCGGTCTAGATTCTTTTTTTTTTTTTTTTTTTTGAAAAAAAAACGCATTTATTTTTATAGGTATTGCAATACAAAAAAAAGTTACACAAATCAGGAAATGCTCCTCCCCACTATAAGTCGTAGACTTGTGCTGTGGGGAGCAGTAATACATAATCAGCACACTCATTCAATACCTTACTCAATAATCATCTTGTAAGTAAATATAGGTAAATTAGAATCAATAGGTATACATCGGGTAAATCAGAATACATAGGAGTTATTCAGTTACCATCTTAAAGTTTTAGTATTATCTAACGGGTCTCAGATTGCCTCATTATTATATGTTTTTTCAGTTCTTTTTTGAACTTTTCAATTTTAGAAATAGAGCGGAGCTCATGGGGTAGGGTATTGAACAGTTTTGCTCCCCGGTAATCATACGCCCGTTGGCCATGGTGAGTCCTACGGAAAGGCTGTTTAGAAAGAAATTGTCCACAAGATCTTGTTTTTCCCTCATTCTAGATCTAGTCTTAGTTGTATTTGTTATTTTTGAGGTTGAGGTTGTCCTCCTCCGATTTGCTTGTGGAGTCCGTGATGGCACTCCGTTTGGTGGTGGAGGGTAGCATGGCCCCCCTTGGAATCATGCTACTTGCAGTGTCCCTATGGACACCTTGTTCAATGCCGTTAATGACCCTTATGGTTGAGGTGCGGCTTAAACCACTAAACAAAAGAATAACGAAAATGAACTTAATTGAAATCCATTGTGAGGCATTTTGAAAAAAAAAAATATATATATATATATATATATATATATATATATATATATATATAAGGAAAGTGAGGAATCGCAAATCATTTTTCAAATGAAACTGAGGAACTTAAATGATTCCATACGAGTCTGCAACACATTGGGACATTTTCATGTGTGTTTTACATTCATACCTTCATTGTGGTACACCCCCTATTAAGTTAAATACGAACTACTCCATGTATCTAGACGCATCCTACTGTAACTTTTACCCCATACTAACGTATGTGTTGCAGACTCGTATGCAAGCTCTAAGAGCCACTCAGCTGATCCGGACCCTGGGCATCGTCACGTAAATGTGCTAGAGACTGCATACGAAATTACAGCTTCCTAGAGTGTAAAGCATAGAAATTACCTATTAAAATGATTTAACCACCGCTTCACAAATCAAACCGTTCTCGCAATATTTGGATCACCTGCTATGAATCGAATCATCGAAACACCAGCTCAATGAAATCATCAGAAATTAACAAGTGGTGGCAATCATGTTCACAATATCAATTATTGACAATGAGCACCTGTGTGTAAACAATTATTTATATAACCATGCTCATAACTCAGTTTGTTGGACTCGCACTTCGCAGTAGTTAACATAATATGGTTGGATAAATCGAGAGCTTTCGAACGAATGGTCAACGAATTTTGTGGGATGAAAAACGGCAAAGTACCATTTCCCTAGCAACAACCCGGTTGTAAACGGAAATCATCAAAATATTTTCGTGAGCAATTTTCCGTGACGTTTTTTTAGTTTATGTGCCATAGCAAAGACATAAAATGTCCACGCAACACAGTGAGTCTATTTTATTTATTGGTATCGCGTGAGCAAGTTTTCGTGACAATTTTTCAGTTTATGTGCCAAAGCAAAGACAAGAAAATGTCAAAAAATATTGATTTTGTAAAAATTGTCATTTCTTAGATGCGAGCTTGCTCATCTATTTGTCCAACTGGTTGATAGGTAACTAACTGACTGTCAAAGTCAGTGATAATTCAAGAGTTGATTCTAGTTGTTCCTCGCTCCGTGCTGTTGCGAGACACTCCTCATAATTAACATGAGAGTATTTAAGTATTTCAGTTTCAAGTATCAATTGGGACAATATCATTAAAAAGTACAGAGGCGAACTAATCTGACTAATGAAACTACGGGCTTCATACTGATATTCCGGTTCAGCTAAATTCTCTCCGGTTCACTCAAAGAAGTTGAAATTTTATATGAAGCCTCCCTGGGGGCCACCAAGGGAAAATGTTCCAGTCGTGACCGTCAGAACAAATCGTGTTATAATGTAAAATTGTATTGAATTTTGTACAATTTCAGTAGGAATGAACTATTAAAAACCAATTTTATGGCAAGAATGAACGCATTATAATCAAAATTTGATGACACAAACAAAATTTAGGATTTTTAGGTTTTTTGCAGTTTTATAGATTTTTCAGCAAATTTTAAGAACGTTTTTCAGCATAATTTTGTGCAAAATTTATTTGATGTCCTACTAATTGTTGATAATTTTTTTTTTTTTTTTTTTTTTTACTGAAACTCTGCTAAACATTATAAATTTAACGATTTTTGGCCTTTTTTAGCCATTTTTTCTCTCTAAGACATCATGAAACGAATGAAATTACAGGCTTCATACTGATATGGTGATTCAGCTAAATTATCTCCTGTTGACTCTAGGAAGTTGAAATTAGATAGGAAGCCTCTCTGGGATACCTCTACCTCTCAACACAATTTAACGTAAATATAGTATGATAATTTAAAAAAATTCGCTCGTGCGATCATGCTGCATGAAAAACGAAAATAGTTGAGGAACCTTTATAGCCCCCATTGGTAAAGCGTTACACTTAATGGGTTTCGTGTCTGTCTGTCTTTATATTACTGATCAACTTTGATCGAATTTCTATTTGAAACCTCAGCAAAATGAGCCTCAAAGTATGCATTCTTCCCATGCACCATATATTTGCGTTGTGTAGAATAGCATAGCCACCGTGACCTGAATCGAATCTTTGTTTGTCATGAATTAGAGCCATCAAACGATTTTTCTTCAAAGAACAGCCGCCGAATGAGAGGTCAGAGGTCCGCCAGTCTCTTCGCCTATTCGGTCGCATTGTTTGGACCCGCCTTTCGAAACTTGCATATAATGAGGACACCAGATGCCTCCTGCACAGCTCAATGCCACCTGTTTGTTTTCAGATGCTTTAGAAAATGAATAGTCCAACTTTGCCAATTGTACATCGGATTGTATCAGTTTCTAAGACAACGTTGGCTCCTTTTTTCCACTACTCAAATAGGTACCTACATCTTTGTTGAATGAAGATGTATTTAACGAATTTTGTTATAAAGGTGATACATATATTACACTAATTTACAAAATTTAGGGGTGGTGTTGCATCCGGCCAGAGTTTGTCGGTTTCTTACGTTATTTGATGTGCTGAATCCAAATCCGAGGTTTTCGTTGAAAAGGGCTTATTACATTATATATATATATGTCCTTCCAGACAATGACTCTCCTTAAGATTGAGATAAAAATTCCGTTCTGGCGCCTAAAAATCAAGCTTCCCAAACGAAAGGACGAGTTCGTTGGCCAACATTTTTTGAGCACATTAAATTGGTCACTTTAAAAAAAATTCCAGTCAGATATCACCAAAAATAGCAAAAAACGGCAAAAACATTGTTAAAGTTATATTTTTGCAGAATATTGCTCAAATAAAGTTTATTAATTTTAAAATAGAACATTAAAAAATGTATGTGCAAAATTATGCTGAAAAATGTACTTAAATGTTATTAAGTGATGCTGCCCAACAGTTCAATATTCCATATAGCTGCCCGTAGCTGCCCCAGAGTGCTGGACGTCCAACTATCGAAAGGGAAAAAATGTTTGTGGAACTGAGAGAAAAAATTTACTATAAACAATAGATGAAAGCATTTACCGAATTCTAATGTGATTACATCATTAATCGATGTGATATTTGGAAAAAAACAGTTTTTTATTGGATTTAGCTCATTGGCTTTCTTTTAGCGAATTTTTGAAGAAAATTATTGCTCTCGCCTCAAAATTTGTAGAATGTGAATTTTTGAAAATATTTTATGCAGAAATCCGTTTCAGGCTATTCTGAATCACATTCTGAAGTTTAACGCATGTATGTATGTATATATGTATGTATATATGTATGTATGTGTCATTCCAGACGATAACTGTCCGTAGAATTGTGCTAGAAACTTCAAACAAATTTTAAAATGTTAAGGACACAAAACGAAAGTTCAAGTTCGTTGGCCAGCATGATCGGATTACATCTTCGGGTTGAAATTTTCAAAAATGTTGTCAAAAATTGCAAAATAGCCTGTTTTTTGCGATTTGTTGTGCGAAATAATTTTTTCAGCATACTAACATGTGGTATATTCGGAATCAGCGTAACATTTCCTATAAGAATATGTATCAAGTTTTCAAAAATTTCAAAGTTGAAAAATCAGTCAAAAATCGAAATAATGCCGTTCGCTAGTTGTAAAAATCGGTAATATTTGCATGAAACATTGTCCAAATTCAGATTGAACTACTCTTATGGAAGTATTCCTATATAACCAATCCTAGAACCATGCTGTTTAAAAATTAGGTAGTAGGTGCTTTAAAAAAAAACAAAAAAAAAATGTAATCACAACTGATGAGTTTACTCTGTGCATGTGTTAATGATTTGATTCCATGTTTGTCTATCAAAATCATAAACTAAAATTTCTCAACACGATCAATAGCGACTGAAATGTCGAAGATTTCTTCAAAAACTCGCTCATGGGGTCATGCTGCATGACTGGACTTTTTTTAAAGTTTAATCTTGATTTTAAAACTGAGTATTTTACATATATTGTGGTTTCAAACATTCTTAGTAAAACTAGGAAAAATAGATAAATTTCTACTATTTATTTTCAGTAAAAGTCATTTAAGTAAAAAGTATGTACCAGCCTACCTAGAAGACTTTTAAAATTAAACAAAACGTTTATATTTTATTTAAATATATAATTTTTTGATCAGTTTTGATCTGTTCGTTTTTTTAAACTTAAATTATTGACCCTTATATTAAAGAGAGGATTTAAAAGGGAGTTTTGGGTCAAATTCTGCAACATCGGGTGTCCCTCAAGGTTCACACATTGGCCCGCTTTTGTTCCTCCTGCTGATAAACAGTGTTTCATCAGATAAGACCGAGGTACTCATGTATGATAATTGTAAGAATCAAATCATAATCGGACGGCACGGGATCTTAAATAATAGATTTTACAAAACTTCGAACACAACACTCAAAACTATATTTTTCTTGAACTACAAGTAAACAAACAATTCAGGGAAAACAAAACAATCTGGACTGGACTCAACATATGTTTAATTTTGATTCCAATTTAAATACTAGTCTCCAATTCTCCACAATAATGACTTGAATGTCTTCAGACGAATCTCTTCAGTCTTTGGCAGACTGTCGTCTTCTTAAGCTAGTCATGATTAGATAGATAGATAGATAGATTTCATTTATTTCAATAGAGACACATACATATGATGATAGCACAAAAGTAGAACTAGGCTACTCGCCTAGCTTACTTTTCTAACGGTAGGCTTAGCTTAGCCCGTGCTGTTGGTTAAGTTCTAGGCAATTTGCCCATCATTTCAAACATAGAACGTTGACATAACATCGCATATACGTTTACGTAATCTACACATAGCCTAAATATTATAACTACAATGGTATTTGTTGTCCCTATCTTCTATAAGTAGAAACACTTTCTATGGTAAAATCATTGTTTTATTATACAGGGTGCGGCAGTGAGGACGGACGGTTTTTAAAAAATCATAAAATAGTTAATTTTCACTCAAAAACAAATTTATTGATGCAATCAGGTTTGCAAGGAAATAGCATTTGAGAAAGTCAAGTGTGAAAAATCACATCAGGCATGTGGTGGCCGAAATTGTTGATGCAGTGCTGGAGGCATTCTTGTAAGTTCGTGTAGACTCTCTCCAACATAACCCTACGTCATAATGATCACCAACTTCTTTTTCCTTGAATTATGACGGCGACGTGTTCCAACCCGACGTGTGTGGTTCCAGCAGGATGGGGCGACCGCCCACACAGCCAGAGCATCAATGGACGATATTAGCCCTCTCTTCCCTGATCGCCTTATTTCCAGGTTTAGCGATGTTCATTGGCCTCCTCGGTCCCCAGATTTATCCATATGCGATTTTTTCTTATGGGGACACCTCAAGGCTTGGAGTATACGAGAACAAGCCCCGAACTCTGGACGAATTGAAGGACGCAATTCGCGTGGAAGTCGCCCAAGTTGACAGAGTATGTTGGAGATAACGCACAAGAACACCTCCAGCACTGCATAAACAATTTCGGCCACCACATGCCTGATGTGATTTTTCACACTTAACTGTCTCAAATGCTTTTTCCTTGCGAACCTGATTGCATCAATAAATTTGTTTTTGAGTGAAAATTAACTATTTTATGATTTTTTTAAAACCGTCCGTCCTCACTGCCGCACCCTGTATTATACATAACTGCTGTTTAGCATAGTTTCACAATCCACTGCCCCATTTTTCACAAGCCACGTTAAAATTAGCTTTCTGTAATTTGGTCTAGTATAATTTTGAGCTCTTTTCATATGACTATCTAGCGCTCTTTGAATGATGTACATATAATAAATTTTGGACTGTGTGTTGACAGCAACTGTGTCTGTGACTGTGTCTTGGTCTTGGTGCAATCACATTCCCCGCGACTACATATCTTGTGGTATTTGACGTTAACGCGAAAAACGGGCTTCGGATTCAGCACTCTCAAAAACCCACAGGTCAAGGTTTTTTAACACAGAATGTGTTTTAGCCATGGACTAACTAGCCGAAAATGGAACGCGGGATGTAACGAAATGTGTGACGGTGATGATTTTCACGTACAACGTTGGTAGGGAAATGGTACTTCGTCGTTTTTCATCCCACAAAATTCGTTGACCATTCGTTCGAAAGCTCTCGATTTATCCAACAATATTATGTTAACTACTGCGAAGTGCGTGTCCAACAAACTGAGTTATGAGCATGGTTATATAAATAATTGTTTACACACAGGTGATCATTCTCAATAATTGATATTGTGAACATGATTGCAACCGCTTGTTAATTTCTGATGATTTCATTGAGCTGGTGTTTCGAATCAATATCGAGGAGAAAACATGATACATGGTTGAAATTTTTGGTTCTAGAACAGAAATAATGACAAAATTTTTTTTTTTTAGGCAATGTTGCCAATAGATACCCAACATACCTAGTGGCACACCAGTTCATTAGATTAAGTAAGTAGTACTCTTACACGCATCTAGAAGAAGCACTAAAATGAGGTGCACACTGATGTAACCCGTGAACACTAGCATTGACCGCTTATTGACTGATCGGTTATTACAACCTCACGACCAGTTCGAACGGGCGACCCCCAACTCGCAGTGACCTCAATGAAACGCATTATCTGATCCAAGTCTACGCCTGGCCTACCTCACTCAGCTCATGAATGAGTCAGTGTTTTATCTCCTCCAGCCCGTTCGGCCTTCTCCCAAACCCAATATCATTATGCTGAATAAAAATACCTCTTTTAATCGCAGGTTATTACCTATTATTTTCTCTTTATATTTCGCCGCTTATTATTTTTGTTGAGGCTGGACCGCTGAGTAAATCCAGGTCTGGGGAGGTTACGCCACTGTCAGGTTTCCAGGAGGGTCACTGCCATCACGTCACCACGTGACCTCACTTGATTTATTGAGGTTCCTCCCAGCGAGGAAATTCATTATCGTTCATTAAAATTCCGACCCTAATGAGAGTTATTAACCAATAAGCGTTGAGTTATGGGACTCTTAAGAGAACGAAGGGGAATGTCAACACTATAGCGAAGACCTCCCAACGTATATTAGGTAGGTACCTACCTGAACCTCATAAGATACATCTCCATAAAACGTTATACCAATATTATACCTAATGTAATGCATGACGTAAATGTTTGAAGAAAACGCTCAAGTTAGCAAATCGCTCACAAAAAATCTTTCAAATCAACGAATTTTTGAAGAACAGGTCAGAATTAGTGAATTTTTCAACAAAACGTTCGACTCAACGAATGTATTATGAAAAAGTTCGAATTGGCAAATCGTCCAAGAAAACGTTCAAACAGCCAATTTTTAGGGATTAGTCTACTTCAAATGCACGAAAATTTTAATTTTCAATCAGCTCTTAGTGTTTTGGAGGGTCTTCCTATCAAATTTCAACTTCCTAGGGGTAACGGGAGAGAAAATAACTGCATTTCTTCCAAACATTCTTGGTAGGTACCTTTATTGATATTTTATTTATTTCTTAATAAACGTATTTCCTTTAAATAATATATAAGTTCATTCTGTGATTTCTAATGTTTTTCCTCCTTTTAATGGCATTTTATTAAAATACAGCCATACAGTTTAGAAATGTACAAATGTGATCTAGAAGTTAAAGTTACATGAATTTATAAATGAAAATAATTCGGGGTAAATTACAGGGAGTTAAAGAATAGTTACATAGTTAAAAGGCACTGGTAAATTAGCATATAAACGGTCAAATAACATTGTTCTTTGGTAGGTAAAAAAATTGCTCTGCATCACGTAATACAGTCACAATATGAGCACTCAGGAGATTCTCGCACATTTATACGGTAAGTACAGATAATGCGGGGTTACCGCTATTCCTGTCCTGAGTCTAGAGAGAACTCTGCAGAATTTTCTCTCTCCAGGTGCATCTTTCATCCATGATTTTGTTGGCAGAGTTGGTTGTTGGCTTTTGTAGAATAGTAGTGTGTCGGTTTCTGCATAAGTTTCTCGCCACTGTAAATTGAAATGCACCTGAATAACCCTGTAAATATCCTCTTTTGGCAGGGTAACATTGATGAATGGGGCCCTACCCTCGCTTGGTTTAAGGCATCTGCCTTGATATTACCGCACACACCGGAATCACCTTTTTAACCCATAGCAGTATTATTTTTGTGCCTTTCATAGTACACCGATGCAGTGATTGGAGTAACTGAGCTACTTTGGTCTTAATGGCTTTTGTCGGTGCTGGCTTTCTTATCAGATAAACGGTAGTACTTAGAGAGTCTGTGCAGAAGACAAGTACAGGTCGTGGTGGTGTGGTACTGTCCAGTACGTACTGACAGCACATTTTAACACCAATAACCTCAGCTGTAAACGAGCTTGCATTTGGTGAGAGCTTCCACATCCTTCCCATCTTGTTCGTTGCATCCCAAAATGCAGCTCCAACTCCTTCTGTTGACTTTGAGCCGTCTGTGAATATTACTTGTGCTTGTGGCTACTTGGTGTTTATTTCCTCCCAGAGGGCCTCGTTTGCTGAGGTAAGGTGGTTTGATTGAACTTCTGTTAGGGACGTATAGGTTTCAATATGGTTGAACAGGATTTCTAATTTTTTCTCATGTCTTTTGAATTCCAATGATTTATTTTTTTTTTTTCTTAAGTATTAACCTATTTACTTATTTTTTTTTTTTTTTTACGCGATATTGAAGCATATTTCTAATGCTTAGCACTGTGTAAGTGAAGTAGTGCATTGTTTCACACAGCAACCGAATAGTGCTGCTTCACTGTTGCTATATAGTTACCAAATTTGTTTATTGGTATCGCTTTAAAAGTTTTTGGTTTATTATTTTCAATAATGAACCTTTGTAAGTAAAGCACCAGTGGTGGAATGCTTAAGGTCCTTAGCAATTCAACTACACTCGGTTTTCGTGATAATATTTTGCATATTAAAAACTTCTGGTGACACCAACGGCTCCAACAAATCTTCCTCCTTTCGTAGAATGACAGCAAACTGCTTGTAATATCTGTTTTCCTCAACTACTTGTTTTGTACTTATAGTGGAACGCTGAAAATTGTCGGTGTTCCCAAGTTGGAATTTTTCGTTCCAGTCGTGAATTGATGCCTAATTTCAACTCGTTATTCAGATTTTTTCAATTTTAAAAATGATTATGCAGAATATGAATATTTTAATATCCTTAATGGGCATTCGGTAGGTACCAGGTAGTTGAAGAATGAAAATGAACCATATTTTTAAATATTTAATTTGAATAAATAATATAGGTACTTAACATAATATAAATATATAAAAGGCACTTGAAGGAATCAAATTTCTTGACTAGGAATCATTGAATGGTGAATCGGGGAATTGGTATCTAATGTTGATACCACTTCCAAATTTATGGGGGTTGGTAACTCATAAAGTATTTGAGATACTAGTAGAGCTGAAGTTCCTGTTGAATTTCGTGCAAATATATTGCTCGCGCATCTTGACACTTTACTGTACATCAATACAGAAGCACAAATGTCATCCTGTGACACTACTACACATACTAGGCGGAAAGTTCATTTAGATTTCTTAAATTCTGCTATATCAAAACTTCCTGGCTTCACACTCCGCGTTATTTCATCAAGATTTGCTTTCTTCTTCTCTTCTATACTGATTTTTTGAGATCTTTCATACAGGCTTATGTTATCACATATTATTTCATTCTTTCTCTCATTTTCATACAAGTTCAGTGTGTCACAGTCTTCAGTCATACTTTCTATATTCACAAGTTCTTCTTCACTTTTCTCATCAGCATTAATAACTTCTCCGTTCTGCTCATTATTCTTGTCATCATATATTCTCATGTCATCGTATATTCTCTTTCTACGTCAACGCCTCTCAGATCAAATAATTCTTCACGTATCATGTCGAGAGTTAGTACGACATTTTGAGAGAGTGATTTTACAGTATAATTACTGAATATTGGGTATTCTCTTCCTGTGATCCTGGGAATTCCTCTCGCTGGTGAAGCAAGATAAAATCCGATCGTTGGTTGTTCTGCTCTCAACATTGAGTTCGGCTGTTGGTCAACCTCTTTTTGGCATACTGGAGAATCCACCTGCTGGTATTTCATACTAGAGTCTCCATCACATTCTGGAACGTCCTCTTTTTGGCATTCTGGAGAATCCTCCTGCTGGTATTTCATACTAGAGTCTCCATCACATTCTGGAACATCCTCTTTTTGGCATTCTGGAGAATCCTCCTGCTGGTATTTCATACTAGAGTCTCCATCACATTCTGGAACGTCCTCTTTTTGACATTCTGGAGAATCCACCTGCTGGTATTTCATACTAGAGTCTCCATCACTTTCTGGAACGTCCTCTTTTTGGCATTCTGGAGAATCCACCTGCTGGTATTTCATACTAGAGTCTCCATCACATTCTGGAACGTCCTCTTTTTGGCATTCTGGAGAATCCACCTGCTGGTATTTCATACTAGAGTCTCCATCACATTCTGGAACGTCCTCTTTTTGGCATTCTGGAGAATCCTCCTGCTGGTATTTCATACTAGAGTCTCCATCACATTCTGGAACGTCCTCTTTTTGGCATTCTGGAGAATCCTCCTGATGGTATTTCATACTAGAGTCTCCATCACATTCTGGAACGTCCTCTTTTTGGCATTCTGGAGAATCCTCCTGATGGTATTTCATACTAGAGTCTCCATCGCATTCTGGAACGTCCTCTTTTTGGCATTCTGGAGAATCCTCCTGCTGGTATTTCATACTAGAGTCTCCATCACATTCTGGAACGTCCTCTTTTTGGCATTCTGGAGAATCCTCCTGATGGTATTTCATACGAGAGTCTCCATCACATTCTGGATCGTCCTCTTTTTGGCATTCTGGAGAATCCTCCTGATGGTATTTCATACGAGAGTCTCCATCACATTCTGGATCGTCCTCTTTTTGGCATTCTGGAGAATCCTCCTGATGGTATTTCATACTAGAGTCTCCATCACATTCTGGAACGTCCACTTTTTGGCATTCTGGAGAATCCTCCTGCTGGTATTTCATACTAGAGTCTCCATCACATTCTGGAACGTCCTCTTTTTGGCATTCTGGAGAATCCTCCTGTTGGTATTTCATACTAGAGTCTCCATCACATTCTGGAACGTCCTCTTTTTGGCATTCTGGAGAATCCTCTTGCTGGTATTTCATACTAGAGTCTCCATCACATTCTGGAACGTCCTCTTTTTGGCATTCTGGAGAATCCTCTTGCTGGTACTTCATACTAAAGTCTCAATCACATTATGGAACGTCCTGTTTAATGGCAGTCGTCCGCATTTTCACATGAAGGTTGCCACTCGTCTTCTTCCTCAACTGAACTATGAATTCGTCGTTTTCGTGTTTTTTTAGGTTTTGCTTTTTGTTTGTATGCCGCCTTACTGTTTTGATTTCGTTGATTCTCCTCTTTCTTCTTTATTTCAATTTCTTCTGCTTGTTCTTTCTTCTGTTTCCTCTCTTCTGCTCTTCTTTTTGCTGCTTCCAACACTTCAATTTTCTTCATGGACTTGTTACTGTGATATTCACGCCAAGATTCTTAAGTCTCAACGCTTGGCAGTCTCTCTCAAATTTGGTGCATAGTTGGGGGACAATGGTTTAATTAGTCCATGTTAATTTCAACCTGATTGCATCATTTTTAGCTCATGCGCATGCGCGAAAGTGTACTCCGAGAACTAGGTCTAGTTTTCATCAGATTTTGATTACATTTTCTGAGAATTTGTGGGTTAGTCTGTAGATTATACCCTACCAATTTCAATTTTCTCAAATCATTGCTCCATTGTGCGCATGCGCTAACGTAAATTACTTCAAGCATCATTTTCCCGTTTTTTAAACATCTTTGTAAAATGTAAATGCATTTATTGTGCATAGGACATAAGTCCCACCTCGCGCACAACCAATCAAATATTGGGAACAATATACTTTCAAAAATAAAAAATAAAAATGAAATAAACACAAAATAGTAGAAAAAAGACAATACCTATCATCAAAATGTGATTAAAAAAATTACTTAGTAAATTTAAACAAAGAAAAATTGAAAGAAAAAAAAAAAAAACGTAGTAAATAGAGACTATCTGTAAGGGAAGATGGGGAAAGGGGTAGAGATACCAAAATCAGAGATGAAAATGAAAGAGATTTTGGAAGGAGAGGAAGCACGTAAGATAAGGTAGTTGGAAGAGTGAAGAGGAAGGAGAGAAAAATAGAGAAGGAAAGAATGAAGATGATGGGTTTAGTCTGAGAGATAGTGACGCTCGACCGCACACCTGAAACTGCCATACGTCCCGGCATTCCGCACCTCCACAGGAAGAGAATTCCACGCCCTCGCCCCCGAAACAGCGATTGAATTGCTCATCATCCTCGACCTATGTTCTGGAACGGAAAGGTTTTTGGCCCTTGTAGATCCTCCAAACTGAAAGAGAGAAGTTATATACGGAGGGTATGCTTGATGGAGAGCCCTGAATACAAAGCACAACCCCTGGATCATGAGGTACGTCACAACATCCATACCCAGCAGTTCACTAGCGTATGCCGAAGTGTGACTATGGGGTCTGAGCCTGAAAACGTAGCGCACACAAGCATTGAATGCAGTTCTCAAAGTCTTGAGGGCAGTACTGTCAAGTGACCAAATAAATAGGATAGATGAATAGCTGAAATGAGGCAATAAAAGAGATTTAAATAATTTCATTCGAACATGGAACGGAGTACAATATGCTAACCTATTAAGAGATTTAAGTGATGCATAAATCGACCTGGATATCTTGGACACATGACTATTCCAAGACAAGGTCGAATTAATCATCACACCCAAACTTTTGACTACCCTAGAAAAAGGAATTATGACGCCATTAATAAGGATGGGAGGAGTATCATGAGACACCAAGTCCTTTTTGAATATAATTATAGACTGGCACTTCCTCGGATTAAGAACCAAACCATTTGCACTGCACCACTGGTGGATCTCATCTAGGTCCAAGTTGATATTCTTTACAGCCTGTGAGAGAGAGATGTTATCTGTAAGACTATGCTGATAAATTTGACAGTCATCAGCATATAAATGATACTTTGAGAAAGTCAGAGCTGAAGGTAAATCATTAATAAAAACTGAAAAAAGAAATGGGCCCAATACAGATCCTTGGGGGACACCAGAAGTAACAGGAAGATGCCTAGAGGATACATTATTAAGGAATACATTCTGAGTTCTGTCAGATAAGTAAGAGTAAATGAAAGAGCAAGCACTGGTTGAGAAGTGAAAAAAACTAGACAATTTCTGGATAAGCAATAGGTGATCTATAGAGCCAAATGCCTTAGTCAGGTCTAGAAGGACAAGTATAGAGCATCTATTGCCCTCCATAGCCCCACGAACATCCTCAGCAATTCTGACCATAGAGGTTTGACAACTATGCTTAGGTCTGAAGCCAGACTGAAAATCAGTGAAAAGATTATTAGAATTTACAAATGTGAGCATTTGATTCAATAGGCAACGTTCAAAGGCCTTGGAAATAGCAGGAAGCAAAGAGATTGGACGAAGGTCATCAAATTTTTCTACAGCTGAAGATTTAGGTATGGGAATTACCAAGGCATTTTTCCATTTTTTGGGATAAGAAGAGGATGTAATAATGAAGTTGAAAATATGCAGAATGTAAGAGGCTATAACAGGAAAACACATCATTATTAGGGAAATCGGAATTAAATCAGAGCCTACAGCTTGTGATTTGATGCTCATCAAGGCCTCCTGCACGTCAAAATGAGACAAGCAGAAAAATGCAAATTGTTGATCTTTATTGGTTGATGGGCAACAAGAGGTAGTCGGTGGTGGCGCAAGGGAGGAACTAAAATGACTGTTAAGCTCATCTGGGTCAAAGTGAATTGAATTGCAGATTTCAGAAACAAGACCACTTTTTTTAATTTTAGGCCACAGTTCTTTAGGTGATTGGTTCGGAGAGAGAAGTGTATCAAAATATTTCATCTTAGCGCGCCTTACAGCAGATTTAGCCTTATTCCGTAACTGCTTGAACTTTTCAAAGTCTGAGTTATGGCAAGTTTGGCGCCAAACAGAATAGGCCACATCTCGAGCCCTAAGAAGAACACTTAACTCAGAGGTGAACCAAGGTGTTTTAGGGTGCCTCACACGAATACGATGAACAGGGACTAATGAATCAAGGATATTCAAAAGATTAGAGTTAAGGATATCTACCATTTCATCAACAGAGGCAGAAGCCAGGATAGCGTCCCATGAAAGACAGAGAGCAAGTTCTTGAACTGCTTTAGCATCAAGGGATCTCATACTTCTAGCATAAATGAAATGTGGTTTTAATTTATACTTGCTCAACTTGATACAGCAGAGAAGCGCACAGTGATGTGATACTGCAGGAGTGGGATATGTTTTGAAAAGTCTCACGGATTCGGATTTCTTAACTAAAAAATGATCAATTGTTGTTGACGAGTCCCTGAGGATATGAGTTGGTCCAGCATTCAACAATCTCAAACCTAATGAAGCACATAAATTGAAAAGTTTTGTAGAATTAACGTTGGTTGTGTCCGTATTGATGTTGAAGTCCCCAGCAACAATAACGTCATCATATTTGTGAATAAAGTTGGACAAGACATCAGTGAAATCACCAATATCACAAGAAGGTGTAGGTGGTTTGTAAAGAGCTGTGAGGAGAAAAGATGACCCCTCCACACTTACCTCAATTATCAAGTACTCCAAAATAGAACCGTCTGGGGATTTGCAGAGAACTTTGTGCTTAATCCCTTCCCTCAGGTAGATAGCAACACCTCCAGAATTCTTTCTAGAGCGGTCATGTCTAATGAGCTTAAAGCCAGGTAAGGCTACAACAGAGGATCTGATGGAAGATTTCAGCCAGGTTTCAGAAATTATTATCGCCTGCACGGGGCTGTTTCCAACATAGTATCTGATGTCATCCACGTGACGAGGCAGGCTCTGAGCATTAAATGATAGAACGGGAAAGCAACCCGCACCAGATGTCCGAATGTCGTTTTCTAGGCGGTCACACACAGGCAGAAACAAGGGGGCATTAGCATTTAATAAAGAGACATTATGGCTCGAAGCACTTGAGGAATCCAAATTCATGGAGATTTGCAGGAGCGAGGGCTCTGGACTAGACCCCATGAGAAGGGGAACCGCGAAAAACCAGAACACAGACAGAAACAGGATACACCACAGCGCAGTAAATCTCAGAACTAATAAAAGAGAGAAGGACAGATAGAAAATGGAAACCCGAAATAGAAAAAATATGAGAGAAGGGAGTAAGGGAGATGACGAAGATATAGGACAGAAAGATCATGGAGATATACAGACAGCTCTTACAATGAGAATAAAATTGTTGGAAGAATAATACAGCCAATGGCTGCACTATCAAGGAATATGGCATCATGATAAACGCAAGGCAAGTAGTGACTCCTAGGACTCCCCTGACATTATGAACTTAATAATAACTAATAACAATGTATTACATGAGATCAAGCACAAACCCGTCAATAAACACAGAGAATGACAGCAACTATACATACATATAATATATGTGTCGTGACAAAGATTCACCAAGAAATAGGTGGAAAGGTATGCAAATAAAATTATAAGAAAACACCTTAAGAGTCGCGATTAAACAAAGTTTGTAAGCGAGTAGCGCATAGGTAAAAGGAAGTAGTCATAACGTAAAACTTAGGAAAAGAAGCGAGGTGGGTAAATAAAAAGAAAGGTACATAGATGATTATAACAAAAGATGAGTAGGTACTTATTTTTCAAACGTCAATAGTCTTGCTCAGTCGCGGAATCCAGCGAATTCAAATGATCCATAGACTTCAGTGTGAGAATCTTGCCATACCTCTTCAATTTAACGAACCCATTTACAGTCCAAACATTCGTGGTTCCAAATCTCTCTGCAGCGCTTTTGTATAAAGTGCGACGCTGAGGAGATAAATCCTCTGTGATAAGCATGTTCAAACCGCGTAGTTTCTTTTTGTTGGAAAACACGTCAAATCTGCTCGAGAGTCGTGAAAACTTAACAAGTATTGGACGCGGGCGGGCTGTTTGTTTACAACCTGTCATTGTTATCACGTTATCAGTTGTTGTTGATGTATTCTGACGAGATGCCGCGTTCCTCAAGCCTATACGACGCACATAGCTAATATCGTGATGGTCGATAGAAACTCCAAGACTGGTTTGAACAAAATTCACCACAACGCCAGTCAAATTCTCGCCATGCGATTCAGAAACGCCGTGAAATATCAAATTGCTTTGACGCTGAGACTGGTCCAACTCGTCCAGCTTATCCGTTAGAACTTTGACCTTAGCATCCGTGCCGTCCAGAATCTTATCAATAATTGCTTCCACAGTATTATTCACAGCACAAGAAATCTCATCAATGGTTTCATTTAGTAAGTCCGCAGTTAACGTGACTCCCTCAGATAGAGACTTATTTATAGCTAAAGCTATAGCATTTCGAATCTCGGCAGAAAACAGCTTACCTCCGGTCAGACGTGGGCGGGTGTTGACATAGCTGGGAGAACTGGTTTTTGGGTCGATCTCGGACATAGTTTATGCGATAGTATCAAAATGCACTGTTTAAAGGGAGTGTTAGGCACAAATATAACTGATATAAACGAGTAAATACCGTTGAATAGCCAGGGAAACCGGGAGCGCACCACAGAACACTTACTCACCACGAGCGGCCATATTGGAATCTTTACTGCGAAGCGTAAAACTGCGGGGTCTTGGAACTGTAAAAGTGTAAACCCTTTCTCGAAGGTACGATGCGCCATGTTCTAATCATATATTACATTCGGGGTTTAATAATTATATACCAATGATCTGCGTAAAAGAGCTATCTATCACAGAAATAATAAACCATTGTGTAATAATTTGCAGCGTTTTTATTTCTAGAAGAGAGTTGAGATTTCTGCCGTGACATCTTTTTATTGGTATGGTTTTCTTTAGATGTTATGACGGCTGATATTTTCGTATATTTTACAGTATAAAAATGATTTTTCTTGAAATTTAATATGACGAAATATGGAATGCCCCCTTGGCGAGATTTATACTGACCACCCCTTCAGCATGTTTTATAATATTTATAAGAATGAAACTCCGTCTGTTTGTCTGTCTGTCTGTCGTGTCTATGCACGGCCAAATGGCTGAGTGGGGGGAGTCTACGAGTGGGGGGATCTTCTTGGGATTTTCCGATAGGGTGTCTAAGCCTCCATCACATTCTGGAACGTCCTTTTTTTGGCATTCTGGAGGATCCTCCTGCTGGTATTTTATACTAGAGTCTCCGTCACATTCTGGAAGGTCCTGTTTTTGGCCTTCTGGAGAATCCTGCTGCTGGCATTTCATACTAGAGCCTCCATCACATTCTGGAACGTCCTGTTTTTGGCAGTCGTCCGCACTTTTACATGAAGGTTGCCACTCGTCTTCTTCCTCATCTGAACTATGAACTCGTCGTTTTCGAGTTTTTTTCTAGGTTTTGCTTTTTGTATGTATGCCGCCTTTTTGTTTTGGTTAATTCTCCTCTTTCTTCTTTATTTTAATTTCTTCTGCTTGTTCTTTGTTCTGTTTCCTCTCTTCTGCTCTTCTTTTTGCTGCTTCCATCACTTCAATTTTCTTCGTGGACTTGTTAATGTTATAGTCACGCCAAGATTCTGAAGTCACAACGCTTGGCAGTCTCTCAAATGTTGTGCATAGTTGGGGGACAATGGTTTAATTAGTCCATGTTAACTTCAACCTGATTGCATCATTATTAGCTCCGAGAACTAGGTCTAGTTTTCATCAGATTTTGATTGCATTTTCTGAGAGTTTGTGGGTTAGTCTGTAGATTATACCCTACCAATTTCAATTTTCTCAAATCATTGCTCCATTCTGCGCATGCGCTAAAGTAAATTACTTCAAGCATCATTTTCCCGTTTTTTAAATAGCTTTACTGTGAAGCGTAAAATTGCGGGGTCTTGAAACTGTAAAAGTGTGAACCCTTCTTGGAGGCACGATGCGCCATGTTCTAATCATATATTACATTCGGGGTTTAATAATTATAGACCAATGATCTGCGTAAAAGAGCTATCTATCACAGAAATAATAAACCGTTGTGTAATAATTTGCAGCGTTTTTATTTCTAGCAGAGAGTAGAGATTTCTGACGTGACATCTTTTTGTTCCTATGGTTTTCTTTAGACGTTATGACAGCTGATTTTTTTGTATAGGTATTTTTACAGTATAAAAATTATTTTTCTTAAAATTTTATATGACGAAATATGGAATGCCCCCTTGGCGAGATTTATAGTGACCACCCCTTCAACATGTTTTACAATGCTCACACCATTGGCGAGATTTATAATACCCACATCTTGGGAGAGATTTATACTGTCCATCTCCTTACTGGTAATTAAATTATCCACCTTCTTGGTGAGATTTAGACTGACCATCATCCGTTCAGCAAAATTTATAATGACCACACAATTGGCAAATTTTATACAGCCCGCACTTTTGGCGAGACTATTCTGCCCACTGGGGGATTTTCGCTGTCCACCCCTTGGCAAATAAAATTTGTGTGCGTAGCGTTTTTTTATTTTTTCTTTTTTTTCATGTAACAAAATTTTTTATAACCTTCAGCGGTAAGGCATATCCATGTCAAAACGCTAGAAATTAATGAATTGTCTAACACCGTTTAAATTAACAAATTCCTTGAAAAATGTTCAAATTGACAAATTTTATCATTTAATAATGATAAACAGGACGTTTCCATTTGTTTTCGTCACGTCACGAGCGTCACGTCACGGTGGGGTTTTCTATTGATTTTCACGTACAACCAATGCGTTACTAGGGATGTGTAACTCCCTTAGTTTTCATAGCAGAAAAATCGTTAGCCACTTTTTGGAATGCTCTCATTATATCACGGAATCTCATAATCCCTAAGCCTCTGTAGTGTCAAGGAAAGCTGATTTATTACGCTCAGTTATAAACTAATATTGCTAAGTAACCATAATGAACTAATAATGTGTAAAATTAATCATTTTTAAAATGTAATCATTTAATGATCTGACTGTAGAACCGTAGGTCTACCGTCCGTTTTTTTTAATAAAAAAACTGTAAATTTAATTAATTTTTTCACGAAATTTCGAACCGTTACTATCACAACTTGAGGTTATAGTAGCTAGGTACTCTAATCAGCTGAGTGAGCTCAGTGAGGTTGGGACAGCTTCAAGCGATCACATTTTCTTGGAATTCTCATTGATTTTACATCCTGATGAATGGAAGGCAGGTACCTATCGCCAATTCATTCCACAAACCAAGATGAATCGGAAAAACATGCATTACAGACTTGGTATGTGGAGGTCGCTTAAAATCAAAGAGCGTCCAGCACTTTCAGCTGCGGTGATTATAAATCCTTTCAATTTATTTTAGGCTCCTCCAGGTTCGTAGTTGTCCATGACTGTCTCAACTTGTGTGTTGAGGGTTGCACACTCAGTGCACCCTCAGGGTCGCCCTCAAATCAGGTCTATGAATTGCACAGAGTGCATGAATCCCCTTATCGATACACTTAGGCCCAGCGCACACGGTGTGACTGTTTTGAAACTGCTGCAAACTAGTTGCGTCTGAAACCAGTTTGCAACGGAAACAAAACTTCTGTCCGCACACGGGTGTACTGGCAAAGGGCTTGTTGTAAATCAGTTGCGTCTATTGCAATCAGTGGTTATAATTTAGTGCAGTAGGTGTTGTTTTTAAGGCCTTGGATTAGCCGTATTGCGCTTACTATGTCAGACTCAGACGAAGAAGACGTTGTTAACTATTATCAATACCGAAGACGGCGAAGGGTACAAAGAGAGCATTGGGTTCACCCTTATTTGAGCAAGAATGTGAATTCTAGGCTATTTGTAGCAGCTAGAGAGCTGTCAAAGTCGGATAGGATGTTAAACGTTCAAAAAAAGTTTTTTTATAACATTTTAAACCCTTTCGCCCCTTTTGTAAGAACTAATTGTTCTGGTTTGTGGCATCTGGGGACCTAAAAAGGGTAGCACCTCAGTTATAGCAAAATTAAATTATAATATCATTGTTTACCTGGCAAACCCACTTCAACAGACACCTCTTTCCATGCTTTCTCCGTCACATCTTTCCTTGAATATCCTGGAAGTTTGTAGTTGTACAGAACTTCATGCTTCTCCACTTCTCCAACAAGCTTCATGTTGAGTTCCTGATCATTCATTTTGAGATCCACACTATTATGGCTGTCAAAATACCACCAAAACACCACGAGGTCTCGTGCAACTGAAGTCTGCAACGCAACTGCAACCGCGGGTCCACGGTTGTATGCGACAGGTTTCAGACTGATTTGAGATCGTCAAGAACCAGTCGCGTCGTGTGCGCCTCCCCACTCCAATACATTGCCAAGGTCACAAAACAGTTGCGCCCGCAACTGGTTTGCAACGGCAGTTTCAAAACAGTCACACCGTGTGCGCTGGGCCTTAGTGACCCACCCAGACTGAATTCCCGTCTATGAATTCCGCCCTTAGTTCCTATTAAGATGCTGAACAGAGCTCCTCAGGGTGAGGTAGAGCATAATAAGGTAATATTTTCCTTAGAGTAGTGTAAAAATTGATTAAAAACCTATATTTATAATGGTACACTGTGATCTGCATAGGGTGGAGGGACCAGTGATTGACAGGGACCCAGTGATTGGCATCTCACCAAGAAGTTTAGGTAATAAGGCATTTAACACGTATAGCGCCATATGTATCAACCTGATACAAATTGAGCTTTCTTGGTAAGGCCACATGTATAGATTTGATACATATTCGATTTACAGTGGGAGGCCATATGTTACAGAATGATACAACACTGAGAAGTCGCATTGAACGTGTATGTATCATCCTGACGCATGGTTTAGCTTACTTTGGATGGTAGAATGACCTTGTGTGGCCCTGTACTGTGACATCCTGTTGTTGGCGCGCGAAAAAATATCAAGTGTGAAGAAGAAGAAGCGGTTTTTCCAGTTGCTGACTACTGTTGTTATCGATGTTATCATCCATGTTCTATCCCACCAGGAGAAGTGCAGTTCACACGTTTTCACTCATCTTTTCAAACATTCTGTCAGTCAGTGTTCTCGTATATGTGCCTTTATCAAATGTGTTTCGATTTTTGTATGGTATAAGCGTTACATACCTACATTTATACTGATTTTAATTCGATAATTTTACATGGGTAATGATTTTTTCTCTTATACATTTTGTTTGAAATTAGAGGCCTTTTATTATTTTTTCCCCAAATTACTTCGAAATTGGATGTGTATCAAATGTATACACGTGGCCTGTGGTTGAGGAATTCCGAAAAGTGACACCATGAGGCCACATGTATAAATTTGATACATCCGCCATTTTGGCATAATTTGTTCTTCACCTGAGCTAAAACTTGTTCAAGACCATCGGTAAGCACTTGAACTTTAAAGAGAAATAAAAAAATAGAGCTGGCCTGGGGGTGTGACCCACTCAAAAAACGGCTGGCTCGAACGGGTAGACCCGTTTTTTTGGCTTGGCGCTATACGTGTTAAAAGTGTTTTGCGGACTTGATCCATTTGAATTTTGAGACAAACTACCTTCTCAGTAAAGTTGAAGGCGGGAAAAGGTTTCAGGCGTGTTTTTGTGAAATCTGGAGAAGGTTACCCAACAGAACCTCGTGTCGTAATTTCTTTGGTGCTGTTCCTTGTGATTTTGCTAAGGAGGTAAGCGTTTTATTTTGCTTCACCATGCCCTCCAAATTTTCAAATTCGATTGTTTCTATAGTTTTCTCAATCAGTTTTTTGTGTAGATTGCATTTATGCTATCATGTTTTGGAAATAGTTATAGATAAAATATGAAAATGCAAATTTAAATTACTATTCCCCAAACTGATGCTCCCCTCAGTGATTGACAGTGCTGTCAATATTGATCTCTAGGTATTCGTTCTCTATTTTTTATATTTATATAAATACATAGCTGTCTCACAAGCAGCTAGTTTACCATTAGAAACGTATTGTGCCTATGGTATCGAGAAAACATTGTACCTATTTTGTGATGAAACATCCGGTGATATTTTCAACTTTGTCTTTATGAATACTCATATTAATTGTATATCTTCTTCATATTAATAAAGTAGAGTGTCTGTATGTGGGTACCTCCATAACTTTTGAACGGATTGACCGATTTACGCGATTCTATTTTTTTAATATGACCAGCCTCTTCCGGCGCAAAATATAGGTCAAGAAAAAGTAAAAGGCCTAAGAATTGACTTAAAAAACCCGTTCTTTCGCACATAGACTCCATTTGGGGTCTAGTTGGTCCTAACGTTTAACCATCCCGATCGCTTTACTCGCATAGATGCTATGGGCCAAAAACGGGCGAAAAAGTGTCTTTTTCGAGGCTTTGAGTGTTAGACTTACGCACGCACGCACGCCTGGTACGCTTGGCAGGGGGTCACGGTTGATGGTGAGGGGGGTGAGCGGGGGGTGGAGTGAGAGGAGGCGCCGCAGCACCTTGTGGTGTCTGGGGTGACCAGGGGCGTAGCAGAGGGGTGTAGGAGAATGGATATTTATTACTTTTACGTGTTATACCCATATAATACACCGCGGCACCATGAGGTGGGTACGGCGTTCCTTCGAGGCATGAATATACGTTTTTTTCTAGGTTTCTAGGTCATATTTGTGTGTTAATACCAATGCTTTTCCTACGCATATTTAATAACATATCCTCTCGACTTTTCGTACGTACTTAGATAATGATATTATTAAGGCAATAACTATTTGAATAGATAGGAGCTCAAATCGAGAAATATAAACATGCGTATATAATTATAGAAGTATAGGTTGTGGCAACTCGAAATAGGACACGCCGAGGAGTCTGGACGCAAGCCAACTAAAACTACGATCATACTCAATTGAAAAAATAATAAACCTTTGTGAAATAATTTGCAGCGTTTTTCAATTGTAATACACCTAAATGGGGGGGTAAAAGACCATCGCATGTATACAGCCACACCTTGTGAGCGACGTGGAGGCGAGCGAAGTGACCCGGAGCGGCTATTTACATTAATAAAACTAAGTTCAATTGCTCAATTTATTTGTAAAATGTTGAAATAAGTGTTTTGTTGATAGACGGAATCATTTATTGCAGAAGAACTGCTGTGTCAATCATAGGGTGTCAATCACCAAAATTTGGCTGTCAAATACTGTGCCGAAAAATTGATTTCGAAAAAACGAATTTATGATGTTTTGTGGCTTGAATTAGTGAAATTAGCGATTTTTTCAATACCGAGGAGTTTGAGGACATCCTGATGCAGCAATATATGTAAGATTCAAGTTTGAACAAACGAAAAACCAAAACTTGTTTGTCAAAGTCAAAATGTCTCTTAAGGTGTCGAACATTGGCCCCACCATCCTAATGTGGGTCTTGGGCTAGCAAACGAGCGTAGATAATGCTAAATAAAACTAATACAGAAACTGCAAGATGATGTTGTAATGCGGCATACCAACTGCGCTGTGGCCTCTGCACTAATATTGAAGCGACCCAGAAAAATAAAAATTCATCAAATATTTGCCGAAGCTCAAGTTGTAGGTACAACCTACATGTTGCTGCGATCTCATTATATATTTATGTAGGTATCTATTCATTTGTTTGTGTATTTTGGATGGAGTCACTTTGTGTGTGTTATTCCACACACCGGAACGGTTGAAAAAAATGAATAGCCTCTGTAGGAAACATGATTTTAATATTTATAAGGAACGAATCGGCAGTGATGGTCGTTGACAACCTTGCTCGGTGCGACAATAGGTATAAAACGCGAGCGAATTTCGAAGGTTTACAAACCGAACTATTTGCGCTTCTCGAACGAATCGTCCCTCCCGCACAAGCCGTGATGTACTGGCGGCTGTTGTTGACCTGCGCGCTTGCTCTGTTCGTGGTGTTTTACGTCGTGGAATCCTCACCCGTCCACAGGGTAAGTTGGGAATTGGAGATCCAGGATTTCCATTGCTGTATGTAAAGCAAAAAATAAGTTAGGCTCAGGGGAGGAGTACGTACCCGTTTTTCATAAATCTGACTTTGTGATGCTACCATGTTCCCTCAAACTACAAGTTGATTAATGACTACAGTTTTATTACATTCCCCAGACATTTCTACGTCGAAAAACGTGTGGATATAATGAATTAAAGTTAGTAATTCATTATGAATTGGGAAAAACCTAGAAGCATTCAAACAACGCACTTGCCCCCTGTTGGGGGGGGGGGGGGGGAGAGCGTACCTACGTATAGTGGGGCAAGTGCATTTTCAAATTTCTACCCGAAAAATAATAAAAATAAAATGAACCAAAGTAGGTAGATTTTAGGTATAATTTAAAATGAATTGTTAATGAAAAATAGAACGCCGCAAAATAGATAATTTTTAGCAACTTAACATGAATTCCTGAGTTGATAAAATGGTCAATAAACTCATCCACTTGTTGGCTGTCCGCTGTCGGTTGGGGAATGAGGTTTGCGTGAGAGAGAATTTGAAGACTCCAGAGTTTTGCAGAATAAGGTAGGGCTGAGGTTTGGGAGAAGCGTGCGGTTGAGCGTGGGATTTGAGGAAGAGGTTCTGGGTGGAAACTAGGTAGGCTTCAAGACCTTGATTTTCTTATTAGCGAATTTTCGTAGAAAACAAAGCTATTGCAACTGCTCCAAAAATTTTAAAATAAAAATTTTCAAAAATTTTCTTCATTGAAATCTGTTTTGAGGCATTCTGAAATGATTCCTGGATTTTAACGCTTTTTTATATGTATATATATATATGTATATATATGTATGTGTCATTCCAGACGATAACTCTCGATAGAATTGAGATAAAAACTTCGTTCTTTCGCCAAAAAATCAAGCATTTCAAAGGAAAGGATGAGTTCAATGGACAACACTTTTTGGGCACGTTAAATTGGTCAAATTTCAAAAAATGTACTAAAAAAATCACTAAAAATAGCTAAAAACGGCTCAAAATCGTTTAATTCATATTTGCTGGTAGAATATTGCTCAAATAAAGTCTATTAACTATAAAATAGAACATTCAAAAATTTATGTAAAAAATTATGCTGTAAAATGTACTTAAAATTAAAATGTACTTTATTCATTAAAATTTGCTAAAAAATCGATGAAAACTGCAAAAAAGCTAAAAATTTAAAACCTCTATTTGAACTGGAGATTATTATTTAGAATACGTTTTTTGCTATAAAATCAATAGTTAACAATTTACTTGCACTCAAAAAGCTCAAATTTCAAAACAATCTAATATTATATAATACGATGATTTACGAAAATTCGCTCATACGATCATGCTGCATGACTGGAACTTTTTCCAGGTAATTTCATGTGGTTTTTAACAAGAGGCACTTGCCCCTTATTTGAAAACGCACTTGCCCCACCGTAAAAAAAAGAGGGGCAAGAAGGTTTTATTAATTTAATGCAGCAATTTTTGTAGCCTTGAAGTTATCAAGTACGCAGTTCATACAGAAACAAAAAGTTCCATTCATGCAGCATGATCGTATGAGCGAATTTTCGTAAATTATCGTATTGTATAATGTTGAATTGTTTTGAAATTTGAGATTTTTGAGTGCAAGGAAATCGTTAACAATTAATTTTATGGCAAAAAACGTATTCTAAATAATAAACTGCTATTCAAATAGAGGTTCTGAATTTTTAGCTTTTTTAGCAGGTTTTATCGATTTTTTAGCAAATTTTGATGAATTTTAAGTACATTTTTCAGCATAATTGTGTACATACATTTTTGGATATTCTATTTTATAGTTAATAAACTTTATTTGAGCAATATTCTACCAAAAAATATAAATTGAACGATTTTTAGCCGTTTTTAGCCATTTTTAGAGATTTTTTGAGTACATTTTTTGAAATTTGACCAATTTAATGTGCTCAAAAAGTATTGTCCAACGAACTCATCCTTTCTTTTGAAATGCTTGATTTTTTGGCGAAAGAACGAAGTTTTTATCTCAATTCTATCGAGAGTTATCGTCTGGAATGACACATACATATATATATATATATATATATATATACATATAAAAAAGCGTTAAAATCCAGGAATCATTTCAGAATGCCTCAAAACAGATTTCGATGAAGAAAATTTTTGAAAATTTTTATTTTAAAATTTTTGGAGCCATTGCAATAGCTTCATTTTCTAAGAAAATTCGCTAAAACGCAAAAAAACTGAAAATCCAAAATCACTTTTTGATTAACAGATTAATGGGGGGGCACTGCCAATATATACCGTGATACTCGTATTTTCAACCGATTTCTACCGCTGCTCTTCGTGTAACATGTTCATGATAGGTTATAATGCAGGGGGTACATCCAGTATAATCAAGATCTATTCGCTTTCCCAAGAAAATCATAAATAAACCTATATATATGAGAATATTCTCATGAGGCCCTTGCTCTCTCCAATTGGTTTATTATTTCCAATAATAAGCCTATGTGATCGTGTAGCAAAAAATTTTTATTTCCCCCCCTCAAACTTTGTCACTTTACGTTTCAAGGCCCGTAGAATCCAAATTTGAAATGTCCGTTCGCCGTTCGCCGTCCGGGCCATAAAAGGCCTAAGAATTGACTTAAAAAACCCGTTCTTTCGCACATAGACTCCATTTGGGGTCTAGTTGGTCCTAACGTTTAACCATCCCGATCGCTTTACTCGCATAGATGCTATGGGCCGAAAACGGGCAAAAACGTGTCTTTTTGGTTTATTATTTCCAATAATAAGCCTATGTGATCGTGTAGCAAAAAAGTTTTATAACCCCCCCTCAAACTTTGTCACTTTACGTTTCAAGGTGCGTAGAATCCAAATTTGAAATGTCCGTCCGCCGTCCGGGCCATAAAAGGCCTAAGAATTGACTTAAAAACCCCGTTCTTTCGCACATAGACTCCATTTGGGGTCTAGTTGGTCCTAACGTTTAACCACCTAACGTTTAACCACCCCGATCGCTTTACTCGCATGGATGCTATGGGCCAAAAACGGGCGAAAAAGGGTCTTTTTCGACGCGCGCACGCCTGGCACGCTTGCAGGGGGTCACGGTGGGTGGTGATGGGGGTGAGCGGGGGGGTGGAGTGAGAGGAGGCGCCGGCGCCGCGGCACCTTGTGGTGGGTACGGCGCCGGCGTTCCTTCGAGGCATGAATATGTTTTTTTTTCAAGGTCGTATTTGTGTGTTAATACCAAAGCTTTTCCTACGCATATTTAATAACATATCCTCTCGACTTTTCGTACGTACTTAATAATGATATTATTAAGGCAATAACTATTTGAATAGGTAGGAGCTCAAATCGAGAAATATAAACATGCGTATATAATTATAGAAGTATAGGTTGTGGCAACTCGAAGTAGGACACGCCGAGGAGTCTGGACGGGCCTTATGACGAACGCTAGCCAACTAAAACTACGATCATACTCAATTGAAAAAATAATAAACCTTTGTGAAATAATTTGCAGCGTTTTTTACTTTATTTTCCTTTGTACAAGGTATGAATCACTTAATACTAATGGATCTTATTATATCATACAACTTGAACAGTCTATTTCATAAATATCCACAAACAGCGGGTGCTATTACCTGAAGATACCAAATAATCTTCAACAAAACATGTGTAAATGCCATACTGTCCAACTACGCATTACTACTCCCTGATGAGGCCTATATTGGCGAACGCTCGGACGGAAAATAAACTGATGAGAAAACGTGCCTATCTACTCGTACCCTCACACCCCCCAACCTTGGATAATGAAGGGTAACCTACCCAATGGAGTAAAATAGTCATAAATAATTTGGTGAAGATCGGCGTCCCCTTTTGAGTACATCTTCACAATACCATTCCACGTTTGGTAAATTTACATACTTTTGTCTGTCTCCAGGAAAAGCGGTTCATCTATTACTACCCACCAGGATCGAATACCAGCTTGGTAAGTGCCTACCAAACCCATATAACTAAACTGATGAGTACTTACTTAATCAAAAATAATAATTTTTCTCGGTTTTCGCCTTTTTTAACTCACTTGATGATGCATGCTTTTAAATGGGAACCAACCTACATGCTATCTACAAGTTCATGTTGGGCAATTAATACTAATTAAAGGATTGATTCTAACAAAATTAACGTGGTTTTATCCTAACACAACACGTAGGTACGTGTTTGGGCGGCATTTTGGTCAGTTAATCCTACGTGCAGGCATTTTAATGATTTGTAGCAGTTTGTTTCCATTTTTAGTGATTTTCACCACATTTTTTTACATTTGACCAGTTTAATGTGCTCAAAAAGTGCTGCCCAACGAACTTATCCTTTCTTTTGGAATCTTTGATTTTTTGGAGAAAGAATGGAAGGAGAGTTATCGTCTGGAATGACGACAACTCATATACCTATATGAAAAAACGCAAACTTCAGGAATAGTTTCAGAATGTCTCAAAACAAATTTCCTTAAAGAAAATTCCAGAAAATTTTAATTAAATTTTTTTTTTTGCCTTTCGCAATAATTTAGCATGCACATGCTTTAGCCATTGGTCCCCGCTCTGAAAACTACAGGAAAAAGCGTTATGAAAATATGACACGAAAGTAGCGCGGAGTTTTCTATTGATTTCCACGTACAACCATTCCGTTGCTAGGGAAGTGTAACTCCCTTAGTTATCGTTCCACGATAATCGTTCGCCACTTTTTGGAATGCTCTCATTTTATCACATCTCATGATCCCTAAGCCTCTGTAGTGTCAAGGAAAGCTGATTTATAGCGCCAAGTTACTAACTAATAATGCTTCGTAAACATAATGGCAAAGCATGTGCATGTTTTCAATAATTATAGAAAAGAAAGTTTTCAGATATCGCTTCTTTTTCTTCGTGATTTTGGGACAAGAAGATGCAGTTTCCGCCTGCATATATGGACATGTTGAAATCTCAACCTTGTCAGTTGTCTAGGAAATGATCTCAGCTCTCAATTGGGATAATTTGATTTTCTCTAGCAACAATTTTTATGGAGAAATAACTCCAATTCAATAAATTTTTTAAGGATCGAAAAATTAATAAAATAAAAATATTTCGTAACTAAAGACATTATTAACCCTTTCGGTGACAAATTTAGACCCTGTCGTGGGAAAAATCTGAAACTTATAGAATTTGTTCCTTCACCTTATAGTAATTACTGAATTTTTTAAGATTTTTGAGATAATCCATTCTATGATTTATATAGTGTGCCTTATCGTGTAGATAGTGACTTCGGGTATGTGTAAAATTCATAGTCTTCAAACCTTCCCAAACATTTTTATTGAAAATTATATAAAATTAACTTGTATTATAAAAATTAAAATAAGTAAATTAGGTACATGATAAATTATGAAATAATAAATACATTACTAAAATCATATATTTCCATTTTTTAAAAATAGAAAGCAGGTATAAAAAAAAAATAACTTTTTATGCATCCTAATCTGTAAAAAAACTTTGTAAAATCAAATGGTAAACACAGAGATTTAGAAAATGAGTGAAGGCATCTTTTCTCGCAAGAATAAAAATAAAAACTCTACGAAAACCGCACAAAATATTTGAAAATTGAGAAAATACACTCGAGTGTATCAACACAATGAATGCATTGGATGCGTTGAGTAACAGGGTACACGTTACTGTAGACTACTTTTCCAGAGCAACCATGCAAAGAAATCAAAACTATTTGGTGAGTTTTTGTTATTTATCTTATCCAAAAATATCAAGGAAGACACTTACCTGCAAGTTAGAACAAAAGACGAGAAGTAGGTAACTTGTTTCATCAGGCACAAAGTTGGACCCCTTCAGTGACAGCTTCAGCTGATTTAATAACAGCTTACTGATAACAGTGTTGCTACTTTTTGTTTGGTAAATTTGAAAATTTCTGTTCAAATGACATCTTATAATGCCAACTATGATCCAGGAGCATTCTGTTGGACGTTTTGTGAACTAATCCAGCCATAGAGAGCTACTAAAGTGGATGTACACCCCACAGTGTACACGGTGACCGAAAGGGTTAAGAGGTTCTGTTATAGCAAATTACCTGTCGAACCGATTTCCTTGGTTTCGGCAGTCGAGGCTGATACACTTTGTCAATCTGACATGTTATACATTGGTAAGTAAGTAGGTACCTACCTAATGCTTATAAATCATGCAAAAGGTGACATAATTCTAAATTTTTGTAAACTACCCTCAGGTATTGGATAGGTAGGTAATAAGTACCTACCTACATAACATGCTAACAACTAGCTTTTTGGTTTTTGTCAGTCTGTGCAGGTTGTGGATCCTAAAAATTTTGCTGCCGTATGGCAGACGTGGCTGGCTGGAGTGTGGGAAGTAATGGTGGCTCTGGCTAACTTGCTGTACGTAATTTGATTCTTTCATCGTTTCTGTTGATTTTTACTAACTCATTATTTAAGGAGGGCAAAGGTCAGCGGTTTTCGTGTTATGGGACAAGAACGTTCAGGGCTCTCATGCAGAAAAGCATTGTTAGAAAGTGTGATTGGATAGGAGTAGTTCCTGCTTTTCGATTTTTGCAAATGCTACCCCTTGCCATATTCTTGAGATTATTCAACCTTCATCCTCTGGGTGTAGCAGGTTAATCGCCTCTCCCCTTTGAAGGAGGAACTACTGCATTTCCATCACCTCCATCGTCACAAAAGTAAGAATAAACAAACTGTTTCCCTTGAGTTTTCATCTTTAATCCACGCTCTTTAACAAGTGTTAAGGAAGCGTTTAACAATAATAAAATTGGAAGTGCTCCTACATAACCCCTTATCCATAAATCCGGTGATCAAACCAAAATTATTCACTACACCATCAGCACCATGCAGTCCATCTGCACTTCAACTACAATTCCTAAATTGATGGAGAAATTGGTAGTTTCACCCATTTACACTGACCTATCCCGTTACATAGTGCCAGAGCAGCATGGTTTTGTCCGCTTTCGATCAACCACTTCATACTTGCTGGTGTTCCAGGAGTATGTCATGCAAGGATTCGAAGACGGTGTACAGAAAGACGTGACATCGACGGACTTTTCAAAAGCGTTCGACAAGTTATCCCATCGTCGCGTCTTGGCGCTCCTGGGGTTCATGGCTCTCTACTAGAGTGGTTGACAAGTTATCTCACTAATAGACAACTGAAATTAAAAATAAAAAACACCTAATCAAAGCCCATTATGGCTACTTCAGGGGTACCCCAGGGGTCCCATATTGGCCCTCTGATTTTCCTTTCCTTGATCAACGGCGTTCCCGAATCGTTCTTCAATGTAAAATTCCTCATTTTTGTTGACGACCTCAAAATTTTCTCGTTAGACGAAGACTGTGAGCAACAGCAGAATGGTCTTGATCGCCAATAATCTTTTCCTTAACCCAAGTAAATGCTCGGTGGTCTCCTTTACTCAATACAGTGAGACGATATCCCATAATTACTTACTTGAAGTCATTTCTCTCGATAGGTTGTCTAATGTTAAGGATCTGGTGGTTATTTTTGACAAAAAGCTTTTCTTTTCCCCACACATTGATTCAGTGTCCAGTAGAGCTATGAGAGTATTGGGATTTCTCAAGCGGCACACCCGGGAGTTTACGGGCATTTCTGCTTTTGGTACTTCTGTATAAGTCCCTCATCCTTCCCATCTTGGACCATTGTTCTGTAAGTATGGACTCCCAATATAAATTCCATTCAGCACAACACAAGAAGAGGAAAGAGTTCAACACAAGTTTTTGCGTTATTTCGCCTACAAACATCACATGCCTTCTGATGGGGTAGACTGTATTGAACTTTTGGGTGAATGCGGGTTGAATTCACTCGAGGCCCGTCGGCGATGTGCAGACGTGACCTTCCTCCATAAACTGCTAAACAGGCACATTGACATTCCAGAGCTTCTATCCATGATGATCCACTTCGCCATTGCTCAGTTCAATTCCAGATCTTAGCAATTGTTCCACGTCCCCTCTAATCCTACAAATTACCTGTACCATAGACCCAGGGCCTCCATAAGCTGCTAAACGGGTACATTGACAGTCCCAAGCTCCTATCGATGATCCACTTCGCCATTCCTCTGTTCAATTCCAGATCTAAGCATTGTTCCACGCCCCCTTCAACCCTACAAATTACCTATAACATAGACCCAGGGCCTCCATAAGCTGCTAAACGGGCACACTGACAGTTCCGAGCTCCTATCGATGATCCATTTCGACATTCCTCAGTTCAATTCCAGATCTAAGCAATTGTTCCACGTCCCCTTCAACCCTACAAATTACCTGTACCATAGACCGATAGACCTCTTTGTCGAATCCCTAGAGAAGCTAATACGTTTGTCCCAAGTTCTTCTAACATTGATTTTTTCATAGTACCGTTTTATCAATTAAAAAGCAAGCCCTGACCATCGACCCTTAACCGCATCGCCAAAATGAAATTATTAATTTATCTCGACTTACACTATACATTTTCGCTTCATTTAAAATACATTAACTTATTAAATTCACCATCCTATTCTACATTCTATGTTCTATCCCGTCCTGCACCGTTTCTATGTCTATTTTCTATACTTTATGTACCTATTTAATTCAACTATTTTGTAATTGGGCTGGCCAGGGTGCCCCAAAAATGGAAAATTTTAACTTCCCTGACTTTCCCCTGACCGAACTTCAGATTTCCCTGACAAAATATTTCAAATTCAATTGTTTTTCCTTGTTTTCCAGTAATTTTATTGTACCTTTAATGCTTCTCAAACAAAAATCGTAAAATTAAAAAACAGACATATGTTGTATACTTATACTTAACAATTTCATTGCCTTCGAAGAGCTCAAATATCATAACAATTTAACCTAAATGTAATTCGATAATTTACGAAAATTAACCCATACGATCATGCTGCATGGCTTTTTAATATTTTATAGTCTCTCAATTTGTAATCTGAAGCTATTTGTTGAAGTACATTTTTCCTTGCACGGTATTCTTAGCTCTGGGGATAATTCAAAATTTTCGTCCGACAGAAAATAAGTCACGCTTTTTTTCACCTACTACCTACCAATCGTTGCCAGAGAGAGTATAACTTCCTGATTTCCCTTCCCACAAAAATCGCTCGTTGGAAAGTTGCTCTGTGAATTTATAACACGTGACTCCACATTCCAATGGGCCATTTTCCCCCTCCTTAACCCTCCTGAGAAGTCCTAGCTTATGTATACAAACTAGTTTTGGGACTCTTACTGTATCAATCTACTACTCTGCTTGTTTTTCTCTCCCTAGTTCAATACTCAGTTGATTTTTCTCACAAATGGTTCACTCTAGGTGATTTAGTTACCAGGGAAGCCAATGACATACCCATTCACTTTTTATGTGTGTGTAGTGTTGTTACTTTTGAACAGTTTAACTACAACTCTTGATAATTATTTTTGTCATTCGTATAACTCACCTATGAAATAATATATACCAAGTATGATAAAGTACGCTATTGAAGTTTGATTGTTTAGGAGTTAGAATATACCTAAAAACGCTTCAAATTATTACACCAAGTTTTCATTTCAAAAATTCCCTTACATTTCTCGACGCAAAGAATTCCCTGACAATTTCAGGTTTTCCCTGACTTTTCCAGTTGGAGGCCACCCTTAAACCCCTTTAAATAAATAAAATAAATCATTTATGCACTTCTCCCAATTTTTGGGGAGAGAAGATTCGAAGAAATTTTACAAAAAATTATCGAGCTCCAACGTCGGCCAAGATGAAGCCGATTTCGTTGATGACCCTCTAATGGACGAAGAATGAAATAATCTCCAACCAACAAATTGGTTCCTATTTGTGTTTTTTCCCACCGTTTTTGTTGATGGATTTGTATTTTTTTTCCAAAATCGTTAATAAAATTTAACTTGGGTCGATTGTTTTGTAATTGTTTTTTCTTGTAGTATGCAGATCAATTTCAAGAGTAAGATGATTTATGTTTCCTTTGTGCATCACAGTGTAATACGAACTCACCTCAAAATGCGTGTGGCATCGACATGAAAAAATGTCCTTGAAACTCTCTACTTCTAATTGAATCTTTTCAAACTATTCTGTTCGTAAACAAGGTTTTTTTCTAAGGTCCGGGGGTCATTTCAGTTTTTTTAAGCGGTTCTGTTGACATCCAAACCCCTTTTGTAGGGCCTGAGCCAGCAGTTGGCCTACCAAAAACTACCTTTTGAAGGATCATCAACATGTGGGTTGACTAACAGACCACAAGAAGATGGTCCAATATTGAGGGACATGTCCGCAGCAAGCTCATGGTGGCGAAACCGACGCCAAACTTACTGAGGGACTTCTCAGGAAAAACCATAGGGAACATAAAACAATAGTCGGCCTTATAACCAGCTTTGAACCCCTACGTTTCCAACTACACCGCATAGGGGTCACATAAAACCTAACCCTGTGCAGACTATGTGAGGAGACAGACGAAACAGTATCCCACATAATCTTCGAGTGCCCTGCACTCACCTATCGTAGATTTGAACTCTTTGGGGCACAAACCCCAATGACGTCTATTCAAAGCTAACAATTAATCAAAGGACTCACATCCCTCACCAGAGGGCTGAATCTCTTTGATTAAACGCAAAACTCTCAGAAAAGTACAATAAGCCACCAGGCTTCCATGCTTGGGGCCCAAAATAACCCCACCCTGAGAGTTTTCCTATACATCTACATCTAGGAGACTTAACCCTTTCCGGACGAAACCCGGTCAGGACCCGGCAAGGCAATATCCGCATTTGGACGGAACATTTTGAGAGAGGGATGTCTCACAGGACGAATGCCGGTCCCTGCTCGGCGACCTTGTTACCTCGTAGGGGTCGAATGCCGGTCACTGCTCGGCGCCCTTTCTTGTCTTCACAGACGAAACCCGGTGGTAGCTTGGTATTTTTTAAATATTGGGGGCAATTCAGTAGGTTTTACTGAAGGTTTTGACAATAGATCGCAGCACTTTATTGATAAAATGAACCCATTGGGAAGGAATATGAGAAACCTTTCTGTGACTGGTTACTACTTGAACTTCAACTTTTTATCATTATTTTCTCACTGCTCACTGATAACTCTTGTTCTCGTGTTGTTTTCGTGTGCGGTATCCATTGTACCCAGTTTTCTGTGTTTAGTAATTGTACTTTTTCAGTTTGTAAGTGGTTTTTTCGTCATGAACGATGAACAACTTGAAAGATTGTTGCTTCAAATGGAAGAGCAAGACGACCAGATATAGGTATTTTTGTTCTGGGGAAATGATTACAATAATAAAAAAAATAATAATAATAGGTAATCTGTGCTTTTATTTGATGAATATGTCTTCAAACGTGATGTACCGTTTTTAGGTGACCTATTGCAAAAAGCTTATCGTCCTTGAAAGATATAATGGCGTGTAATAAGTCATCCTGTAAGGTACATGCATAATGCCGGTCCCTGACCGGGTCCCGTCCTTCTGGACACGATCGGAATTCAACTTTCGACCGCAAAGGGTTAAAACTTTCAAAACGGATTTTCTCAAAAATACTGCAAGTGGGCCCTGATGGGTTTTCCCCTGTGCTCTTATGCTTAGGTCTCCTTCCGCAGACCTCGGCATTTGGGGTTTTGTGGATATCTACGAACTCGGGCATGTGACAGTTCCCGCGAGATCCAAGGGAATGCGCTGCCGTCGCTCCGTTGTTTCCCAACAGGCGTCGGGCGCTTTCTTCCCGTGTTTTTGAAAGCCTGCGTTTGGCGATGGATGGGTGATCCTAGAACTGGAAAACCTATCTTCTCCGAACGTAGCATATATGCTATTAGCTTTGTTCGCAGTACCGGTTGGAAACGGTTACCAACCGTTGGCGACCAGGTTTGTGATTGGTTTAGTGCGCATGCGTGACCAACACCTAATTTCAAACCGTTCGTAACCAAATCCGCACTGCGAACGGGTTTGACTAAAGTTAACCGTCGCATAGCCTCCAATAGCTGTAACCTGCTTGGTGGGCTCGCGCCATCCTTTGAATAGGTAAACATTTCATGTATGAATAAAGAACCTGAACCATAAAGAGATGGCCTGCAAGACAACAAACAGGTTGAAAAATGAAAAATATTCATTGGGAACAAACCTTCCAACAGGAATAAGAAATCCATGCTCAATCTTTTCTTGCCTCCAGCTGATGATTTGTTGGGAGAATGTGGTGTTTATGTCGCGGGAAGAATTAAAATCGATCTCGAAGTCGACCGTCGTTCTTAATTTTTAATGTTAATTGCTTTACAAATAACTCTTCAGTTGAGATTGAGTAATAACATTTTACTGTATGATTTTGTATTTTGTTGCTATTCAGACGAAGATTCCCATTCTACGTCGTTGTCACCAATAAGATTTTCCATATCACACAACTCAGAGTAGGAAACTTTCAATAAATAACCGTAGAAGTAAAACGAGGGTAAATGCAAAGGTAGAACTTAGTGAACAGTGCACGTCATGCAGATGTCCGGCAGCTTTCTCATCTCGTTCGGCTGGCTTATCTTATCATCAGCTACCCATCCCTCTCACAGTGGAATGATTTGATTGGCTACTTCGAGTAGCGGTGTAGTGAGGGACAAACCGTCAGATCGGTCAGCAGAAATTTCTCTGACCGGTCTGATCGATCCACAACGCGTTTCAAACTGGTTTGGTGGTCACTGCGAACGGACCACTATGGATGCTATATAGTCATAGATTTCCTCAAATGGACACTGCGAACGCCCCAAACACGTTTCCAACCATTTCTTACAGGTTTGATGGTCACTGCAAACAAACCTATTAGTACGAGTTGTATCTCTTATGGTACTGTCACACCCCTCTCTATCTATGAGTGTGAATTTAGACCCCCCATTGCACCTCGGGGGCGTCTAAGTTCATTACATGGTAGCAGAGTGTGGTTAGGATTATGCACGGCTGACGCCTAGTAATCCGATCCACTATTTTCGGGGCGTTAATGTTTCAGAAGAAACATGGCCCGGGTTTCCAGAAGGAATACCCATTATACTCCCTTGGATACATAAATACTTTCATTGGTTCTTGATTATTAATTTCTCAATTTATCTCCTCATATTATTTCTATTTAACATACTTAATTTTCAAGGGCATTGTTCCCAAACCCAGGGCATCGTTCCCTATTTCATAAGTCCCCATAGTGGGCACCTTCCACTGTAAGTCTCCAAAGTTGAGCAAGTTAATTCCCCAGGGCATAGTTCCCATTTTCGTAAGTCCCCAAAGTGGGCCGCTCCCTACTGTAAGTCTCCTGGTTGAGTAAGTTATATTATTCCCGATTGTTCCAATCTTTGATTGGGGGTTAACTACCTAATGAATACTTCATATGAAGATTCATTGACAATCCATCCTGTTTTAATTTCACCTTTTTATCCTCAATCGCCAATGCAGCTATTTATTAGTGAGCATCAGTTTCAACCAGTAAACTTATTCCACCTAGTTTACATACTTGTTCTTCAATCAAGTATATTTTTTAAGGGGGGGAGTGTGACAGTTCCCGCGAGATCCAAGGGAATGCGCTGCCGTCGCTCCGTTGTTTCTCAACGGGCGTCGGGCGCTTTCTTCCCGTGTTTTCGAAAGCCTGCGTTTGGCGATGGATGGGTGATCCTAGAACTGGAAAACCTATCTTCTCCGAACGTAGCATATATGCTATTAGTACGAGTTGTATCTCTTATGGTACTGTCACACCCCTCTCTATCTATGAGTGTGGATTTAGGCCCCCATTGCACTTCCGGGGCGCCTAAGACCATTACAGGCACCAACGTGCTTAGTTGTGTAACGGCCCACAAATATTTGATACCTTGACAGGAGTTCGAACTCGCGTCGTTACAACTACAGGAAATTTCCCGTAGTTGCAAAACTCCAACGATCTGAGCTATGAGGGTAGGGTAATCAACCCTCTTCGACTGTGAGAGTTCCTGTATTCCTGAAGTGTAACATTTCCTCGGAGCCAAATACCACCTGTCTCGGCTGGTTTGGGGTCGGACTAATGACGAAGTGAAACTGCAGGTCACTGGCTCAGCAGATCCTCGCTGGAACAAGTCAGCAGTCAAGCGAGGTCATTGTCTCATAGTCACGCTGTGTTTTGACTCAAGTGAGTGAGGAAGTTAAAGGTGCTAATGACAGGAAATGTGATGTTTACAGTCTTTTGGCTCGAGAGGGATTTAATTAATTCTTGTTCCCTATGATTTCGGGTCCTTTTCGACTGTGCCACTGTAACAGCCCAAAAATATGTGATATCTCGACAGGACTGTGGGAAATTTCCCGTAGTTGAACACTCCAACGATCTGAGCTATGAGGCCAGGGTGATCAACCCTCTTCGACTGTGAGAGTTGTATTCCTGGAGCGTAACAGTTGGTAATGCGAGCTAGAACGCATGCCTCACCTGAAGGTCAAAACATCTGTCAACGACATTGACTGAATGTACAGTCTCCTCTTAGGAGGATTTTTTTGTCTGGAGGGAGACAACAAGGCAAGATTGCCTAAGGACTCCCAAACACGTCTTCCGGTTATTGGAAGGAGATGTTGTATTCTCCTGTACCCTTATGCTACCTCAAAAGAATTTCCAATCATTCCAGGTTACGAGTCTTCTCAGTACCTAGTGATTACAATACATTTGTGTTGCCTAATTCCAGAACCAGAACTACACATTAAGCTACGTACCTTTGGGAACGCTGTTGTTCGGAGGAGGCACCTTCCGTCTAGGATGAAAGTAACGAACCATGCCATGAGAGCCATGAGAAGTCCAAGATCTGCTGGATCTGGAGGACCATCAACTACCTACCAAGATCACATACGCATCGCACACAACATCCAACTGAACATGGACCTTGTATAAATTTTTGGATATTGTATTCGTTGTTATGAAACCCATAACCAACCAAATAAAATATAATTCTTTTATAGATATTGTTTTATCTCTATGTCAGTTCTCAGTTTGTGTCTTGTTTTAGACAGTCCCAAGGTCCTATCGATGATCCACTTCGCCATTCCTCAGTTCAATTTCAAGTATAAGCAATTTTTCCACGTCCCTTTCAACCCTACAAATTACCTATACCATAGACCCAGGGCCTCTATAAACTGCTAAATGGGCACATTGACAGTCCCGAGTTCCTATCGATGATCCACTTCGCCATTCCTCAGTTCAATTCCAGATCTAAGCAGACCACGGTACTTGGAATTTTGTGGGTATCTACGAACTCGGGCAACAACCTGCTTAATTGGTAATGGGAGCTAGAACGCATGCCTCACCTGAAGGTCAAAACATCTGTCATGGCCATTGACTGAATGTACAGTCACCTCGCAGGAGGATCTTCCCAGATTTTTTCTGGGGGGGAGACCACAAGGCAAGACTGCTTAAGGACTCCCAAACACGTCTTCCAGTTATTGGAAGGAGATGTTGTATTCTCCTGTACCCTTATACTACCTCAAAAGAATTTCCAATCATTCCAGGTTACGGGTCTTCTCAGTACCAAGTGATTACAATACATTAGTGTTGCCTAATTCCAGAACCAGAACTACACATTAAGCTACGTACCTTTGGGAACGCTGTTGTTCGGAGGAGGCACCTTCCGTCTAGGATGAAAGTAACGAACCATGCCATGAGAGCCATGAGAAGTCCAAGATCTGCTGGATCTGGAGGACCATCAACTACCTACCAAGATCACATACGCATCGCACACAACATCCAACTGAACATGGACCTTGTATAAATTTTTGGATATTGTATTCGTTGTTATGAAACCCATAACCAACCAAATAAAATATAATACTTTTATAGATATTGTTTTATCTTTATGTCAGTTCCCAGTTTCTGTCTTGTTATAGACAGTCCCAAGGTCCTATCGATGATCCACTTCGCCATTCCTCAGTTCAATTCCAGATCTAAGCAATTGTTCCACGTCCCCTTCAACCCTACAAATTACCTATACCATAGACCCAGGGCCTCTATAAACTGCTAAATGGGCACATTGACAGTCCCGAGTTCCTATCGATGATCCACTTCGCCATTCCTCAGTTCAATTCCAGATCTAAGCAGACCACGGTACTTGGAATTTTGTGGATATCTACGAACTCGGGCAACAACCTGCTTAATTGGTAATGGGAGCTAGAACGCATGCCTCACCTGAAGGTCAAAACATCTGTCATGGCCATTGACTGAATGTACAGTCACCTCGCAGGAGGATCTTCCCAGATTTTTTCTGGGGGAAGACCACAAGGCAAGACTGCTTAAGGACTCCCAAACACGTCTTCCAGTTATTGGAAGGAGATGTTGTATTCTCCTGTACCCTTATGCTACCTCAAAAGAATTTCCAATCATTCCAGGTTACGGGTCTTCTCAGTACCTAGTGATAACAATAAACTTGTGTTGCCTTATTCCAGAACCAGAACTACACATTAAGCTACGTGCCTTTGGGAAGGCTGTTGTTCGGAGGGGGCACCTTCCGTCTGGGATAAAAGTAACCAGCCCAGCCATGAGGAGTCCAAGATCTGCTGGACCTGGTGGACCATCAACTACCAAGATCACATACGTATCGCACACAACATCGCACTGAACATGGATCTTGTTTAAATTCTTGGATATTGTATTCGTTGTCATGAAACCCATAACCAACCAAATAAAATTTAATCATTTTATAGAGATTGTTTTATCTTTATGTAAGTTCCCAGTTTGTGTCTTGATATAGACACTTCACATTACCGTGTTTTACAAAAACCTGGGTTCGAGTTTTCATGCGTAAAATCAGTAAAACTGGTTTTAACCGAATTTTAGTCCTCCCGAGTTTGAAGAAGGAAGGAATCTGTTGTATTTCGTATCATTTGTACCCATCTTGAGAGTCACGTCAATGATGACTTCCCTATTTTAATTGTGGTTTTCTTTTTTAATGGAAATTTAATTGATAAAGTTGATAAATGGTTGACCTCCAAAGCACTGCGAAAATCGCCACCAAGATGGGTGAGCAGCATAGCTTCCTCACTTATTCTAACAAGGATGTATAGAATTAGTTGAAGAACTACCCTTAAAATGATGACTGTGAAATAGAACAGTATAATATATTTTTTGAGGATACTGGTATACGAAATAAGACTATAATTCAAATTGTTTGCACATGCGTATACAGTACCATCAATCCAACGGCATTCGCCATCTAAGATAGGTATGTATATAGGGCGATGGAAGTGGTAGGTAGATTTTGTAAAGATTAACCCTCACAAATCTTGAAGATTCGATCAAAATCGGTCCATTAGTCTTGGAAATTCGCCTGTGTCAACCACTTTTAGTTTTATGGATGCGAAATAGTTATTACTGAAGCCTTTGGAAAGGTAAGTAGGTACCTAGAAATTCAGTCCCACAAAGTTGCAAAACTCGCGTAATAACTGCGCTGACAATGCCGTCCATCTTTATACTTGTGAAGTGTAACCTTCAGAAGAAACTTTACAAGATTTTTCATTACAGCTGGTTTTTAATTCATGTTGCCCATTTCCTGATTCGATATTCGAAAAACTTACTGATCAGCAGTTGTATTCGTCGGCAGAGCAACAACCTACCAGCTCTCATTGTTTACTTTTAACCAACAGCGAATCTGGGAGGCTGTACGTACCTACCTAGCTAAGTAGTTTCGTTTCTTGGTGTAGCAACAACCTACCTTGTTTACTTCGACAAACTATCAAATCTATCCTTTTGTTCATTCAATATTACAAGTGAAGCGTCCTCAGTTATAATAATTAAAACGTATTTAAAATACTGATGAAACTGTCTGCGCAATGGCTATGTACCTACACTGCAGTAGGTAGGTACGGATATCTGAGGAATTTTCAATTATTTTTTCTTCATTATTTTTCAGGTTATTTATTCTAAAAACCCAAACGAATGAATTTCTTTAGTTTTCGGACACTGATTAACTATAATAATTAGTACCTAGTCTATATATAAACTCGTTCACCATTACGGTATTGTTGGCTACAACCAATAATCGCGCTGGCGGGCATGATTATTACTAGACGTTCAACAGCACGTCCAACCCCCCACCACCAGTGCCATCTAGATCCAATTCTTCTTCATATTCGACCTCCGTAACATAATTTCAGGTGTAAATCTGATCTGTTTGTCCAACTAAGGATTGATTTAGGATTTTATTTTTTTTGAGAGGCGAGCTTGCGAGCATCTAGACCACCAAACTATAAAAATCGGTCTTATGTATTATGTAGGCCTGTTTCATTATACGGAGGCCGATTATGGTTTATAAGGAGGCTGGTGGTGGGGGGTATGATGGTGCTCTTGAACGCCAAGTATGATTATAGGGACTGATTAGTTGAATTGAAACAGTAAGTATATTACTAAAATATTACTTTTGTAAAACAAAACTGTTGAAAAATGCCTTTACAACCACGTATTAGGTTGAAGTAAGACGGCAAAGGGTAAACTCCTTGTGAGAAATAGGTTGACTGAGTTGGGATTTACTGACATAGTCATGGCGGAAACACAAACCTGCTCCAAGCGTTACGTCACGAGAATATGGGCTATAGCGGCTTCTCTGACAAGGTGATGTTTGATATTAAAAACAGAAATGTTTGGAAATAGAATTTTATAAAAAATCATTTTATTAAGTAATGTGTAAGTACCAACCGTAATTGATCACATGAATCATATAAATTAGTGCAGTGAATAGTTAAAATTCAGGCGAAGAAGTCCGTCACCTCGTCGAGCTCCCTCTGTCGAGCCTGCTCGTGGGCCCAGCGGTCTTCAGCCAATTTCTCACCAATGCGCCATTTGTCGTGGAAGACCCTCTCGCCACAGGCAGGGCACTTTTTACCACCTGAAGGCATAATTTAAAAACCAGGAGGTTATAGTTATTGCTACTCTACTAGAACAGCATCAAACTTGTGAATACAGTGAAAAAAAGTGAGTAGAGTTGTTTAGATGTGGAGAACGGGACAAACAAAAGTTAATAGAACCTGTATTGGCGATTAATCTAAACAATAATAATGTTCAATTTCAAAAATCGCAATAATAAAATACGAAATCCGATAAAAAAGTTCCAGAACTTCTCTATGGTTTCTCATCTGGTAGCGTTAGTCTTTCCAAGTCATCCCCCCTCCCTCAAAATTGGTTGGTTTACGTTTCAAGTTGCGTAGAATCCAAAAATCGAATAAATAAAAATAAAGAAATCCCTCCATCCGCAGCTTCTATCCGAAATTACTGGACGAAACTTTATGAAATGAGCGATACCCAAGGGTGTGATAAAAGTACTTAAACTATTTTTAAATGGATAAAGATTCCATCCTAAAATTTTTAACACCATCCGCTCTCTCTTACAGTGAGTAATTTTCTTTCCATGATTATTCAAAGTTTCGCACACTGGTTATGTCAAAGCACCCCTCCCCCCAGAGGGGGACCCCACTGCCAAGTGAGACGTCACCAGTGCACCAAACTCTGAAAAAACAGAAAGAAAACTACTCATCTTAGAATCAGGGTTGCCAGGTGGTATGGGATAAAATACCGGACACAATGAGAAAACGCCATACAGACATAGATAGGTAGTTAATTTCAACACAAGATATGTTGCATAGGTATGCATTTTCCATATAAAACCCCTGTTCATCCTACTGTCAAAATGGGACATATATACACCTTTTATTTTTCAAGGTTTAAGCCGCACCTTAACCAGAAGGGTCATTAGCGACATTGAACAAGGTGTCTAAAGGGACACTGGAAGTGGCACGAGTTTAAGGGGAGCCATGTTGCCATCCTTGACTAAAAAGGAGCGTCATCATGGACTCCACTGGCATATCGGAGGGGGCCGGGGGATGAGTGTTTAGCCCCTCAAGTGGATAAAAAAAGAAACCCCAAAAATAAAATGATACTAAGACCAGATGTAAAACAGGCCAATAACTATATACATGCTACTATTTACAATCAGCAAAAAGTGAAATAAAACTATGACTATAGATATATCACAGATCAGATATCACAGTTCGTAGTAGAGCTCAGCGGCTCTCAGGTACAACAACAGGGATCGGACCTTGTCTGGTCCGGATAATACATCAACCACAAGGGCTGGGCAGTCCTCCAGAAAGTGGTGGATGGACATTACCCCCACACTTCCTACACACAATATCTCGAGCTTCTGCACTAAGCAGGTGTCAGTGAGTAAGAAGGGTATGGCCAGTGGCAACCCGGTTGACCACTATTCTATCCCTCCTGGGAAGTTGGGTTACTAGCCCAGTCAAATTAGACCAAAAAGAGGCAAATAGGAGAAAAAATTCATAGTAAAGAAATTTCTTCACCAGGCTCTTCCTTCACACCTAGTAAATCATATCTCAAAAGTCCCCTAGTATGGGGGGTGAGCTCGAGGAGGGGGGGGTGTTTTTCTCCTTTTTTTCGACTTTTTTTCGGTTTTTTGCCTATAACTCGAAAAGTAAGCGTTCTAGCGACTTGTTTACTATTACCAGAATTAAAGTGCATAAAATTTACTACAATTTTCACTCCTGACTTCATTCTCTACGATTAGGCGTTCCGCCGCTAGAGCGCGTTGAAAAGTAGGTATCATCACAAAAAATCAGCAAAAAGGCCTTTATGCTATTTTTACGCAGAAATCATTCGTATGTAGCTTCTGGGTGACTTAGAATACATCATGACTTGTTTTCCGAACATCAGTGATGCTCGGACAGTGGTTTGAGCAGGTTTCATGTATGTCTTTTTTTTCTGTTCTTCGCTTACATCCTGGAAACTGTGATGACCATAACATATTTTCAGCACCCTTACCAACTCACTGTGAATTATAAGTGAATATATATGTATATAAAACACAGTGGGTCTAAAAAAGAAAAGAAAAAAAGGAACTAAAGAAAATGAGCTGTGTTTCACCAAAAAATGTTTAATGTGCAGGTACAGTATAACAAATGTTAAAGTAATATTCACAAAAGGAGTGGGAGGGGGAAGGGGTCATCAATCTTCACAGGTATCTGCTCATCATTCATTTAGAATCACCATCCACAGTCAAACTGAAAATTCAAAATCGGATTACAGTGAGGTGCATATAATCTTATATTGATAGATAGATGAAGTTCATGCAGATGATTAGGATGAAACTTACAGGGCGATGAAATATGTGTTGAGTGGGTAGTCTTATGGTTCCATGTCTGTTTCATCATCTTCTGTAGATGAACCGTCGTCAGCAAGTGGTGGGTTATTTTTGCAGGAACCTGAACAGTTGGAGTAGAGTGTTGAGCAGTGGACGCCAGCTCTGCGGCATCCACATCGAGCACTACCACAGCTTTTGGTGCAGCTGCAAAATATATTCTGCAGAATTTCAGATGTTGCTGGTGGATCCAAAGTTGGAGTTGGTTTGAGGAAGCCATCGTTTCCCTACTCCAGCCCCAATTCTGCAGAATATATTTTGCAGCTGCACCAAAAGCTGCGATAGTGGTCGATGTGGATGCCGCAGAGCTGGCATCCACTGCTCAACGCTCTGCTCCAACTGTTCAGGTTCCTGCACAAACAACCCACCACTTGCTGAAGACGGTTCATCTACAGAAGATGATGAAACAGATATGGAACCATAAGACTACCCACTCAACACATATGTCATCGCCCTGTAAGTTTCATACTAATCATCTGCATGAACTTCATCTATCTATGCACCTCACTGTAATCCGATTTTGAATTTTCAGTTTGACTGTGGATGGTGATTCTCGAAGGATGAAGAGCAGATACCTGTGAAGATTGATGACCCCTTCCCCCTCCCACTCCTTTTGTGAATATTACTTTAACATGGGTTATACTGTACCTGCACATTAAACATTTTTTGGTGAAACACAGCTTATTTTCGTTAGTTCCTTTTTTTTTCTTTTCTTTTTTAGAGCCACTGTATAAGAGTAAAGTAATTTTTAGAGCCATATATTCACTGATAATTCACAGTGAGTTGGTAAGGGTGCTGAAAATATGTTATGGTTATCACAGTTTCCCGGATGTAAGCAAAGAACAGAAAAAAAAGACATACATGAAACCTGCTCAAACCACTGTCCGAGCGATCATCACTGATGTTCGGAAAACAAGTCATGATGTATTCTAAGTCACCCAGAAGCTACATACGGATGATTTCTGCGCAAAAAGAGCATAAAGGCCTTTTTGCTGATTTTTTGAAATGATACCTACTTTTCAACGCGTTCTAGCGGCGGAACGCCTAATCGTAGAGAATGAAGTCAGGAGTGAAAATTGTAGTAAATTGTATGCACTTTTATTCTGGTAATAGTAAACAAGTCGCTAGAACGCTTACTTTTCGAGTTATAGGCAAAAAACCGAAAAAAAATCGAAAAAAGGAGAAAAACACCCCCCCCCCCCCCTCCACAAGCTCACTCCCCATACACAGGACACCACGCAGACCAGTGACCTCACCCTGCCATTGCTCATGCCAGATGGAATTGGCTTTATGTTGCATGTAGATTCGATCCTCAATGAGTATCGGCAACATATAGATGGAGTTATCACCAATGACTCTCCTTACAAAGAGGACACCTTTTGTCTCTTCATTCAAGAAATTTTTGTACACATTTTAAGGGATGTTTGAAATTCTTTTTTTGCGCGTCAATCTCAAATATGTAGGAACTTACTTATACATACATCCCTATGACGCTAATTAATAGTAGGGTACAATATAATAATTTAATGCAATCCATCGTTCAGGAATCCTGGATTTTAATGCTTTTATGTATATATATATATATATATATATATATATATATATATATATATATATATATATATATATATATATATATATATATATATATATATATATATATATATATATATATGTGTGTCATTCCAGACGATAACTCTCGATAGAATTGAGATAAAAACTTAGTTCTTTCGCCAAAAAATCAAGCATTTCAAAAGAAAGGATGAGTTCGTTGGACAACACTTTTTGAGCACATTAAATTGGTCAAATTTCAAAAAACGTACTTAAAAAATCACTAAAAAAGGCAAAAAACCGCTAAAAATTAACAAATTTCTATTTTTTAGCAGAATGCTACTCGAAAAAAATTAATCGAACAGGAACTAGGACATATAAAATTTTAAGCATAAAATTGTACTGAAAATGTACTTAAATTTCATTAAAATAAGCTAAAAATCGATAGGAACTCTTGAAAAAATTGTTCATTGGAATATTACCGAAAAAAAGTTAATTTGCTATAAAATGTATAATGAAATTTTTATTTGTCCCCAAAGTGCTCAAATTTTAACAGAATTTAACATAAATGTAATACGACCGTTTATGAAAATTCGCTCATACGATCATGCTGCATGACTGGAACTTTTAGCGAATTTTTGGAGAAAATTAAGCTATTGCTCTCGCCTCAAAATTTGTAGAATGTGAATTTTTGAAAAAATTTTATGCAGAAATCCGTTTCAGGCTATTCTGAATCATATTCTGAAGTTTAACGCATTTTTTTATGTATGTATATATGTATATATGTATGTATATATGTATGTATGTATATATGTATGTATGTATGTGTCATTCCAGACGATAACTGTCCGTAGAATTGTGCTAGAAACTTCAAACAAATTTTAAAATGTTAAGGGCACAAAACGAAAGTTCAAGTTCGTTGGCCAGCATGATCGGATTACATCTTCGGGTTGAAATTTTCAAAAATGTAGTCAAAAATTTCAAAATAGCCTGTTTTTTGCGATTTGTTGTGCGAAATAATTTTTTCAGCATACTAATATGTGGTATATTCGGAATCAGCGTAAAATTTCCTATAAGAATATGTATCAAGTTTTCAAAAATGTCAAAGTTGAAAAATCAGTCAAAAATCGCAATAATGCCGTTCGCTAGTTGTAAAAATCGGTAATATTTGCATGAAACATTGTCCAAATTCAGATTGAACTACTCTTATGGAAATATCCCTGTATAACCAATCCTAGAACCATGCTGTTTAAAACGTAGGTAGTAGGTGCTTTAAAAAAAAAAAAAAAAAAAAAAAAAAAAAAAAAAAAAAAATGTAATCACAACTGATGAGTTTACTCTGTGCATGTGTTAATAATTTGATTCCATGCTTGTCTATCAAAATCATAAACTAAAATTTCTCAACACGATCAATAGCGACTGAAATGTCGAAGATTTCTTCAAAAATTCGCTCATGGGGTCATGCTGCATGACTGGACTTTTTTTTATGTATGTATGTATATATGTATATATGTATGTATGTGTCATTCCAGACGATAACTGTCCGTAGAATTGTGCTAGAAACTTCAAACAAATTTTAAAATGTTAAGGACACAAAACGAAAGTTCAAGTTCGTTGGTCAGCATGATCGGATTACATCTTCGGGATGAAATTTTCAAAAATGTAGTCAAAAATTTCAAAATAGCCTGTTTTTTGCGATTTGTTGTGCGAAATAATTTTTTCAGCATACTAACATGTGGTATATTCGGAATCAGCGTAAAATTTCCTATAAGAATATGTATCAAGTTTTCAAAAATTTCAAAGTTGAAAAATCAGTCAAAAATCGAAATAATGCCGTTTGCTAGTTGTAAAAATCGATAATATTTGCATGAAACATTGTCCAAATTCAGATTGAACTACCCTTATGGAAGTATCCCTGTATAACCAATCCTAGAACCATGCTGTTTAAAACGTAGGTAGTAGGTGCTTAAAAAAAAAAAAAAAAAAAAAAATGTAATCACAACTGATGAGTTTACTCTGTGCATGTGTTAATAATTTGATTCCATGTTTGTCTATCAAAATCATAAACTAAAATTTCTCAACACGATCAATAGCGACTGAAATGTCGAAGATTTCTTCAAAAATTCGCTCATGGGGTCATGCTGCATGACTGGACTTTTTTGGACTCTTACTGGATCAATCCACTACTCTGCTGGGTTTTTTCTCCCTAGTTCAATACTCAGTTGATTTTTCTCACAAAAGGTTTATTAGGTGATGTAGTTACCAGGGAAGCCAATGGCATATCCATTACCTTTTAGCGAATTTTTGAAGAAAATTAAGCTATTGCTCTCGCCTCAAAATTTGTAGAATGTGAATTTTTGAAAAAATTTTATGCAGAAATCCGTTTCAGGCTATTCTGAATCATATTCTGAAGTTTAACGCAATTTTTTATGTATGTATGTATATATGTATGTATATATGTATGTATATATGTATGTATATATGTATGTATATATGTATGTATATATGTATGTATGTATATATGTATGTATGTGTCATTCCAGACGATAACTGTCCGTAGAATTGTGCTAGAAACTTCAAACAAATTTTAAAATGTTAAGGACACAAAACAAAAGTTCAAGTTTGTAGTCAAAAATGTAGTCAAAAATTTCAAAATAGCCTGTTTTTTGCGATTTGTTGTGCGAAATAATTTTTTCAGCATACTAACATGTGGTATATTCGGAATCAGCGCAAAATTTCCTATAAGAATATGTATCAAGTTTTCAAAAATTTCAAAGTTGAAAAATCAGTCAAAAATCGAAATAAGTAATGCCGTTCGCTAGTTGTAAAAATCGGTAATATTTGCATGAAACATCTTCAAAAATTCGCTAATGGGGTCATGCTGCATGACTGGACTTTTTTATGTGCATTTAGCGTTGTTACTTTTGAACAATTTAACCACCACTCTTGAGAATTATTTTTGCGTATAACTCACCTATGAAATAATATGTACCAAGAATGATAAAGTATGCTATTGAAGTTTGATTGTTTAGGAATTATAATACACTTTAAAACGCTTTAAATTATTACACCAAGTTTTCATTTTAAAAAAATCCCTGATTCCATTCGGTTGTTTTTGCGAAATTCCCTGATTTCCCTGACTTTTCCAGTTGGGGGCCACCCTGATTATGTTACATATTTTATTATTAACTCTTTCTTTTAACTTCGATTCTCTTCTTGCTTTCTTGAGACAAAATTTCAGATCGATTTTTAACCCACTTCCCGATATCCAATCGATCTGAAATTTTGCACACGAGTTCATGCTGGCTTACATTTTAATCTATCAAATTTTCGCGAAGAAAAAGTTAGTTATACTATAAATTTTCGAAAATTTGAAATTTAATATGGGACACCTTACAAGTGTTGTGTATTGTAGGGAGGAGGAGTGAGGGAGGAGGAGTGAGGGAGGAGGAGGAGGAGGAGGAGAAGGATACTATTGAACGTCTGCATAAAATGACAACGAATCCAGGGTCAATAAAATATTAAATGATTTTCCTTGTCAATTTAATTTAAGTTATTATCAATGTGATTTTGAAACAATGTGATTTTGTTTCAATTTACTGTTGCCAAGAAACTACCAAATATTGAAACAACAATAAAATTAACCGAGAACATGAGAAAAAGTCCAGTCATGCAGCATGACCCCATGAGCGAATTTTTGAAGAAATCTCCGACATTTCAGTCGCTATTGATCGTGTTGAGAAATTTTAGTTCATGATTTTGATAGACAAACATGGAATCAAATTATTAACACATGCACAGAGTAAACTCATCAGTTGAGATTACATTTTTTTTTTTTTTTTTTTTTTAAGCACCTACTACCTACGTTTTAAACAGCATGGTTCTAGGATTAGTTATACAGGGATACTTCCATAAGAGTAGTTCAATCTGAATTTGGACAATGTTTCATGCAAATATTACCGATTTTTACAACTAGCGAACGGCATTATTTCGATTTTTGACTGATTTTTCAACTTTGAAATTTTTGAAAACTTGATACATATTCTTATAGGAAATTTTACGCTGATTCTGAATATACCACATGTTAGTATGCTGAAAAAATTATTTCGCACAACAAATCGCAAAAAACAGGCTATTTTGAAATGTTTGACTACATTTTTGAAAATTTCAACCCGAAGATGTAATTCGATCATGCTGGCCAACGAACTTGAACTTTCGTTTTGTGTCCTTAACATTTTAAAATTTGTTTGAAGTTTCTAGCACAATTCTAAGAACAGTTATCGTCTGGAATGACACATACATACATACATACATATATACATACATACATACATACATAAAAAAATGCGTTAAACTTCAGAATATGATTCAGAATAGCCTGAAACGGATTTCTGCATAAATTTTTTTCAAAAATTCACATTCTACAAATTTTGAGGCGAGAGCAATAGCTTAATTTTCTTCAAAAATTCGCTAAAATAAAGAGTTACATTAAAGACTTGTTTATATGGGTTCCTTTTTTTGAAATTTGAGAACTTCAAGTGCAATGAAATTGTTAACTACCCAAGTACCAACTTTATGGCAGAAAAAATCTGGTTCTAAATAATATTCTGCGATTCAAAAAGTTTTTTTTTCCAGTTTTCATCGATTTCACTGAAAATGTTTATGTAATTTAAGTAAATTTTTCAACATCATTTTGTACATACATTTTCTAATGTCCTGGTTCATCGCATTTGAACTTATTTGTCTAAAATTTTATTAAAAAATATAAAATCAACGATTTTTACACATTTTCACGCTTAGCACTCATAAAGGCTCTTTGCATCTATTCGTAATGGGGACTAGGTGTTTGTTCCAGGTGAGTGACGCATCCAAATATACACGTAGATATTTAACCACACACTGAAAGGACGCACGGGAATTCGAGATTCTGCATTCCTTGAAGAAACTAGAATACTCAACCCCAGAAGAAACTAAATTAAATTTGTTCAAGGCTCTAATTTTGCCAATATTCACGTAAGGTGCCATAACCCCCCTCCCCACTTCTAATCATTCCTCTCCTAATTTCATCTGTAATGAATTCGTTACTGTTTGGTAATTTCCTCCCATTGTTATCTTTGCTCTCAATTTCTCCAAATCGTATTACTTTATTTATGTCAATGGTTACTGATTTTATTTTTATTTTGTCAATTTTTATGGGTTTTTTCTGTATTCAGAGCCAGGCGAGAACTTGTTCCTATTCTGAATAAACGGTTTTATTATTATTATTATTAGAGATGGGTTCAGAAAGGCCCCTCAGGTCTCTTTTCCTGGTGAATGTTACAAGCCTGGTTTTATAGCATTTCCAAGCCAAATGAAACCTTTTCTAAGTCAAATGAAACCTTTTGCAAGTAAAATGAAACCTTTTGCAAGTCAAATGAAACCATTTACAAACCAAATGAAACCTTTTCCAAACCAAATGAAACCTTTTCCAAACCAAATGAAACTTTTTCCAAATCAAATGAAACTTTTTCCAAACCAAATGAAACCTATTGAGAAAAAAGTCCAGTCATGCAGCATGACCCCATGAGCGAATTTTTGAAGAAATCTTCGACATTTCAGTTGCTACATAAGAGTAGTTCAATCTGAATTTGGACAATGTTTCATGCAAATATTACCGATTTTTACAACTAGCGAACGGCATTAAGTATTTGGATTTTTGACTGATTTTTCAACTTTGACATTTTTGAAAACTTGATACATATTCTTATAGGAAATTTTACGCTGATTCCGAATATACCACATATTAGTATGCTGAAAAAATTATTTCGCACAACAAATCGCAAAAAACAGGCTATTTTGAAATGTTTGACTACATTTTTGAAAATTTCAACCCGAAGATGTAATTCGATCATGCTGGCCAACGAACTTGAACTTTCGTTTTGTGTCCTTAACATTTTAAAATTTGTTTGAAGTTTCTAGCACAATTCTACGAACAGTTATCGTCTGGAATGACACATACATACATACATACATATATACATACATACATACATACATAAAAAAATGCGTTAAACTTCAGAATATGATTCAGAATAGCCTGAAACGGATTTCTGCATAAATTTTTTTCAAAAATTCACATTCTACAAATTTTGAGGCGAGAGCAATAGCTTAATTTTCTTCAAAAATTCGCTAAAATAAAGAGTTACATTAAAGACTTGTTTATATGGGTTCCTTTTTTTGAAATTTGAGAACTTCAAGTGCAATGAAATTGTTAACTACCTAAGTACCAACTTTATGGCAGAAAAAAGCTGGTTCTAAATAATATTCTGCGATTCAAAAAGTTGTTTTTTCCAGTTTTCATCGATTTCACTGAAAATGTTTATGTAATTTAAGTAAATTTTTCAACATAAGTTTGTACATACATTTTCTAATGTCCTGGTTCATCGCATTGGAATTTATTTGTCTAAAATGTTATTAAAAAATATAAAATCAACGATTTTTACACATTTTCACGCTTAGCACTCATAAAGGCTCTTTGCATCTATTAGTAATGGGGACTAGGTGTTTGTTCCAGGTGAGTGACGCATCCAAATATACACGTAGATATTTAACCACACACTGAAAGGACGCACGGGAATTAGAGATTCTGCATTCCTTGAAGAAACTAGAATACTCAACCCCAGAAGAAACTAAATTAAATTTGTTCAAGGCTCTAATTTTGCCAATATTTACGTATGGTGCCATAACCCCCCCACTTCTAATCATTCCTCTCCCAATTTCATCTGTAATGAATTCGTTGCTGTTTGGTAATTTCCTCCCATTGTTATCTTTGCTCTCAATTTCTCCAAATTGTATTACTTTATTTATGTCAATGGTTACTGATTTTATTTTTGTTTTGTCAATTTTTATGGGTTTTTTCCGTATTCAGAGCCAGGCGAGAACTTGTTCCTATTCTGAATGAACGGTTTTATTATTATTATTAGAGATGGGTTCAGAAAGGCCCCTCAGGTCTCTTTTCCTGGTGAATGTTACAAGCCTGGTTTTATAGCATTTCCAAGCCAAATGAAACCTTTTCTAAGTCAAATGAAACCTTTTGCAAGTAAAATGAAACCTTTTGCAAGTCAAATGAAACCATTTACAAACCAAATGAAACCTTTTCCAAACCAAATGAAACCTTTTCCAAACCAAATGAAACTTTTTCCAAATCAAATGAAACTTTTTCCAAACCAAATGAAACCTATTGAGAAAAAAGTCCAGTCATGCAGCATGACCCCATGAGCGAATTTTTGAAGAAATCTTCGACATTTCAGTTGCTACATAAGAGTAGTTCAATCTGAATTTGGACAATGTTTCATGCAAATATTACCGATTTTTACAACTAGCGAACGGCATTAAGTATTTGGATTTTTGACTGATTTTTCAACTTTGAAATTTTTGAAAACTTGATACATATTCTTATAGGAAATTTTACGCTGATTCTGAATATACCACATGTTAGTATGCTGAAAAAATTATTTCGCTAAACAAATCGCAAAAAACAGGCTATTTTGAAATTGTGGACTACATTTTTGAAAATTTCAACCCGAAGATGTAATCCGATCATGCTGGCCAACGAACATGAACTTTCGTTTTGTGCCCTTAACATTTTAAAATTTGTTTGAAGTTTCTAGCACAATTCTACGGACAGTTATCTTCAGGAATGACACATACATACATACATTAAAAAAAATGCGTTAAACTTCAGAATATGATTCAGAATAGCCTGAAACGGATTTCATCATAAAAATTTTTCAAAAATTCACATTCTACAAATTTTGAGGCGAGAACAATAGCTTAATTTTCTTCAAAAATTCGCTAATGAGAGAACTGAGGTACCTAGATAGGTAGGTACCCTGCAAGTTGCAGGTACCTCGATGCAATGGTACTTATGAAAGACGTTGACAAAATTAAAATTCGATGAATTTCAGGCATAGAATTACCGAAGTGGATCTCACCTTAGTAGAATAGGAAACAAGTAAGTTTGAGAAATTTCTGACTGCTGAATTGAGTGGGTACCTACCTATCTAGGAACCTCAGTTCACTCATTTTCTCAATAGGTTTCATTTGGTTTGGAAAAAGTTTCATTTGATTTGGAAAAGGTTTCATTTGGTTTGGAAAAGGTTTCATTTGATATGGAAAAGGTTTCATTTGGTTTGGAAAAGGTTTCATTTGATATGGAAAAGGTTTCATTTGGTTTGGAAAAGGTTTCATTTGACTTGGAAAAGGTTTCATTTGACTTGGAAAAGGTTTCATTTGGCTTGAAAATGCTATATTTAGTTTTACTCTTAGGCATTCAGTACCAAATCAGCCCTCCACCTCTCGCAGAGCTGACTGAGCCACTCTAATGATGGGATATAGGAAGAGAAATATCCGCATCAGTATCGATAATGATATCGTTGAATGATATAGATATCATTATCATATCGACAACAAAATATCGATATTCATGATATCAACGGAAAATTCTAGTATTGTACTTATATTTTAATAAGTTGTAAAAAAGCTTCTCTTAGTATTGCAGCTTTTTTCTCTCCAATCAATACGAAATGTCTTGTTTCTGTGTTATTTATCCTTCACTTAATAGACTGAAGATTAAAAAAACAAGGTGACTTGCTATATAATGACTGGTTTGGAAAAAATTTCATTCAACATATTTATTCAATATATATAATTATAAGATTAAATCTAATATCTAGTGCTTTTCCACTCCTTAAAACAACCTATAATTAAGTATCGTTAGAATACAAAAATTACTTTATAAACGGTTAAAATCAAGTAGCTACATAAAATGTGGAAGTAGTGTGAAGCCTCGCACCAGACATTTTATTCAGAAATCAAGTCATGAGGTTTAGAAATTGTTCATTTTGTTGTGAAATGTTCCATTCTCCAACATCTTTTCCAAAGTTCTAGTCTAAGTGGTTGAAAATTATTTAATACTTTTAAAAATCTTAGGTTTCAGTCAAAATATCGATATTGGGGGAACATATCGATATTCCGATACTATCGGGATTCCGATATTGATTCTAAAATTTCGATATTAAAGTTCCATCCCTAGACTACTTCAACAAATGCTCCTCTAATTCGAATGACCACATCGTCAGTGTAGTTTTGAGAGCATCGAGTAGTTAGTTATCTGGATACCTCATTCCCTAAGATAAGAGATGAACAATTATGTATAATACAAAGTAGGAAATTACCTTGGAACGGAGGGGTTTTGAGGTATTCCAATAAACAGCTCAAATGGTACAGATGGTTACAATATAGGCGCTCCACGTGAAAATCTGAATTTTCGTCGGTGACTATATCCTGAAACGAATCAGTCGTTCATGTAATTTCACATCTGATGAGCAAAACTAAGATTGCGCTTCTTAGAATATTGTGATTACGAGGAGATGGGTGATGAAGAAGTCAAATTGGAAGTAAATAGGTACCTCAGGGTTCTCCGGGAGGCAAGGACCTTGACAACCCTGGCACATTTGCTTCGGAAGCCCCCTAACTGCTGACAGCAGTAAGTTGCCAACTAGTTTCACAGAAGGTGAAGGGACGAATGGCGGGGCTTTAGGGTTCCACCTCAACGGGCGCTCCACGCAAACGCGAGCCTTCTCCCTGGCCTGCCCCTGCAGGTAGCGCTGGATGGCTGGCGGGAGGTTGCTTTCCACCTCAATGCTGGAAACCCGAAACAAATATCAGCAAGCAATATGAACAGCTTGGTAGAAAGGGGTTTAATGAGATTTAAAAAAAAAATTGCGGAAACACCTAAACAACAAGTTTCATTTTCGTAATTATGATGATGACAGTGGCCCAGTTTTGCAATCTTCAACCTATTTGCCTACTTCTACCCTCTCCCTTTCAAAATATTATACCAATACGAATTCTGGAAATATACTATCCAACACAAATTAGGTTTGTTCGCAGTGCTGTTTGGAAACGGTTGCCAACTGTTGGCGACCTGGTTTGTGATTGGTTTAGTATGTGTGACCACCACCTGATTTCAAACCGTTGGTAACCAAATCCACACTGCAAACGGGTTTGAAAGAAGTAAACCGTCGTGTAGCCTCCAACTCCTGTAACCTGCTTGGTGGGCTCGTGCCATCCTTTGAATAGGTAAACATTTTATATATTAATAAAGAACCTGAACCGTTAAGAGATGGCCTGCAAGACAACAAACAGGTTGAAAAATGAAAAATATTCATTGGGAACAAACCTTCCAATAGGAATAAGAAATCCATGCAATATGGATCCATGCTCAATCTTTTCTTGTATCCAGCTGATGATTTTGCTGGAGAATGTGGTGTTTATCTTGCGGGAAGAATTCAACTCGATCTCGAGGTCGACCATCGTTCTTAATTTGTAATTTTAAAAGCTTTACAAACAACTTTTCAGCTGTGATTAAGTGTGTGTTGCTATTCAGACGAAGATTCCCATTCAACATCACCAATAAAATTTTCCGTATCACACAACTCAGACTAGGAAACTCTTAATAAATAACCATAGAAGTAAAACGAGGGTAAAGGCAGAACTTAGTAAACAGTGTACGACATGCAGATATCCGACAGCTATCTTATATCCTTCGGCTGGCTTATCTTATCATCTCTACTGTAAAATCAACTAACTGAGCTCCCGCTACCCACACATCTCACAGTAGAACGATTTGATTGGCTACTTCGAGTCACGGTGTGGTGGGGGGCAAACCGTCAGATCGGTCAGCAGAAATTTCTCTGATCGGTCAAACCGATCTACAATGTTGTTCAAACTGGTTTGGTAGTCACTGCGAACGGACCACCATGGATACTATAGAGTCAGAGATTTCCCCAAACAGACACTGTAAACGCCCCAAATGCGTTTCCAACCGTTTCTTACTGGTTTGATGGTCACTGCGAACAAACCGTATATAAAACGTCAGTCAAGTTGGGTGGGCAGCATAGCTTCCTCACATATTGTAACACGGACGTGTAGAGTAAGATGAAGAATAAAGTACGAGTCGAAATGCAAATTAGAACAGCAATACATGAGTGTAGACATGCTAATACACGGAATAGGGCTATAATTCATGTTTGCGCACGCACACACCGTACCATCAATCCAATGGCATTTACCATCTAATGTATTATATGAGGCTATGGAAGTGGTAAGATATGTTCTACACAACCCGCACAATTCTTAAAACGTCATCAAAATCAATCCATTGGTCTCAGAGTGTTAACCAATATTAGTGTGCTGTGCATCATTTCATTATAACCAATAATTGAATCAATAATATATGTACCACGTCGCAGTAGGTATACTCGTTAAGGGCAATTTTGCACCTGTACCTGAGCTGTTGCGTTTTGGTAGATTATAACCTATTTTTTCAATCTAATCGAAAAATAGGTAAGGAATCTATAAGACAATTTTACACGTTGAGATATAGGCAAAATGTCAAATTTCAGAAAAAATTGAATACAACTTTGGAGGGGATGATTTAGAAAAAAAAACTGTTCATCTCAATACTCAAAGATTAAATCTAGAATTATTATCAAAATTTGATCTTGATAGGTTAAACAGTGTGCATAATAACTTACTAAAACTGAAATTTCTGACATTAGGGGTTTGAGGGGTGCTTTGTGAAATAGTTCATCACTTTTCCAACAGGTACTGCCACAGTATTTTAGTGAAACTAGTGAGGCACTGACTTCCTGTCAAAATAGTGGAGAGTAACGCAGGTACGGTTTACCTGGAAGGAACAAACCCTACCTAATCCTTTCATAATCAGAGGACTAAGGGAAGAATGGCTTTGACAATGGACAGGCACCCGATGAGCAAGATTGCTCGTGAACATTGCGGTAAGGGATAAGGGCTGGCCGAGACTATTTACAGAATCGATTATAAGGTCTCCATAATCTTTATCGGTCAACTCGTTTTTATGGGAACAAACCAATTCACCAACATTATGGAAAGGTGAAATTTATATTCGAAGAAGGTAGGTAAATATCCTTAAAATAAATATTTCACAATAAATGTTAGAAGTCAACTTTGATTAACAAATTGAGCGCAACCATTCATACAACCCTAATGAACAACTGGAAAGGAAACCATATTGTCCCCGAACATACAAACAACGTTGCATCCTTAATCGCACTGCTCTAGTTTACATTAGTCAGCTTCACAATTTCAAGACATTTGGTGATTTCGCCAAGAAATTTTTTAACGGAATTTTTCAAAAATTCGTGGTTTTCAGGGAGGTTGTGATATCTTTACCGAAAAGGAACACGCCTCTGCACCCAATTCGTGGCCGGCAACATACATTTCCTGGTTTAAGTAACATCTATTTGATGGCAATCGGAAGAATAGATCTGTGTCTCTATTTGTGAGAACGAAACTTCTCTAAACTCGGCTCCTTGGTGAAAATGACTCACTCAACTATTTTATATATTCGATTTTTGGATTCTACACATCTTGAAACGTGAACCAACACATCTTGAAACGTAAACCAACAAATTTAGAGTTGGGGATAAAAAATTTGTTTCTTGGTCTATTGCCAAGGTTCATTATTGAAAATGATAAACAATAATGTATATACCTTTTCGAAGCTACGACCGAATAAATTCATGGCGGAAGTGTCTTACATGCCATACGAACTAAATCACTCGTGACGAAATTGTGGAAACCCATTTCAAAACGGAAGTTAGTGAAAAACGTTGTCTATTTCCACGAAAATAAAGAGTTACAATGTTAAATCGATTTCGACGGTTAGGCCATCATCAGTAACAAACAATAACTTAATAAATAAGTTACTGATGATGGCCTAACCGTCGAAATCGATTTAACATTGTAACTCTTTATTTTCGTGGAAATAGACAACGTTTTTCACTAACTTCCGTTTTACATGCCATGCTATTCGCGAAAATACTCGGGCTACTCGAGACAGCTTCGGTGTGTTATGCACAAATATATTCGTGCTCGCTCCCTCGACCTACCGGTTGCGTTTATAAGTCTTCATTTGACCAGTACCCTTACAGGGAGCAGCACTGTTGGGATACAACGACGTTTATGGACGATTGTTGCCATCTGATCTGCTTGATAACAGTTTGGTTTGTTTTGATTTCCCTGGCATTCACAAAAAAAGTGAGCTCACGATGTTGCACTGTGTTTATGCTGAACAGAAACTATTGAATATTCTCAAAAATAGTGATGACGAAGATGAATTATTTCGTGATTTGTTTTCTAATGGTTCAACCACGAATGGTTCCCCTTCGATGTTCCCTGTTGAGTTACCTGTTGAGTTACCTGTTTGCCAACGTCCCAATGATTCTGATGACGAAAAGGAACCAAAAGCCGAACAAGTAAGGGACAATTATTAATGGGATAATTCCAAACCAAATATTGTTTTTCACAATTTCATGGACAATAGAAGTGGGGTTCTGGCCAGCAACATCAATGATCAATCATCCAGATTGACCAAATCCCATGTTGCTCGTAAAAAAGTATTTAGCACAGAGAACCTAAATGAGCGTTGAAGCATGCAGATAGCCGGCGCCAGCTGGCTCAGCCAGGGGCAGCAGCTAAAAGGTTAAGAGGAACTTTTGTTCAGTAATGAGCTCTGCTTGGTCGACCTGTGGATTTCGTACAAAATGAAGTTTTTTTTTTTTAATTTACTTATTTCAATCAATTCTGAATACAGCTTCACTACGATTGGCTACACGTTGCGAGTGACTCCCAGCTAAAACCTTCTACGAGAGCTCACTTGTTCAGACATTGGACCTGTGGGATCAGTGTGCTATCGTAATCCAAATTACAGTTGCCCACGTAGAAGTAGCTAGATCGCCTGCACCGAAATAGAATGTGAACACACAAGGGTTTTCGGGTTGAGGGGTTCCTTACATTTCCGCACAACCATAACAGCAGCAGCACTGGGGTAGTTTTGACGTTTTGGTAGCTAGCTGCAACAGGATCTTAACTGCAGTAGATGGTAGAGAGTTCCTAGTAGATCCGTAAACACAATACGTCGTGCGGTATTGACGATCCAGTGCCGTAACTCTGACACAATGAGTTATGGTGACGCATCTTTCCGTACCTACAGATATGGTACCGGATTGCAATCCGGAAAAAACGTAATCGTCTAAAATAACCTTCTTCCATGGACTCAAGTAACCTCCTAGGGATAATTTCCTCCTTCCATGGATTTTGCGTTACAACTAGATCCGTTAAGGACTTGAAGTGACTTTAAGGTGAGGTAAATGTTTCTCGTTACTGCACACCGTATTGAGACCGACGGATCTCTAGGAACTCTCTGGTTTCTAGCAAGTTGTGGACATTGATAGAAAGAAAATACACTGCCAAGGATATGGCACAGAAGCTTCCTCGTGGCCTTCACAGTATGTCACCATTAAATGTTCAAAAATGCCGGTTCACCATTATCTGACGATATAGTGCTGGGAACCAAAAATTAAAACCCGACTGAAATCTGTTCAACATTGACGGACTTGTGGCTGTCACAAGAAAACTACGTTCACGCATGCGCTGAGCGTACCGCTGATTCAATCATGATGGAACTGATAGGGGACTATCTAGGGCTACATCCACATTATTCCTGAAAATTTCATTGAAATCCGATCAAAATTGTGGAAGTTATGGCTGTGGCAAGGAAATATAGACAGAGTAGCGCTCGCACATGCGTACAGCTTACCGCTCATTCAATCGTGATGAATGCGGTAAGGGGCTTCAAGGGACCTTCCCCACATCATCTCTGAAAACCTGACAAAAATCTGTTCAACATTGACGGACTTAAGGCTATCACAAAATTACGTTCACGCATGCGCAGAGCGTACCGTTAATTCAATCATGATGAAACTGATAGGGGACCATCTAGGGCTAAACCCAGACTAGTCCTGAAAATTTCATTGACATCCAATTGAAATTATAGAAGTTAAGGCTGTGGCAAGGAAATATAGACAGACAAGCGCTCGCGCATGCGCACAACATACCGCTGATCTAATCATGATAAATGTCGTAAGAGACCTCAAGGGACCTTCCCCGCATCATCACTGAAAATCTGATCAAAATTTCTTCAACATTGGTGGACTTATGAGTGTAACAAGAAAATTACGTTTGCGATGCCCAGAGCATACCGCTGATTTAATCATGATGAAACTCATAGGGGACCATCTGAGGCTAATCCCACATTATTACTGAAAATTTCATTAAAATCCAATCGAAATTGTGGAAGTTATGGCTGTTTCAAGGAAATGTGGACAGACAGAAGGACGGACGGACAGACAGACACAAAACCAAATGAAGGGTCATGGGAAATAACAATCAGAGTCACTTCTTCAAAAATCTGCAAAATTCAAATTTTAAACCTTCAAGTGTAATATTTCGGGGTTAGGGTAAATAATTCTCCACTCTAAATTGTCATTTCATTGAAAAAACACATTTTAATGAAAATTAAATTAATTTTAATTTAAATTAATTAAATTAATTAAATTCTTGAATTTTTTCAAGAAAACTGCTGAACTTTGATTTTTCTTTTAGCGAATTTTTGAAGAAAATTAAGCTATTGCTCTCCCCTCAAAATTTGTAGAATGTGAATTTTTGAAAACATTTTATGCAGAAATCCGTTTCAGGCTATTCTGAATCATATTCTGAAGTTTAACGCATTTTTTTATGTATGTATGTATGTATGTATATATGTATATATGTATGTATATATGTATGTATGTGTCATTCCAGACGATAACTGTCCGTAGAATTGTGCTAGAAACTTCCAACAAATTTTAAAATGTTAAGGACACAAAACGAAAGTTCAAGTTCGTTGGCCAGCATGATCGGATTACATCTTCGGGTTGAAATTTTCAAAAATGTAGTCAAACATTTCAAAATAGCCTATTTTTTGCGATTTATTGTGCGAAATAATTTTTTCAGCATACTAACATGTGGTATATTCGGAATCAGCGTAAAATTTCCTATAAGAATATGTATCAAGTTTTCAAAAATTTCAAAGTTGAAAAATCAGTCAAAAATCGAAATAATGCCGTTCGCTAGTTGTAAAAATCGGTAATATTTGCATGAAACATTGTCCAAATTCAGATTGAACTACTCTTATGGAAGTATCCCTGTATAACCAATCCTAGAACCATGCTGTTTAAAACGTAGGTAGTAGGTACTTAAAAAAAAAAAAAAATGTAATCACAACTGATGAGTTTACTCTGTGCATGTGTTAATAATTTGATTCCATGTTTGTCTATCAAAATCATAAACTAAAATTTCTCAACACGATCAATAGCGACTGAAATGTCGAAGATTTCTTCAAAAATTCGCTCATGGGGTCATGCTGCATGACTGGACTTTTAGGACTTTGATCCTTTCTAGCCATCAGCGCATGGACGCTGATCGTTGTTTCACGACACCTAAAATCTTTCCTTCTGTATTTTGACGGTAACCTTTATCATTTTTTCCCGAAGCGATACATGCTTCGATTCGTTTCTCCAAGACCTGCACAAGATGGCACCACTATCTCATTTCGGACCAAAAATTGACTCCGATCTTTCTTTCCCGTGACCCTTCAAACTAGTTCAGGAGACCATGAAACGCAAAATGGATCGATTTTGGAGCATGCAAATTTTTTTTTCATTTCGAAAGTGAAAAAAAGCTTCTGCTGCCTTGCAGACTCGGAAGCAAAAGAAGTCTAAGCCACTAAAGAACTTACTTGATTTTCTGATTAGGGTAATCATCAGGGATCCCCAGATAGGCTTTGACGAAATAATTTCCTTCCACGATCTTCAGGAACATTTGAGACGTTTTCTGTTTAAGTTTAATCTCATCCTTAGGAAGGAGTTGGGCTTTGAGAGCGGATATCTCGTCATAGCAGCAACACAGTGGGTTATTATCGATGAAGGATTGTATGAAAAGCAAGGCTTTCATCACCTGAAAAACATATTGCGGCAATATTGGAGGCACGTTATGTTGCAGGTACGTAAGTAGGAAGTATTAGGTGGTATGTGATTATGCTATGTCCTTGTTAAATATAAACTAGGTATATAGAAACGCATAAAATAAGAAAATGCGGAGTGCAAAGCCCTCTTTCTGCACCTCTAAACGAGTTACTGTCCACAGCAATGTCCAAATTTGTGCTAAAATTACAATAAATAGAGCTGTAAAAAATCGCCAAAAGGCAACACCTTCAAACACTTATTTTTATATCAGAATATCGTTTGGTAAAATTTGTTTACAAACAATTTGAATGTTGAAAACGTTTTTGAACAAGACGCACCTAAAAAATTAATAGTCGTTAAAAATGGATGAAAAGGGCTAATACAAGGCCACATATTTGTCTGCAATATAGACAAAAAATTGTCTATATTGCAGAAAATTATTTAGAAAAATTTGTTCCTCATAAACTTGAACGCGAAAAACTTTTTTGGCACACAATATACTTAAATCAGGGTGGCCCGCACATGGAAATTTTCAATTTCCCTGACTATTCCCTGACCGAACTTGAGATTTCGTGACAAAAAATATCAAATTCAAATTTTGACATGGATATGTCTTTGCTCTGGGGGGTCAACCAAAAATTTTCGTCACGCGAAATTTTATGTCACAAAACTAACGATTTTCACGTACAACCCAGCCGTTGCTAGGGGAATGGAACTTCCGCAGTTTTCATCGCACAGAAATCGTTCGCCACTCGTTGGACAGCGCATGATTTATATGATAAATTTTCACATCTCAAGCTACCAATTTCCCCCTCCTTCCATACCTGGCTATTCCTAAACTAAGTTGATTGGATTACAATTTTCGTTTGGCGGCACATGATTCAGTTTGGCGAAATTTAATACCTATTAAATTAAATATTTACTGTCAACTGTTTGTTGTTGACATCATTTGGGGAGATCAAACCATGTGGAGGAGAGTCTAGACCTGACCCGTTTTCAATAAGCCGGTTACAATATTCTCAACGTAAAGCAATAGCATCATTTACTCCACTCCATAGGAAACATTTTCATCGTAGGAAACGTTTTTTGTAGTGGCTTCTCTCCACAGTTATTTTCAACATTTTCTGTTTCTAGCCGGTATACAGTCCAAAGTTAAAGGATTTGTTTACAACTCTCGAGGGCAACCGTTATGAAATCCCCAATCAAAGACATATCCATGTAACATGGTATCTGCTTGTAAAGCAGATAGTGGAACTCGTTTACGAGTTTTTACTTGCCTCCCAAATAACTTCGTACCTATGGCCCATATTCTCGTGACGTCACGCCTGGAGTAGGTTCGCGTTTCAGCCAAAGTCGGCCATGATACCGCCCTACGTCAATGAATCGCTACTCAACCAACCTATTTCTCACAAGAAGTATGCCGTCTCACGTTAACATAATTAGTGGTTATAAGGCCATTTTTCAACAGTTTTGTTTTGAAAAAGTATAATATTGTAGCAATACAAAGTTTCAATTCGACTAAATGTTATGATAATCATACCTGCCTGCGCAATAATTGATTGTAGATTGCTGTCAACAATACCAATCTAACGTGAACGAGTTTTTATTTGGACTAGGAGCCTACTAACTATAGTAGTTAATCAGTGTCAGAAAACTAAAGAACTTCATTCGTTTAGACTTTGAGAATGATTAACCTGAAAAATAGTAAAGAAAAGATGATCGAAAATTCCTCAGGTGTCTGTACTGCTGTGTAGGTACCTAGCCATTGCTCAGGTAGCTTCATCAGCGTTTTATTATAAGTTCGTAGTACTATGCTTAACTGAGGAAGCCTTACTTGTTATATTGAATGAATAAAAGGAGAGATTTGATAGTTTGTCAAAATAAACAAGGCAGGTTGTTGCTACACCAAGAAACGAAACTACTTAGGTAGTTACGTACGTCCGACCAGATTTGCTGTTGGTTTAAAGTGCCTAAACAAAGTCGTTGCTTTGCCGACTAATGCAACCGCTGATTAGTAAGTTTGTCAAATATCGAATCAGGGAATATGCAACATGAATTAAAAACCAGCTGCAAGGAAAAAACCTTGAAATGCATTCCTCTGAAGGTAAGATTTCATAAAGACGGCAGTTACGCAAATTTTATGGACAAAAAAGGTAATTAGGTACCTACTTTCGTTTTGATCAATGAAGTACCTACATGAACAAGTAATAATATACGGAAAGTATGTAGGTATACCTTACCTCTAGGTACTTACCTTTCCACATGTGATACAACTTACTAATCCCGCCTAACAGAGCTCTCATAACACATCCTTTCACAAGACCACTTTCACAGTACTCTAAAGATTTTTAGTTTCAATTGATTCAAAGAACAGTTCTAAAACTAGATAGGTAATCCACAACATTTTTGCGGCTGATGTCTGGATCATCTAGAACACTTGTATGTGAACTCCCCAACACACATTTCATATGTATCTCTACCCCACAGATTAAATCTTGCATTCGTAGCGTTTGAGGTCAACACCTGATAATAACTTGATGTAATTTGCGTACAATTTATCACCTTGCATATTACAAATAATGAAAATATTGACTCGGAACTAGGTGAGACTATGTTATGCTGTTGTCCAGCTGTGACTACAAATGGGGTATTTTTGCATATGTTTACTCGTCACCATGACAACAAGGTGAAATAACTTCGATTTCGCTTGCCTCGATGTAAGGATGCGCTAGTGTCCAAGTCTCGAGAATATCACCCATAGCACCAAGAACATGGGTTGATCACTAAGCGCCTCGCGCGGTTTAACTTCCCACAAAGAAGGGCGCGATATATAGGGTGTTGAGAGAAATTCCTATGGTCATATTCTAGGAGTTTCTTTTGTTGTTGTTTTTTCGTCATTTTATTGCACCTTTAATGCTTCTAAAACGAAAATCGTATAATTTAAAGAAAAAAAAAAAAAACAGACTACTTTATGTAGTCTACTTATGTTTAACAATTTAATTTCCTTCGAAGTGCTCAAATATCATAATGGACAACTTTCCCCTCCTTAACCCTCCTGAGAAGTCCTAGCTTATGTATACAAACTAGTTTTGGGACTCTTACTGGATCAATCCACTCCCCGCTGGGTTATTTCTCCCTAATTCTATAATCAGTTGATTTTTCTCACAAATGGTTCACTCAAGGTGATGTAGTTACCAGGGAAGCCAGTGGCATATCCATTCACCGTCAAGTAGAGTGACTTGGTACAACTTCGAACTTCAACAAGTTGTAAATATGTCAAAAATCAACAATAAAGTTATAACTTTTGTTTTGAAACATGTAACACTACTTCTTCTACAGAACCCACCTTTTGAAATTGTTCTATTTGCACCCTTTGTATTTTTAATTTTTTTTAAAGTGCTAATTTCCAAGTCACCCCGTGGGTGGGGTGACTTGGAAACCCCATTCCAAACGCCTCAGTTTTCATTAGTACATACTCCAGGGGCGTCTTGGAACTCTGTAATGATTTTTTAAAAAGGTTGTAACAGAAATTCCATTAAAAAAAAAAAAAGTATTTTATTATAAAATCACAAAAACCATCAATTATCACAGAAGTTGGATAAAAAAAGTCAGACTTCATTAAATTCACGTATTTTACACCTTTCACATTCAAATATTGCTGCACAACCCCTCTGACGTGCTTAGATGTTAATGGAAAACCCCACTCACATGCGATATCAAAATTGTCACCCCAACATATGGAGTTTTTTGTTTACAAAATTATGAAAAAACAACCATGCACGAACGAGGGGTGATGGCTTCGGCTTTTGGAAGTATGTATCCACAGTAATCTGCCCTGAGAGTCTCGTCACCCTCGGAGTGACGTTTAGTAACAAATGAACCTACGTTTGTTGTACTTCAAAAGTGCGGATATTACGATACAACATTCATAATTTAAAAAATCCTAGAAATAGATACTTTTATGAGCCCAACTTCATGCCACAAAATAACCAAGAAACAGGCAAAGAGAAACCGACCTTAAACAGCTGATACATATTTATTCAGGAGTGCCAACATACCAACAACAAAAATTCGCCCAACTGATCCAAGTCACCCCACATTTCCAAGTCACCCCACTTGACGGCACTTTTAATGTGCGTGTAGCGTTGTTACTTCTGAACAGTTTAACCACAACTCTTGATAATTATTTTTGTCATTCGCATAACTCACCTATGAAATATGTACCGAGTATGATAAAGTACGCTATTGAAGTTTGATTGTTTAGGAGTTCTACCTAAAAACGCTTTAAATTATTACACCAAGTTTTCATTTTAAAAATTCCCTGACATTTGGTGATTTTTGCAAAATTTCCTGACATTTCCCGACGCAAAGAATTTACTGACAATTGCAGGTTTTCCCTGACTTTTCCAATTGGGGCCTGTGTTTGTAATTTGCTTATTTTGAGGGATAATTCGGAATTTTGGGATCGAATCGTTTTAGCGAATTTTTGAAGAAAATTAAGCTATTGCTCTCGCCTCAAAATTTGTAGAATGTGAATTTTTGAAAACATTTTATGCAGAAATCCGTTTCAGGCTATTCTGAATCATATTCTGAAGTTTAACGCATTTTTTTATGTATGTATGTATGTATATATGTATGTATGTATGTATGTATGTGTCATTCCAGACGATAACTGTCCGGAGAATTGTGCTAGAAACTTCAAACAAATTTTAAAATGTTAAGGACACAAAACGAAAGTTCAAGTTCGTTGGCCAGCATGATCGGATTACATCTTCGGGTTGAAATTTTCAAAAATGTAGTAAAAAATTTCAAAATAGCCTGTTTTTTGCGATTTGTTGTGCGAAATAATTTTTTCAGCATACTAACATGTGGTATATTCGGAATCAGCGTAAAATTTCCTATAAGAATATGTATCAAGTTGTCAAAAATTTCAAAGTTGAAAAATCAGTCAAAAATCGAAATAATGCCGTTCGCTAGTTGTAAAAATCGGTAATATTTGCATGAAACATTGTCCAAATTCAGATTGAACTACTCTTATGGAAGTATCCCTGTATAACCAATCCTAGAACCATGCTGTTTAAAACGTAGGTAGTAGGTGCTTGTTTAAAATTTCATTCCACGTTTGTCTATCAAAATCATAAACTAAAATTTCTCTACACGATCAATAGCGACTGAAATGTCGAAGATTTCTTCAAAAATTCGCTCATGGGGTCATGCTGCATGACTGGACTTTTTGTTTTTTTATGCTCTATAACTTAGCTAAGTATAAAATTTCTGTAGAATGTACTGTTTAGGAATTATTAGAGAACAACTATAAAATGGGCAAATTAAGCCGCCTTAATGAGGTCGCCATTTTGTATTCCACCAATTTTGAGATGACAATGATGTTGGTGTTAAGTATGGTGTAGCCTGGAGGATCCAAGATAAGCTCCAAATACTGAAACACAAATTTATAGATGTAGGGAACTGCTTTCATACTTTACCTGCGGTTTACCGGCATAATTTTTTATTTCTGCATCACAAGCGTTGGTCAACTTATTCAGCAACGTCCCCGAAAGTGTTTTACTCTTCAATTCGACCAAAAGAAGCTCAGTGGGATACTCGGAAGGGAACTGGCAGCAGACGACCACAGCCTTGAAACAAGTCCTTCTGCAATTCATAATTTTAATAATTAATAAACGAATTTTATCTATAACTAAGGTACCTTAAATTTAATAATTTATCAATCTTAGTAAAAACTTGTTTCCAGTGATATTTCAAAATGACTTATAACTCTCAACTCATTCCTCCTTGATATGTTAATTAAATTTAACAATAGGGTAGATGCACCAGTAGTAGGCACTTGTGTCTTCAACTCCTTAAAATAAGTGATTAGAACCACTAAAATATTTGAATTTGGCACCGTTTTAAAGGTTAGCATGTGCTGTATTTCTTCTAGAATCATCTAGATGATCAAGGCAGCCTTGGTTACATTATGTCACCTTTAACAAAACAATAGGTTTGTTCGCAGTGACCATCAAACCGGTAAGAAATGGTTGGAAACGCGTTTGGGGCGTTCGCAGTGTCCATTTGAGGAAATCTATGACTGTATAGCATCCATAGTGGTCCGTTCGCAGTGACCACCAAACCAGTTTGAAACGCGTTGTGGATCGGTTAGACCGGTCAGAGAAATTTCTGCTGACCGATCTGACGGTTTGTCCCCCACCACACCGCTACTCGAAGTAGCCAATCAAATCATTCCACTGTGAGATGTAGGGTAGCGGGAGCTCAGCGAGCCGAACGAGATGAGAAAGCTGTTGGACATCTGCATGACGTGCACTGTTCACTAAGTTCTACCTTTGCATTTGTTATAATATTATTAATAACCCATCAATTGTTTTGCGTTGTTGACAGTCACCAAGTTTCAACTTTGTTTATTTCTGTAACCTGTTTCATAATTGAGATGAATTCCGTTCAATAAAGCCTTTCTTAAGGTATTCATTCGTATACTTCTACTTCAGCATTTACCCTCGTTTTAATTCTACGGTTATTTATTGAAAGTTTCCTACTAGTTGTGTGATATGGAAAATCTTATTGGTGACAACGACGTAGAATGGGAATCTTCGTCTGAGTAGCAACAAAATCAAACAGTAAAATGTTATTACTTAATCTCAACTGAAGAGTTATTTGTAAAGCTAATAATATTAAAAATTAAGAACGACGGTTGACTTCGATATAAATTCTTCCCGCGAGATAAACACCACATTCTCCCACAAAATCATCAGCTGGAGGCAAGAAAAGATTGAGCATGGATTTCTTATTCCTGTTGGAAGGTTTGTTCCCAATGAATATTTTTCATTTTTCAACCTGTCTGTTGTCTTGCAGGCGATCTCTTTACGGTTCAGGTTCTTTATTCATACATGAAATGTTTACCTATTCAAAGGATGAGGCGAGCCCACCAAGCAGGTTACAGCTGTTGGAGGCTATGCGACGGTTAACTTTAGTCAAACCCGTTCGCAGTGCGGATTTGGTTACAAACGGTTTGAAATTAGGTGGTGGTCACGCATGCGCACTAAACCAATCACGAACCTGGTCCCCAACGGTTAACAACCGTTTCTAACCAGCACTGTGAACAAAGCTAATCTCCCTGAGGTTGTCTGCCTTAACAGATCTGCTAAGGAGGTGAGTTTGGTTTTTAGTATTTTAGCCCCAATTTGAGGCAATTTTGGATCTGTTTTTTGTTTCTTGTTATCTTTTATATACCCTCGAGAAGATGTAGAATGTTCCTGTACCTCTAGAAGTTTTAATTTCGGCTAAAATAAGGTGCCTACTACTGGGTCATAAAAAATACTGATTTTTTTTTTGTTAGCACATAGTTTTCATCAGTCACTAATTTGGAATACGACAGTATCTGAGGTTTTCTCAGAAAATGAGTAGTTCCAAAAGTTGGCAGGGGGTGCCTACTTCTGGATCCCGAAGGTGCCTACTACTGGAATAGTTTTTTTTATCTCAGAACTCCAGGATACTGAACGTTTACTACTGTTTACTACTGATGCTGAGTACCAATGTGATACTTTGTTGTTTTGTGATAGACTGAAGTTTGTTTCTAGTCAATACCTAGTAAAACTCCATTTTATATTTTTAAAATTTATATTACGACTATTATGGACAATGTATAGCATTTTTTTTTTTCAAGAATAATTCAATATGAGGGCTGAGAAATGTGGTAAACTATTATGTTTCAGGCCTTGATGTATTTTCGATACATTTTCGTTGAGAGGAAATGTAATTAATAAAATTCGTTCATTGAGATTCAACTGCCTACTACTGATTCATTTCCCTGCCTACTACTGGAGTTTCAATGCCTTCTACTACCTTCTAACAATAAGTTATTACTGATGATGTCCTAACCGTCGAAATCGATTTAACATTGTAACTCTTTATTTTTCGTGGAAACAGACGTTTTTCACTAACTTCCGTTTTGAAATGGGTTTCCACAATTTCGTCGCTAGTGATTTAGTCCGTATTAAAAAATCATAATCGTCTATTATTTAGACGATGTAAGACGATCTATTATTATTTAAATGTAATTAGCTTTGGGAGGAGTTAGTTAATGGGTCATTCTCATTTCATTTGCCGCTTTGGGTCGTTTGAGAACCTCAAAAATGTGAAATATGAAAGTGCTCGAAAATGAGGTTAGATCGGCAAATACTACCCATTGTAAATAGCAGATTTGTGTTGTATAGATGAACAGTGAGTTTTTCATTGATGCTGTATTTTATATATTTTTTACCCATACTTGGTCACACTCCTGAGAGATAACACTCATGAGAATTTTCAGTAAAAATGGCGTCACACAGGATGATGAAGTGGCCAAACTCGGGGATGGCTACTGTTTGAAACCTGTCACCAAGCAGTGTGGTTCTTGATATCGGATTATTTTGTTTAAGCACTAAAAACACTCGTAATTAGTGTAACACTCATGATTATAAATAAAAATACTCCCCATGTTTTTAGGCTTCTTTCGCTGTAAAAACTGCTGCAACTCCAAGCACTCCACTTCAGTCTCACATCTTCAACTGGACAATATAACCTTCACATCTGACTGTTTCCCGCCATTTTCCATCGGCTTTCTTGATAGCAAAAATGATGATGTCATGGGCCATACCAACTACCCGCCATTGTCACAACAATAACACTCCTGAGGTCCCATTGAGATGAGATATGGGGGACAGACTGAAAAACTACTTAGTTTTTCACGGGTTGGGAAAAATCTTAAAACTATAAAACCTTACTCTAAATAAAGAGGAACCAACCTACTGCAGCTAGTAACCCTGGCCAGTTCTAGATTGTCATTTTTTCCAAACTACCTAACTTCTACTTACATGTTAAGTAGGAGGGGACAGTAACACTCATGAGTTTCCAGGATTTCAAGGTTTTTCGTCGACACTGTGTATTGGTTGAAGGGGATTTTGGGCAGTCAAATTATTTCTTCGTTGATCTCCCAACTTATACTACCCTTTTCTCCCCCAAAATCGCTAGTGTTGGTCAAGAATTGTGAGAATTCGTCGTCGGGGACATGAAAACGGCAATTGAAATGAGAACGACCCTAATGTTGAACAAGCATTGGAAATAAAATAGTATGAAAAATAACATCGTGACACACAAAAAACGTGATTTTTTTGTTAAAGTGCCTATTACTTGTGCATCTACCCTAAATAATTAAAATTAAAGCCGTGAGCTGATTACGAGCATCTCGAACATGAAGAACATCTTAAGACAATCCTCAAGTATAGAATCAGGTAGCTGTGTTAAAAATCCATCTCTACAAAGCTGACAATACATTCCGTGTAATTATGGAAGCCCAAATAAACTATCGCTTTTCCGGTTGACCATAAGTTATCCCTACCACATTGATAGATACCTACTCTACTCACAAGGAAGGTAATGATGTTAATTGTCGTTTCGAATTTTCTAATCTTATGTTCTACAGTAGATACATATATTGATACTACATCCTCATCAAATCAGCTTATGCCATGCAAATACCTATAGGTACAAAAATAAGATAAGTCTGGATTCACACCTTATTTCGACTCGAACCATAGCAGGCACACAAGAGACGAGTTTGCTGCCTCCAACAAGGTGTTCACAAAGTTTTCTGACTTCTTGAAGTTCATTTTCAATGAATCCCATGAACCGGTGAAGATGACTTGAGGGACGGACGATGTACGGAATAATTCAATAGCAAGGAAACACCAGCTGAGTTAGCAAAAATCGAAACCCTCCAAATAGAAACAAGGTACGCAGGTAGGTAGGTACACTGATTCGAATAACCTTAATATTGCTCGAAATGTCAAGAGTGTGAGATCAGAAGTTTTCAGTTTTTTGGGACAAGCGCTAAATGACAGACACAAATAACCATTAATAAAGAAACATTAAATAACCGAAATTCATTAATTTTGAGTAAAGATGGAGAGAAATAAATGAAAAAATTAGAGGGGACAAATTAAAACTGGTTTAGGAAATGTGGATCGTGTTGTTGTTGTTGATCTGAGAATGACTCAGAGAGTCTCTTCATGCAGACAGCGGTATTGGAAGAGCTCTTCTTGTAGCGTGTGTGGGGTTATAATATTTTATGAAAAGAACATTGATCTAGCATTCTTGATAAGCCTTCCTTTCTCAGAGCAAGTGCCGCATGTGTGTAGCCGCCTTTATATGAGTTGCCTATTGGAAAGGTGGAAATTGAGATGCTTCCCGTATGAACCGGGAGAGTGTGTCTACCTTGCAAGCAATTAACAAGTCGAATGGGCATTTCCCGAATATTTAGAGTGTCAGTAAGAGGGACCCCTTAAGGCTCCAGGTTTGTTCGAGCTGTCCACTGAACTTGCTTAGAGCACCCCCGCGCAAGCGCATTGAGCAAGGTGGCCGTTCGAGCTGGCCAAATGGCTGCTCCGTGGCAGCTCTGCCATCGTTCGAGCTGGCCCGCTGAGCTTGCACTGAACTGCTCCAAACTTGCTCAGCCTGCTCCAATGGAGTTGAAATTTAATAAGGAGCGCCTGTGGGATATCAAGGCACTAGGAGAAACAGCTGTGGGACACGGTTTTTGTACATACCTACCTACCTAATTTACCTCGGGTACTATTTGAGATGCCAGCCTGCGGTAGCCGCCCAGTCCTATGTCCCTCCCCACATTAGTCAGGACAGGGGCAGTAACAGGGTGGGAAACCTCCGGTGCGGTGTGGCAAGTCCCATCCTGTACCTGGCCAAGGCCATCACCACCACCCCGTCCCTACCTAGTATGCGAAGGGGCCTTAACTCAGGCATCCAAGGAAAACAATCCCTGATAGCTGCATATATTGCACTACTGAGATAAACAGAGCTGTCACACTCCTTTACCATTAATCTTCGTCAATTTTGATTACGGGAGCTTAATGTCCATACGTCTTAAATTCCGTTACCTACCTACCCACATGCGCTTGGGTTGAATTATGTGCTGGAATTAATTCCTCGATAATTCAATCCATAGAGTTTTGCAGACTGTCCCAGAAAGATCATTTCGCCTGTGGGTCACCAGAAGGACCTCCTAACACACCCTTGTTATTATAACTAGACATCTACTAACATTCATTGGAGTCATGCAAAACTTCTGTTTTGCCCCTCTCCACATTCATTTTAATTCCTAATTGATTCCAAAGTGCATCTGCCTTTTTCTTTGCGTAGTTTATAACCCCAAATTTAGGTACCTACCTATATTTCCTGGGCATTGTTCCCAACCGTCAAAAACAATAAATTTAATACGAACTAAATCACTCGCGACGAAATTGTGGAAACCCATTTCAAAACGGAAGTTAGTGAAAAACGTTGTCTATTTCCACGAAAAATGAAGAGTTACAATGTTAAATCGATTTCAACGGTTAGGCCATCATCAGTAACAAACAATAACTGAAGACACATTAGAAAGGACACAGCTTATATAGTCACAGGTGAAGGGAGATTGAATCCCATTGGTCGAGAGAAAGGAAAGGGGGCAGGAGGCACAATCAATTAAGTGCATACAAAGTGAAAGGGGATTATAGCTAATCAGATGAAGTGAAAGGGGGAAATAACTAAGTATGGTTTCAACATTGTGAAAGGATAATTCCAAGCTTTATATAAATGGACCTATCAGTGGTGGAATATATTGAGGTATATCCTCATTTAAACATTTACCAGACCTGTCACTTTTGATAATTTTGAATTTTTCAAGTACATTCAACATACCTACCTCCCTTTGGGCAAAAATGAAGAAATTCTACAAACTGTCTATCTGTCAAATCAAAATTGTAACTATGATTAGATTCCTTAAGATGTTTTGCAAATGTAGACTTACCCTTATTTTCCCTGAAATCCTCCAGATGCTCGTCTATTCTTTCCCTAAATTTCCTACCAGTCTGACCGCAATATTCATAGCCACAAGATCATTTTAATTTATAAACTCCACTTTTATCCTGAACACTAATTTTGTCCTTAACGGATCCTAGTAATGCTTTAAGACTATTTTTAGTTTTAAAACCTACTTTATAACATCTCGATGATAGAATTTTGCCAATTTTATCAGAAATCTTCCCATAATAAGGTAAACTTATCCATTGCTTTTCTTCTAAAGTTACATCTTCCCGAGCCAAATTGGACACTTTTTCCCTACTCTTTTTCCTAAGAACCTTATCCCATATGGTATCAACGAGATCTCCTCCATATCCGTTACTAGCCGCTATGCTTTTGATAATGGATTTAAATAAATCCATTTGATAAAATCCATTCTGCCTACACTCAAAATCCTTAATCTTAAATAGTATGTTTTAAGGGGAGGAGTGTGATGGCTCCGGTTTCAACCCTCCACCACAAATACGCTGTTTGACCACAAGGGCGCCATTTGGACAGCCATTCATTTTAGGCTGACTCTTTTCATTTCTATAATCTGGTTCGTAGTATGGATTCAGACAAAGTATTCATGGATCTGTAATTCGAATCTTCCACGAAAAATTGTTAGAACTAACTCATTCAAATCCATCAGAATCCGCTCTAATTCAAGTTTTCAGATTTTTATTTTTTTAGTTGTTTACTATCCACCTACCTTTTTCTTCTTCTTTAAGATCTGATTCTCTATTGGGAAATATTGCTCCCTCTTCTTGTGTCTGAGCTTTTATGGGTTCACCATACAAATTTACAATTTTCCGTTTTACGTCAAGTATGACTTCCCTCTCACTTAGCACATCACATCCTACCAATATCAGAGCCTTGCTACTGCTACTGAGAGCACCATGAGGCCATGAATGGCTCACATCCCTCTATAGCTACCTACTTCTATAGTTGTTGCACATAGGGGTTGAGATCCCAGTCCCACTATCCCAGTTGGTGTGGCCCATGACAAATCTACGCCACTGACGCCCGATTTGGCATGCTTTTAAATGTGGGTGTAATTGGTATGATAAGTACTTGTTACTCAGGAATACAAAAATACGCTGAATAAAAAAAGAGGACTTTATTATACCTAACAAAAATACATCGACGACCGACAGAAAAAGTGCTGCTTTTGTACATAAAGAAGGAAGTGAGATGAAAAAATTAGGAAAAACATTAAACTATGTCAACTTCTTACAGAGGTGTTTATTGGAACATCAACTACACGAAATTTCGAAGTGGGCACATCGTTGAACTTGCAAGATATGGTAGGTTACCTGAGGCACAATAGCCACATTTTTTATTTATTTATTTTTTTATAATTATTATTTTATTTATTTTGTTTTTAAACAACGGCCACATTAAAAGAATTTATGATTTTAGCTTAGCAGCTAGCATGCTAGAGGAATATGTTAATATAAATAATTGAACAGTAGGCTTAATTTAATAATTAACTTGGGAGGGCTCACAATGTGCTGCAGCACCAGAAAAAAAATAATATAACTAACAATTGACACAATAAAAATTGTATGTTTCAGGAAAGAATTTAGAGTTTTTGAACGGTGTTTTTTTAAAACACTAACAGAGCTACTCATTGATGGGGGGGTACCGATAATAATGATTTAAACCTTCTATATTACATCACAAAGAAACCATTAACCAAATAATTCAGTAGTATTGAAGTGATATTTTTGTTCTTGAACTGTCTGTGATATGGCTGAACCTCCATGCAATTATTCTACCTACTCGTACATCGCAAGCTAAACGAAACTCCAACCTTCATCAAATTATGTACAATGATGAGCTCAACGTCCTCAACATTAAACTATATTCAATATTATACAGTAACAAAACAAAAATGTAAATTAGAAACATTCACAATGTTTTTGAGCACTTTTGGGTAACATATGAATCACAAATTCACAACATAAAATGGAAGCTAGGCGTCTAACGACAATAGTGTTTTTCTAATAGGTAATTCATTTATGTACAGGTTTCATAATACATAGCATAAATAAACAGGCGCATAAATAAACGACAATTATTTTGTACAATCGCATACCTTATCGACTCCTTATTCGTTTGTATTATTTGCGTTAAATTAAAAGCCTATGACAAAACTGTGATAACATTTTCAAAATTTCCTATTTACCTAAAAGTTGTAATTCCCGACTGGTGAAAATCATATCTCAGTTATTAAGCATTTATATGTCATAGTGAAAACATTTTGATCATTTAAATAAAATATGTAATGAAATAGGAGACTTGGTTTTGATAACAGGTAGCACGAAGGTGAACAACTACATCATGATAGATCAGGCTCAAAATATACAAACTGATTGTAGATTGTTGTTCGGAAGGGCTTGGAGAGATATTTAAATTTACAGATGAAATACTAAATAGAAACAGTTTCGTGGTTTTCAGACAGCTGCGAGGAAGCAGCATTATTTTGTGTTGAAACATTTGCAAAAAATTGTACTCCATCAAATCAAACGTAGACATAAATTTGCCCAAAACACTTCTCAGCTTCAAAAAGTCTAAAAATATGACTAAAAATCACTAAAATCAACTAATAGGCACAGGCCAAGTTATAATAACTTATGTAACTCCTTGAAATAATTGAAAATCGTTGTTTCATTAAAAAATTTGCTTACTGCAGCACGAGTGGTAGGTGATATCTCTTCAAATACTCAATACTAAATACACAATTCAACTGTCCATGCGGGGCTAATAAAGTTGAAGTGAGATATTATAACATTCCTTCAAAATTTTCAAAACTAACAATTTTAAGCTAAAATAAATGATTTAAGAAATAGTGAAAAAAGAGTTGAGAGGTTTAATTATAGGAGGGAGCAATCATTAAGCATTCATGCAAACATGTCTGCATGATTTTCCTGAATGGAACAAATTATACTCATGTTATGGAGGATCAGAATCAATGGGAAATAGTTTTTCTGTACTCCCCGGCCTCAACTATTTCCCCACAGGGTCATTAAAACATAAGTAGGTAGTATTATACAGGGTGATTCCCTCGCAGATGCAAAAAAAAAAAAAAAAAAAAAAAAAAGTAAAACTACATCGAAAATAAAGTAAAATGCCGCCAACCGCATATTTTTATCTCAATCCGTACTCGAGATATATTTTTTAAAGGTTTTTTCAGGAAAACCGTGTTTTTTCCTTTTAAACTCAAATTTCTCCACTTTACTTCGTTTAATTTTAACTTTTGACCACATTTTCGGAATCAGCATTAAATTTACTATAAGAATTGTGTACTTGGGTTCTTGAAAAGTACCATCCAATTCTTAAAAAGTACCATCCAAAGGTCCTCACATCAGCTCAAACATTGACGATCTTGTAGAAATAATATTTCTGAAAATCTTTAAAACTTTACTACTCTTCCAAAACGAACCCTGGAAACTGGCAAATCTCATGAAAACTGCTTCGTCTAATACTTTTTCCAACGGTATAATCAAGTTTAGTTTTATTTTGTTATTTAGTGGAGAAAATTATGTTTTAATGTTAAAAAATGTGGGTTTTTCAATGAAATTGTTGGTTTTCTCGAAAGATGACCCTCCATGAACCTGCGAGTATGGGGTCGGTTTCTATGTATTTTTTCACGCTGTATCGAATGGTAACATTTGTAGATCTCTCCAACTCCATTATAACCGAGTTTTACACTTAAAATCGCAAATGTTTAGTTTGTTTGTTACGATTAAATGTATGTGTGTTATGGGGTAAAACTAGTTAATTAAAGAGTAAAACTCGATTATAACGTAGTTGAGAGATCTGCAAGAGTTTCCATTTGATCCAGCGAGAAAAAATACATAGAAACCGACCCCATACTCGTTGGTTCATGGAGGGTCATCTTTCGAGAAAACCAACAATTTCATTGAAAAACCCACATTTTTTAACATTAAAACATTATTTTCTCCCCTAAATAACAAAATAAAAGTAAAATTGATAATACCGTTGGAAAGCATATTAGATGAAGCAGTTTTCATGAGATTTGCCAGTTTCCAGGATTCTTTTTAAAAGAGTAGTACTTAAAGTTTTAAAGATTTTCAGAAATATTATTTTTTCAAAATCGTCAATGTTTGAGATGATGTGAGGGCCGGTGGATGGTACTTTTTAAGAACCTAAGTACACTATTCTTATAGGAAATTTAATGCTGATACCGAAAATGAGGTTGAAAGTTGAAATTAATTGAGGAAAAGTGGAGAAATCCGGGTTTAAAATGAAAAAACATGGTATTCCTGAAAAAACCTTTAAAAAATCATATCTCGAGTACGGATTGAGATAAAAATATGCGGTTGGCGGCATTTTACTCCATTCTTGATGTAGTTTCACCCAAATTTTCTTTTTTTGCATCTGCGAGGGAATCACCCTGTATATTGACTTGAAAAATCCATCTATCAATCAATCTATTTCAGTATCTTGTCGTACGGTGATTACGTGCCGGGGTTCGACACTGCTGCCGTTCTTGATTTTTTATCTCCGAGATTCGTCGTAAATGCATGTTTCAGTGCGATAGAATGCCATACAAATGCCACATTCTTCTAAAATGATCACGATATCAAAAATAACTAACAACGGCAAAATAATCATCCTTGTGTATTATATAGATACTTATTTTACTTGATTAATCTAAACTTAACAAACCATGGTAGGCATAGGGAAGCTGGGGGTAAAAGTGCGTGTATGGTAAGATTGCGGCAGCGAATGTTCCAATCACCCAAGAGGATTTCAATTTTCTACCACCAGGCCGAGCATGCGTAGATATGCCCTCAGTCTAACGAAACGTTCCAGACCCAACGCGAGCAACTCCCACTCCATCCTGTTCCTCACCAGAAAGCAACCCCTCAGCGTTACCAACCTTCGTAAATATCAGTAACTGTAGGGAGTTACTGCCAAATGTACAAACAAATATGCTGAATCGAACTTGATCGCCTGTATTTTACTGAGTTACTGCCAAATGTACAAACAAAATATGCTGAATCGAACTTAAACGCCTGCATTTTAAAGCTATTTCATCTCTTTCTGATTCAAGTAGTCAATCCCTTAGTAAAAATTCAGATTAGTTGGACAAATAGATCAGAATGATTTGCATAGTTTTGTGGTCTGGATGCTCGCAAGCTCGCATCTCAAAAATACATAACATCAAGAAGGCCCTTAACAAAATACAGATTAGTTTGAAGAATAGATCAAAATGGCATTCTAAAATATGGCTTAAAATAATGACATTTAAAAATATGTTTCGGAGGTGAATTTAAATGCTAAAATCGATCTCCAGTTCTTTGACTCAGTAGTCTGTTGTGTTATCCACTAGTCTCAGAGGACTACAAGAACGAGAACTAGTGAACAATAAGCCGGTCAGACTGTGATTTCCTCACTATCCGCAACAAGCGCTAGTTTCGTGCGGCCGTATATGGCAGGCTTGAGACACCCAACAAACAGGGAGCAAAAGACAGTGGGGTCTGGAACGATGGTTGGTCTGGAACGTCTCGACTTAGTCTACCCATATGAACTTTGGAGGGGCAGTGCCGAAGTACCTATTAAGAAAAAAAGGCCAGTCATGCAGCATGACCCCATGAGCGAATTTTTGAAGAATATTAGAACGGCATTATTTCGATTTTTGACTGATTTTTCAACTTTAAAATTTTTGAAAACTTGATACATATTCTTATAGGAAATTTTACGCTGATTCCGAATATACCACATGTTAGTATGTTGAAAAAATTATTTCGCACGACAAATCGCAACAAACAGGCTATTTTGAAATTTTTGACTACATTTTTGAAAATTTCAACCTGAAGATGTAATCCGATCAAGCTGGCCAACGAACTTGAACTTTCGTTTTGTGCCCTTAACATTTTAAAATTTGTTTGAAGTTTCTAGCACAATTCTACGGACAGTTATCGTCTGGAATGACACATACATACATACATATATACATACATAAAAAAATGCGTTAAACTTCAGAATATGATTCAGAATAGCCTGAAACGGATTTCTGCATAATTTTTTTTCAAAAATTCACATTCTACAAATTTTGAGGCGAGAGCAATAGCTTAATTTTCTTCAAAAATTCGCTAAAATGAAGCAAGAATGTTTTAGCGAATTTTTGAAGAAAATTAAGCTATTGCTCTCGCCTCAAAATTTGTAGAATGTGAATTTTTGAAAAATTTGTATGCAGAAATCCGTTTCAGGCTATTCTGAATCATATTCTGAAGTTTAACGCATTTTTTTATGTATGTATGTATGTATGTGTCATTCCAGACGATAACTGTCCGTAGAATTGTGCTAGAAACTTCAAACAAATTTTAAAATGTTAAGGACACAAAACGAAAGTTCAAGTTCGTTAGCCAGCATGATCGGATTACATCTTCGGGTTGAAATTTTCAAAAATGTAGTCAAAAATAGCCTTCTTTTTGCAATTTGTTGTGCGAAATTATTTTTTCAGCATACTAACATGTGGTATATTCGGAATCAGCGTAAAATTTCCTATAAGAATATGTATCAAGTTTTCAAAAATTTCAAAGTTGAAAAATCAGTCAAAAATCGAAATAATGCCGTTCGCTAGTTGTAAAAATCGGTAATAATTTGATTCCATGTTTGTCTATAAAAATCGTAAACTAAAGCTTCTCTACACGATCAATAGCGACTGAAATGTCGAAGATTTCTTCAAAAATTCGCTCATGGGGTCATGCTGCATGACTGGACTTTTTTTCTCCTACAGTAGTGGGTTTTGTAGGGAAACAAATAGAGCTACTGATTTCTTCCACATTGCAGTCTGAGAAGAGGTTTTTTAAGTTTTCTCTTTCTCACAGAATATACCTGATTCCAGGCACATGAAGACTGTTAAGCCTGCCAAAAGAAAAATTGAGATTTGGGGAAAGAGCGCGCAGCAGAATGGGGCAAAAGTACCCCATCGTAATTTTACCAACCTTTTAAAATGCGTACTTTATACATACCGCAGGGGTTCTCTTGCCCCAAAGCATGGGACAAAAGGACTGCTGATCTCAGTTGATAATGCTACTTGTTTCGACTGAATGTAAGGCTGGATGTCTCGGCCTTCCCAAAAGCCCGAATTTGTATGAATACATTTCATAATTTCCCAAAAACTGGAAAATTCCGACTCTTATACTCAGTTACCCTATGGCCATGGTATGTCAATAATACAAATTAATCTAATATGATTTTTAGAAGAAAATATTCAATGGATAGAACGTTAGGCACAGACTTTTCATAGGTTCTCGCTTTCAAATGCTATGGCATAACTAGTTTAAATCGTGAAAGTATCTATTTCTGAGAAGAATTGATTTGAAAATACATTGTTCCTACAGTGTATGGTATGAGCGATCTTACGCCTAATAAATTATAGACCGTTGAAGTGAACACCAGTTGATTGACCGTTGAAAGTACACTAGTTATACCACCCAGCAGTTATACTGAGGGGAGAGGAAAAAATTAATAAATTCAAATTTGAGGGCAGAAAGTCCTATTTTTTGTTGCGGCAGTCCAGTTGGTCGGTAGTGGAGTTTTGAAAGTTGAGCAATTTACTTTAAAAAATATATATATTTGAACACGCCAAATAGAATTGGAAATCCATAATTGTTGGACGAATGCAATTAAATTATACTTCGGTGTTATTTTAGGTTTTGGTGTTCGTATTCTGGAAAAATCTAAACATTTTGTAGCAATTTTTGAAAATTTGGAAACCCTCAAAATTACGTTGAAAGTGTTTGAAAGAGAACGGAAAAAGGATTCATTTTTGTTAAACATTATTCTGGAACGTAAAAATTAGGTACGCCTCGTGAGACAATGATATTATAATTTAATGGTATGTAATATTAAAGTTGTTCTCTCTAAATATTGATATATATCTACGAATTCGGATTATTTCAAGTACCTAACGTTTTGTATTATTTTGTTTTAAGGACCTTCTCGAATCTTGATATACGTAGGCGCCTTGTTCGAAACCATTTTTTTCTGCAACCATATGACCAAGGACGATTTTTAACAAATTTTTGTAGAAAATTGAGCTATGGCAATGGGTAATATAGGTATATATATATATATATATATATATATATATATATATATATGAGAGTGAGTGTGTGTGTGTCATTCCAGACGATACCCCTAACTCTCCTTAAAATTGAGATACAAATTCCGTTCTTGAGCCAAAAAATCAAGCTTTTCAAATGAAAGGATGAGTTTGTTAGCCAGCACTTTAAATGTAACAAATTTATAAAAATTTGCTGGAAAAAAACCTGCTAAAACGGTTAAATTTAAATTTTTTAGCAGAAATTTGGTCAAAAGTGGTCATTGCAATAGTTTCATTTTCTACAAAAATTGGGTAAAAACTAAAAATCCAAACACTTTTTTTAATCACAGAATATTAATTAGAATGAGTTTTTTCCCGTAAAATTGGTACTTAGTTTAAAAAAAATTGCACTCAAAGTGCCCAAATTTTAAAAATTATGAAATACAATACGATAATTTGCGAAAATTGCTCATACGATCATGCATGACTGGAACGTTTTCTGTATTATTTGATTCAAGAAGGCCCACACATAAGGGACGGAGGTTTGTTGAGAAACATTAAAAGATGAGGACACACTGGTAGGGTAAGTAAAACTTAGGATTTGAGATGGACCACGAGTAATTTGTACCTGAGGAATGAAATAAAGATAGCGATAAGAGGAGACTATCGGTGCTAAGTCAAATACCTAGCACGAATTTTTATGATTTCGGATCCAAGTTCCGTGCTAAAGAATCAAACAGCTGATTACACAGATTTGCCTTAACCTCAAGCAGAGGAGGACATTCGGAGTCAGAAGCTATCTAAATAGGCAAGGTCATTAAATCAATTGAAATTGCTCCAAATATTTAGAATCACATTATGGCAGTTATTGTTAATTTTTTTTCTTCCAATAGTCCGTCAATCGGTATCTATTTTCTATTCAATTCAATAGATCTATAGTAATTCGAAAAATACACAAAACACGATGATAGATGGACAAAATCATGTCCGACACAACATAATAGGTATATCAGTATTTACATAGGTACTTTGAAGGCCGGGTATCTAGAACGGGTGTCAGGGGTTAACCACGCGACTTCGAGAATAAGGCGTAAATAGAATGGAGGTTAGCTGCCAAACTGGGGGTACCCCTGACCCAGCTGTGGAGGGTTAGCCCACTGATTGCCGGGGTAAGCTCAGTGATTGGCTAGAGCCGTCGGACGAAAGATGGCACCAAACTATGGTCCAGAAACCTTGAAAAGTGGCGAAAACCTCTAGAATCTATATCTATAAATATCAAGAATCAGTTTAAAAAATATGAAATTTTGCACAAATGTTTCGTTTGGTCCCTAGTTGGTCCAAACATATCGACAGCTTCATTACTCCACACTTAAGGATAAAAAAATGGGTGTAAAATGGATTTTCGGTGTTTTTGATTGCATAGGCATGTATGATGCGTTCGATGTTATTGTAGACGTAGAATCGATTTAGGTGGGTCCTAAGTCGACGACTCCACACCCATGGGTGCTATGGGTCAAAATAGGTACAAAAATGAGGGATTTTGAGGATTTCAGTTACATAGGCATGTGGAGTCTCGTGGAATATGTTTTTTAGGGTACTGAATTAGCTCTAGCACACTCTTCCGGCACCAAGATATATTTTCTTTATGAATTCTGAAAAAATTCGCTCCTTAAGCCATGTTGCATGACTGGAAATTTTGCTACTTTAGCAGCTTTTCAATTGCGCGGTTAATGTTATTGTTACAGGGGAATGACGTTTGACTGCAAAAATATCCTATATTTTGAACATTCTCCAGAAAAATTGTCATTTCTTGATTGGTTTATGCACGAGATCTCGAACAAATTGTACATAGTGGAAAATCATGGGCCACACCATAAAATCATGGAGTCTACTACCATATCTACTTATTATGTTGGATTTCACGGTTTAATCAGCAATAATATGAGAAAACAAATAGGTACTGTAAACTGGTTGGCTGGAGGAAGGATATTTTAAAAGTTCAGAGAAATGACCGATTCCACACAGAGCCAACTCATTCTACCTACAAACACCGACTGGCTTCTTGAAATATCCACTCTTAAGGAGCTTATCTGAAACAGGTGGTTCTGACTCTAGGATTCATTCCAGAATCCTTGCGAATTTTGCTAAATTCAGACTAAATGTCGGTCGAGAATTTTTTTTTTTTTTTTTTTTTTTGGAGCCGGAGTTTTTGAAAAAACTGCCAAATAAGTGGAAAAATTGATAAAAAGTTAAAAATACAGCGAGGAAATGATCTATTTGCTAACTTTTCGACATGAATGTCAATGTTAAGGGTATCTGAACCAAGTGGAAAAAGGTGAGGGGGGAAAAAAAATCCTTAGAGTCTGTAAGTGCATTAAATATAAAGTGAATTTTGTACGCAGAGTGCACTCTTTTCGAGTTTTGCACCTATTTTGATGTACACTACAATAATTTTTCCCTGATTACTGACTTCTACATCCTTTACCCAAACTAGAAGTATGATCAAATTGATTTAAACCTCACCTTTGATTTGGGGGTATTTTGCACGCCTATGCTAAATCGGTTCGCTTCTTCAATTAGCTATATAAATGCAAGGGAATTCTTACTTCACGAAATCGAATAGGTATAACCTGTCACCTAAAGATGACTGTGAAGCATAGGTAGTCAGTGCAGGGCATAAAATCAGGTCGAATGCAAGTCAAATTAATACTTAGGTTTGCTAGCGCTTGTCACGACATCTTACAATTACAGCGTCAACTACCTACCAAAGTATATAAGTTACCACTAGGAAGTGAATTCGGTTGTGAAGGAAGGTAGTTAAGTACTCGTATGTTGCGAGGGGTTTTTGCTTTTGCAATTTTCGCATCACTGGTGGAAACATAAGTGTTCAATTTACCATTAAACTAAATACGTTGTATTTTATATACTTTATACCATTGGTATATGAACACGTCGTATCGTATACCATCAGTGGCCGTAATATCAGCTGGTCTTACACTTTGAGTATAAATAATATGAAGGGCTATTGCTTTTATTTCAACGCTGTTTCCCTGTCAGTTGATACGTGCTGCTGGCCTCACGTTGGACCAGGAAAATTATGATTCCCACCACGCACCTGCTTATAGTACGCAATAACGCGTAGTAGATATTAGTTCAAAATTAAATCACAAAGCATCCTGCGTCAAACAATTTGAGTAAGTATATTTGAATACGATTCATAGAAAACTATAATAGGTACGTCTAGGTACCACAGAGTTTAGTATTAACGATTAACATCACATATGATATGAGCTGATCGGTGCGCAGCCATCTTGAAAGTGGCAGCATTTTGCATGGTTCATTGTGACAAAAGCGGCACCTATGGTTTGACGAGTCAACTACTGCTGATAGCTCTCCGCATTATTTATACTCTAAGGTCTAACCCCAGGGGCAGCTGTCCTAACCCTGACTCCTGATTCAGTTAGACTTCGTGGATAACCCTTGACTCGAGCATATCTCGCCGGTTTGCTGTCCCTCGTGTTTCTAGATACCCCGCCTTTCCTTTGAGTGCGAATTACTAATACTGAAACTAATGATATTATTACAGGTAGGTACCTCATAGTAAATTTTGGTGTCACTGAGCATTTCAGGAACTTAAGTAATTGACAACAACATATTGTTGACTACGCAACAAACCTAAAATAGTGACCAGATTTTGGCAAAGTCAAATATACTGAAAACCTGATACCTACCTAGGTACATTGTAAACTTCCAAATGTTTTAGACATCCAGAGTCGTTCAAATTTAACTAAAAGAGCTGAATACGTAAATAATGTATAATAATTAATAACTATTTGAACTATAACAAACATACAGTAATAACCATAATTTAAAACGGTGTTCAACTTCATTACTGATATTTTTCGAGGGTGTTAGAGAAATGGAACACTGGGCAAATCTTTACAATTCTTCCCCAAATTGTACGACTCGATTTATGATAGGGCTACTTGAATGGCAATTGCTGTTGATATTTGAAAATTGATTACTTGGTACATGTAACACAGAGGTTGAATAAGACAACAAGATCTATCAAAGCGCTTGCTTAAAGGGATACTTCACCAAACTAGACCCAAATTTTTTAATTTTTGATTTTAGTTTGAATCCGTAGAAAAAACCATACCAGGGTCCTATTTCATAAAGCAACAAGTGACAAGCCAATTTTATGTACTTGTAAAAAATGAGTGCATGCGTTTCATTTAGGTACAAGTTAGTGTAGACTTGTGATGCACTGTGAAAATTAACAAGTGTACTGGCGAATTTGGACAAGTTACAAGTGTTTCCCCATCATTTTGAACAAGTCACTGTTTTACAGTCGTAAAAAATGGCCGATTTTTAACCTACGTCCATTCACCAGTAAACTTTTCATTTTCCAGCATTGTGAGTTGACCATTTTTCGGTGTTTAATACGTGGGAATCTCTTTTACTGAAGAATGCACACAAGAAAGAAGCATTCAGCGTAAAAAAAGATTTTTTTCGGCCACGAATAAACGCTCATTTCCTGGGTATTTTAAGCTTCGTTCTCAGTGCGCGTTCTGGGAGTTCGGAACGGTTCTGGGCAAGCGCAGTAGAGTTTTGTCGTTCGCAGTGCCAGAACGCCCAGTTCCGGAACGCCAAGAACGCCGAGTTCTGCGTTCGCAGTGTCTTCGGAACCCAGTTCCGAACGGTTCTGACAGTTCCCGTTTTTTTTCGGAACTGTGAGAACTCGAACGCAAGGACGTAGTTAACGCATGCGCATTTCACTATTTTTCGGATCTCGTGGAATAAACAACTTTCTTCTTCATCGACTTTATTCATTAAACAACCTTATATCGTTTTATTTCGCTCGTTTTATTTCGCTTCATCGATCATAACAATTTCAGCTTCATTCTCTTTCTTTCATTTCATTCTCTTTCAGTCTCTATACGTTACCAAACTATTCTATAATTCGAAATGTCAACTAGCTCGTCAAGTACAGATAGCGATAATTTCGACGATGGTGTTCCGTGGTTTGTAGACGATGAGGACGAGATCGAAGTTATAGTTGGATCTCGTCTACATCCAAGAAACTCAAATTTTTTTGAGAAAATCGTGCCAACGTTTGACGACGAAGAGTTCGTTTACTACTTTAGAATAAGCCGTGGGCTCGCGGAAGAGTTAGCCCACCGTTTTCAGGCCAGCACCCTCTACCATCACCACTTCGGTCCTTATGGCAAGGTATGGCAAAAAAAAGTTCCAGTCATGCAGCGAATCTCGTAAATTATTTTAGTACCTATATTACGTTAGGTACATAGTTTTGAAATTAGAACACTTTGAAATCGTAATAACCAACATTATGGTAACAAAATTCGTTCTAAATAATAATCTGCGACTCAAAAAAGATTTGGGAATTTTAGCTTTTTTGGGGAGCTTTTATCGATTTTCAGCAAATAATAATGAAATGCATGTAGTAAAGGGATTTTTATCTCAATCCTAAGGATAGTTATCTTCTGGAATGACACATGCGTGTATACATATATGAAAACGCGTTAAACACTAGGATTCGTTTCAGAATGTCTCAAAACGGATTTCAATGAAAAAAATTTTCAAACATTTTTGGACCCATTGCAATAGCTTCATTTTCTACGATAATTCGTACTCCTGAGTATACTCCTCAGTCATCGTGGAATATATATATATATTTTTTTTATTGCCGGTTTGTTATTAATTGCAATACTTTAGTAATAGGCATCAAGAATTATATATACGGGCACTAAACATATTCGAAAAGGGAGCACTGGAAGGTAACACGAGTTGAGTGAGGTTACAAACAACACAGGTTATTCCACTTCCAAGTTCTGAAATCGTTCGCAGTGCAGAACAAGTTCCGGAACTCCCCAGGACTCCCCGTCCCAGTTCTCATGAGTTCGAGAACTGTTAGAACGCGCACTGAGAACGAAGCTTTAGAGTTTAACGAGAGATTTAGGATGTCCGAAATCCCTTCCGAGACCCTTGAAAGATTCAAACGGTGCGCGACCCGTGACCCTGTGCTATTTTTCCTGATCGGGTATTGAGGATCCCCCCATCATTGAAAAACAAAGTGAGGTGTGAAGACCATCTCGAAGTTACAAACCTATGACATTCCTAACCCAGCAGCATTAAGACTTGTTGAACTGATTAATCATTTTCGCTTAGTGAAGGAGAGAAATCCATCCATTAGAATAAGTTGAAATCAAATACACACTTTCTCCACTTTTCAGTTTATAATTTGTTTGTCTTCCAATCACTTGTCATGTACGATAAACATCCTATCGTGTACTTAATATCGTTTTTATATTATGATTCACTGATAAAACTCAATTTCGGCATCCCGCTTTCCGTTGTTCATTTCGTTTGTCCCCACACGTCATTTTAGCGAATTTTTGAAGAAAATTAAGCTATTGCTCTCGCCTCAAAATTTGTAGAATGTGAATTTTTGAAAACATTTTATGCAGAAATCCGTTTCAGGCTATTCTGAATCATATTCTGAAGTTTAACGCATTTTTTTTATGTATGTATGTATGTATATATGTATGTATATGTATGTATGTGTCATTCCAGACGATAACTGTCCGTAGAATTGTGCTAGAAACTTCAAACAAATTTTAAAATGTTAAGGACACAAAACGAAAGTTCAAGTTCGTTGGCCAGCATGATCGGATTACATCTTCGGGTTAAAATTTTCAAAAATGTAGTCAAAAATTTCAAAATAGCCTGTTTTTTGCGATTTGTTGTGCGAAATAATTTTGTCAGCATACTAACATGTGGTATATTCGGAATCAGCGTAAAATTTCCTATAAGAATATGAAATTTTTCAAAAATTTCAAAGTTGAAATCAGTCAAAAATCGAAATAATGCCGTTCGCTAGTTGTAAAAATCGGTAATATTTGCATGAAACATTGTCCAAATTCAGATTGAACTACTCTTTTGGAAGTATCCCTGTATAACCAATCCTAGAACCATGCTGTTTAAAACGTAGGTAGTAGGTGCTTAAAAAAAAAAAAAAAAAAAAAAAAAAAGTCACAACTGACGAGTTTACTCTGTGCATGTGTTAATAAATTGATTCCATGTTTGTCTATCAAAATCATAAACTAAAATTTCTCAACACGATCAATAGCGATTAAAATGTCGGAGATTTCTTCAAAAATTCGCTCACGGGGTCATGCTGCATGACTGGACTTTTCTTTTCTGCTACACTTGTAAACTTAGCTTCTACAAGTGTAACTTTTTAACATGTACACTTGTAACTTGTTGTTTTATGAAATAGGCCCCAGGTGTATGTTTGAATGCGTAAATGTGTGAAAATTTTGTCGACGCTGGACAGGCTACAATAGATTTTCGTGATTATTCTTTTGTTCGATCACAATTTTAGTCTAGTTATGCAGCCAACCTCGGAAATTTTTGATTTGTCATCGAAAGGGAGGGTGGAGGAAACTGGAGGTAATTGCCGACCTTTTAAGCGCTGTTCAATATACAATCCTCGAACAATTATCGCGATTCATTTTCAAAGGGGGGGGGGGGGGGGGGGGGGGGTGCATTTTCATTTTCTGAATCAACATCAATTTCCCTAGGGTCCCAGAATTTATTTTTTTTTTATTTTTTTCATTTGATTTCATTTTTTGATGAGGCAGACAAAAAGAAGTGTGAAAAGCCTAGGGGAAAAAATAGGAAGTGATATTTTCAGTGAAATATCTCTTCAAACAGGAAAGATTTTTACAACCTCAGTGACAAATAGTGCTGATATTCTATAGCTCAAGACATTCATGATAAATGTGATGGTCAATGATAATGTGTTTCACGATTTATAAACACTTCAAAAAGCAAATAAAATTTCCTCACATTTAGATAAAATAACATCCTCGTTTTTCTTGCAACCCGTTGGCCAATTACAGCAATCGTGTACACCTACTTGAGAAATACGAAATAAGTTTTTATCTTGTCATGATATTGTAACCGTCATTCGATTTCATGGAAATCGTAAAACTCACGCAATACCACGTAATAAATAGTAATAACTCATTCACCTTACAGGTATGAGACACTAACGATTTCTCGAATCATCCACAACATTGCACTCACAAGTACGTCGTTACCTAGTACGATTATTCAATCGTACGTTGAATACATGGAAGTGTTGATGACATGAACTCGAAACTCAACAGTATGTTCTAACTATATTCTAATACAGTACGAATCGGTCAAACCGAGTCGAGAATTTTTCACAAGCACCTTTTCGTCTGAAAGTATACCTTCAATAAAATAGTAGCAAACAATTTGTAGCGGTGGGGGATTCCTTTCAGAAAATGTTCGTCCTAAAATAGAATGCACATTAGGGTGGCCGCTATTTTGAGAAAGGTGGAATTTTGATGACCTCCACCCAAAATTGGGTTTAAAATGTCAAAAAAAGACCCCTGAATTTTTCAGATTTTTTGCATAACAAAAACCTACGCCGGTAGCTCGATTTTGGTTTTTGAAATACGCTTTTTTTTTGCAATATCAGACTTTTGAATGTAACTTTTACAAACTTCTTTGTAAAATTGTGAAACTTCGTATACTTACGTTTTAAGGGTCGCTGAACTCGAATATGCAGTCAAAACAAGTCGACAGCAACAACTTTTGATAGTTTGGAATCTCAGTACCCTCATAATCATGTCAAAAAATGACAATTTTTCAAAATTCATTGTAAAATTATAAAAATACGTATTTTTACGTATGTCTGTTGGAATTTTGATTTTTTGACAGCAAATTCGAGTTCAGCGACTCAAAAAACAAGAATACGAATTTTCATAATTTTGCAATGAATTTTGATTGAAAAACTTTCATTTTCGCGAATTTTCTTAGAAAATGAAGCTATTGCAATGGCTCCAAAAATTTTACAATGAAAATTTTCAAAAATTTTCTACATCGAAATCTGTTTTGAGGCATTCTGAAATGATTCCTGGATTTTAACGCTTTTATATATATATATATAGGTATATGTCATTCCAGGCGATAACTCTCGATAGAATTGAGATAAAAACTTAGTTCTTTCGCCAAAAAAATCAAGCATTTCAAAAGAAAGGATGAGTTCGTTAGACAACACTTTTTGAGCACATTAAATTGGTCAAATTTCAAAAAATGTACTTAAAAAATCACTAAAAAAGGCAAAAAACCGCTAAAAATTAACAAATTTATATTTTTTAGCAGAATGCTACTCGAAAAAAATTAATCGAACATGAACTAGGACATTTAAAAATTTAAGCACAAAATTGTACTGAAAAATGTACTTAAATTTTATTAAAATAAGCTAAAAATCGATAGGAGTAGGTACTTGAAAAAATTGTAAAAATCCACAAAATCGTCTGTTCATTGGAATATTACTGACAAAAAGTTAATTTGCTATAAAATGTACAATAAAATTTTTATTTGTCCCCAAAGTGCTCAAATTTCAACAGAATTTAACATAAATGTAATACGACCATTTATGAAAATTCGCTCATACGATCATGCTGCATGACTGGAACTTTTTTTGACATGATTTTGACGATTTCGAGATTTGAAACTATCAAAAGTTGTAGCTGTCGACTTGTTTTGACCGCATATTCGAGTTCAGCGACCCCAAAAACGTAAGTATACGAATTTTCACAATTTTATAAACAAGTTTATAAACGTAATATTCAAAAGTCTGATATTGGCAAAAAAAGCGTATTTCAAAAACCAAAATCGAGCTACCGGTGTACGTTTTTGTTTTGCAAAAAATCTGAAAAAATTCAGAGGTCAGTTTTTTGACATTTTAAACCAAATTTCAGGTGGAGGTCATCAAAATTCAATCTTTCTCAAAATAGCGGGCACCCAAATTGGTCTCAACAAATTATTTCGGTGATAAATTTTGGGTGCCCAACATCAATAATCAATCAAACGATTCAGTATTCAATTATTCAGGATCTACAATTATTCTTATTTCAGATGGGTACCTCAGCTAAGTAATAAATTTATTAATTATAATAAGCCCCGTAATGGCACGAACAACCTCGATAATAAAAAAGAACTAGAGAACACTTTTGGAAATAAAAAAGGACTCTACGTATATTAAAAAAATATTTTGGGTAGATTTAGATCTGCCACAAAGTCAACACAAATCAAACAGGAAAAATACACATTTTTTGACAACTTATATAAGTGATCTTAAGAATGTACCCGTTTATGCAAGCCATACCTACTGCCTCTCGATTTGGAATTAAGACGTTGAACGCCGAAAAACATAAAAACTTAAAAGTTAAACATTTAGTTTGTATAGGAACATAATAATTATTTTTAGCGAAACACGTTCGTTGACTGTTCAAGGGAACGATTACTTAAAGTAATTTAAAAATTTACAACGAAAAACCTTAAAATATCCATGTTGCAATAGTACAGGATTTATGTACCTACCAACTAAGGACGTAACTTTGCAGAAAAACTGAAAAATAACTAGAATCTACTACTTTAATGTAAGATATATAAACTATTGAACACACTGGTAAAAAATTTCAACGACAAAAAAACCATGGCACGTTTGTACATATTTACACCTAAAGTAATATTAGTAAAAAAGGCACAAATGAAGTCTATATCTTATGGAGGCAACGTGGTAGGAACGTTCTTAAAATTATCAGGGACTTTGGTTTTATGGGAGACAACACGATTCAGTGGCACAGAATCCTATACGAGAGGTTTGGCACTGAATTTTCCTAGAGACTTAGGGTTCCTACATTGGCGTATCGCAACGAAATTCGTCGTACTGATATGGGGTATGGAAATATCCCATGAGATTCAGACAGTTGGACGCGTTTCCAATTGGAATGGCGATGAATGTTATGAAACATTTGCAGTCTTGTGAGATTATAAAGAGGAATGTGAGGGGTAACTCATTTCAGCTTTTTGTGTGGCCGTTGGTACGTGAGAAATGAGCTTCCGTCGTCGTCTCGGACAGGTGAATGTCTTCCTGTTCGGCTGTCAAGCAATGCTCCCTGGCCTGGACGCCCTCTGGAGTGTGGTAGTAGGAGGTGTGTCTGAAATGGAGAGTCATGTAGTCTTCGAACTCCATGAGGATTTGTATGAAATTTGGACGGAATTTAGGTTTCCACTTCCAACACCAGAACATGATGGGTTTGAATCGTTTCGGATACACCGGGGGTAGTTCGAGCTTGTTTCCAGCTATCACGTACTGTAGGACTTGCTCGTTGCTCATGCCCTGGTACGGTTGAGATGCTAGCGTTATTATTTCCCACAGGACGATGCCGTAACTCCAAACATCGCTTTTGATGGAAAACACACCGTCATTCAAACTTTCTGGGGCCATCCACCGTATTGGGAGCAATCCTTTGTTCCCCTTTCGGTAGTAATCAGTCTCATAAACGTCTCTGGTCATACCAAAGTCACCTATTTTCACCACCCCATCGGCTGACACCATGCAGTTCCTGGCAGCCAAGTCTCGGTGAACGAATTTTTCTGCCTCCAAATAAGCCATTCCATCGGCTATTTGCGCTGCCATAAGGCACATCTGGGCCGGAGAAGGCGGCGTCCGGTCTCTGGATTCCCTCAGGAAGGATTTGAGATCGCCGCGTGCCATCATCTCCATGACGACCAGCTGTGGATAGTCCTTGGAAACCACACCGATAAGCCTCACAATGTGGTGGCAATTTGTAAACCTCTTCATAACCATCGCTTCATTCATAAATGTGGCCACGTCCCGACTGCTTGCAGAGTCTATCACTTTCTTTACAGCCACTGTAGTCCCTTCAGGAGACAGCAGACCTTCACAGACAATACCGAAATTCCCTCTTTTAAGCTCTTTGATAATTTTGATTCGATCTCTCGACAGCTCCCAGTCTTCACCAAATACCACACCACAATATTCAGGATTTACAGAAGCTATTAAAACCGGGGCTTGCGTATATTTAAATTTGTAGTAGTAAGCAGCACCAATTGCCATTGCAAACAAAATCACTGTTAACGATACAAACATAGTAACCACTATCACCTTTTTGATGGAATACTCACGTATGGAAAATTCAACATATGCTGTATATTTCCCAGTGGCGGAGTCTGAAACAGACAGGGATTTGATGCGGACGCTGTATTCGCCTAAAGGCAAATCTCGAAGGACGAACACACCATCTGCTTGGGAACTAGGAACACACGTTACCTGTGGTACAGAATTTGCAATGTCCGTTTTTAAAAGTTCAATATGATAGGACACTGTGAGACCATTGGCCATGGGTTTGTTCCATGTCAGCCTGGCAGTTCTGTTGCTTGTGGTAACTGTCAACCCACCCTCGATGTCATCAGCTGTCGGATCTGCCATTGTGAACACGTACTCGATGGCCTTCTGTGAACAGTTCTGCCCATCTGGGTGCTCTCCCTCGTACAGATCCCTACAAGCTCTGACCGTCAATATGTATTCGCTGTAATGTTTGACATTTTTTACGCTGATTTCTCTCCCATCACCATCTACTGTTCGATTGAAAGCAATCAAAAAGTTGTGGTCCCAAAGATCTCTTTCACTGTCGTTGAAAACGAACGGATCATCATTTACTTCAAACAACGCGGATCTCTTCGCAATGCTGCCTGAATCATTAGAGTCTGCAAGGGATGTGTTGGTAACCAAGTCGTACCAGTATTGATCGCAGTCATTGGGAATCTTCAATGGGATTTTGGGCAATGACTTGTCCTGAGTTTCACAGATCAGCATACTTTGCTTCATACGCTTTTCCTCCAAATCACAGCAATCATCACTTGGCTTCATCTACAAATGAAGAAAAAATCAGTTTGGAAATTATAAAAATTAAAGGAGAGGTACAGTACAAACTCATTACATTTTAGATTAAAACTATCCAAATTGAATGATGTTCGAATGTTTCAACAGTCATTACTACCTCGTGTTATGAAATGTGAAGTGTAGTCATTGTAAGTTAAAATAATAAATTACATATTCTTTCAAACGAAATAGAAGTTGTATTTTCGGACTCTTTGAATTGAACAGCAACTACTGAAGGTTGAAATATGGAAATGTTGAGAACAAAGTTATTTTACGTGATAGAAAAATAATACTCACAAAAGTTTCAAACTTCATAGGAGGCAGCTTAACTTTGGAAGTTTTGTTTCTCACTGGCTGCGTGCAGAAGTTCCGATCTCTCAGGAGGTTGGGATGATTTGGGACGAGAACTCCTGTTATCAGGTATTTTGAAATCCGGCCATTCGGTTTTATCGGAGGATCCCACCTGATGAAGAAAATAATAAATGCATTACTGACATGAAATTTTCAGGCATGCAGCATAACCTTACAAGTGAATATAAGTTTGTTTTATTTTAAATATATATATATACATGTACAAACATGAGGATAGAGGAATTTTAGGGCTTACCAATGGTACAGACAACTATGGTTGTTGTCAATTACAAAAGAAATGAGAAGAAAATAACAAGGTAGCAGAGAGCACAAAAAATCTATATAATTTCAGACCCGAAAACAATGACAAAAACATGTAAGTCCAGGGCCGAAATCTGCACAATAATAACAGAGGAGAGGTGTGACAGCCTCTTCCCCTACTAGCACATAAATTTGCTGAGTTCAGAGAAATCCTCCCGATCAAATAGGCATGGCTATACCCCCAATCGCGGCAGCTCGAGAACATGGCGTTTAACCCAATGCTGAGCAAAAGGTCGATGGCGCCCTCTTGGAAATGACGGGTATTTTTACAACAATTTTATCAAAAGTAAACAACTTTTCTCTTAAACCCCTGTTAGACAATAAAGAGGACCTTGGGTTTGGGACGGAAGGTGAAAGGTCTGTTGACAGGCGATGTGTTTGGAATGAAGGGCAGCAATGGTTTTGAGCAATCGAAGATTTTTTTTAATCTCACTATTGCGAGTGGCAAGGTTAGACAGTTGGTGTTTAAATTTGGTTTCGATATGGACTCGCCAATTCAACCGCTTCTAATTTAAACGGGTAATATTGTCTCCACGAGGATCTAAAAACTCCACGAAAAAAGTAATCCATGACATGCTAGCCATGCTGGAGGAGGTATAGTTGCAGTATAGGGTGGACCAAAATATTTTTGCAATATCTAGCGGCCATAAGGGTCCACTACAACCACAGAATCGGCAAGCTTGACAAGGGTGACCATTAATCATACAAATGCACGACGTGTTCAGCCACGTTTGATAGCTCGACATAATTATATAGAAAAACATGATGATGACTACTTCTTATACGACTATTAATTAATTCCTCGTTTGCCCAAAACCATCATCTTTTACTTAAGGCCTTCACCCAAAACCATCATCTTTTCCTTAAGGCCTTCACCCAAAACCATAGTGAATTTCTCCTAAACTCATTGCATTTTTGGGCCATTCACCCAAACAAAAGCCTCCCAACAATAATAGTGACAGTCTAACCCATAACATCCTCTGGAGGCTGCAGAATTAACTGGCTGCATGCAGTGCTTCGACGATGCTGGTAGGTCTAGGCTATTTTTGTAGCAGGTTGGCAGAAGATTTCATGTCCTGTTCTGTCATGGAAGGGCAGCCTGAAGTTCCAGTTTATCGCACTCACTAGTTAGTACCGCACTTGATATGAATTGGACATTTTTTCCGTGTGGTTAGATCATGATCATGACACTTTGGAATTGAGATTGCTTGCAGGATGAGCAGTTTCTGTATCCATTTTCCCAATACCCTGTCATGGTTGTATCCAATCTCATGGTCCAAACTTGTTCCCTCCCATCATACCTTCCTTTTTCCATCATTCACCACTAACATGATCAAACCTAATGGGTCAAATAACGTCATAACCCGACTCAACAGTTCTTTCTTGGTAAGATTGAAATTTTCCAGCAGCTAAGTTCTGGTCCAGTTGCTTAAGTTTCACTCGTTGAGAACACTTGTCACCAAAAGGCATGACACGTATGATTTTCTGGTCTAGTTTTTTCCCCCTCCACTCCCTTGCTGTAGAAGTTTTTGAGGAGCCAATCGGTCCTCGTAACAAAGTCTTATTTGCCTGTGCATCTTTTTGATGTCTCCTCCATTGGCAATAGGGTGATTTCGGAAGCAGGGCAGTAGACCTGGAATCAATAAATCTGATCCAGCTAACAATATGTCATTCTGTCTGACGCCTTTTCATTTCTGTCATGCCGATCAGCCGAAACAGTGGAATTCCCCTCACTTATTTGGAGTGGTCATCCTCAAATAGGATAGAATATAATATCTTGGGCAATAGTTACTTGTAATAAATCGAATTTAAATAAATTAAATAACTTAGAGAACATGTTTTGACTATAAATCCTTTTTAATGAAATCAGGTTAATTGGTAGGAGCCAATCTAACAGGTATACCGTAGAACACCATTAACTGACCCTACCTACTGGTAGCTGAAGACACAGTTCACATCCTAAGTATCACCCTGTTTTGGTTTGGGAGCCAGTTCATGAGGTTCCAGATTACCTATATATAACCCTTTTCATTGATTCATTCCTTGTAGATTCTCCCATAGGTACTTTTCACTGCCTCCAGCTGTGACATGACTTCTACTGACACTGTATGTGGGCATCCATAACGTTTCTGGAGACAATCAATTTCTTGTCCTAATCTGCGGAGTAGGAGCAACATGACCAAATGTGCTCCCTTCCCTTACTCTCCCTTTGAGTGATTTCTGTAAGTGAGTCTAATATTCATGATGTATAGCATCCCGATTCTGTCAATTTCTGACACACATTAATGAATAGCGACCGCTCAGCAGGATCTCCATCAAAATTCGGAAGTTCAAACATCATGGTTTTCTGTGTGATCCAACCCTTCAATCCATTGGTGGAAACCTTATCAATTTGTGAAGGTTAACTATCGCTGGACTCTATACGTTCGTGTTCACTGTTTTCCGAAACTTTTCTCGAGCCACATTTGTTCCTTACAATTCTTGCAATATTTTTGGTCCAGCTCAGAGCTCTATCATTGTTATTCTGTCTAGTTATGCCGTTTGCTATCTTCTGTTCCTATACCTTCAACATCCTGTTAAATTCCAACTGCACCTCTTCCAAATCTCTCCTGTTCACTATAGATTTTCTTCTAGGGGACGAATATCTATAACCAGAATTGAAATCCAAAGATTCTGCATCAGCTGATGACGCAACTAATGAATAAAACGAGCTAATATGCAACTATTGGAAAACTACTCACCTTAAAACTATTTCATTGGAACCATTGGAGTGCGCCATCAGCTTGGTAGGCATCCCAGGCTGAGAGGGCAAAGTTCGAAACTGCTGCAGAGGGGACTGTGCTCCTGTGGATTCAACTGTATACGTTGCCACGTAAAATGCATATTCAGTATCAGGCTCGAGGCGGTTGATGGAGTGGTATACTGAACCATTTTTGTTATCTAGCAAGGAGAAACAAGATTAAAATTCATGAGGAAGGTGAAAATATTTTTTAAAACTGATATTTACGTTAGTTTAGGTACTGAAGACGGATTTTAGAAATAGTTATAATAATATAAAACACTGTAATTGAACTTTAAGACACAAATGAACTTTTATCGTGTATAGAAACAATGTTTTTAACAAGACACATTATTATAAGATGATACTTGGTAACATAAATTTCAGAGATCTCATCAATACTCCCCTCATAAAGGTGCCTATCAAAAAAGTCCAGTTGAACCATCCAAACACTATCATCAGCTGTGGGCCATGGGCCGTGCAATGGTTGGTCAACTTGACCGCCAGTTGATACTCTGTACATGCCTTCACAATCTCAAGCTACCCATCAGACACAACTTATCGGATAAAGAAATGCCCGATTCGAATCAGGCATTCTTTTCCCAATGATATTCTGGATTTTGAGACAATTTGATAGCTGTTTCTTTGTTCACTTGAAGATGAGGAAATTTCTTCAAAGCAATTACTCCATTGAACAACTGTCTTAACCATATCATTTCTCTAGCTCCTTCCCTAGGTGCTGTGACTTCTGCTTCTGTAGTGGATACAGTCACATAAGGCTCCCTTTGGCTCAAAACCGGAATGGCTCCACCTCCTTGCATGCAAAGCACTCCAGTAGTGGACCGTTCCATATAGTAAGCTCCACCATGATTATCTAATGTATGCGATGGAACTCCAAAGGCGAAAGCTATATTAGGTCGAGCACATGAGGGCTCTAACAGTCTTCCCAGATAGTAGGTAAGCATCACATTCCCTGGTGAAGCATCTTTCACTTCTTCACTCACTTGAGTCAAAACATACGTGACCAACATGGCCTTGTCCTAGAGCTAACAGCATGATGCCCCGCAGGCGGCCATTCAAACCACCCTCAGCAGGAATAAGCAATCATTCTGTTGGCCTGGGTTAAGCCAGGATGTCACTGACTGTTAAATCCTACCATCCATGCGCTCAACAGAATTATTATGGAAGGAAAACTAAGCCATTGGGGTAACAATCAGAGCCTTCTGGTTGTTTTGAGTAACTCAGTGAGGTCCCCTAATTCTCAAACATGAAGGTAACCTAGTTTTACACCATAACTAACTAGTTTTACCCATAAACACACGTAATATCAAGCTCAACAGATACACTTATTATTTGAGCAAAGTGTAAACTTGGTTATAACGGAGTTGGAGAGATCTGCAAGTGTTACCATTCGATTCAGCGAGAAAAAATACGTAGAAACTGACCCCGAATTCGTTTGTTCATGAAGGCTCATTTTTCCATGAAAACTCTAGATTTCTTTGAAAAACCGACGTTTTAAAATTAAAACGTATTTATCCCTCAGCAAAAGTAAAATCGTACTACATCGTTGAAAACTGCCATTTTGGAAAGTTCTTCTCTTTACGAAAACAGGGAATGATGGGTTGTAAAATAAAAACAAAACCTTTAGTTTCCCACTCATATTGAAATAATCACAAAGCTTTTCGCTCAGATTCTGAACATCTTCAGGAAACAACATCTTGGTGTTTGTGTTTGTTGTTACCTGAAGATGCTGAGAATCTGAGCGAAAAGCTTTGTGATTATTTCAATATAAGTCTTAAACTAAAGGTTTTGTTTTTATATTTTACAACCCATCAGATTTTGTAAGATGGCGTACCACAGAAGGTCAATTGAAAAACTTAATGAATTGGGGAATATAATTTTTCCAAAGAGTGTAGAGCCATATAAAAAATATACCGGGGTGACTTTGGTACGGTTTTTGATGTTTTTTGACTTTTTCAACCTTACTGAGCAGGATTGTCGCTCAGATCGTATTTGTTTCAAAAACTACATCTATCAACAAGCTTTTCTACGATTTCAAATATTTTTTTAGGTTGAGGATTAGTGGAGTAATTAATCCTTAAAGTTGTACTAGTCTCACCCCGTGTTTTGGGGTGAGAATGGTACACTGACTTTATCAGGTCATATATCCTATCTAAAACGCTTTGTACCATTGTCACCTCTTCTAATCGAAGCAAGAACTTTTTAAAAAGGTGTTGGAGCTCATAAAAGTTGAAAAAATCAAAAAAAAATCTGAAAATGAAAAAAAAAAAAAAAAAAAAAATGAAACTTTCAAATTGGGAATCGTAGCACACGAGTAGACATCTCGTTGCATGCCTTCCCCTGTGAAAAAACCATTCTATCCACAATTTGGGATTATACAGGGTCATAATGAATGAGCGTGAGTGTGAACAAGGTAAGTATAAAACTATTTTTATTTACAATGTGTTCAATATCTAGCTCACGTTGACTAGTAAAACAAGGGTTGCATCCCCAGGAACAAGTAAAACAAAGGGTTGCCACCCCAGGAACAAATAAAACAATGGGGCTACCCCAATTAAACAATGAACCATTAAAACAATGGGTCGCTACCCCAGGAACAATTAAAACAATGGGTTGCTTCCCCAGGAACAATCAAAACAATGGGTTGCTATCCCAGGAACAATTAAAACAATGGTTTGCCACCCCAGTAACAAAAAATTGTTTGAAAATATTTAAATCAAATTGAAATCCGTTGAGAAAATGTCACACACCCGGTGTACCATTCTCACCACATGGAAGGCAGGTGTTTTAGTTTATCCAACAAAGAAAATCACTAAGTAACAATTTTTGAGCAGTTCTAACGCGAATCACTTCACAATAAGTTTATTTACGAATATAAATCACTTACAAAGCATGAGAAGGTCCTCAGCCACCGCACCATGTACACCTTAGCAGGACTTGTAAACAAATGGTGTTATCAGCTGTTATCACTTTTGCCCGTCAAGCATATAAAAATCCATGGAAGAGGGTTTCGACGCATGGAACTGCTTTTACCATCCATCCTCTACAAGAATAAAATAACAGCTGACCGATCGCGCCATTTTTAAGCCCGCCAACAGGATTTGAATTTGAAAAACGTCGTTGTACCATTCTCACCTCGTGTGTACCCAAGTCACCCCGGTTTACGGTAGTGATTTCGTAAAAATGAGAAAATTTTCAATTCAGACCCAGATTTATCCCACTGAAAGAGCTTAAAACCTGCCAATAATAATAATCAAAGGAAATTTCCGAAAGGAAACTTTACGATCTTTCCAACGGTGCGCTCATCTTGGGTTTTACAGTGAATCTAAGAAGAGTTATGGGCATTTTTATGACATGAAGTCAAGAACACGGAAAAAATTAAATTTGAAATTACTCGAAAAAAAGCGTTAAAAAATCTCTAAGAGGAACTTTTGTTGGAAATTAGTTGTAGAATCGATCTCTAGCGCGTTCCGAACCAAAAGTAATACTGCTGTATTCCTACAATCAGCAAAGTGAAATAAAATGGCTAGATGCACATAAATATATCACAGATCTTAGTAGAGCTACAGTTACAGGGTCTGGGCCTTATTTTGTGCAGGTGGAACGTAAGCCCATTGAGGGGACCGAAGCTGGACTCGGAAGTCCATAAGGTCTGAGAAGTCCTCCAAGAAAAGAAGGTGTCTGTGGGTAAGACAGGTATGGCCATTGGCAACCCTATCGATTGTATGTACTTCACTCACTGCACGGGGTTTCCATTGGAAAAGAGTTTCAGGCACCATAATCGACTTATACTCTCCCTCAAGAAGTGGCCCCTTTAATTTAAAAGAGAATTTCACCGGTTACCCCGAATTGGAGTCTTCACAAGCAAATCTTTTGCTTAAATCAGCAAATTTTTTCATTCTTTTCCACTCAATATCTCTGAGGGAAGCACGTTAAATTATATGATGCCCAAATGCCTCCGTTCTGAATCTCCAGTACCAGTCGCATCTGCAAACAAAGTGCCCTGCGGAATCCTCCTCGAGTCTATGTTGTTATCTATAATATTTAGCATCCTACGGAAATCATAATGTCCGGTAAGAATGCCAATCATAGTTCTAATTGAATTTCTACTTTTACTTAGAAGTCAATTATGCTCGTTTGTGATCGGAAGACATACCAAGCATTCTGGTTTCTCTATATTTTGCTGTATCCAGTGGCGTAATTTGAGGAGGGGCAGGGTGGGCAGAGCCCCCCCACGATCTCAGAGGATGTAGAAGTTATTCTTGAAACGGATGGTGCGGGAACAATAATTAATAATTTCACATAACTAACGTCAGTACCAATATTACGGTAAGTTCGAGAACGCAACCCGCAAAGCACGCCTGTTATGTGGGTCCAGTTACCTAGCAACCTAGAACGCACCTCCAAGGCTGGTTCCAGGGAGGGCCAAACGCCGTGGATAATATAATTGCCCATCCTACAGAAGCGAAATAACTACAGTGAAAATAATGGAATGCTGGATACTATAAAGTGTGGACACTATAAACTATGGTGAAACTACGTCATCCCTCCTCTTCTTTTTGGGCTCGCATGGGGCTTGCCCATCCTCATTTCCCTCTGGAAGCCAGAAGTCATTTTGCCCCTCTCTCACTGCCCCTAACTTTCCCCACCTTTACAGCCCTCCGATTCACGTTCGATTGATCGATTCAATGCAGTAGCATCGATTGCGTCCTTCTTTCCATCAATAAGTTTTCTAACTCATAAAAGTCTTCAATATTGTCCTCGATTTTTGGTATGAGTCCCAGTAGAAGTAGGTAAGTAACGGTAAAATAACATTAATAGAATCTTACACAGACTAAAACATGTCTGTGCTGTGGTGATTGAAATATCCATAGTCGAATGGAAACGATTGAAACAATTGATATCTGAACCAACCGATAAATGATTGTACCATAACCATCAAGCCGGCTTCGGTTTGTTTACGTTTTGTGATGTCTCTCTCGTCGATGTTCAACGCCCTGTATCCTGTATTTTATTTCGTGGTAATTGGCGTACAATGTGTAACATAAAAGAAATCGTAATCAGTGTAAAAGTGAGTGCTAAAGTTACGAGTTATGAACCCCTTGGAGAGATACATCCTCATAGGTATACAAACACGATTGGATTGGAAGCGGTAAGTCAATGATAAGCCTACTGCTCCCAAGTTCATGAGCATTTTCATATAGCAAGACAGATTTAGTTTGGTAAGAATGTTGTTTTTTGTGTCCACCAAGAGAAGGGTTAATTACCTTAATTTTTAGATTGTTAGGTTATGCTGTAAAAATAATACAGTGTGCCTGCTCTTCCCTATTTATTTCCCTACATGATTACGTTCATTTTCTCTCGGTTGATAAGTAGGTATAATACATAGGAGTAGATAGATAGGTCGGTACATAGGACTCAAATTCAAATTAATTCTAAAGTGATTGTTTTCGCTCTTTCATTTTTCAATAATGAACCTTTGTAATCGACTAACCTTGTAACCTTTAAGTGGGACACCCTTTATAGGTGCTACAATGCCCTCTTTGTGACAAGTAGTACCCTCCATAGGTACATATACCTATATATAATTTTTGACTGTTGTTGTTGCCCCTCCATGATAAATGGCTTTGCTACGCCACTGGCTGTATCTCTACTCCAGGGAATGTTGAGGTCCAGTTTGACCCAGTTTTTAATTTTAGTTTTACAGGCATTTTTGGAAATGCAGATGGCAGGAGAGGGGCCCAGAAACTGTTGTCCTGAGCCAGCTAGCGCCAGACCGTATTGTATGTACTTATTGTATATTATTGTTCAAGGAATGATAAAATTATTGAATAATCCCGCAACTAACCAGCGGTGTCGGCGTAAGAACCCAGGACGTCATTCATGTTCCAGCCGCTGTCACCGCACTCATCGCTTCCGTAGGGCGAAGTCATGTTGATGGTAGCTTTCTTGTAATAAGCCACGTACCTAAAACAAATTAAATGCAGCATGTAATCAAGTAGAAGTAGTGTGAATCAAAGTTATGTAGAGCTTTTCATAACCTTAATGGAACGCAATGTCGAGCTCTGAGATCTTCTAGGGCGCCCTTTTGTCCTTTTTGGAGCAAAGTTACTGACGTTCAAGACCAAGAGATCGCTCAGCTGTACTGTCTTTCGCCTGCGCCACATCGTGAGTTCAAACCCCATTCAGAGCAACATATTTTTTATCATTATATTGATTATCATTGAGAGAGACTTTTATTTTATTAACAATCTATTCTAACGTAATAAGGAGCTCCAAATGAGGCGTTATTGTGCGATTATTTCAAATAAATAATTTATAGTAAGGCGAATTCAGCACCTATTATTTAATTTCCAATCTTCTAATTCAAAATTAGAGTTTGCAGGGCTCCTAAAGCTTTTGTACAAACAGTGAGAAAGATTTACTGCCCACCAGACTTGGCACTTGTCTTTTTTCTTCAAAAATCTGCTGAAATTGCTTATCAATCTCAATAAAAATCGTGGGGTTTCCCCTAAAATCGAGACGGGACACCAACCTTATGAACTCCATGTCTGGTTTGTTGATGAGAAGGACCACAGAGTTGCTGTACCTCAGATGAACGGACACCGTCAAGTTGATAACGCGGCACGCGAATTGGCCTCCATTGGACTTAGGCGCAACTTCGAAGTCCGTGAGGTTTTTCAGACCTGAAAATTGTCAAACTGATCAAATCATCAGATTTTGAGTGTCGAACAAAGTCGTATTTGCTGCCTTTTTACTAGTTTATTATTAGCGAATAGGAAGTAAAAAATGAAGCTATTGCAATGGCTCGGAAATTTTTGAAATAAAAATTATCGAAAAACGTCTTCTTTGAAATCCGTTTTGAGTCATTCTGAAACGATTCCTGAAGTTTGCGCTTTGTCATACGTCATACTCGTATAGGTATATATTTTTTTAGCACATTAAATTGGTCCAATTTTAAAACAAGTGCTGAAAAAATCACTAAAAATAGCAAAAAACGGCTAAAAATTATTAAATTTATATTTTTTAGAAGATTACTGCTGAAAAATGTACTTTAATTTCATTAAAATGTGCTAAAAAATCAATAAAAACTGCAAAACAGTTAAAAATCCAAAGTCTCTTTTTGAACTATAGCTATTGCAATGGCTCCAAAAATTTTAAAATAAAAATTTTAAAAAATTGTCTTAATCGAAATATGTTTTGAGTCATTCTGGAATGATTCCTGGATTTTAACGCTTTATATATATATATATATATATATATATATATATATATATATATATTTATATATATATATATATATGCGTCATTCCAGACGATAACTCTCGATAGAATAGAGATGAAAACTTCGTTCTTTCGCCAAAAAATCAAGCATTTCAAAAGAAAGGATGAGTTCGTTGGACAACAATTTTTGAGCACATTAAATTGGTCAAAATGTACCCAAAAAATCACTAAAAATGGCTAAAAACGGCCAAAAATCGTTAAATTTCTATTTTTTTGCAGAATTTTAGTCAAAACTAAATTTTCAACGATTAACTAGGACATTAAAAATTTTTGCTCAAAATTATGATGAAAAACGTACTTAAATGTAATTAAAATTTGCTAAAATATCTATAAAAACTGCAAAAAAATTTAAAAATCAAAAATCCCTTTTGAATCAGTGGAATTTTATTTAGAATAAGTTTTTTGTCATAAAATTGGTTTTTAACCATTTCTGTCAACTAAAATTGCTCCAATTTCAATGCAATTTAACATACTATAGTACGATAGATAGTTTATGAAAATTCGCTCATACGATCATGCTGCATGACTGGAACTGAAGTAGACTGGCAACGTACCTACCCACGATTTAGTAGAGCATTTTGGAGGTTCTCTAGTATTCCTGTTTATATTCTGCTGTACTACAAATGCGAAGGGCTCTTATTGAAAGGGCAAGAAGTATTGAATATTTAGTATGGGGGGATGACAACTGTCAAATTGTTGTTTCTTAGTGGGCTTTAGATGGATAGAGTCTAATTTATTATTATCATTATTTAGGATCAAATGGCTATCTAAAAGATTTACATTTGTTGGTGAAAAATTACAAATAAATAGTAAAGTATGTAATGTATAGGTTGTTCATGAAGTTGATGAAGGACTCTTCACCATGTTGAACAGGAATAATCCATCATCTATAAACCTTTTTCACAACAAGAGCTTCAAAGTACAATTGCTCAAGAATTCTTGTTCCAGATTATTTGAGCACAGGAGGGATCCATCTTGGCCCCCATGGCGCAACCTGATTTTGAAGGGACAAACAATGGGTAGTGCCGTCAGACCTTCACCACGGAGGATTGTAGCATAAAGTGAAGTTACATGAAAGGTTACAAGGGGTGGTTTGCATTAGGCGGATTTTTGATAGGCTTTATAATTATTTCCAGAAAATGAAAACTGACTTTTATATATGACGGGAGTGATGCGACAATTGGTTGGAGGAAGAAGTCTACAAATGTAGAAGGCCTTTCAGTGGGGCAATTTATGGAGTTAACAATGAGTCAACCTGGAATTAAAGGACTCAAATTGTGAATTTTCGGGAGAAGGCGGAATGAGGACGTAGATCAAGAATAATAGGGGACCATCCTCAGCCTAACCCGCTCAGTTCCAGAAAATTTCATCAAAATCGAATGTAAACTGTAGAAGTTAAGTATGCTTGTTGCAAGGGTTTCACATTCATGCCTGCGCATCAGCTACTAATGATGAAACTTATATGCTGTAATCAAATCGTCATTTCCCAACTACACTCGGAATTTGAGCAAGATCCGACGAGTAGGCTATGACAAAATAACACTTGATGGACCTCAAGTTTGTGCATGAGCAGTGCAAACTAGGTATCAATTTCTGAGTGATGACATTGACAAGGGACTATTCCCGGCCCAACACGCTTTTTACCACAGAATTTCATCAAAATCTAATGGAATCTTTAGAAGATATGCTTGTTGCAAGGATTTCATTTCATATCGTACCTACCTGCGTGCTCAGCGAGTCGGTAGATGTGCTTCAGACACAGTTTGGGGTTGTGGTGAAAAAACGGGCGTCCGCTCTTGATAGTGAAGGTACTGTTCCGGAAGTCCCGGTCCCACAGCTCCTGGAGGTTCTGGTTGTCCATGACGATCAGGGACTTGTCCGAATCGTTGGGATTATCTTTGGATCCTCCGATGACTTTGAGGCTCTTGAGGAAATTGAGGTTGACCAATGGGTTGGACCTCGAGATCTAGGAAACAAAACCCGTTAATGGTGATGTGCAATGATCTAATGTTCAAGGGAGTCTCCTCTAACACTAACTAATTTATAAGAGGCTGATTTTGCCGGGTAATAGAATGACAAACGTGAATAGCAGGAGATCCCAAGCTAGGTACCAAACATCATCGTCTGGATTTAATGAATATCCATTGAGTACGATATTAGGCATTACATCCCTGGTCACTTGGTCAGTAAAATATGCACAAGAATCCCACAGACGTATCTTCTGTCGTCTGTCTGAAGAAGTATCTTTTGAAAAGCAGGATAATCCCTTTCCGCATAACGTTTGCTCTAAACAGTCTTTCGGCTTGAGAAATATGGAGTTGAGCTGCAAACACACCAATCACCTGCCTGTCCTGAAACAGGTCACTTTTCTGGCATGGGAATAAGAGAAGAAACAATTCCAACCTACTCTATTGGCTGTTTGGGGGAAGCTTGATCAGCTGTGAGTGTCTGAATCTGTAGTGTTAGAGTTTGGGGGAAAGCATATCAGATCAGTTGGATGAGTGTGTCAGGAAAGAAACAGAAGCCCTCTGGTTCGCAACGATGTATTGCAAGTTGACATAAACTGGTCAGCTCCTGAGACCTCAGAAAAATTTATATTTTTTATCGAAATATTGCTCAAATAAAGCTTATTAACTATAAAATGGAGCATTAAAAATGTTATGTACAAAATTATACTGAAAAATCTACTTTAATTTCATTAAAATTTGCCAAAAAAATCGATCCAAAATCTAAGAAATCCAAAAAAGCTAAGAATCCAAATCTCTTTTTTAATAGCAGATCATTATTTATAATACGTTTTTTGCCATAAAGTTAAGAGTTAACAATTCCCTTGCACTCAAAAAGCTCAAATGCCATAACAAAGTAACATAATATACCTAATAAGGTAATTTATGAAAATTCGCTTATACGATCTTGCTGAATGACTGGAACTTTGTAATAATGATTAATTTAGGTAATATTAAAATAATTACATTTTTTTACCAGTATTGATGAGGATCGGTGTGAGGGGAACGAATTGTAGAGCGAAAAGGGACGCGAGGTAATATTTCAGAGTAGTTACGGAACAAACCTTGGGAGATTTGAGACATTTATGATCGGTAGGGAGGGATGTGATAAATCATGATATGAGTATTTTATCGTTCCTTCTGGTTCGCACTTACCTTCAAAGAGCCCGCGATCTCCTCAATCTTCCCCAGATTGTCTTCCAGCTCTTTGGCCACGACCGAAGCTTTGCCTGAATTTATTTGGATCGCTAGGGAGCCGTTGATATACGTGCAGTCCCTCAGCATTTGCGCGGATTGTAACGAGTCCACGATCATCTTGTCGCAGACTTTCTTGCATAAAGCTAAAAATACAATACAATAATACTTATTTAAAATAAATTTGGCAACATTAGCAAAGGTTTAAACAACGAGTAAACAAGCCTTTCAATATCGACTGGGTGTGCGAATCGTAAAATTTCAGTCAGTATATCGTCAAACATGGCTTTAAATCAATACACGATCCATGCAACCCTTCTTAATTGTGGAAAAATTAATTTGTCATAAAGAGTTTTGCTGATTAACACTTACGAAAAAACGTAAAAATTTGGGGGATCCTGGTGCTATGAAGAGCCAAACTTTTTTGAAAGGCGAACGCTTCGAGTTTTTATAATGTACTATACATAGGGTTCGATAATGATAGACCATTGATCGGCGTAGAAGGGTTATCTAGTACAGAAATAACAAACCTTTGAGTTATAAGTTGCAGCGGTAAAGTACCTTTATGCATAGATTTTGTGAAACAAATAGCGAATCAAGAAAGACCGCCCCCTATCCACCCTAACTTTTAACCATACATCAAGTCAGACTGAACCAAAGCATCGGACATAACACGCGGAGTGTTAATATTTATAAATTGCCTAACCTCTCGAAAAATGTACTACAATTTTCTGATTCTGGTTGATTTCTGATTTCAATTTGCGAGTTCCACTTCATGCGTTGCAAGGTATCGGATCCTCCCCAATTGCGAAATGCAGGGACAGTCTCAACTTATTTTATTGCATCTAAGAGTATGGCAGTTGATGCACTTTTTATCTGGAATGTTAACATTCAACAACGAAAAGGCCAAATACCTATACATAATATACAGTTTCAAATTAATACACTGTATTATGTTTTGTGATTGACTAGGCCAAAACTTGAGTGCTGCCGCTTAAAGTTTTTAAGCCACAATTAATTGATGTAAATCGTTTTCGAATGTTTGGAATATCAAGGGGGAAGATGAGGGAAGGTACGATTACAAATCGCAGGTATTTTTAAAATTAGAAAAAGATGGTTTGAAGAGGAGGAATTCGTTTCAAAAATGGGGGGGCAGCACTGAAGCACACCCAATCGATTTTCAAGAGGATTTTTCAAGAGGAAAAATAGAGGAAGAAAATCCAGAAGGCTCATGCGAAGACAGCCCATCGACCTTCTAGGAACCGAATGAAGTGCGAAAAAATAAAACTTATATACCTAGTCCTGCCATAAGTTCTGTTACAAGGAAAAATTCATGGAGACATAATGTTACGCTTAAAGCTCACCTTGAATTATTTTATTTTGAAATTATAATATGTTACAAGATAGAAAAGCGATGAATTACTCAAAATGTCCGCCTTTGGCCTTCACACAGGCTTGTAACCTCCGGGGCCAATCGTCAATGGCAGCACGCAGCACTTCCTGAGGAAAATTGCGAACAGCTTTCACCAGAGACGACTTTAAACTATCCAAATTACGGTGACCTCTGTGACAAGCCATCAGCTCAAGATGGGACCAAAGCTGGTAGTCCAAAGGGTTCAGATCAGGGCTTCCTGAGGGCCAATCTAACGCACTAATAAACTCAGGAACGTTCACCTCCAGCCACTGCTGCGTCGTCCGAGCCTTGTGAGCTAGAGCAGAGTCCTGCTGGAAGACCTAGTGTTTTCCCTCGAACAGTGTGTCACTCAGGGGCTTCACTACTTGCTCTAGGATATCTTCCTGGTAGTTTCTGGCCCGAGTTTTAACTCCTTGTTCACAAAAATGGAGCTTTGTGGTGCCATAAAAGCAGACTTCCCACCAAACCATCACTGAGGCAGGATGGTGGCCTCGTTCGACCCTCCAAATTTTTTCTTGAGCCTCCCGAGAGCTACGAGCATAAACCCTGTCGTTTTGGCGGTTGAAATTTTGTTCAATTGTGAAAATCTTTTCATCTGTGAACAAAATGTTGTGATGACCACCGTTAGCGTACCTGCTCAGCAGTGCTTTGGCTCTTTCAACTCTGATCTTCTTCAAACCCACTGTGAGTCTTTGCCCAGTCATTCTTCGAAAGGCACCTATCTTGAGGTCATGTTTGATGAGCCGGGACATGGATCGGGGAGAAATATCCATCTCCCTAGCCATGATTTTCTGCTTCCGAAGTGGATTTCTTCGAATTCTGTTTTCGACTGCTTTGATGGCTTTCTTCGTCCTTACACAGCGAGGACGACCACATCGCGGCCTGTCCTTGACAGACTGGATGGACGTGTAACGATCAATAGTCCGCCACACAAACATTCGATTGATATTCAACGATTTAAGGGTTTGGAAAATCTCAGAATTTGATTTACCTGCCTTATGAAGGGCTATGACAGCGTGACGATTTTGTTTGCGTTCACTCTCCATCTCACCGATGTAAATAATGAATAAGAACTGAGCGGTGATTTCTAGCCCCATACCTAAGATAAACACAGAGTCCAAAGGTAGGTCTCAGCGTGCACTCGTTCGAGCTACACGGTTCATCGAATGATTGTAACAGAACTTATGGCAGGACTAGGTACAACCCGCCAAACCAGAACATTTGTGAAGGATGACCAATGCGTCATACCTTAGCTCAAATGTCTTGTTATTATAATTATTCATTGCTATTTGCCAAATTGTATTGTTCACAGAACAAAAAAATTGTCAATATAGATATAATTGAAAAAAAAAAGAGGAATTTGGTACAAGTGGAGTACGTACAGCCGCATTCGGAGCATCCGAGCTGGGGGTGTCTCTCGTGGCGGTAGGGGCACTCCTTGATGCAGGTATTGTTGAAGATGAACCAAGTGCCCTCGTCCCTATCGACGGAGGCCCTCGTGATGGTCCTGTGGAACTCGGGGTTCCCGCACTGCTCTTCCGTGATGCAGTACCGCCGCTTGAACAAGTACCTGTGCCCCGAATATAATAAATCTATAGCATAGAATTGCTACAAGACAAGTTACATAGCTGGTACTACCTACCTATACAGGGTGGGTCTCTCGCAAATGCAAAAAAAAAATTTGGGTAAAATTACATCATAAATGGAGTAAAATGCCGCCAACTGCATATTTTTATCTCAATCCGTTCTCGAGATATGATTTTTTAAAGGTTTTTTCAGGAAAACCGTGTTTTTTCCTTTTAAACTCAAATTTCTCCACTTTACTTCATTCAATTTTAACTTTTGACCACATTTTCGGAATCAGCATTAAATTTACTATACGAATAGTGTACTTGGGTTCTTAAAAAGTACCATCCAAAGGCCCTCACATCAGCTCAAACATTGACGATTTTGAAAAAAGAATATTTCTGAAAATCTTTAAAACTTTACTACTCTTCCAAAACGAATCTTGGAAACTGGCAAATCTCATGAAAACTGCTTCGTCTAATACTCTTTCCAACGGTATAATCAAGTTTACTTTTATTTTGTTATTTAGCGGAGACAATCATGTTTTAATGTTAAAAAATGTGGGTTTTTCAATGAAATTGTTGGTTTTCTCGAAAGATGACCCTCCATAAACCTACGAGTATGGGGTCGGTTTCTATGTATTTTTTCACGCTGTATCGAATGGTAACATTTGTAGATCTCTTCAACTCCATTATAACCGAGTTTTGCACTTAAAATCGCAAATGTTTAGTTTGTTCGTTACGATTAAATGTATGTGTGTGTTATGGGGTAAAACTAGTTAATTAAAGTGTAAAACTCGATTATAACGTAGTTGAGAGATCTGCAAGAGTTTCCATTTGGTCCAGCGAGAAAAAATACATAGAATTCATGGAGGGTCATCTTTCGAGAAAACCAACAATTTCATTGAAAAACCCACATTTTTTAACATTAAAACATTATTTTCTCCCCTAAATAACAAAATAAAAGTAAAATTGATAATACCGTTGGAAAGCATATTAGATGAAGCAGTTTTCATGAGATTTGCCAGTTTCCAGGATTCTTTTTAAAAGAGTAGTACCTAACGTTTTAAAGATTTTCAGAAATATTCTTTTTTCAAAATCGTCAATGTTTGAGCTGATGTGAGGGTCTTCGGATGGTACTTTTTAAGAACCCAAGTACACTATTCTTATAGGAAATTTAATGCTGATACCGAAAATGAGGTTGAAAGTTAAAATTAAATGAGGCAAAGTGGAGAAATCAGAGTTTAAAATGAAAAAACACGGTATTCCTGAAAAAACCTTTAAAAAATCATATCTCGAGTACGGATTGAGATAAAAATATGCGGTTGGCGGCATTTTACTCCATTTTTGATGTAGTTTCACCCAAATTTTTTTTCGCATCTGCGAGGGAATCACCCTGTATAGCATTTTCAAATTGAATTCGTCCTTTTACCAATGAATTCGTCATTCATAAAGAGGGACCGAATCTTGAAGGTATCTTGGTAACGGCGGTGTCTGGGGCTCGGGAATACGGTGGCGGTCGGAATGCAGTCTTTATGCAAGTGCGCGAAAATATTTTCCCCTACCATCTACACACAGACACAAATTAATGTAGGCACCAACTTTGTAATGCATATGCTTTCCCTCATGCCTAGAGTAGCGTCAGGGCTGCCTCTGCATTGATGAAAAAAGAAAAGTCTCAGCAGTCTTGCTCGAGCGCTCGTCGAGTGAACATCGTGCGTTGTGTTGTTGTTTTCGGTCGCGCCTCTCTCGACACCATGGACTGTGTCAAGTGTACCAGGGAGTTATCTTCCCCCAAGAAAACGGCAAAGTGTGCTAAGTGTGGTGGTTTATATCATCCGGCATGTACACGTTTAAAAAATGTAGAAAACTTTAAGAAGATGCGAAAAGAGTTAAGGGAAAAATGAAATTGTGACAAGTGTTTACAACTCGAGAAATCGGGTAGTATTACTGAAGAAAGTGATTCCGATTCCGAAGCGGAAACCAAAAGTGAGTCTGTCTCTATGGTTAATTTGAATAGAAACATGGAATAGTTAATGAGACAATTTGATGGATTGAACAAAGAATTTGTGTCTGTAAGAAACTCGATGGGATTTTTCAATGAACAGTTTGAAGAAATGAAAAAGTTAATTGTAGATTTTAAAAAGGAAATGAAGGAAGTAAGAGATGAACATCAAGTATTGCGGAATGAGAATGTGCGGATGAAAGAGGAAATATCAGATTTGAGAACCCGAACAAACGACCTTGAACAGGATGCGTTGTCAACGGTGTTTGAACTGAGAGGTATACCTGAGACGCCAAATGAGGACGTATCGGAGATAGTTCTATCAGTTGCCAGTAAAATTGGCATTTCGTTGCGTAATACAGACATCTCATGTTATCGACAGAAGTTCAGGGTGCACACGGAGCCTACTCGGCGTGTTTCTTCAATGCTCGAGCGCGGTCTCCTCATTGTAAACAGTAATCTTGAGTTGATGAAACTTTGGATGTCTAAGAAGAAAGACCTCAGGAATATTACGGCCAAGGATATCAATGCTGCTTTTCCGGATAACAAAATATACATTAACGAGCGTCTGACCTCTTACAATAGGAAATTGTTCTGGTTGGCCAGGAAAATTGCAAAGGAATATGAATTTCGTTTCGTTTGGACCAACGGTGGGCGTGTTTTTGTGAAAAAGGATGATTCATCGGCCTCGCATTCGATTCGTATTAGAAATGAAGATCAACTAAGGGGACTGGACGTTCGTAAGCATATTTTTCAAGAATGAGACTTTATACTATTTGTGACTCTAAATTCTAATTCATAGATATTAAATAGGTTTAGGTACTTACTATTAATATGAATGAACAGTTCGACATAATTGAGTCATCAAATAATATCAATGATACTGAAATTCTTTTCAATACAGAAGATGTGAATAATTTCATAGCTAATAAGGGAGAGGGTATTTTTATTTATCATGTTAATATCAGGAGCGTATCTCAGAATTACGATAATTTGATTGTTACAATCGAACAATTTCGGAATAAACCGGATATAATTGTATTGAGTGAGTGTTGGCTCCATGACATGAAAATTAGAGATTGGAGTTGGGACATTAAAGGATATCAAACTTTTTTCACAAGTAATACGTTTAATCAGAACAGTGGAACGATAGTTTATGTTCAGCGTAATTTTAATGTTGAGTGCTTTTCAGAGCCACAAATCCATGGATGCAGCGCACTTGAGGTTGTTTTAGAGGGACAAAGTTGTAAGTTTCACCTACTGGGTCTATACCGCTCGCATACAGGTTGTAAATTTGAAAAATTTCTGGATGATTTCTCAAATTATTTGCAAAGTAAGAAAAATGAAGAATGTTACATAATAGGTGATATCAATATAGATATACTAAATGTGGAAACTGAAAATCGTGAAAGGGATGACTATTTAAATGTTTTAGCAGTTCATGGTTTCCTCCCTTTAATAAATAGATTCACTCGTGAAATAGGAAATTCGCAGACGTGTATAGATCATATTATTGTAAATTCTATCAGAAAAAACTTCATTAGTGCAACGCACCACTCCGCTATTTCTGAACATCATTCGGTGCTCTTACACTTTCCTCTAAAACAGAACTGTATGTTACACAAGAAAACAAAAACAATTCCGGAAAAAAAGATAATAGACTATGATAGGCTAATTTCAGTCTTGAATGAAGAGAAGTGGGAATCTATCAATGTAGCAGACAATGTAGAGACTTGTTATTTTAACTTTATGAACACCCTGCAGGGCCACATACGCGACTCAACAAAAATAATTTTGGGTAAATCTGGAAAAGACACCCCTTTAAAACCTTGGATCACGAAGGGTTTGCTTGCTTCCATTAGGAAAAAAGCTCTATTATATAAAACTCTGAAAAAACAACCATTTAACACCACTTTATCATCGTATTTTGCAAGTTACCAGAAAAAAATGAAGTCGCTGGTGAGAGTCTCTAAGGAAAATTATTTTAAAAGCAAAATTGAAAAGACGGAAGGTAATACAACCAAGTTATGGAGGGAACTGAATGAAATTATAGGTAAACAGATGACAGACACTGAAGTTAAGGAGATTAAGAGTAATGATATATTGTATAGCGATCCGGCTACATGCGCTAATATGTTTAATAAGCATTTTATAGAAGTAGGACCAAAATTAGCGAATGCCCTTCCCCCGAAACAGTTCCGTTGTTTGCCAACAAATACTAATTCCAGAACATTTTCTTTTAAAAAATGTAGAGAGGAGGACGTACTAAAAGCAATCGAATCTCTAAAAGGGGGGTCGAGCCCAGGCTTTGATGGAATCCAAACTGAAACTATTAAAAAAATTAAAAATAACATTGTGCAACCCCTATTGAGTTTAATTAACATGAGCTTATCGACTGGTGTTTTCCCGGATAACCTAAAATTGGCAATCGTTTTCCCTCTCTTTAAGAGTGGAGACCGGAAAGAGGTAGGGAATTATCGTCCTATATCGTTATTAAGTGTAATTTCAAAAATATTTGAAAAATGTGTTAAGTCCCAGCTTATTGAGTACCTGGAAAAGTACAACTTGTTAGACGAGAGGCAGTTTGGTTTTCGTTCTTGTAGAAGCACCCAAGATGCCATAGCTTATCTTACGACTCGAATTATCCAAGTTCTTGAAACTGGAGATAAGCCACTGGCTGTGTTTTTGGATCTAGCAAAGTGTTTCGATACTATTTCTCACGAAATTCTCTTTGAAAAGCTCTATGAAGTGGGTATTAGGGACACGGCGCTTTTATGGTTTAAGAGCTATCTTAAAAATAGAAGCCAGGTGGTGCGCGTTAATGGTGTTTTGGGTGAGGTCTTGCAAATACAGGAGTATGGAGTACCGCAGGGCACGGTACTTGGGCCTATACTGTACGCATTATATGCCAATCAGTTTTTTAAATCGGAAGCGGTGTCAATGGGTGAGGGAGTGATGTTTGCCGATGACACAGTTATGATTTTTAGTGGTGGCTCCTGGCACGAAACATTCAGAAAGGCTGAGACTGGTCTGAAATTTATTACTTCTTGGTTGATAGAGAATAAACTAACCCTTAACGTAAGCAAAACAGTTTTTTTGCCGTTTTCATGGTCTATGAAAACTATGCCTTCGGAGGACATGATATTGAAACTTCACCGAGTTGATTGTCAAGCCTCCTGTACGTGTCCATGCCCTTCTTTAAACCGTTCTAACCAAGTTAGGTACTTAGGACTAATTATTGACAATTTATTGAAATGGGATAGGCATATTAGTACTCTTCAGGGCAAACTAAGAAAATGTATTTACGTTTTTTCCTTTCTAAAGAAAATAGTGAGCACTGATATACTCAGACAGATTTACTGTGCGCTCGTCCAGTCTCTGCTACTCTATGCTTTACCAATTTGGGGTAGTGCCTATGAAAGTACTCTCCACAAGATTGTTGTACTCCAGAAATACTTTATACGAGCGGTTTCTAAATTAGACAGCAAAGCCCATACACGTCCTTTGTTTGTAAAACTAAATCTGTTAAATCTCCGCGATATGTACAAGAAAGCTGCTGTACAGCAGTTACTTAAAAGTAGTGAATTTTCTACTCCGACCCACTCTATTTTTACCCGTTTTGCTAATAACGACTCACTATCTCTTCCAAAATTAAACTTTACAGCTTCTCAAAAATTTTTCCCCTACCAAGGCATTCTAACTTTCAATAGTTTTCCTAATATAACTAGAGTTAAGTTAATTGAGCAATTAAGAAATAACCCTAAGAAAATAAAAATTGTTTTAAAAAAAATATTTTCTTACAAGTAGTTATAACCATAATATAAGTAGGTATAACATGGAATACAAATATTGTAATTTTGCTACCACCATTATTAAAATTTCGATTGAATAGTATACTTACACTTTGTACAATTTCATTAGGCTTTTGTTAATTACCGAGCGATGAGCAAGTTGCTCATTCCCCAACACGGGCTGGTGCCCATATGGGGAATTACATTTCCGAATATTTTATTTCACTTAAGACATGTATTTTTGTTATCCTTTATTTTTATTCTCTGATTAAACTTATATGACTGTATTATGTAATGGAAATAAATAAACTTAAAAAAAAAAAAAAAAAAAAAACGCTGCAAATTATTACACAGAGGTTTATTATTTCTGTATTGTATAGCTCTTCTATGTAGATGTAGATGTATACGAAAACTCAGGGTGGGGTTATTTTGGGCCCCAAGCATTTAAGCCTGGTGGCTTGTTGTACTTTTCTGAGAGTTTTGAGTTTAATCAAAGAGATTCAGCCCTCTGGTGAGGAATGCGAGTCCTTAGATTAATTGCTCGCTTTGAATAGACATCATTGGGGTTTGGGCCCCAAAGAGTTCAAACCTGCGATAGGTGAGTGCAGGGCATTCGAAGATTATGTGGGATACCGTTTCGTCTGTCTCCTCGCATAGTCTGCACAGGGTTGAGTTTTGTGTGACCCCTATGCGATGTAGGTGGAAACGTAGGGGTGCAAAGCCGGTTATAAGGCTTGCTTTTAAGTTCCCTACGGTTCTTCCTGAGGAGTCCCTCAGTAAGTCTGGTGTTGTGTTCGTCCACCATGAGCTTGCTGTGGACATGTCTCTCGATATTGGACCATCTTCTTGTGGTCTGTTGGTCAACCCACATGTACTTCTACGCAGTAAACCTGTCTATATTATTAAACGAATCATTAGGTAGGTATCTAATGTGTCTGCATAGGTGTAGACGCCTACTGAAGAGAAATGAATAAAATTAAATAACTCACCTAAACTTTCTTTACACGAGCTGTGATGATGCAGTGCAGTGGATTGGCTAAACAACGGCGTTACCTTAAAAGTTTTCGAGATCTCAAGTTTTCAATATTTGATTACTACCCTATATGGTTGATCAAAATTGAAGCCCATGTTACTGCCACATTTCCTGCCCATGTATGCTTTTTCAGCCATATTTCATAAACTTTGGCTCAGTAGTTTTGGAGAAATGCTCTCTGGACAGTACGGTGGACGGGAAGATTTAAAAAAAATAAGATTCTATGCATCTTGACGCGTAAACCAACCAATTTTGAGGTGGGTTACAATTTTTTTTTTTTTCTTGGTCGATTACAAAGGTTCATAATTGAAAATAATAAACCAAAACTCTAAAATTCATGGCTTAGTGTGAATTTCTTGCAAAAGTTTTGCAAATTTCTTTTATCAATTTCTCGTAAGCGTTGTTGATTTCTTCTATTACACCTTTATTAACTACGCAAACCAAAGCAATAAATAAATATTCTTAGAAAAAGGAAAGGAAGGATGATATGGTGTCTGAATAACCTTATTTGGTTGCCTTCAAGATTTGGTCCCTATTTTTGAAGGACGAATTCATTTTGAAAAAAGACGAATTCAATTTGAAAATGCTATATATTACAAAAAATGAAACTTTGTCATAGATAAGGATAATAGCCAAGGCAAATTAGAATTCTGTCTCATGAAATATCGTGTTAGAGTGGTTATAGCTCATTAAAAACCACTTTTTGATGGGTGCCTCAAAGAGAACAGATTGAAGTTTGCAACAGTTTCTGAGAAGAGGTTAACTCTTGAGAGCCAAAATATTGCGAAATATTGAGACATTTTTCAGTTTTAGCGAATTTTCGTAGAGAACGAAGCTATTGCAATGGTTCCAAAATTTCAAGATCACAATTTTGAAAATTTCCTACATTGAAATCTGTTTTGAGGCATTGTGAAACGATTCATGAGTTTGCACTTTTTCATATACGAATGATTAATTTAGGAAAGAAATTTCACAGATAAAAGACGAAAGAAAAATCGGGTGTAGTTCGTTATCCGCCCCCATTTTGTTCTCTCATTTGCAAGCACACCCGACCACCTTTTTCAATTTTTGAGGAGTGTTCCGTAAACTAGATTTCATCTTCTTGAGCACAATCGTGACGAATTATAATTTTTGATTGGTTAAGATTGGGAAATTAGGTGTTGAAAAAAGTGGGGGCGGATACCGAACTATTTCTCTAGTGAAAAAGTTCGGTATGCGCCCCCACATAGTTGATAATGGAAAACACAACATTTTTGGTTTAAATAATTCATTTATTAATATGAATATTACTTCTGACACATATTGTGGTGTTGTATTATTCTATGGTTGGGTCATACAAATTCTTGATGCAGTCCAAAAAATGCTCAAATGGATCTATGCCCATTGACTTCACACATCTCCTCCACAAAAATTCGCACAAGTGTGAATGAAGACTGGTGATGTTTCCTCCAGCATTGATATTTCGTTTGAGAACGCAATTGAAATAAGGAAGTCCCTCCCCATTCCCAATTGCCACGACATGTTAGAAGAACGTCTTTCGCTTCAAGACCTTATGACGACTCACCCTATCGCTTCTCGAACGTAGACCTACGGTCGGAAGTGATTTCACCGCTACAGTCAACATAGTTTTTATTTTATTTATGAGCATCGCATCTCAACCTCTTAACTTTCGATCAAAGTTATTCTCTGCCACAGCAGTTATCTCTACCAAGAAAACGTCCCAGGCCGAATCAATGCAATTCAGTCGTGGGGGCGGTTATCGAACTTTTTCTCTAGGGAAATAGTTCGGTATACGCCCCCACTTTTTTCAATGTCTAGTTTCATTGCTTGGAGTATTTGAAACCATAAGTGCGGTATATTATTCATACAGTACATGAAATCTAGTTTACGGAACACCCTCAAAAATTGAAAAAAGTGGTCGGGTGTGCTTGCAAAAGAGAGAACAAAATGGGGGCCGATAACGAACTACACCCGAAAAACCTGATATTTCGATCAAAATTTTGGTCACAGATATAGAAGAAGAAATAAATCGTCGTTTAAGTGGCAACACAGCCTAACCCACTTTTTGGCCAAAATGAGGTTCGAACATATTCTGATTCAAAATTTCGCGCCTGATCGAGTGGAATCACCAGTTTCGAGCTGTCAACTACTAGGAGCGCTATAATCGCAAAAATGATAACACCGCCTAATCATTATTTTTTGTGATCTATGGCAACACAACCTAACCCACCTAGGCGCCTACTGTCTCGCCGGCTCAACCTACCATCTCACCTACCGCTTTTATCAGCGTTTTCTTTATAAAGTAAGTAATTTTTTTTAGCTACTTTGTTTGTTAGATGTTGATAATTATTATATAATCACGGATTATAAATACCAGATGGAAAAAAGCTCGCATTCGACTCGAAATACACTTAGTTTTTATACTAGCTTATCGCTGAACAACGCTTGGATTGCTTCTCTGTTACCTATCCAGTAAAGACAGAAACTGTTAAATATAGGTACTTGATCGTTATCTAAAATAAGGACTGGATATATATGAACGCATTAAATCAAGAATGGGAGTATAACTAAGTTTTTTTATCATTCATATAATTTCATTTTTCCAGGTGCCTAATGGAGAGTGACAGGTCGGAGATGGGGTCATTGTATACCCCCAGTGAAGATGAAGATCCAAATGATGAGGAAACTACTGATATGTGTACTGTAGACAGTATTTTGGAAGCATTGGAAGTTGCGGGTACGAATTTCAAGTTGGTGAGATCCAATAAAAATAAACGCTTCACTTGTGATAAGAAGGCTAGTCAAAAGGGCGATGTTGTTAGTTGTAGTACAGAGTCATCAGCTGTAGAAGTCGTACCATTCACCACTGTGAGCAACACCTCGTGGCAAGATTTAGAAAATAATCTCCCTGAAGGCAATGAGGGGATCACCTTGGATCTACCTACAGTAACTTTGCAGTCTGGATTGCCTGAGGGTTCATCTTATGTGGAATTTCAGAGAGTGAGCGTCGACTCAGTTTCAAGTCTAGATGAAGTCCCCGTCCATCAATTCAACAGTGAGAGCCAATCAGAGGAACTGCCAACAGTTACCAGAATAAACTCAACGGACAGAGGGCGGTCAAAATGCCGGAGCAGCATTCCAAGAAGCAAAGAATGGTCGAGGAATATGGCGAAAATGAAGCGTATGCAAGGGGAGGAGTACATTGGCTACAGGAGAGGAGTAAAAGGAAGCGCACGAAAAGTCATTCATGATGTACCCAAAGAAGAGCGAAAGATGGGACCTACTTGCATCTCACGAACATGTGCTACTTGGAAAACTAGACTTTGCGGACAGGTAGACGAGGATGAGCGTAAGCGCCTCTTCAACGACTTTTGGAAAAATATGTCCTGGGACACGAAAAAGATGTTTGTGTGCTCCACCGTTGAAATATCCGTGCCGAAAAGACGATACTCTTCTGATAATAATAGGCAGTCAACTTTCACCTACCATCTGAAAATTAATGGAGAGAAAATCCCTGTCTGCCAAGGCATGTATCTTAACACTCTTGGTCTGAAGCGTTCAGAAGTTCGCTATTGGATGGAAAATTATCGAGATCAAAACATGCCTTGCTTGAACATTGTCAAAAAGAAGCATGATATTGGTGATGAACCTACAGCTGACAACCGTGATGATTCAGAAGCCCCTACACATGCTTCTGAAGTCCCTACAGGGGCCCCAGAAGCCCCTGAAGAGGCCCTTGAAGATAACATTGTAGAGCAAAACGGAACACCAATACCAACTGTAGTCACTACTGTAAAAGAAAAATATGAATTTCTGAACAAGTTTTTCGACTCCATACCGAAAATGCCTTCACATTATTGCAGGAAGAGCACCAAAAGAAGCTATCTGCAAACAGTCATTAGAAGCTGGACCCAACTCTATGAGATGTACCAAGAAAAGTTCCACGGTCAACGACAGGATTTTCTCTCAAGGTTTTCTTTCGATAAAGAAAGGAAAAAGTGCCAACTTGCAATATTCAAGCCGAAAAAGGATCGTTGTGACACATGCCTCAGCTATGAAGCGGGACATGTGTCTCAAGCTGCTTATGAATCACACATCACAAAGAAGGAAGAGGCTCAAAATGAAAAACAGAAAGATAAAGAAGCTGCTGAAAAGGGTGAGCTTTGGGCAATTTGTTTTGATTTAATGAACGTGCAGACTGCGCCTAAAATAAGAGCAAGCTGCGCTTACTATAAATTGAAATTAACCCTCCACAATTTTTCGGTATACAACTTAGCATCACATGATGCGCTCCTCTACTGGTTTGACGAATCCGAAGCAAATTTGGGGGCATCTACGTTTGCATCTTGTATCGTCGACTTTGTTCTCAGCCTCATAGCGCAAGAGAAAAAGCCTGTAGTTTTATACAGTGATAGGTGTTCCTACCAAAATAGGAACGCCATTGTTTCTAGTGCTCTCCTCCATGTTGCTGTGGCCCATCAAGTACCCATTACTCACAAGTACTTGGAGAAGGGCCACACCCACATGGAAGGTGATTCGGTACACAGTAAGGTTGAGGGATTCATTGAGGATCTCGATATTTATCTTCCCAGCCAGTACGCCACACTGTCTCAACTTGCGAGGAGGTTTCCAATGCCATACAGAGCGCGGTATCTTGATCATACATTTTTTAAAAATTATGCCGTTGAAGAATTCATGGCATATAAAAGTATCCGTCCAGGTAAGGGAAAAGGTGACCCAACAGTGATGGATATTCGGGTTTTGCTGTACAATCCAAATGGAACGATTTACTACAAATTAAATTATGTAGATGAATTTAAAGAGCTTCCAGTCAGGAAGAAGGCAGTAGAAATTGACCCACAATTCCCTCCACTATTCACTTCCCGTCAAACGATACCCAAAGACAAATGGGAAGACCTACAAAGTCTCAAGAAATTTTTGACGCCCGATGCCCATGCTTTTTACGACCAACTGCCACATGAAAAAGGTAGTCAAAGACAGGAAAGACGAAGCGAGAAGAATGAAGGGAATAGAAAAAGGAAGACAATGAACTAGCTACAGTGTTAAAGAAAGTTACCAAAATAGTTTTTACCTAAAATTTTAATTGTTCTTAGTAATATCCTTGTAAATTTTTAATTGAAACTCTATAAGAGTCTACTGTGATACACAAATAATCTAATGAAAATAATTAGGTATTGAAGAGGGATGTTCACTAGGAATCTTTGAGGTTCATTTTGTTTGAATAATCTTGAAAGTGTGCCAAACAATAGCTGTTTAAATTGCTTGATAAGTCTGAAAAACCTGAGACTGATTTATCTGTTTAGTCAATTTTGTAACAATTTTTAAGTGTGTAACCAAACTATGATGTGAAATTAGATTACGGATTACCAGGTTATTGTGATACCAAAATGTGATGTCCGTCCGAAGTATTGAGGTTGATTCTAAAAAATAATGTTCCTATTACCTAGGTATAGCAAAGCCTTTTCTTAGATTTTCTGATACTTAGGTACCCAACGAGGCTGAAAAATAACAGTTGTTGTTTAAACTAATACTGTTTTAGCTTTAAGGTATATTCAAGGTTTTAAATTTCTTACAATGTTATTATAAAATAAATAAAAGTTTAAAATGTATCAAATAAAATGTTTGATTCATGGTCCTACAACTTCATGACCTTTGCTCTGTAGGAGCTTTTTAATCATATACAATTGTCATCAAAGTGGCGTTAATTGCTCAAAAAAACTAATTTGAAATGAGACATACGATGATAGAGATGAAAAAACCATTGTGCAACACCGCCGGTCCCAACAATCGCAAACGATAACACCACTCAACCCACAGATTTTTTGCAATTTTCATTATTGCGTCTTAAATTGTCGTACGGGAGTCGTGGGGAACTATAATGATGGTAAAAGTAAAGTTTCATGGGGAAAAAAGCAAGAAACTTCCCCGTAAAACAGTTTTTTGTCCTTCCTGAAAAATGAGAAAAAGTGGGTTAGGCTGTGTTGCCACTTAAGCGACGAAATGTTTTCTTGCGTGCCTGGTTGCTTGGGAAAGTAGCATCAAAGGCTGAGATGCTTCCTGAAATGATTATTAGTTCTTTCAATGTTCAGTACCATTGAGTTAATTGTTTAAATTGAGGCCAGGTGGTCGATTTGCTCCAAGTATCTATGTGCTCTTTCTAATTGCTGGAGCTGTCTATCATTACTCGTATCTGGCAACTTTCTTAAAACGTTCACCCCAAAGCACTGGTCGAATGTGTGTGCACACTCTGCAAAAAGTGCACAGAGGCACCTACATTCTATGTTGGTAAAGCAACCACACTCAATCTGCGCATGAACAACCACAGAGCATCTATCACCCAAACCCAGCAACTCCCAGTTAAAGCACATGCGACGTCCCATAATGCCACATTCGACCAGTGCTTTGGGGTGAAAGTTTTAAGAAAGTTGCCAGATACGGCTAATGATATAGCATTTCCAAGCCAAATGAAACCTTTTCCAAGTCAAATGAAACCTTTTCCAAGTCAAATGAAACCTTATCCAAACCAAAATGAAACCTTTTCCATATCAAATGAACCCTTTTCCAAACCAAATGAAACCTTTTCCAAACCAAATGAAACTTTTTCCAAACCAAATGAAACTTTTTCCAAACCAAATGAAACCTATTGAGAAAATAAAAATTAACTGACCCCGACGTGATTTGAACACGCAACCTTCTGATCTGGAGTCAGACGCGCTACCGTTGCGCCACGGAGTCACTTGTTAATTATAAAAACTCGTAATCGAAATCTACCTTTATTGCCCTCAAACCCTTACGCACAAACGGCTGCCTAGGTAAGATTATTTCTGTTCTAGAACCAAAAATTTCAACCATGTATCATGTTTTCTCCTCGATTCCAAGCGGTTGCAATCATGTTCACAATATCAATTATTGAGAATGATCACCTGTGTGTAAACAATTATTTATATAACCATGCTCATAACTCAGTTTGTTGGACACGCACTTCGCAGTAGTTAACATAATATTGTTGGATAAATCGAGAGCTTTCGAACGAATGGTCAACGAATTTTGTGGGATGAAAAACGACGAAGTACCATTTCCCTAGCAACGACTCGGTTGTAGGCGGAAATCACTGTAACACTATATGTTTCGTGCGCGGAAAAAAATTGACTCGCAAAATTTGCTAGGACCCCAGGGCTAAAACATGATACATGTTAAAAAGTGAACTGAGGTACCTAGAAAGGTAGGTACCCTGCAAGTTGCAGGTAGATGCAATTGTACCTATCATAGAAAGACGTTGACAAAATGAAAATTCGATGAATTTCAGGCATAGGATTACCGAAGTGGATCTCACCTTAGTAGAATAGGAAACAAGTAAGCTTGAGAAATTTCTGACTGTTGAATGTGAGTGGGTACCTACCTACCTATCTACTCGTAGGTACCTCAGTTCACTCATTTTCTCAATAGGTTTCATTTGGTTTGTCAAAAGTTTCATTTGGTTTGGAAAAGGATTCATTTGGTATGGAAAAGGTTTCATTTGGTTTGGAAAAGGTTTCATTTGATATGGAAAAGGTTTCATTTGGTCTGGAAAAGGTTTCATTTGATATGGAAAAGGTTTCATTTGACTTGGAAAAGGTTTCATTTGGCTTGGAAATGCTATAGATTGCTCCAGCAATCAGAAAGAGCACATAGATGGATACTTGGAGCAAATCGACCACCTGGCCACAATTTAAACGATTAACTCAATGGTATTGAACATTGCAAGAATTAATAATCATTGCAGCCAGTATCTCAGCCTTGGATACTACTTTCCCAAGCAACCAGGCACGCAAGAAAACATTTATTTCTTCTTCTATATCTGGGACCAAGATTTTGATCGAAATATCATATTGAAATGGATATGTCTTTTGGCTGGGGGTCAAGGAATTTTTTGCGACACTTTTTTTTTCCGACCGACACTTTTTTTCCCGACCGACTTTTGACATGGATATGTCTTTTGGCTGGGGGTCAAGGAATTTTTCGCGACACTTTTTTTTCCCGATCGGCACATTTTCTATTGATTTTCACGTACAACTTTTTGGAATGCTCTCATTTTACCACGACATTTCATGACCTCTAAGCCATTGTAGTGTCAAGGAATGCTGATTTATTACTCTAAGTTGAAAACTAATATTGTTTTGTAACCATAATGGAATAATCTTGTGAAAAGAAGGCACTACATGGTTGGTATACAATTGAGTAGTAGGTACCTACTGGTAAGCAGTAGGTACTAGACATATCCATGATCTTTTGTTTTTCCCATCAAGGGAGAAATTAAAATGCTTGATCTCACTAAAGATTTGATTATACCGAAATTTGACATTTTATAAGCTCTGTTCTCGAATTTTCCCTCCATAAGTACCTTATCGACAGAGTACTAATATCCTTACTATTATCCGTACGTTATCTACAGTACATTCGATACATCCTCGTACATTCTAAAGAGATCGATGAAATATCAATGGTACAATCGTTGTCCTCCTACTCATAGGCTCATAATCGTTGTGCACATTTTGATCTTTATCTCGATTTGACATGGATATGTCTTTGCTCTGGGGGGTCAACCAAAAATTTTCGTGACGCAAAAAATATGTCACAATTTGTAATGATGTTCACGTACAACCAATCCGTTGCTAGGGGAATGGAACTTCCGTAGTTTTCATCGCACAGAAATCGTTCGCCACTCGTTGGAAAGCGCTTGATTTATGTGATAAATGTTCACATCTCAAGCTACCAATTTCCCCCTCCTTACGTACCTGGCTACATTCCTAAACTAAGTTGATTGGACTATAAACAATTGTAATCGTACCTTTCCCAAACATGGGACTCAACGGCACAGTCTGCAGCAAGAAAAAAACATGAAAAATATGACAGAGCAGCTGAGCACCTTCGAGGTTCGTTCACGCCACTTATTTGTTCGTGCGACGGAGCAGTCCATCGGGAGTATGCAATATTTCTCAAAAGAATGACAAGTACGCTAGCTGAGAAGTGGGGCAAGCCGTACACCCAAGTGTACAAACTGGTAAGCAGTAGGTACTAGACATATCCATGATCTTTTGTTTTTCCCATCAAGGGAGAAATTAAAATGCATGATTTACACTTTAAAAATAGAATTTCACCTAGATGAGTCCTCAAACATAAATTTGTTTGTACTTTTAGCCCGAAAAATTTTTCTTTCGTCTTTAATCTGTGAAATTTATTTCCTAATATATATATATATATATATATATATATATATATTGTCCAAATTTCCTCCGTATAAAAATTTATAAATTGAAAAGAGTCGTATAGATCAAAATTATAAAACAAGTGTGTTACTTAAGGCCCTAAAACGCATCTCCACAGCTGAAGAAAGAGTTTACACAGGCTTGTTCCAAATACCTATCAGGTCAAGTTTAAAACTTGAGAGCAAACAGGTTGTGGGGGCTAACAAACTTGACTCACGTCTTAGGAGGGCAGGACAAGATGCACTTCCCCTCGTGGTTCACGTGTTTGCAGGCCATGCAGTTGTTGGGTCCCTTCCCCGTGCAGCCGCCCAGGCACTGCTTGTCGCATTCTTGTCCGTCCGGGCTGGTCCATTCTCTCTGAACCTGCAAATTATAACATTCTACAGCCAACTGGTCAGTATGCAGTCCGTAGCCTCTAGGGCCTCGCTATAAGTAGGTGGGGTGAAGTGGGGAGGGGAGCCTCAGTTTCCCCTGACTTGGGAAAAGTTGGGGAATTTTCGAAGGTGGCAATAAAATAATTCGAAGAGACCTATTTTGTAATCTAATCCTGATCAAATCCTCATTCCCCCTCCACTCCCCCCCAACTGTGGGTACCATGTATTCGTAAAATACTTGAGTTATTTTTATTTTGTGCACGAAACTTACATTTTGACATGGATATGTCTGTTGGCTGGGGGTCAAGGAATTTTTCGCGACAATTTTTTTTCTCCACAAAAAATGCAACGCTCCGGCACTTTAGATTTTTATTAACTCAAAAAGTGAAGGCTAGGTATAATTTCTATTGATTTTTCACGTACAACCAATGAGTTACTAGGGAAGAGTAACTCCTATAGTTTTCATAGTAGGAAAATCGTTCGCCACTTTTTGGAATGCTCTCATTTTATCACTACATAGCCATTGTACTGTCAAGGAATGCTGATTTATTACTCTAAGTTATAAATTAATATTGTTTTGTAACCATAATGGAATAATCTTGTGAAAAGAAGGCACTACATGGTTGGTATACAATTGATTAGTAGGTACCTACTGGTAAGCAGTAGGTACTAGACATATCCATGATCTTTTGTTTTTCCCATCAAGGGAGAAATTAAAATGCTTTTCTCACAACATTCATGTTCATTTATTGAAATTCGTAATATCATCTTGGGGAAACACCGCAAAACTACCAGAATCGCGCATTTTCCGTTCATTTCTTCATAGCCCAAAGAGTACCTACTAGAAGATTATTTTTTTCCACCCGTCACGTCACGGCGAAAATATTGATTTCCTATTGATTTTTACGTACAACCAGTGCGTTACAAGGGAAGTGTAACTCCCTTAGTTTTCATACCAGGAAAATCGTTCGCCACTTTTCGTTCAAATTTTCCAAACTTTCTTCAGCGTTTCCCATTTATGTTACATATCGAAAACGAATTAAGATAGAAAATTGCGCTTGACGGCGTTTTACTGCATTTTGACACGGATATGTCTTAGGTACCACTGGGGGTCAGCTATTACCACGTTTCCCGTCATGCTATTCATGTGAGGCCAAACACACTCAAAAAAAGTCCAGTCATGCAGCATGACCCCATGAGCGAATTTTTGAAGAAATCTTAGACATTTCAGTCGCTATTGATCGTGTTGAGAAATTTTAGTTTATGATTTTGATAGACAAACATGGAATCAAATTATTAACACATGCACAGAGTAAACTCATCAGTTGTGATTACATTTATTTTATTTTTATTTTTATTTTATTTTTTTTTTTTTAAAGCACCTACTACCTACGTTTTAAACAGCATGGTTCTAGGATTGGTTATACAGGGATATTTCTATAAGAGTAGTTCAATCTGAATTTGGACAATGTTTCATGCAAATATTACCGATTTTTACAACTAGCGAACGGCATTATTTTGATTTTTGACTGATTTTTCAACTTTGAAATTTTTGAAAACTTGATACATATTCTTATAGGAAATTTTACGTTGATTCTGAATATACCACATGTTAGTATGCTGAAAAAATTATTTCGCACAACAAATCGCAAAAAACGGGCTATTTTGAAATTTTTGACTACATTTTTGAAAATTTCAACCCGAAGATGTAATCCGATCATGCTGGCCAACGAACTTGAACTTTCGTTTTGTGTCCTCAACATTTTAAAATTTGTTTGAAGTTTCTAGCACAATTCTACGGACAGTTATCGTCTGGAATGACACATACATACATACATACATACATACATATATACATACATATATACATACATATATACATACATACATACATAAAAAAATGCGTTAAACTTCAGAATATGATTCAGAATAGCCTGAAACGGATTTCTGCATAAAATTTTTTCAAAAATTCACATTCTACAAATTTTGAGGCGAGAGCAATAGCTTAATTTTCTTCAAAAATTCGCTAACACGCAAACTTCACGAACAACCGCTCCGTTGCTAGGGAACTGTAACTACTTTAGTTTTCACCACTTGCTGGAAAGATCTCCCTTGCTATGAAAAAACATCACACAATCAAATTCCCCTTCCTCTTACTCCGTATTCCAAGAAACACGTACCTAATAAATATGGCAAGCAGGTACCTGCTTTTTTTAAATTATGGTGAGAAGACGTTAACGGGATCAAAGAGACGTTTTCTCTTCCCTCAGACTAGGTATTACCTACTAGGTATTCGACGGCAAGATGAAGCAGTTAGAAAAAACTACCTATTTATGGTGAAAAATTACCTACTAATTTATTGATGACATAGTTACCGCGATCCATCCTAGTCAGCTGATTGAACTAAATTCTCCCTTGTACACCCTAGAAAGTTGAAATTTGATAGGGAATCTCCCTGGAACATCAAGAGACGAATAGAAACATGGGATCTAGCCCGGTCAGCTGAATGAGCTAAATTCTGCCCTGCTCACCCAAGAAAGTTGAAATTTAACAGGGAGCCTCTCTGAAATATCTAGAAACAAATTAGACAACGGACTCCGTCCTGATCAGCTGAGTTTGAAAAAGTCTCTCCTGTTCAATTATCATTTACGTTGGTACCTTGCGGAGGAGTCCGTCACAAGCAAGTCGAGTACCAGTAAGCGCTTTCGAAGTAAAGACATCATCATCACGCCATCGAGAGTGACGAGTACTGTTTCGATTCTCGTTACCCATTTTTCTCGAGATTTAGGAATTTCAAATCAATTCGATAAACGAGATGAAAACTGCAAATAACTTATTATATTATCATAATTTAATAAGAAAACCGAAAATGCCACATCACCTATTTCCAGTTAATAGAGGAGAAAAAAGACATTTCTTTAGCTTTGACGTGCTGTAATCCAAACCTGACCATTTTACATATATTGTGCTAATAACCTAAAGTGTAGCATGTTTGAAAACGAACAATTTGAGCTCAAAAACAATTGAGGAGCTCACATGGAAAAGCAGATAAGTCCAAAAATCGAAAGAACATTTTTTTTCGTCGAAGTGCAAGTAAACAGTCACGCCTACGGCGTGGGAAAAGCCTTAGGTCCTCCCGCCCTTGCTAGATCGCACCGTGAATAAATGTGTGACCTTTGCATGGAGAAGAGATTACGTCCAACAAATCTGATAAGAGTTTAAAGGGAGTTCCTATGAAATTTGATTTTTGGACTTAACTACTTTTCCATGTCAGCTCCTCAATTGTTCCTGATGAGCCATTCGTAAACTACCTATTAGGGTCAAAAGGGAGCGCGGTCCCATCCGCTTTTACACCTCCTCCCCCACCACTTCCACGACCACTCGCTGCGGCGGTATCGTCCACTTTTCAGTAGCCCAAGACATCATAAACACGATTCAAAAGAGAAACCGCGTTCAAAATTGTTTGCATACTCGTGCGCCACCACGTCCTATTTATAGGTATATTGAGCCAGGCCGTAGAGAAGGCGGCTTTCGATCATTTAAACTTAACTGGTGAGGGTCAGTTCGGAAATTCGTGAAACTCGTTGATTCCGAGATTTTTCCTGAACTAGAAAGGTCAAAGTTCTGTGTCAATCAGAAATTCGTGAAAGTGTTGCCGCCCAAAGATTTACATATGTTACTTCACGGAAAATCTCTCATGAACAACTTCTAATTTTTAGCGAATGTAAAAAACGTCTGCCAAGTTGGGTGGGCAGTATAGCTTCCTCACTTATAACATGGACGTATAGAATTACTTGAAGAAGAGATGATGTCTTTACATCGAAAGCGCTTGGCCCCGGTACTCAACTCGCGAGTGACGGGTCTCCGCCAAAACCTACGTAAATGATAGTTTAACTATTACTATTAGCGGGAAAAACCCTTTAGATTTTAAATCTCTCCTGTTTACTCTAAGAAGTAGAAACTTATAAAGACTCTCTCACGTCGATGATTGAAATTATGGGCTCTTTCCTGACAAGCTGATTGAGCTAAATTCTCTCCTGTTCACTCTAGGAAATTTCAATTTGACAGGGAGCATCTCTCGGACAACAAAACTCGAATGAAATGACTGACTCAATCCTGAGTAGCCTTTACATTCCAATCTTTTCCTCTTAGATCACCAAAATGTGTGATATCCCCGCAAAAAGACGCTCCGTGTACATGTAAGTTTTAATTTGACTGTCCAACGAACTCCAACACAAATCCCACAGATGTTATTCGTACTTGACCTCACGCAGGGTGAGTGGGCAACAGCGTTCTTCCTTTATTTCTTCGCTTTAGCAACTCCAATTTCATCGGGCCCTTTATTTCATTAGATCAGGTACTCATTGACAGCTGACAGAATGTTTAGGCCAGCAGCAGGTGAATTAAAGAAATTATTGCTTTTGGGAAATAGGGTGCTCTCTCAACTTGGAAACAAGTATGGGACATGTACTTAGAGACGCGACTTTAAGATCATTTTCCCACTTCCACCCACAATTTCTATGCACATTCTGATTCTTCTAACGTTTCAGCATACATTGCAATCGTAGTTTGCCCAAATAACCAACAATTTCGTATTTTAATCCAAACAGCGCACTTGCCCACAGTCACCCAAATGACATGTTGAACTTACTTGACACACTGTGCTGTTCCAGCATCGGTTGTTGAGGCAGTGGCCGCACCTGGGACAGTGGTGGACATCAGCGCCGTTAGAGAAGATCAGGTGAGCTGAACTGTCAGCTGCCACGAAGTCCCAGTCAATCGTATTGGCAAAGCAGAGCTCTGGAAACAATCAGCACAACACAACGAAGCAGATCAGTATTACTGCAATCGATGAAATCAAATCAGATAGATACATGGATAGATATCGTCCACTCAAGATATTGTTCCATCGGCACCCATGAATGCAGTTTTCAGACTCGCACAAACAATGCTTAGGTACATCTTTGTGCAACTTCATGGTGTGGTACAGAGATTCTTAACCAAAATAGAAGCCGTGGGTAGAGATAATTGCTTTATTACAAGAGTTTATTGAAATCATTGAAACTGTTACAATTGTAATACAAATTAATGTTTTGAACATTATTCGTCAAAATTATTTGTTTAAAAGGGTGGGGGCTAAAGGCATAAAATGTTCCAATGTGTTGCAGACTCGTATGCAAGCGTTTTTTGGTTTATTATTTCCAATAATAAGCCTATGTGATCGTGTAGCAAAAAATTTTTATAACCCCCCCTCAAACTTTGTCACTTTACGTTTCAAGGTGCGTAGAATCCAAATTTGAAATGTCCGTCCGCCGTCCGCCGTTCGCCGTCCGCCGTTCGCCGTCCGGGCCATAAAAGGCCTAAGAATTGACTTAAAAAACCTGTTCTTTCGCACATAGACTCCATTTGGGGTCTAGTTGGTCCTAACGTTTAACCATCCCGATTGCTTTACTCGCATAGATGCTATGGGCCAAAAACGGGCAAAAAAGTGTGTTTTTCGACGCGCGCACGCCTGGCACGCTTGGCAGGGGGTCACGGTGGGTGGAGAGGGGGGGGAGCGGGGGGTGGAGTGAGAGGAGGCGCCGGCGCCGCGGCACCTTGTGGTGAGTACGGCGCCGGCGTTCCTTCGAGGCATGAATATGTTTTTTTCAAGGTCATATTTGTGTGTTAATACCAAAGCTTTTCCTACGCATATTTAATAACATATCCTCTCAACTTTTCGTACGTACTTAGATAATGATATTATTAAGGCAATAACTATTTGAATAGATAGGAGCTCAAATCGAGAAATATAAACATGCGTATATAATTATAGAAGTATAGGTTGTGGCAATTCGAAGTAGGACACGCCGAGGAGTCTGGACGGGTCTTATGACGTACGCTAGCCAACTATAAAGGTATGTCTACACTTGTGCGCTTTCGTCTTTCAATTTTCAACTTGCGTCTTTCAACTTGCGTCTCTCAACTTGCCTCATGGGGCATGCCTCCCACGCATGCTCGAGAGGCATGCGATTCCTGTCCACATTTGCGCGTCAGTTTCCTTTCAACCTCCTTTCGCGATAGAGTCAGCAGACGATGTATGTTTGCTACTTTCAATAAGTGCAGCATTCGTGGTGATTGAAAAAACAAGAAAAAAAGAAGAAAACGCGGGGGAAGAAGCGATCCATGTGGATGAGTGACTATTTGAAAACTCGGGACTACAAGATTTTGAAAGAAGTAGAGCTGAAGCTGGTGTGCTTCTAATTAGGGATTAGTGTCTTCCGTGGTCGTGCATACGTCACTCCCATGCAGAAGGTCTTGAGTTTTATAACCCAAGGCCACATTAATTTTTTCCGAACTTTTTTCAGCTAGTATGTTTTACTGAAAGGGTTGATTAATGAAATTTTGGCAAGTCATGTCTTAATTTTTTAATTAAATAAAATGTTAACTTAATTAACTTTTGCTTACAAGGATGCATATAAGTGTTTAGTACGGTTAAAACTTTATTTTGTAATAACCTAATAGGTATCAATAAAAACTTTTGGTAAACACTTTATTTTCTTATAAACTAATATGTATAATCTATAACACTTTATTAGCGAATTTTCTTAGAAAATAAAGCTACGGCAATGGCTCCAAAAATTTTGAAATCGAAATTTTCAAAAATTTTCTTCGAAATCTGTTTTGAGGCATTCTGAAATGATTCCTGAATTTTAACGCTTTTATATATATATATATATATATATATATATATATATATATATATATATATATATATATATATATATATATATATATTCCAGACGATAACTCTCGATAGAATTGAGATAAAAACTTTGTTCTTTCGCCAAAAATCAAGCATTTCAAAAGAAAGGATGAGTTCGTTGGACAACACTTTTTGAGCACATTAAATTGGTAAAATTTCAAAAAATGTAGATACTAAAAAAAATCACAAAAAATGACAAAAAAGGCTAAACATCGGTGTTTTTATTTTTTTTAGCAGAATATTGCTCAAATGAAGTTTATCAACTATGAAGTTCGTAATTTAAAAATTAAAGCTCAAACCTATGCTCAAAATTGTAATTAAATTTCATTAAAATGTGCTACAAAATCGATAAAAATGTAAAAAATTCTAGAAATCCAATATCTTTGTTTAAATAATAGAATGTTATTTAGAACAAAATTTTCAGCAATAAAATTGATAGTTAACAATTTTTTGCAGACAATATGACGAATTTGAGCAATATTGTGATTACATTTTGTCCAACGCTGACTTCGATTATCCGCAACAACCCACTACTCCGCGATGATTAAGTATATTCTTAAACTGCAAACAAACTGCTGAATCACAACAACTGCCAAAATCTAAATTTTGTTCATCATAGTTGATCTTGAAGGACGCATAACTCAGGAAATGTGAACTGTTGACCATCGGAATTTATGCTTGGTAAATTTTACGTGGAAAAAAAAACTGTTATTTTGGTTCGTACTTAACTTAAATTTTTTTATGAACTTTTTGCATTTTATGGTGTTCAGTCGACGTAGAGTTCAATTTCTTTCTACTTAGCTGGAATAAAAAATTGTTTGGACTTATCTAAGGACGCAAAATCGAAAAATATGTCAAAAAACGTTGTATTAAGAGCCCCCCCCCCCCCCCCCCCCCCCCCCCCCCCCCCCCCCCCCCCCCAACATCGGTTATTATATCCCACAGAACGTGATTTCCTATAATCCTCGATGAACTCAAGCGTTTCCTTCGCGTTATTGTTTAAATCCGTGGTGACAGACATCATACATTATAATAACAAACTTGAAGACGGCACTTTTCCCCACGAAAACTCACGCGAAATGAACGGTTTGACGCAAAGAAATCCAACCCATGTGGTTCGGCGTGCGCTGCCCCTTTCGCTACATTCAACACCCCCGTTCATCTCGGAAGAGGCATGCACCTTGGTCTTCATCACGTGCGTCACACCTTGCGCCATGACGCATGCCTCATGACGCACGAAAGTTGAACAAGTGTGGACACACCTTAACTACGATCATACTCAATTGAAAAAATAATAAACCTTTGTGAAATAATTTGCAGCGTTTTTCTTATGATTTTCACGTACACCCAAGCCGTTGCTAGGGAAATGAAACTTCTTTAGTTTTCATCGTTTTCTTTCTGGATCAAGGAACATGTGCGCTTTAAATAAATAACTCGCAGGACAATCAGACCAGACACTAGGTACACAACATGCCCCGCTGTGCGCGCCCCTGCCGACCTGAATTTGAAATAGCTCCCTTATGGGTAGCTAAGTTCTCTGATTAATTCATTGTTTGCTGAAGTCTTCAATGGTGTAGTGCATTACGTATCAGACTGCTGAGTCGGGGGACCCTTGTTCGATCCCAAACTTGGGACGTTGGGAAATAATTTTTTTGCATTCGAATCTAACTCCGATACATATTTTTAAACGACATTATTATAAATGTTTTAAATCATACTTTAAAACGTCATTTTGATCTCTTCGTCTAACTAATCTGTATTTTATTAAAGGATTGACAACTTGGTTTTATGTATTTTTGAGATGCGAGCATCCAGACCACCAAACTGCACAAATCATTCTGATCTATTTGTTCAACTAATCAATATTCTAGCAGCGGACATAGATTGATAACAATTGAGGCGCCAAGGAACGTAGTTACAATTCAGTTCGATAGAGGCGCGCACTGCGGGACATGTTGTGTACCCAACGTCAAGTGACAATCAGTGGGGATCACATCGGTTTTTCTTGGTCGATTACAAAGGTTCACTATTAACCAAAAGTGGAACACAATTTCTTGGGTGAGCACCCCCCCCCCCCCCCCCCGTAAAAGACATCTCTTTGTCAATAAAAAATTCTCTAATTTACTATACATACAAACTAAAAATGATTTTTTAAGGTCCTCTCATCCAATTTAAGCAACCATTCGAAAATTTTCTTTTTGTACGTTAAGCGGGAACACAAAAGCGGAAATATGAGTAGGGAATCAACAACTTGGTGCACAAGACAATTCTACAGAGGTGTAGTAGAATTTAATAAATTTTAAGCAAATGAAAAAAATTGCTGGCCAACGAACTTGAACTTTCGTTTTGTGTCCTTAACATTTTAAAATTTGTTTGAAGTTTCTAGCACAATTCTACGGACAGTTATCGTCTGGAATGACACATACATGTATACATACATACATACATACATACATACATACATACATAAAAAAATGCGTTAAACTTCAGAATATGATTCAGAATAGCCTGAAACGGATTTCTGCATAAATTTTTTTCAAAAATTCACATTCTACAAATTTTGAGGCGAGAGCAATAGCTTAATTTTCTTCAAAAATTCGCTAAAAATGAGTTGTTATTACAGAAAAAACAACCTACACAGAAGGATTTTGTCCATCTTTCTTAATAAACTACAGAAACTATAATTCCGAACAATTTTAGCTATTTAATTTGTATCTTTGTGACACATGTATAATTTTGCCCGCTCATTTATTTCTTACTATAATATTAGGAACTTAGAAGTAATATGTTATATTATAAAACTTTACCATTGTTTTGTTTCAAGTATAAATCAAATTAGATATTGAATTAATTTATATTTCATATTAAGTACATTATAGCGCACAAAATTGATTGGAATATAATATTGAGATGTTCGCCGAAACACGGTCTGTAGAGGAGAATGAATACCCTACCGCGAGCAAGTGTGCTCTTATGGGGTTATTAATTTCCTTCATTATTAGTGTAAAATTATGTAAATTGGCTGTTAGTCTGTATTATTTTGTATTGTTACTTATATTTAATCACATATTTTTTGGAAAAAGCCACAGTTCCTTTGAGCCTGACGGCTAAAATTAAAAAACATGAATATGCTTTAGCCGTACACGACTCACTCCTCGTCGATTCTCTGAACCCGACCCCCCATCGGCCTCTGAACTCTGTTTATCATTCAAAACAAAAAAATGTTTTAGCTCCTCGCTCTCACTTTATTATAGAAATGATCACGACCATTGAGCTCTTGTGAGATGATGATCTCCTAATAGAAACTCGCGAGTAAACATTCACTTTATTATAGAAATGATCACGACGATTGAGCTCTAGTGAGATGATGATCTCCTAATAGAAACTCGCGAGTAAACATTCACTTTATTATAGAAAGAGGCTAAAGAGGCTACATACGAAATTACAGCTTCCTATAGTGTAAAGTATAGAAATTACCTATTAAAATAATTTAACCACCGCTTCACAAATCTAACCGTTCTCACAATATTCGGATCACCTGCTATGAATCACATAATCGAAACACCAGCTCAATGAAATCATCAGAAATTAACAAGCGGTTGCAATCATGTTCACAATATCAATAATTGAGAATGATCACCTGTGTGTAAACAATTATTCATATAACCATGCTCATAACTCAGCTTGTTGGCCACGCACTTCGCAGTAGTTAATATAGTATGGTTGGATAAATCGAGAGCTTTCGAACGAATGGTCAACGAATTTTGTGGGATGAAAAACGACGAAGTATCATATCCATAGCAACGACTCGGTTGTAAGCGGAAATCATCACAATTATTGGCGCCACTTTCGTTGCACTCTCGTGGGACATTTTTCGGTAGTTAGGTCACGGCTAAAGCATATTCATGCTAATAAAGAAAAAGAAAAAAAAGTGAATTATATAGTTGAGACTTCTTGTGGTGAGTGAGAGAGATTTGTAATCACGATGTTGAGCAACAAGATCGATCTTTGGGTTTTCATAAAAATATAAGAAGTAGAGATTCGAAAATAGGTGTCGTGGGGAAAACTAGGGTGGGTCCCCGGGCGTCCCTTGTTTCCACACAGAGCAACACGACTTAACACTGAAGTACGAGTACGTGGAAAACGCTTTTACCTCTGGTGTGGTAGCATGTTACACTCCCTACCCTATTTCAACGTCCCAGGGGGAAAATTCAATTCAATTCAATTCAACTTAATTGTACAACCCGTAGGTATTACAAGGAGTTCCTTAAATACATATTTAAAAATAGCACATGATATCTTGCCTTCATTTCTGCCTCAACAAACAATGTTAGACTTGTAATACGTATGATGTATCAAATAATTACTTCTTTAGGACTACATATTTATACGTATAATAAATGAGCACTGCATAGTTTTCATAGATCACAATCAATAATGCCTCCACTCCACTGCCAAATTTCAATAATAATCCCGAGTCATTGCCAAAATTTCCACGAAAAAGTTGATGTTCGTTTTATCTCTTGTAGGTTTTTATCTGCTTCTTGACCTGTTTTCTGGAAATGTTGGGAGGGGACGGAAGAGGAGTATTGAGATTAATCTCCACTTTCTGACCCAGTAGATGGGTGATTCTCACAGAAAGGGGCAGAAGTGATGTCCGGACCAGTTGCGGCGACCCAATAAGGATTTGGGAGCTGGCGAAGGTCTTAAATTGTAGTATAGGTTTTTATCTAGAACCCTTTTTTCCATTTTTAGGTTATGTTTATTCCTTTAAATAGAAAATTAACTAAATATAGTCAAATCGTCATCGACCTGTCCTGTCCCAATGCGACCTTCCCAACTTCAAGCTTTAATTAAAGGTCTTTCTGGTTTTGAGTTTGGATTTTATTCAATTTTTCTACATCAGTATGATTTCTGAGATGCGTTTCTGATCGATAAAATTAATGTAGAACCGCTAGAAAAGTGTATTTAGATGGAAATATGTGTGTCCGTAGCATCGCCGTCATCGACCTGTCCAATATTGTTTTTCGAATTTTCGCGGTCACAATTGTATTTTAGCGGGTTTTTTTGCCGCTTTCTTTTTCGCGCCCTTCTCAGTTACCAGAAAAACCGTCATTCGTTTTAATTCAGTCAACTCGTGGTCGTCAGCGGGAGCAGATGTGTGCTGGACCGTGGGTTGGTCAATCACAATCGTCAGAAACCTGTCCACTTTTTCTAAGTGAGTACTTGAACTCAATTTTTTCTTATGGTATTTTTATTTTGCACCGAACGGTCTAGTTTCATGTTATATGCCGAATTTGGGAAAAAGCTTGCCACAAGGTGAAACATTTGAGAAAAACTGAAGAATCATCATCGACCTGTCCATCATCAACCTGTCCTCTCCTGAAAATTCGAGGACAGGACGATGAGGAAAAAGGCAAATCTATTATGTTTTTTGGATTTTCTAGTATTCCCGTATTCTCGCATTTAGTAATCCAATATTCTCGTATTGACCATTCAAAACACATATCTACTTAGCCGAACGTTGTGAAGGTCTACTAGGACTTATTCGAGAATTTCTGTCATTCTTTGTTTGTTGGATTCGCCCTACAGTGGTCACGTTTTTCGGTCTTTTGACTTGAAATGTTGAGGGTTAACGTTTCTTGGCAGTTATAGCAAATTTTCCTTTTATGATGCCAGGACAGGGTGGTGATGCAAATGGTGAGAATCAACGGGTCGCATCATCGCCCTGTCCTAGTGTCATCGACCTGTCCGCCTAAATTTTTAAATATTTTTTTTTCACATACGATATAGAGAGCATCTGTGATTTTTTTCAGCTCGATTCGATCACTTTTTCTTTTTTCAAAAGTCAAACTCAAAACTGACCTTTTCTGTGAGAATCACCCAGATGTCGAATCTTCCAACGTACTTCGTCCATAGTGAATGATTAGTTTTTTTCCATCAACCAGTAGTTCATCTCCAATCAAGACGGCATATCTTTTCTTGTTTGAAACAACGTGGGCAAGAGATGCTTCCTAAACTCCCGTGTTCGTCTGTCGTAGAACTCGGATGTATTAAATTGGGATCCCTTGAACTTGTAAATGCTCTGGCGTACTTTAGATTGAGAGAAATTATTAGCAAAATAATGTGAACTGGTCTACTTCTAGAAGGTTGGAAATGGTCTTACACCTATAACTTCATAATCTCTACTATTTATAAGAATGAAACTCCGTCTGTCTGTTTGTCTGTCGTGTCTATGCACGGCCAAACGGCTGAGTGGGGGGAGTCTACGAGTGGGGATATCTTCTTGGGATTTTCCGATAGGGTGTATAAGCTAATTTAAAATTGTCTAATCCCAGCCGAACCATGGGCCGTAGGGCGGGAGGGGGGTCGAAGTAAGAATTAATGTGCGCTTTTTGGACTTCCCCGCTTCCTCTACCCCTCTAAACGGCCGTCGAAAATTCCGGAAAAATACCGGTTTCGTAGGTTTTTGAACGAGGAAGACGACGGCGCGATCGGATCGCGAAAAAAGTATCGGGAAATGCGTCAAAAAAATGCGAGAGTACGGACCCGTTTTCTCGAAAAGTCCGACGAAAAACTACGTTTTTTCCCATTAAAATATACCCCATAAAGGTACGTTTTTTGGAACGGTTTTCGCGGGCGAAATAAAGGTTTGATCCCGCCGAATCTAAATCCGAAATCGGATATCGAAAAAAGTGACGGGAACTTGGTCAAATTGAGAGCGGGAGCGAGACGAAGCTATTAAAATGAGAAATAATATGTGCCGTGAACGCGAGAAGGCTCTAGGAAGACAAGTTTGGGGTTCGATGACTCAGGTGGGTTTTCCCCATTCGCTCTGCTACGCTCATAAAATAATGGCCTACCTTTAGAAAACTTACAACATTCAACATCTGACGGGTTGCGAGCAGGTACACAGGTATACAGCTATACCTTGCGAGCGAAGCGAGAGCCATTTTAACAGAATAAATACGGGTTTTTTCCTACACATATACGGCAATACCTTGCGAGCGAAGCGAGCAACATCCCCGAATAAACTTTTCGTGGTTCCACGTAGTTTTATAAGATTTAATTTGTTTGTAAGAATTCCCAACAGAAAAAAACGTCTGCCAAGTTGGGTGGGCAGTATAACTTCCTCAAGCGAGCAGCATCCCCTACAGAAGTTAAACCTACCCTTAGAGATCTACCGTTTTCGAGCGAAGCGAGCAGCATCCCCTACAGAAGTTAAACCTACCCTTAGAGATCTACCGTTTGCGAGCGAAGCGAGCAAAATTCCCTACATGCCACATTTTGCGAGCAATTTAATGGGGGGTCCGGGGTGCTTGCCCCGCGGCTGGACGTGGAGGCGAGCGTAGCGAGCCGGAGCGGCTAATACTGAAGAACGCCATTTAATTCCGTTCTAAAAATGTTCATCACCTTCCTCTTGAGAATAATCTTATGTTCTTTCCCTTCTAGAATGTTATGAAGAATAAGATCGTTTCTGTTGTCCGTGTGCTCCCAGGGGGAAAAGGAGAGCATTGTGCTTACTCAGCTGATCAAGATGAGTCCATCATTTCATTCGACTTTCAATGTCTTAGAAAGTATTCCTATCAAATTTCAACTTCCTAGAGTGATTAAGGAAAAATTAGTTCACTCAGCCGATCAGGGAGGAGCCCGTCTTCTAAGACAAAAATGAAATAAAGGGGAAAGCACAATGAACCGGGACACCATGTACATCACCCGAATACCAAAACCACATCTACAAAACATATATCAAACATACAAACCGTACATCTAGGACCAAAACCACTGAAATGTACCAAGTACCAAGCATCAAATGTAAATAGTACCAAGCATCATTTTCTCACCCCCTAGTCGTCTGATTTCGCTCAAATTTGGAAGATATTTGGGGGATGACGATTTGATCATTCCATGTCGTTTTCAACATCATTGTATCATTAATAGCTACTGCGCATGTGCCTATGTGAAATCCTTGTAACGAGTTTAATTTCCAATGTTTTCATCCGATTTGGATGAAATTGTCAAAGAATGCACGAGTTATGTCGTAGATGGTCCCCTATTAGTTTCATTGTAGCAAAACCAATACTTCATTCTGCGCATTCGCAAACGTAAATTCCATCATGTTCCAACTTTACACTCTCTAGTCGTTCGAGTTCGCTTTAACTTGGATGATAAATGGAAGAAGATGATGGTAAACGAGGAAGCTATGTGCCACACTCAAAGTTTATTTTTTTTTTTTTTTTTTTTCTGTTCAACTGAGTTCACGTTTTAGCAGTTTTAGACTGCTGTGAGGCGGCTGCTTCCAAGATGTCTAGGCGTCCCTCGAGCCAACTCATCGCGTTCTTATCGGAGTCACCCATCCAGCACATCAACTCCAAGGTTTGCAGTCTCACAAAGCGAACCATAACGAGTCCATAAATAGACGCAAGACTTCAAGACTGTTTACGTTTGCCTCCCAACTGCGCAGTTGTCATCATGCAACTGGGTCAACAAGCCTATTCCCGGTATACGACTCTCATAAAATCCTCAGACAAAGCTTTTCAGTTAATCGGCATGGCAAACCTGCTCATAGGGAAAAGGTTTCTTCTCAGGACGTACGTCAAAACAGAAAACCCATAAAGGAGGAAGTAAAAATTCTTCAGGGCCGTGTCGTGTCGAGCACACGCCGTTTATCGCCACAGTTCTGTCCCCAGGGGCGGAAGAAATTTCCTAATGGACTTGCATTTCGTCCTCAGGAGACCATTCCGAAGGTCCCTCCATAAACATGAGGTTATCTTGATGAGATTGAAAATGTAGCTACTGAGAGAAACAACTTAATTAATGAAAACAAAGCAATCTGCCCAGCCAGAGAGGATTGTATCAGAACGCCAACCTCTCTATTCATAATCAAGTGCCAGTCACGCAACATGATCGTATGGTCGAATTTTCGATTATTATCGTTCTATATTATGTTACATTGCTTTGAAATTGAACACTTTGAGTGAGAAGAAATTGTTAACTACCAATTTTATATCAAAACAAAAAGAAACTCCATCTAAATAATATTCTATTCAAAAAATATTTTGGATTTTTAGCATTTTTAGCGAATGTTTGTAGAAAATTAAGCTATTGCAATAGATCCAAAAAATTTACAATCGAAATGTTTCAAAATTTTCTTTGTCAAAAACCGTCGAAACGATTCCTGATTTCAACATTTTTCATATGTACCTATGTATGATTCCAGAGTATAACACTCCTTAAGATTGAGATACTAATTCTGCTCTTGCGCCAAAAACCTCAAGCGCTTGGAATGAATGGATGAGTTCGTTGGCCAGCACTTTTAGAGCACATTAAATTCAACAAATTTCAAAAAATGTGCAAAAAAAAAAAAAAAAAAAATTACTAAAAATGGCTTCAAACGGCATAAAATTATTAAATATAGATTTTTTGGCAGGCTATTATACAAAAAAGTTAATCTGCAATGAACTGGACCATTAAAATATTTACACACAAAATTGAGCTGGAAAATGTACTTGAACCACCTACGTTATACTTGAACCACTTACGTTATAATGGATGAAGCACAAAAACAATACTTTGATGCAATATTCCCTGGTGAGGCCTAAAACATAGGCGAAAGTACTTAGAAAACTGAAATATACGATGAGGACAAGCCAAGATCACTTTTATCACCTCAAACTATTTCTAGTTTTTTTTTTTTTTTTTTTTTTTAAATAATAGAGAGTTGCTAGAGATCCGTCGGCCTCAATACGGCGTGCGGTTACGAGAAATTATACCGCACTTTAAAGTCACGTCAAGTCCTTAACGGATCTAGTTGTAACGCTAAATCCATAGTAGGAGGAAATTATCCCTAGGTTATTTGAGTCATGGAAGGAGGATAACCTCATGGAAGAAGGTTATTTTAGACTATTACGGTTTTCCCGGTTTGCGATCCGTTAACGTATCTGTACGGAAGGATGCGTCAGAGTTACGGCGCCGGATTGTCAATACCGCACGACGTGTTGTGTTGTGTTTTACGGATATACTAGCAACTCTCTATTAACTAGATAAACGTTTTTTCGTCGTCAAACTCCTTCTTTTCCCAGGAGCTAAGAACTATCATAATCGAAATAGAAACGAATGAAGGATCTTGCTCCTGTAAAATTACTGTTCCATATTCAGTAGTCAAGAACAATGTCAGGTGTATGTTAATTCAATGACCTAGCTATTTGTATTAGTCCGCTATTTTTCTCACTGGCCTATTCCATTCGCAAGTATTAATTTGCAAGAATTGGAATGTTTAGGTGGTGGTTGACACTGCGAGGATGTAAATATACGTTTAACACAGAATAGAAACAAAGCGTACCGCTGATTCAATTATGATGAAATTCATATGGGACCTCAAGGGGCCGTACGCTTAATCATCGACATTAGAGACTTTTTGCAGCCACCAAGAGGCGGCCTACCACTGTACCGTATTAAGCGAAATGATTAATGCGCATGCGCGACGTACAAACAGCCGGGCGTCTCGTCATCACAAGCCGTGTAAAACCGCGATCCTACGTTCAGAGATGGGCAAAATGTAATTACAATTACAATTACCTGGCAATTCCTTGTAATTTGTAATTGAAACCCCACAATTACAATTACTTGTAATTGTAATTGTAATTGCAATTATAAAGCTCAGAAAAGTAATTGTAATTGCAGGTCCCAATTACAATTACATTTGGGAGCCAAGTAATTGCAATTACAATTACATGTAATTGTAATTGTAATTGCTAAGTAATTAAATTCCAAATACTTACTTTGTGCAAATGGAACTAGCGAAGTGGAAATGTCCATTTTTACTTTCCCAACAGGGTGGAAAATAATGTCCATTTTCACTTTCTCAGCATCCCAACAGAGTGGAAAGTAATGTACATTTTTACTTTCCAGTTCCAGTCATGCAGCATGATCGTATGAGCGAATTTTCCAAATGTATATTAGGTATTACCTTTTTATTAAATTGAGTTGAAATTCGAGCAGTTTGTGTGCAAAGAAACTGTTAACTATTAATTTTATTGCAAAAAAATTGTTCTAAGTATTATAGTTCAATTCAAACACAGATTTAGTATTTTTAGAATTTTTGGTTTTATCGATTTTTTGGCACTTCTTGATGAAATTTAAGTACAATTTTGAGCTTCAATTCTTAAATGAACTAGTTCATAGTTGACAAACTTTTTTGAGTAATATTCAGCAAAAACAAATATGAATTCAACGATTTTCAGCCGTTTTTTTCATTCTTAGTGATTTTTTTTAGTACATTTTTTGAAATTTGACCAATTTAATGTGCTCAAAAAATGTTGTTCAGTGAACTCATCCTTTCTTTTGGAATGCTTGATTTTTTGGCGCAAGAACGAAGTTTTTATCCAAATCCTATCGAGAGTTATCGTCTGGAATAACATATATATATATTCTCTGCATTTCCACAAAGTAATTGTAATTTAATTACTTTGCAATTACAATTACATGCAATTGTAATTGTAATTGCAATTACTTTGAACCGAAAAGTAATTGTAATTGCCAATCCCAATTACAATTACTTTTTGGAGGCGAGTAATTGTAATCAAGTAATTCAAGTAATTGTAATTGCGAATGGTTGCAATTACTTTTGGTAATTGATGCTTGCAAAAGATAACTTTTCATCAATTGAGACTTTCGTTCACTTTCCTTTTAAAATTTTCACACAAATTACTTAAGTAATTGCAGATGTATTTAATTACTCATGTAATTAACTACTGCCCATATCTGCCTACGTTCTTCCATGACGGCTTCTCCACGACGAGTTCACACCGTGTTGAGCTACCTAACCTGACACTTTATGAACAGTACCATTACTTATTTACTTTTTGTCGGTGTCTCAGTCCTCAGTGTTACATTTTCGATTTACTTTTTCATTCATATTCATATGATCTTACCTTATCATATATATAATATAACATCATACCTATACATATGACCGTTCTGGTTGAGGTGCGGCTCAAACTATTGAATAAAAAATAAAATAAATCGTCACATAGTAGTCCGTATCATGTAATTACCGCATCAAATAGGGAGATCATCCTACCATTTTTCGATAATGGATGAACCCAATCGCCTACTTCGGCTTTTCAATGAAGGGTTGATTAATGGAGGGGATATTATGTACGAAGCTTTTGATAGACATATCACAGTTATATGTGGAGAGGAGGGTTCCGGCGTGAGAGGTTTGGCGAGTTCAGCTCAGAGCAACTGACGGACGAAGGGATCGTTTTAATGTTAAGATCTCAATGGGAGCACCTACCTCTATTGCTAAATTTATTGGAAATACAGATGGAAATCATACTGCCTACCGGATATTTCAGTTTGAATGAAGAATATGTTCAGTTGACGGGTATGAAGAAACTATAGGTAGGTACCGCTCACAAACAACTTCTCATTTTTAGCGAATGTTAAAAAATATTTTCAGCTAAACAACAGCATTTGTTCTGATTTTAATTGGCTGATTTATTTGTTACCTTGGTTGTCCAATTTGGAACCAAGGTATAATCGGAATGTCAGTTGGACAGCAAAGAGTAACAAAACACTAAAAGACTGGCTGCCTATGACTTCAATGGTTCAGCCATTTAATTTTCATAAACTTTAAGCTTTAAGTAACGCTAAACGTCACTTCTACGGTCGTCGCGGTTGTCACAAAACCGTGCAAAAAAACAAATGATCCAGTTAGCATCCATGTGCTCGCCTTATCTCGGGGACAACGGCTCGGACGGTTTCGTTCATGGGACGACTGCAAAAAGTCTCTATTGAATGGAAACTGTGTGAGTTATTGCCATCTAAAGAATCGCACGTTCGCGCCTGCGCGGAGCGCACTGCTGATTCAATCATGATGAACTCAAGGGGCCGTACTTGCGTAATCTGTGAAAATTCAAAAGCCATTGAATGGAAACTGTGTGAGTTATTGCCATCTAAAGAATCACACGTTCGCGGTTTTAGCTATCGGAGCTTCTCAAAAATTCTTGTTTTGGCATCAGGAAGATAGGAAAATTTACGCTCTTTTCAAGAGTTTAATCAAATTTTGATTTACTTATGAAATTAAGGGAGTTACGATCATTTCAGTGACATATGGTCAAAAACACGAAGAAAATCTTGAAAGTGAAATTACTCGGAAACGAAGCCTCTAAAGAAAAAATTCTAAGGGCGGAATTCATAGACAAAGCCTGTGTGTGTTCACTCACTTAAATGGACGGTCACCCTCCACTCACCAGTTGAATTCTTTAGTTGAGTGGGGTGGTTCGCTCAACAGTTAGGGGTGCACTCAGATTACACGAGTTTGACAGTGAACTCAGGGGACACTGAATGCTTTTTCATCTTGAGTTGGCAGCCCTGACAGTATGTTGTAGGGGAAGTTTCCCTGGTTTGAAGGAAAAGGGGCAGGAAAATTCCCTCTCACATTCCTCACTGATCAATAACAGTTCTCAAAGGTTACTCTTTTCTTTGTGTTTTTGCTTTTTATGCTATTGTCCTTGTTCCTTGGGGAAGCAGGACATAGGCCTTATCAGACAAAGACGAAAGTCATTGGTCTTCCCGCCTGGATTGGGGCAATCACAGTTGAATTGAATCCTTGTTGTTTGTTGAAGTGCTGATAATTTGTGTTTATGTATAGAGTTGTGACGGAAAAGAAATGAGAAAATGAGAAACCAATGATTCGCCAGTTAGTTTTGAAGAACATATATGTAGTTGAAAGTAAGAAGAGTTATAGGTAAAATGAGACTGTTGGACAAAAAGAAGACGTGAGGTTTTGGGAGAGTTTCAAGCAATTTTCTTGGAATTCTCATTGATTGTACATCCTGATGAATGGAAGGTAGGTACCTACCACCAATTCATTCCACAAATCAAGATGAATCGGGAAACCATGCACTACAAACTTGGTATGTAGAGATTGCATAAAATCAAAGAGCGACCAGCACTTTCAGCTGTGGTGGTTGCATATCCATATTGGTGCGTTTCCATTTACATATTGTAGGCACCTCCAGGTTCGTAGTAGTCCATGACTGTCTCTTTCCCGAATCGGAATAGTTTGCAAAACATTTCGTTGTTGATTGTATAACATTCGAATGGGATTTGTTGGTCACATCAAACATGTACTTAACTACCGTTTAGGTACAGCCTACCTACTCTTATGTACCTACTCTTACGTGTTGTTTTTAATAAACTTCTAACAAAATAAACCATGTATGCTCTACTATATTACCAGTACCTATAGCTACGTGAAAATGATAATAAAAGTTATCAGTTGACGCATTTAAGTGACCTCCTGCCATTACTCAGGATATTGCACCGTTGAGCTGAGGGTGAAACTCACCTAAACGCCATTTTTGGTTTATTATTTCCAATAATATAGCCCAGTCAAATTAGAGGAAACAGGAGAAAAAATTCATAGTAAAGAAATTTCTTCACCAGGCTCTTCCTTCACACCTAGTAAATCATATCTCAAAAGTCCCCTAGTATGGGGGATGAGCTCGAGGAGGGGGGGGGGGTGTTTTTCCCCCTTTTTTCGACTTTTTTTTCGGTTTTTTTGCCTGTAACTCGAAAAGTAAGCGTTCTAGCGACTTGTTTACTATTACCAGAATTAAAGTGCATAAAATTTCCTACAATTTTCACTCCTGACTTCATTCTCTACGATTAGGTGTTCCGCCGCTAGAGCGCGTTAAAAAGTAGGTATCATTTCAAAAAATCAGCAAAAAGGCCTTTATGCTCTTTTTATGCAGAAATCATTCGTATGTAGCTTCTGGGTGACTTAGAATACATCATTACTTGTTTTCCGAACATCAGTGATGCTCGGACAGTGGTTTGAGCAGGTTTCATGTATGTCTTTTTTTTCTGTTCTTCGCTTACATCCTGGAAACTGTGATAACCATAACATATTTTCAGCACCCTTACCAACTCACTGTGAATTATCAGTGAATATATATGTATACAAAACACAGTGGTTCTAAAAAAGAAAAGAAAAATATAGAAAATGAGCTGTGTTTCACCAAAAAATGTTTAATGTGCAGGTACAGTATAACCCATGTTAAAGTAATATTCACAAAAGGAGTTGGAGGGGGAAGGGGTCATCAATCTTCACAGGTATGTATCTGCTCTTCATCCATTGAGAATCACCATCCACAGTCAAACTGAAAATTCAAAATCGGATTACAGTGAGGTGCATATAATCTTATATTGATAGATAGATGAAGTTCATATAGATGATTAGGATGAAACTTACAGGGCGAAGACATATGTGTTGAGTGGGTAGTCTTATGGTTCCATGTCTGTTTCATCATCTTCTGTAGATGAACCGTCGTCAGCAAGTGGTGGGTTGTTTGTGCAGGAACCTGAACAGTTGGAGCAGAGTGTTGAGCAGTGGATGCCAGCTCTGCGGCATCCACATCGAGCACTACCGCAGCTTTTGGTGCAGCTGCAAAATATATTTTGCAGAATTGGGGCTGGAGTAGGGAGACGATGGCTTCCTCAAACCAATTCCAACTTTGGATAAACCAGCAACATCTGAAATTCTGCAGAATATATTTTGCAGCTGCACCAAAAGCTGAGGTAGTGCTCGATGTGGATGCCGCAGAGCTGGCGTCCACTGCTCAACACTCTGCTCTAACTGTTCAGGTTCCTGCAAAAATAACCCACCACTTGCTGACGACGGTTCCTCTACAGAAGATGATGAAACAGACATGGAACCATAAGACTACCCACTCAACACATATGCCATCGCCCTGTAAGTTTCATCCTAATCATCTGCATGAACTTCATCTATCTATCAATATAAGATTATATGCACCTCACTGTAATCCGATTTTGAATTTTCAGTTTGACTGTGGATGGTGATTCTCAATGGATGAAGAGCAGATACCTGTGAAGATTGATGACCTCTTCCCCCTCCCACTCCTTTTGTGAATATTACTTTAACATGGGTTATACTGTACCTGCACATTAAACATTTTTTGGTGAAACACAGCTCATTTTCTTTAGTTCCTTTTTTTTTCTTTTCTTTTTTAGAGCCACTGTGTTTTATATACATATGTATTCACTGATAATTCACAGTGAGTTGGTAAGGGTGCTGAAAATATGTTATGGTTATCACAGTTTCCAGGATGTAAGCGAAGAACAGAAAAAAAAGACATACATGAAACCTGCTCAAACCACTGTCCGAGCATAACTGATGTTCGGAAAACAAGTCATGATGTATTCTAAGTCACCCAGAAGCTACATACGAATGATTTCTGCGTAAAAAGAGCATAAAGGCCTTTTTGCTGATTTTTTGAAAAGATACCCACTTTTCAACGCGCTCTAGCGGCGGAACGCCTAATCGTAGAGAATGAAGTCAGGAGTGAAAATTGTAGGAAATCTTATGCACTTTAATTCTGGTAATAGTAAATAAGTCGCTAGAACGCTTACTTTTCGAGTTATAGGCAAAAAACCGAAAAAAAAGTCGAAAAAAAGGAGAAAAACACCCCCCCCTCCTCGAGCTCACCCCCATACTAGGGGACTTTTGAGATATGATTTACTAGGTGTGAAGGAAGAGCCTGGTGAAGAAATTTCTTTACTATGAATTTTTTCTCCTATTTGCCTCTTTTTGGTCTAATTTGACTGGGCTAAATTATTTCCATTATTAAGCCTATGTGATCGTGTAGCATAAAATTTTTATAACCCCCCCTCAAACTTTCTCACTTTACGTTTCAAGGTAGGTAGAATCCAAATTTGAAATGTCCGTCCGCCGTCCGGGCCATAAAAGGCCTAAGAATTGACTTAAAAAACCCGTTCTTTCGCACATAGACTCCATTTGGGGTCTAGTTGGTCCTAACGTTTAACCATCCCGATCGCTTTACTCGCATAGATGCTATGGGCCAAAAACGGGCGAAAAAGTGTTTTTTTTCGAGGTTTGAGTATTAGACTTCCGCACGCGCGCACGCCTGGCAGGGGGTCACGGTGGGTGGTGAGGGAGGTGAGCGGGGGGGTGGAGTGAAAGGAGGCGCCGCGGCACCTTGTGGTGTCTGGGGTGACCAGGGGCGTAGCAGAGGGGTGTAGGAGAATGGATATTTATTACTTTTACGTGTTATACCCATGACCGCGGCACCATGAGGTGGGTACGGCGTTACTTCGAGGCATGAATATATGTTTTTTTCTAGGTCATTTTTGTGTGTTAATACCAAGGCTTTTCCTACGAATATTTAATAACATAAGTATAGGTTGTAGCAACTCGAAATAGGACACGCCGAGGAGTCTGGACGGGCCTTATGACGTACGCAAGCCAACTAAAACTACGATCATACTCAATTGAAAAAATAATAAACCTTTGTGAAATAATTTGCAGCGTTTTTGTTTATGAATCACTTTGAGTGTGCATTTCAGTTGCACACTCAGTGCACCCTCAGGTTCGCCCTCAAATCACGTCTATGAATTGCGCAGAGAGCATGAATTCCCTTATCGATACACTTAGGGCCCGCTCAGACTCAATTCCCGTCTTTGAATTCCCCTTAGTGGCACTTTTTGTGGCAAATTAGTTGTAGAATCGATCCCTGAACTTTGGCGAGTCGTTCCTCAGACACCCTGTATAAGAATACGAGTGTTTCTGGTTAGGTAGACACATCTTCGTTATTGAGTTTATATTCGGGAGTGAAGAAGCGAGATAACACCATTTACATGGCTGCACAACTCACCATTACCGAAAATTAAACCAATTAGTAATCTTGATTTATAATTTTCAAGCCAACCCTTAGGAATTGAAGGCACTCATGAATATTACCATCATTATCATCATCAGTAAAGCGGAAGGTAGCGCACTCTCATCAGCTATCATCGCTGTTCATTCAATCATTAGATGACTTCTCCTTCATTAGTCTGCAGCTCCAAGTTTGGAATAATGAACGTTAATGAGAGACTACGGCGACGACGAACAAGCGCAATTAAAGAAAGCAGCTAATTAAATAGTTAACCCACTCCAGTGATGTTTCGTGATGTAACTCGCGATGCAAATTAAAATTAAATGAAGAGCCAACGCATTAAAACTACAGGTGACGGAAATTATAAAAAGTTCCAGTCATGGAGCATGAGCGAATGAGCGAATTTTCGTATATTGTCGTACTATATTATGTTAAATTATTTTGAAAACTCAGGACTTTAAGTAAAAAGAAATTGTTAACTACCAATTTGATGGCGAAAAAACTCCTTCTAAATAATATTCTGCAATTCAAGAAAAATAGTCGATTTTTAGCTTTTTTTGCAGTTTTAGATTTTTGAGCAAATATTAATGAAATTTAAGAACATTTTTCAGCATAAATTTCTGCATACATTTATTTACGTTCTAGTTTATTGTTGAATAGGTAACTTCTTTTGACGAAAATTCTGCTTAAAAAATATAAATTTAACGATTTTTAGCCGTTTTTAATGATGTCCTTAGCAAATTTTTTGGAATTTGACCAATTTATGATGTAATCAAAAAGTGCTGGCCAACGAACTCATCCTTTCGGTTGGAAAGCTTAATTTTTCGGCGCAAGAACGGAATTCAACAGCACTCCAAATATACATATATACAGGGTGTCTCAACTTGAGTAGGCAAGAAGTGCCCTTCTCTGAGTTTCGAGGGTCAAAGGGCAGTTTCGCCCTTATTCGTTAGTCGTAGAGGTCTGCAAGTGTCACCATTCGATTCAGCGTGAAAAATTACGTAGAATTCGACATTTAAATCATAAAGTTGTGGGAGATCGTTTTTTCCTGAAATCCATCGATTTTCGTTAAAAATACCACGTTTTTTCGCATTCAAAAGCCGTTTTTTCTCCTTGTTGTTACTTTTATCAATTTTTTGGCTATACCGTTGGAAAGCTGATAAGATTTTGAAGTTTTTACTGTACTTGCAAACGACTGTTCATTTTTTCTATGGAGGGAGGAATCAGATTGAAAAAAACACTTGTAGAATTGATCCCTGAAGTCTTGCCTACTTAAGTTGAGACACCCTGTATATATGTATGTATGTATGTGTGTGTGTGTGTGTGTGTGTGTGTGTGTGTGTGTGTGTGTGTGTGTGTGTGTGTGTGTGTGTGTTGTGTGTGTTTTTCCAAACAAAAAGATGAGTTCGTTGGCCAGCACTTTTTGACCACATTAAATTGGTCAAATTTCAAAATTGTGCTAAAAAATCACAAAAATGAGTAAAAACGGCTGAATAATCTTAAATTTTTATTTTCTAGCAGAATTTTGCTCAAATATAGTTTATTAAACTATAAAATGAACATTAATAAATGTAGATACAAAATTGTGCTGAGGAATGTACTTAAATTTCATCAAAATTCGCTAAAAAATCACGAAAAGTGCAAATACGAGGGTCATCCCAAAAGTAAGTTTCCCTATTTTTGAAAAAAATGCTTTATTGACTAAAATATTTACATGGTTGGAAAGCTGCAGACCTGAACTATTTTTCTACATAGTCGCCGAGTCGTTCCTGGCACTTTGCATACCCTGTGGCGAGTTTTTGTAAGCCAACAGCATACCAGTTTCTGTCCAATCCGCGCAGCCACTCGTTGACGGCGCCCTCGACTTCTGCGTCACTGGAAAATCGCTGGCCTCCCAAAAAAGTTTTCAAGGCCGGGAAAAGATGGTAATCACTCGGGGCGAGGTCTGGAGAGTACGGTGGGTGGGGGGAAACGTCCCAATCAAATTTTCTGAGCAATTCCTGGGTCAAATTTGCGGAATGTGGCCTTGCGTTGTCATGAAGAAGCAGCACTTTTCTCTTCAAAAGTCCGGGTCTTTTGGCTTTAATGCTTTTTCTCAGTTGTTCCAAGACTTCACAATATCTGGCAGCATTAATGGTCTCACCTTTAAGTAGGTAGTCAACCAACAGAACATACTTGGAGTCCCAAAAAACCGTGGCCATAATCTTTCCAGCGGACGTCGCAATTTTGGCTTTTTTTGGTGCTCTTTTCTGGGGCTTTTCCAGACCATACTCTGTCTTTTTGACTCTGGGGTATTGTGGAAGACCCAAGTTTCATCCCCAGTCACTATTCGATCGTAAATGTCGTCTCCTTCATCCTCAAGCATCTCAGAAAAGCGGTTTGCTGCCTCCAAACGGTTTTGCTTGTGTTCGTCAGACAAGAGCCTTGGAACCCACCTTGCACACACTTTTGACATCTCTAAATCTTCTTCTAGGATTCGACCAACTACTTACAGAGCGAGTTAATTCGTACTTGGGATGAACACAATTCACAATTTCATCAATTGTACGGCGTCTATCTTCATCAAGTGCTGCGCGAACGGCCACAATCGCCTCCTCTCGAGTCGAACTCGACGGGCGTCCACTACGCTGCTCGTCATGCACCGGAACACGTCCTTCCTCAAAACTTTTTCGCCACTTTCGGACCATTTGGACACTCATCGCATTGTCACCATGCTTGACAAAGTCTACGATGAATTTCAATCGCGGTAACCCCCTCCTTGGTCAGGAATTTGATCACAGAACGCACTTCACAATCGAACGAAATCGCAAGGGGGGCATCCATGTTTCTAACTGAATAGGTTATCAACAAACCGACACAGCGGCCTGAAACTTTTACAGGACTACCACTACATCCAAACAAAAAACTTGAGACCATCCGAAGGTTTCTATGACTTGTAGGTTTTTTTTAAAGAAAATAGGGAAACTTACTTTTGGGATGACCCTCGTAAAAAGCTAAAAATTCAAATCCTCTTTTTTAATGGCAGATTAATAATTAGAATACGTTCATTGCCATAAAATTAATAGTCGAAAATTTCCTTGCGATCAAAAATTTCAATTTACAAAACAATTTAACATTATGTACAATAGAATAATTTACGAAAATTTGCTCATACGATCATGCTCCATGCCCGGAACTTTTTAAATTTCTCCGCTAAAGCCTCCTACGCTTGGTCCGTTTTTACTCGATTTTTGTACCCTTTGCACCTTTTGTCCCACAATGTAGGATTTAACCTCACTTTGTTAATTAGGTCCTCTTAGAAATTCATTTTTAAAGTTTTAAACTTTGAAAAGTTCCCTGAAAGCGACACACGATTATACAACAAGACACTAGTTCGTACGACCAAAATCAAACTGGTTTGTCCGCATTTCTATCCGAATGCGGATCGTGCGAACGATTGGAGTTCCTAGACCAATTAGGACACATCCCTTCTGTGAAAAGGTTTGTTCGCATGCGTTACTAGGGAGATTTTGCAGTTTTCCATCTGAGTCGTTGTACGAAAAGAGGTTTTTCTAGCACAAGCAAACCAGAAGCTAACCACTGAGTCGTACTGTACGAATACGGAATCGTACGGTTGAATGGATCGATTCAAAGGTCACACTACCGAGACTACACTACTCAAAATTTCCATAACTAAGCCCGAGTCATAGATTACCTAACGTGTAATAAATTCTTTCATAATGGAAGAAGTATTAAATTAGCAACAACTTTATCTGTGGTTTAATTTTTTTACTAGAAATAGCAGTAGAAGAAGGAAGGAAACTTGGACGGGTAAGTAGCCGTCAATCATTTTGTAAAAGGAAGAATTCATTTTGTAAAAGGACAAATTCAATTTGAAAAAGGTATAATATAATTACTTGGGTTCTTTCCTAGGGACACAGCGCCCCTGATGATGACGAGGCGCGGGAGGTTGATCTCCTGGAGGTGAGGGAGCTCGTTGACGATGAAGGAAAAGTCCATCGCCAAGTTCTCCCCTCGGATCACCGACAGGTTGGGGAACAAACTCGCGATGCTCCGGAGGCCGTTGACGCGGAAGAAGATGACGTACTCCGTCACCTCCCGCAGCAGGGGGAACGACAGGTTGACGTACTGCTCTTCCGTCGCGTTGTCGATCAGCACCACCTGTCAACAGTCAATGCCGTCATTTCAATCCTTGGTTTTTCCACGCACAAGTTGTTACACCGTTTCTTAATAATAATATTTTTATTGTCATAAACATCATCAATAACAAACGATAGAGCAAACGTCATTTTAAAGAATAAGTAAATAAATGTCTGAGGGGAGTAGGACAAGGGTGCGGAGTGTGGAAGAAAAGGGGGGCACAAAGCTCCCGAGTGTAGCCGGCCGGGGCCAGAGCGCCCCGACCGGCCCGGATCCACCCACCATGGCGGCTCCCGGGGCCACTTACCCATTTCTGAACAGGCGGCCCTAAAAAGTGACAAAGGTCACTCTGACCCGGAAAAAACGCCAAGGGGGCCGCCCCCAGGCCGGCCGGAACACCCAGGCCACGCACCAGCAACAACACATTCATCCCACAGTCACACAAATAAATAACATTCACTCCAACACAACGTACTCTAAAACGTTGTAACGAAGTCTTAACGATGTAATCAAAGGCAATTAAAAATAATAGGAACCAAAATAAATTTCGATTACTTCTACGTTCTCGGCGAAGCTGCTAGTGGAGATGGGGTGGATTCAATATCTGTTATTTATATGACACTCATACAGAACTCAAACCAAAACGAAAATCAAAACTAAAATAATCCGGTTATACTTAGTTAACTAGTATGAACTAAATCACTCGCGACGAAGTTGTGGAAACCCATTTCAAAACGGAAGTTAGTGAAAAACGTTGTCTATTTCCACGAAAAATAAAGAGTAACAATGTTAAATCGATTTCGACGGTTAGGCCATCATCAGTAACAAACAATAACTAACTGTTATTGTTTGTTACTGATGACGGCCTAACCGTCAATCTCGATTTAACATTGTAACTCTTTATTTTTCGTGGAAATAGACAACGTTTTTCACTAACTTCCGTTTAGTTAACTTGTGTTATCCGGGCAGTCTCCATGCGCCTAAGAGGGTGTAGAAGGAAGGTGAGATGCCTAGGACTTGAAGATAGGGCCTTGATGCCTCAATACCAAGAAAAACACAAGATAAAAGAAGAAGCTTTCTTTAACACAGTTCTCCGCAATCAGATGCAGTCCAGTAGTTGTTACCAATATATATCATAGAACGAAAAAAAAAAACCAAGATAATAATTCGAACTAAATAATAATTAGAACTAAATAATAATTCGAAAAATATTAATAAAAATGTTTTCTGCGGAATGGGTATAGGGGTGAAAAGTGGACGAACACCATATACCCTCACCAAAGCAAACATAGAAAAATAAATAAACGGTAAGGTAAATAAAAAAAAATATATATATATACATGTAAAATAAATCAGAACAAAATTCAATTTATTAAAGAGGCGAATTCTTTCCGCAATACGAATTAAAAAAAGAATAGGCTTATGAAATCCTTTTACACGAACTAGTACATACTTGCTTTGTGCTCTAAGCTGTTGCGACAAAATGTATACTGAATTCAAAGTGCAGATCCAGCAACCTATTGGTGATCACCAAATTAAAAATTTGCCCTAACCTACTTATCTTACTTAATGTAAATCTTAAATTTAACCTATGTAATCTAACTTAGCCTAAGTGGCTCATTTTTAGTTGGAGAAACCAAAGGTGTGTTCAGAAGGTATGTCCAGTACTAATAGATATTCCGGAGAACTTTTCCCGGAGACTATTTGCTGCTATATTTACAAAAGAAAATCACAATTAGGCCCAGAAAGCTATGAAATGAGGTGCTTTGCTTGATATGGAAATAATTTAATCTATTCCTGCTATACATTCATTTTATCTACCAATAACAGCTTTATTGAAACCTGGGAGTACGTGAGGGTGGATGACGTCACCACAACCGAAATGAAACGTTCTTCCCGAACAAGGAAAAAGTAAAACTAGAAATGAAAGGGAAAATTCAAATAAAATCTTGTTTTTCTTTAAAATTAAAATTTGTCAAGAGCCACAGAAACGATTAGGTCTAGTGTGGTACTTACAGTCCGATATATTCAGTATCTGGATAAGGAACCATAAAATTGTCTCGCTTATAAAGAGATAAGTACGCAATTCAAATATGGCTGGCTTCTATGGAAGACCTGAATAAAACAAAATCAAAAACATTCTAGGGTCACAATCGGGTTTATGGAGTTATAATTGAGTGATTTGCGGCATTTGTATGGGAAACCTACCTTATACAACGTGTTTAAGCTATCCTGGATAATGCAGTAGTTACACAACAGTGTCCGAATTTTTAAATTCTCGGAGATCGCAACTGAATATATCCTGCTAAGGCAGCTACATGTCATGAAGACAGGAAAGCGGAGAAGCTACTAACTACGCTTCAGAAAAGTAGGAATCCACAAACCCATGATTCGAGGAAGAAGTAGGGATATCAAAACAAACTGACCAATCGACCAGGAGAGGACGGGGGTATACGAAGTTCAAGAATCAATGTGTCAATATTTGCAGCAGCAACGGGCTCTTATCAGCTTTGACCCGGTCATAAGTCCATCGCTCTGAATCAGTGTCATCTATATCTATATCTATACTATTTATAAGAATGAAACTCCGTCTGTCTGTCTGTTTGTCGTGTCTATGCACGGCCAAACGGCTGAGTGAGGGGAGTCTACGAGTGGGGGGATCTTCTTGGGATTTTCCGATAGGGTGTATAAGCGAATTTAAAATTGTCTAATCCCAGCCGAACCATGGGCCGTAGGGCGGGAGGGGGGTCGAAGTTCCGGTTAATGTGCGCTTTTTGGACTTCCCCGCTTCCCCTACCCCTCTCAAATACCGGTTTCGTAGGTTTTCCTACGAGGAAGACGTCGGCGCGATCGGATCGCGAAAAAAGTATCAGGAAATGCGTCAAAAAAATGCGAGAGTATGGACCGTGTTTTCTCGAAAAGTCCGACGAAAAACTACGTTTTTTCCCATTAAAATATACCCCGTAAAGGTACGTTTTTCGGAACGGTTTTCGCGGGCGAAATACAGCTTTGGGTCCGCCGAATCTGAATCCGAAATCGGATATCGAAAAAAGTGACGAGAAGTAGGTCAAATTGCGAGCGGAAGCGAGACTAAGCTATTAAAATGAGAAATTATATGTGCCGTGGACGCGAGAAGGCTCTAGGAAGACGTGTTTGGGGTTCGATGACGTGTTTGGGGTGCGAGCAGGTACACATAGGTGCAATGCGAGCGAAGCGAGAGCCATTTCAACAGAATAAATACGGGTTTTCCTTTACACATATACAGGTATACCTTGCGAGCGAAGCGAGCAACATCCCCGAATAAACTTGTCGTTGTTCCACGTAGTTTTATAAGATTTAATTTGTCTGTAAGAATTTCCAACAGAAAAAAACGTCTGCCAAGTTGGGTGGGCAGTATAACTTCCTCATGCGAGCGAAGCGAGCAGCATCCCCTTCAGACTTTAAACCTACCCTTAGGGATCTACCGTTTGCGAGCGAAGCGAGCAACATCCCCTACATGTTTAAATTGTAATACAACGCATCTACATACCCACACTTTGCGAGCGAAGCGAGCAACATTTCCTACATGCCACACTTTGCGAGCAACATTCCCTACATGTCACACTTTGCGAGCGAAGCGAGCAATTTAATGGGGGGTCCGGGGGGCTTGCCCCCCGGCTGGACGTGGAGGCGAGCGAAGCGAGCCGGAGCGGCTAGTAATATAGAAATTTAAGTTGGCCATTACACGCAACTTGTGCTGTGTAGTGAGGTTCCATATGTTCATATCGTTGAATATTGAATAAAGTTCATAGTGAGTTTGTTCATGAACTCTCAAAAAACGTGCGTTCTTATACAGGGTGTCACAGACACGACTCGCCACAGTTCAGGGATCGATTCTATAACTAATTTGCCGCAAAAAGTGCCTCGTGGACTTTTTTAGAGGCTTCGTTTCCGAGCAATTTCACTTTTAAGATTTTTTTCGTGTTTTTGGCCGTATGACACTAAAATGGTCATAACTCCCTTAATGGGGAACTTTGATGTGTTAGAATTTTACACGTTTGACCTCTGATTGAGAGCTTACGAGCATCTAGTCTACCAAACTATACACATCACATTCTGATCTATTTTTCCAATTAATCTATATTTTACCAGAAGGACTGATTTAGGATATTTTTCATGCTTGAGATGCGAGCATCCAGGCCTCCAAATTAAAAACAAAGAAAATACCCCAGACTCTCCTGAGATTGAACAGTGCCGAGTCCAACAGTAGGTAATTACCCGAATAATTGCTTGTCCAATAACTCCCACAGTTATTACTAATTACCTACTCACTATATTAGTACCTATATTATTGCATCTAAATCTAAACCTCACCACTTTCGATCAAAGTAAGTAACTTTTTTAAACCACAATTAAGAAGTGTAAATCGATTTTAGGATGTTTCAAATGTCAACGATAAGAAAAACGCTGCAAATTATTACACAAAGGTTTATTATTTATGTATTAGACAGCCCTTCTACGTAGATCTCTGGTCCATAATTATTAAACGCCGCTTACCTATAGTATATTTAGTATCGGAACTCGGAGCTTCGGACCTCACAAATGGGTTCAATCCATTACAGCAGCGGAATCTCACAATTTTACGCTTTTTAATATAGTTGATAAACAAAACAATTCATCTTTCCAAAACATAAAAGTGTTACCTATACTGTATATTGATATCATCTAGTTGGTCAAATTTCAAAAAATGGGCTGACAAAATCACTGAAAAGGCTAAGAATTGTTAAATTGATATTTTTTAGCATAAGATTGGCCAAATAAAGTTTATCAACTATGAAATAGAACATTCAAAAATTTATGTACGAAATTATGCTAAAAACTTGAACTTCATTAAATTTAGTTTTAAAAAATCTATAAAATTGCGAAAAATTGCCCAAAATCCAAAATCTCTTTTTGAATAGAAGAGTATCATTTAGAATACTTTTTTCCCCATAAAATTAATAGCTAACATTTTCTTTTCACTCATAAATCTCCAATTTCTATACAACTTGAAATATACAAAAAAAAGACACTTTTCCACCTATTTTTGGCTCATAGCACCCATGAGCCAATTCTTAGGCATTTTATAGCCCGGACGGCGGACGGCGAACGGACATTTCAAATTTGGATTCTAAGCAAATTGAAACGTAAAGTGACAAAGTTTGAGGGGGGGTTATAAAAATTTTTTGCTATACGATCACATAGGCTTATTATTGGAAATAATAAACCAAAAGGGGATTCTAGCGATTCCAAATCTCATTTTTAAAATTAGAAAACGATGATTTGAAGTGGAGAAATCTCGTTGGACAAGATTACACCCTAATACAGAAATAATAAACTCGGGTAGTAATTTGCAGCGTTTTGTTTCCTAGTTCGTGACGCTTGGTCATATGTGCGAATGAATAACGTATCATTAAAGTCGAAGAAGTGAAATCACCCGAATGTTTCGGTAATATTCGCGAATAATTATTAACGATGTTTTCCCGTGTAGGGTCTAAACATTTTTCAATGAAAGGCAAAGCATTACGGTGTTCATTTAACCAGGCGACCAATTTATTGACACCTACCGCTGTTAGCTGAGTATAATGACGACGTTTACCATTGGGGAAAGAAATAAGGGAGTTCAAATTGGCACGCTCGAAACTCGGTAACACGCAATGAAAGCTTCGATGGTTAATAATATATTTTCCAACTGGGGGAGTCAACCGTCAACAAGCACAAGGTCGTTGGGACCCCTTATATTCTGTAATATATCACATATTTACTGACCTGTAATTTACACGTACCATCTACCTATCCACACCATCAACAAGATTAAGAATCGATGGCCCAATATCGTTATTTATCGTTAAATAATTTGAGCATCAACTCCAGAAAAAAGTCTTCCTATACGCCCATACGAGCGTCATTTCGACGCTTTTCATTTAGAGTACCTATTAAAAGGAACTGATGCAAAATAATAATCATCATCAAGGGTTTGCGCCTCGGTTTTCATTTTATTTTTTGTATATTTGGGGAATATATAATTTGACTAACATTCTAATTTCAATTTTCAAGTAATTCTCGAACTGGTTACCAATACAAAACGTTGTCCATATCGCGTACCTATCCCATATTACATCCCATATCAATTGAAGGAAATCAACATTTACAACTACCTACCAAGCAAGACACTCTTGGATGAATTCTGCAGTCATTATAATCAATTGGATGGTCCGATGTTCTTTTATTTTTGGGAGGTCTGGCATGCTCAGGAATAATTTGTCATTCTTCATTTAAAAATTCTCTTACGTTCTGTAAAATAATAAATCAGTGCGTAAAAGTGATTATCAAATTAACTGTTAATAATGAACTGGGTGTGGGTTCGAATCCTACTTCTGATTTTAGAAGTGAGATTAATTCTAAATAAAAACAGTTAATTTGATAATCACTTGATTTATTATTTTACAGAACGTAAGAGAATTTTTAAATTAAGAATGACTAATTATTTCCAAGCATAAAATCCCCAAAAATAAAAGAAAATTGGACCATCCAATTGATTATAATAATGACTGCAGAATTCAACCAAGAGGTCTTGCTTGGTGGGTACTTGTAATTGTTGATTTCCTTCAATTGATATGGGATGTACGCGACATGGGCAACGTTTTGTATAACCAGTTCGAGAATTACTTGAAAATTGAAATTAGAATGTTAGTCAAATTATATATATATATATAGATATATATATATATATATATATATATATATATATATATATATATATATAGTTTTGATGAAAGATGAAAACACTCGCGTGTAATATTAATTTGAGTTGTTACAGAAGGTTGGAAAAGGAAAAGATAGGAAACACTTAAATAAACTTACAAAATTGAGAGAGAATATTTCGCTGTGTCAGCGTCGTCAGCTCTAGTCAGTGACTAGACGACGCTGACACAGCGAAATATTCTCTCTCAATTTTGTAAGTTTATTTAAGTGTTTCCTATCTTTTCCTTTTCCAACCTTCTGTAATACCTCAAATTAATATATATATATACATATATATATATATATATATATATATATATATATATATATATATATATATATATATCCGTGTGTGTGTGTGTGTGTGAGTAGGGTGGTTCAAAAAAAAAAAGTTCTGGGATTTCTTGACCCCATTGTTTTTTGCTTCATCGGTATGCCAGGATGACCCTACCAAATTTTTAGCAAAAAATATTAATCCTAACCACTCTAACTGGGTCGATTTTGGCCAGTTATCTACCGCTATCTTAAACCAACCTCTAAATTGGTGCCGAGGTGATGATTTGAAGGACGGATTTACATTTTTTGGGGCAATTTATGGGTTTTCGCATACGCTGAACACGATGAACTTATTTATTTTACGCTCCGTCCACTAATCCGGAAAACTGGCAGAGGGCGCTGCTTGAAGATAAATAAAAATCGAAAATTTCACCGAAAATGCTGTCGCCTGGTTAAGAATTGTACTAGAAACATGCTATTATGTTCGGATAATATGCTCTGGCATGTTCTGAACATGATTCTGTTTTTTTACTATACTTTTCCGCCGATGATTGCTTCGTTAATCGGCCATAAACCCAAATTAATTGTAGGGTAATAGACAAATTCACCCTAATTCTACCGGAAATTATGTCGCGTTGATAATTTAAAGTCTCGAAATACCTTGAGTCGATAAAATTTGGTATTTTCCAGGATACTCGGTACAAAGCCGTAGGTAATTTGGCAAGGACTTGAACCGGCATTGTACTTATTCGCTAAACGACCCGATACCATTGTACAAGCTCTTACACGTGAACGATACCGCTAACAATAGCTAACCCTACGCTCAAACGATCCAATCACAGTTCAGACAATTCAGAACTACGAATTTGACCCCGGAAAACTGATAGAAACTAAGGAATTTTACAGAAAAATGGGCAAATTTAGCTATTTTCTCCATTTTGCCGCTATATTTGGCCAATAAGTACAATGCCGGTTCAAGTCCTTGCCAAATTACATACGGCTTTGAACAAAGTATCCTGGAAAATACCAAATTTTATCGGCACAAGATGTTTTGGGACTTTAAATTATCAACGCGACATAATTTCCGGTGAAATTACTGTGAATTTGTCTATTATTACCCTACAATTAATTTGAGGTTTATGGCCGATAAACGAAGCAATCATCGGCGGAAAAGTATAGTAAAAAACGGGACTACGTTCAGAACATGCCAAACCATATTATTCGACCATAATAGCATGTTTCTAGTACAATTCTTAACCAGGCGACAGCATTTTCGGTGAAATTTTCGATTTTTACTTATCTTCAAGCAGCGCCCTTTGCCAGTTTACCGGATAACTAGTGGACGGAGCGTAAAATAAATAAGTTCATCGTGTTCAGCGTATGCGAAAACCCATAAATTGACCCAAAAAAATGTAAATCCGTCCTTCAAATCATCACTTCGGCACCAATTTAGAGGTTGGTTTACGATAGCGGTCGATAACTCGCCAAAATCGACCCAGGTAAAGTGGTTAGGATTAATATTTTTTGCTAAAAATTTAGGAGGGTCATCCTGACATACCGAGGAAGCAAAAAAACCATGGGGACAAGAAACCCAGAACTTTTTTTTTTTTTTTTTTTTTTTGAACCACCCTAGTGTGTGAGGGAGTGCGTGTGAGCATGCATGCGTGGGGATAATTATGATGATTAAAACTGAAAGTCCGTTCCTTCACCAAGAAAAAAAATCCAGCCACGGTTGTAAGAGCGAATTTTTGTAAATTATCGTATTATTTGAAAATTCAAGACTGAGAGAAAAGAAATAACTACCTACTACTTTTGTGGCAAAAGCTCGTTCTAAATAATACTTTTGCAATCCAAAAATTGAAAAAAAAAAAAAAAAGTTTAGCAGTTTCCAATTAATGTTTTGGCAAATATTATCGACATTACTACTCGATCAGTTGCACAGTTTTCAGCATTGAATTGTGCATTCATTTTTTTAATGTTCTAGTTCGTTCTTAATAAACGTCTTTTGACTAAAATTCTATTAAAAATAACCATTTACCAATTTTTTGACGTTTTTAGCCATTTTTAGAGATTTTTGAGCACCTTTCTTTAAAAATTTGACCAATTTAATGTAGTCAAAACGTTCTGCCCAACGAAGAACCCCCTTTCATTGGGAAAGCTTGATTTTTAGGCGCAAAAACGGGATTTTCATCTCAATCCTAAGGAGCGTTATCGTTTAGAAGGATATATTATATTCGAAGATTTAACAACATTTTCTAAACAACATTTTCTACAAATATTCACTTCTTAAAAAAAGCAGACCGTTCTGAGCACATTAAAATGGTCAATTTTCAAAGGAAAAAAGTGCTAAAAAATCGATAAAGTTATATTTGTTAGCAGAATATTACTCAGAAAACGTTAAAAAACTAGGTATGAAATAGAATATAAAAAAGCGTAGATTATCAAATTGTACATTATCTAATAATATACTCATGAGACGTTAAATGTAAACAGAAATTGGTCATAATTTTTTTTTTCTTTTCTCTTTTTTTCCCACGATTAAATTCAGCTGTAGGCGAAAATAATCGTTGAGCGAAGAGCAAATAAAGGAGACCCCCTTCGTTTGTGTTGGCTACAGATGGCATCTCTTCGCCCCGAAAAACTTCACTGAAATAGAACGTCCTCGAAGATAAGTTGTGGAAGGTTCGGGATATTTATGGGACATAAAAGCTCGAATAGCTCACATCCTAGCGGCCCCAAGCTAACAGCAGCAAGCGGAAATCCGGGCCGCCACTTACCTCCTCAACTTTTCGTCTTTTGGAAACTATTTCCATCGTCTTCTCAAACCCAAGATCGTATTTAGGGTGGAGGGGCCTGTGTTTGACAAGGACCCAGTTGATTGACATCTCACGACAAAGTTTAAATAATTAGGCAAAAAAGTGTTTTACGGGCTTGATCCTTTTGAATTTTGGGACAAAATACCTTCTCAGTGAATTATAAAGGTGGAGAAAGGTTTCAGGCGGGTTTTTGTGAGAAGGTTACCTAACAGAAACTCGTGTTGTCATTTCTTTGGTGCTGTTTCTGGTGATTTTGCTAAGGGGGTACGTTGTTTATATTGCTTCGATTGTTCCTATGGTTTTTCCCAATCAGTTTTTTGTGTAGATTGCATTTATGCTATCATTTTTTGGAAATAATCTAAATAATATTATAATAATCTAAATAATAACATGTGAAAATGCAAGTGTCAATTACTAGTCCCCAAACTAATGCTACCCTCAGTGATTGACAGTGCTGTCAATATAGATCTCTATTCGTTCTTGTCATTCGTTCTTTATCTTTTATATTTATATAAATATATAGCAACTACAAGCTGCTAGTTTACCATTAGAAACGTATTGTACCTATGATACCTATCGTACGTATTTTGTGATGAAACATCTGGTGATATTTTCAACATTGTCTTTATGAATACTCATATTAATTTTATATTTAGATTAATAAAACTAAGTTTAAATGCGCAATTTATTTATAAAATTTTGGGTCAAAAAATTTGTTTCTCAAATAAACGAATTTATGATGTTTTGTGACTTGAATTAGTGCTTTTTAGCGAATTTTTGAAAAAATTCTATGCAGAAATCCGTTTTAGGCTATTCTGAATCATATTCTGAAGTTTAACGCATTTTCGACATGGATATGTCTTTGCTCTGGGGGGTCAACCAAAAATTTCCGTCACGCAAAATTGATGTCACAATTTCAGTGTTTTTCACGTACAACCCAGCCGTTGCTAGGGGAATGGAACTTCCGCAGTTTTCATCGTACAAAAATCGTTCGCCACTCGTTGGAAAGCGCTTGATTTATGTGATAAATGTTCACATCTCAAGGTACCTATTTCCCCCTCCTTACGTACCTGGCTACATTCCTAAACTAAGTTGATTGGACTATAAACAATTTTAATAAGCCGGTTACAATATTCTTAACGTAAAGCAATAGCATCATTTACTCCTCTCCATAGGAAACATTTTCATCCTCTTGACAACAGTCGACTGTTAACAACAACTCATTGCGTCTGTATTGGAGAAATAACTTTAATTTATAGTAGAGCCGGAAAACTATCGATAGTCTACACTATCGATAGTTTTCGATATTTTTATGCAAACTATCGATAACTATCGATAGCTTCAAAAAATGCTAAATTTACATTAGTTTTCTGAATAATTTGGTCATTTAACTCATATATTGGTATGGCAATCGTCATCAAGCCTTGGCGTAATAACATATTCAACCATAATGAATACCCTTTTATAAATTTCTTGGCTCATTACAATAAAAAAGCTTCAACATACAACACAGTTCTTATTAAATGCGAAAATACTTTTTATTCATGAAAAATATGTAGGTAGGTACATTAAAAAGTTATAAAATTAACCATTTATTTTTTATAAATTTTTTATCATTACTTTTATTTTAACTATAAATTTTTTATCATTACTTTTATTTTAACTATAAATTTTTTATCATTACTCTTGCCAAACCACCTCCATACATCAGAAATTTTACGTTTCGGCATTTTGTCATGCAATAATGAAACACAAAATTAATTAAACACAACCCTAGATGCCCTAGAAACACAAAACTATTATATCAATTAGAACTTATGTAAAGAAGAGAAACGTGTACTCATTATAACCTCAGATTTGTGATTACCTCCACTATCGAAAACTATCGATTGCAAACCGTCAACTATCGATAATTTACGATAGTGTAGACTATCGATAGTCATCGATAGCACTATCGATAGTTTTCCGGCTCTAATTTATAGTGTGCTTTTTGTGCCTCCAAAAATGATAAAATAAATTCTTTATCCTACATCCTTTATCCTATCGTCGCCTACAGTCCAAAATTTAAGGATTTGTTTACAACTCTCGAGGACGACCGTTATGAAATCCCCAATCGAAAACATATCCATGTAACATGGTATCTGCTTGTAAAGTAGATAGCGGAACTCGTTTACGAGTTTCGGTACTTTGGGAACTTTGACATGGATATGTCTTTGCTCTGGGGGGGGGGGGGGGGGGTGTCACTTTTTTAATGTATGTATGTATGTATTTTTTTATGTATGTATGTATGTGTCATTCCTGACGATAACTGTCCGTAGAATTGTGCTAGAAACTTCAAACGAATTTTAAAATGTTAAGGACACAAAACGAAAGTTCAAGTTCGTTGGCCAGCATGATCGGATTACATCTTCGGGTTGAAATTTTCAAAAATGTAGTCAAAAATTTCAAAATAGCCTGTTTTTTGCGATTTGTTGTGGGGAATAATTTTTTCAGCATACTAACATGTGGTATATTCGGAATCAGCGTAAAATTTCCTATAAGAATATGTATTCAAGACATCCTGATGCAGATTTGGATGTAACATTCAAGTTTGAAAAAACGAAAAAACATGACTTAATTGCCTGTCAAAGTCAAAATTTCTCTCAAGGTGTCAAATACTGGTCCCTCCTTCGACGGCACAATGGACGGAACTGGGGGGTTAGATTTAATGATTCCTTTCACATTCATGTTGACGTTCGTTTAGCGAATTTCTGTAAAAAGGGAAGCAATTTCAATAGTCCCAAAAATTTCAAAATACAAAATTTTCGAAAATTGTCTTTATTGAATTCTGTTTTCAGGCATTCTTTAAGTTCAGTAAGTCATAATAGCGCATGTTTAGGTGTCATTACAGACAATAACTCTCCTTAGGATTGAGATAAAAACTCAATTCTTGTGAGAAAAAAAATCAAGCTTTTCGAATGAATGGATGAGTGTATATTAAATTGATCAACTTTCTGAAACTCGGAGAAAAAAAATCACTAAAAATGGCTAAAACCGGCTAAAAATTGTCAAATTCATATTTTTTAACCGAATTTTGGTCAAAAAAGGATTATTAGCAATGAACTAGAACATCAAAAAGTTAATTAAAAATTATGCTCGAAACTGCTGAAAAGTGTACTTAAATTTAATTGATGTTTGCTGAAAAATCGAAAAAAACTGCCAATAAAAGTTAAAAGTCCCAAATATTTTTGAAGTCACAAGATATTATTTTAGAACTATTTTTTTCCAAATAGCTAAAATTTCGAAATCTTTTTTGAATTGTAGAATATCATTTAGAACTAGTTTTTTTTTTTTTTTTTTTTGCCATGAATTGGTAGTTAACAATTTCTTTGCTATCAAAGTGCTTCAATTTCAAAACAATAATGAGTTCCTAAACGATAAGTCAATTTGGATAAGGTGTTTGGGGATTTTATCATCTGGAGCGAGCCACAGCGGATGATAACCTGATGAAGTCAAAAGAGTAGAATTGGTGTCTTATCTTAAAGTGACGCAACTTTATCTTCAAGTAACGCTCAACCGCCAAGGGGATTTTCCCTTGAGCTCAGTTTCCAGCATTCCTAGTTCTTTTCAAATTCACTAAAAGGTTTAGGATCTTGAGAATTTATGAACAAGAAAATTGAAATAATTTTCCTTAATCATGAATATCAACAATAAATGAATATCACTGTTATCGGTGTGTAAGGTTACTTTGCGATAGGGAGGAAGAGATGAAATAGGTGGGATTGGGATAAAGCGTCTAATGTTTAGGTGAAATAAATTTGTCTTATTGGAGATGAGGCGCCTCATCTGCCCGCACATGCGCAGTAGTGTTTTCTGTTCACGATGAGGCAATCATCTCTATATCCCTATCGCTTTAGGAACTCTCTAATGTAACATTATTATGATTCAATAGTTTATGAAAATTCGCTCATACGATCATGCTGCATGACTGGAACTTTTTGGTTTATTATTTCCAATAATAAGCCTATGTGATCGTATAGCAAAAAATTTTTATAACCCCCCCTCAAACTTTGTCACTTTACGTTTCAAGGTGCGTAGAATCCAAATTTGAAATGTCCGTCCGCCGTTCGCCGTCCGCCGTCCGGGCCATAAAAGGCCCACGAATTTACTTAAAAAAGTCCAGTCATGCAGCATGACCCCATGAGCGAATTTTTGAAGAAATCTTCGACATTTCAGTCGCTATTGATCGTGTAGAGAAATTTTAGTTTATGATTTTGATAGACAAACATGGAATCAAATAATTAAAAATAATTAGGAGGTACTCGTACTTCCATAAGAGTAGTTCACTCTGAATTTGGACAATGTTTCATGCAAATATTACCGATTTTTACAACTAGCGAACGGATTTATTTCGATTTTTGACTGATTTTTCAACTTTGAAATTTTTGAAAACTTGATACATATTCTTATAGGAAATTTTACGCTGATTCCGAATATACCACATGTTAGTATGCTGAAAAAAATATAGATTTGAAATTTTTGACTACATTTTTGAAAATTTCAACCCGAAGATGTAATCCGATCATGCTGGCCAACGAACTTGAACTTTCGTTTTGGGTCCTTAACATTTTAAAATTTGTTTGAAGTTTCTATCACAATTCTACGGACAGTTATCGTCTGGAATGACACATACATACATATATACATACATACATACATATATACATACATACATAAAAAAATGCGTTAAACTTCAGAATATGATTCAGAATAGTCTGAAACGGATTTCTGCATAAAAGTTTTTCAAAAATTCACATTCTACAAAATTTGAGGCGAGAGCAATAGCTTAATTTTCTTCGAAAATTCGCTAAAACCCGTTCTTTTGCTCATAGACTCCATTTGGGGTCTAGTTGGTCCTAACGTTTAACCATCCCGATCGCTTTACTCGCATAGATGCTATGGGGCAAAAAACGGGCGAAAAAGTGTCTTTTTCGAAGCTTTGAGTGTTAGACTGACGTGTTAAAACTCCAACCTGCTCAACGACAACTGCGCAAGCTAATATTCCACGGTTAGGATAACAATGGGCAGTAGGACTTCGCAACAGAACACTTTAGGACCAGATCATGCACGACCACAACTGCACAACCTAATAATTATTATTCTCATGTTAGGACAAAATTCACTCATCTCAAAATGCACAACTTTCAAATGAATATTGATGGAAAAATATGAGTGATATGATAGTGTAAGCGTAATAGGGCGGTGTGGTAACGAGACCTAGGGAGTACCTCCAGGGTGGCGTGGAAAACTTCCTACACTTGTATTGCTTTCGAATTTCGTGTTCCTTCGAGGCATGAATATATGTTTTTTTCTAGGTCATATTTGTGTGTTGATACCAATGCTTTGCCTACGCATATTTAATAACAAATCCTCTCGACTTTTCGTACGTACTTAGATAATGATATTATTAAGGCAATGATTATTTGAATAGATAGGAGCTCAAATCGAGAAATATAAACATACGTATATAATCATAGAAGTATAGGTTGTGGCAACTCCAAATAGGACATGCCGAGGAGTCTGGACGGACCTTATGACGTACGCCAACTAAAACTACGATCAAACTCAATTGAAAAAATAATAAACCTGAAATAATTTGCAGCGTTTTTTATAATAGCATTAAGTTTTTGATAAATTAACAAAATTAACTTAGATTGGTATAATATCAGGTACAATATATCGAACGATTATTTGTAGCAAATTGCAATTTTTTCTCATCGTTTTGGTATCGTCGAATTCGTAATCGAACGTTCTTTACCCGTGAACCCGCCCCATCCTAATTTGACCTAATTTCGGCGCATGTCGAAACTAGTTACAAAGTTCTTCACGTTCTTACCGGGAAAGCCGAGTTATGAAGGAGGAAGTCCGGAGAATTGTAATATAGTCTCTGTGTTAACCAGGGACCCTATGAATGACCACGTATAATTTCATCTCAATGGGTCCGGTAGTTTTTACGTAATTGAGTAACACAAACATAGACACCATTAGATTTTTATATATATATATATATATATATATATATATATATATATATATATATATATATATATATAGGTACTCAAGATCACGCTGCATGAATGGAACTTTTTGACATGGATATGTCTTTTGGCTGGGGGTCAAGGAATTTTTCGCGACACTTTTTTTTCCCGACCGACACTTTTTCTATTGATTTTCACGTACAACCAAGGCGTTACTAGGGAAGAGTAACTCCCATAGTTTTCATAGTAGGAAAATCGTTCGCCACTTTTTGGAATGCTCTCATTTTACCACGACATTTCATGACCTCTAAGCCATTGGAGTGTCAAGGAATGCTGATTTATTACTCTAAGTTAAAAACTAATATTGTTTTGTAACCATAATGGAATAATCTTGTGAAAAGAAGGCACTACATGGTTGGTATACAATTGAGTAGTAGGTACCAACTGGTAAGCAGTAGGTACTAGACATATCCATAATCTTTTGTTTTTCCCATCAAGGGATTAATTAAAATTTGACATGGATATGTCTTTTGGCTGGGTCAAGGTTCTATCCTCATGTTAGTGCAATTTACTATCTTCATCTGTGAGGAAATTTTCATTTTTTTTTTTTTTTTTTTTTTTTTTTTTAATGGGAACCCCCATTTTTTATTGCAGATTTGGAATCTACTAATTTTATGGAAAAATGACCGATCAGTCGATTTTATAGAATGGGAATTGATCGGATTGATGATCCCCAATCATTTTTACGTGAACTGTGGTAAAATAGATCAGAATGATGTGTATAGTTTGGTGGTCTGGATGCTCGCAAGCTCGCATCTCAAAAATACATAGTATAAAGTAGTAAAAATACAGATTGGTTGGACATACAGGTGAGAATGAATGAATAGGAGAGAATTAACGGAAATATGCGGGGATATAACAAAAAACGCCCTAAATTAGTAGGTATGAGCATTGAATTAATTAATTACTACATCTTTGGAATTCAGCCAGAAATAGAGATTATCTTCCATAAAGAAAACAAATACCCGTTAGCCACAAAAAAAAAAAAAAAAAAAAAAAACACGCAGTTTGCGTTTGCGCAAGCAGAACCAACTTTTCGAATAGAGATGGGTAAAATATTAGTAGGTGAAAATTAAAGTTTCAAACGCAAATGTCAAGTTTCACTGAACGAATTTCGCTGATTTTTTATAAAATAGCATTATAAGTTTTTAATAAATTAACAAAATAACTTATATTGGTACAATATCAGGCAATATCTCGAACGATTAGTTGTAGCAAATTGCAATTTTTTCTCATGTTCTCCTAAAATCGGGCGCTTGAATGACCGTGCGATGCCGAGGTTTAGGACCAACTGTGATTTTTGATACGTTTTCGATAATTAAACTTTGGTCGAGTGGTTCGGAAGAGAAGTTTCGGACGGCATACGATTGGATTTGTTCTTCTAATTTTTGGAATCAAAGCGTAAACCCTCACGTTTAGAAAGTGATTACAACGCACCAGCTAGCATACATACAAATTTCAGAATAAACGTGTAACTCTTCCTAAAGTCGCTGGGGTGTAAGACTGATATTAAAGAGTAACTGAGTCGAGAAACCAGAGTAGGAGGCTACTGCCCTCATAAAAGCCCAAATACGGTTGATCAGAGCTGGCAATTCCATTTCATCGATAGCCAATAACTCGCTCCCAATAACTCGCCCTGAGAGGTCGCCCTATTGAGGTCGATTTTTCACTGGAAGCTGACAGGGAGGCGGAGCATCACGGTCCCAATAAATTTGACCCCATCAGATCTCTTTCCCAATTTACTGTCTTCGCTAGTTTCTAAACTTTTGGGTTATTAAGGGTATCGTCATCGAATGACGCCAAATGAAGAGTACAGGGGAAGAACGGGCTATCGTGGTTTTTCCTAGTTTCGAGAAAAACGAATTTTAATGCAAAAAACTCAATTAAATGTATATCCTGGGATCGAAAAATCTGAAATTTTTAAATTATAACGTCAACGTACAGGTAAAAGTAATAAAAATGCCAAATTACCTCACGAAATTAATCTTATTGTAATATAACGGAAAAATTTAAATTATTTCTGTTCTAGAACCAAAAATTTCAACCATGTATCATGTTTTCTCCTCGATATTGATTCGAAATTAACAAGCGGTTGCAATCATGTTCACAATATCAATTATTGAGAATGATCACCTGTGTGTAAACAATTATTTATATAACCATGCTCATAACTCAGTTTGTTGGACACGCACTTCGCAGTAGTTAACATAATATTGTTGGATAAATCGAGAGCTTTCGAACGAATGGTCAACGAATTTTGTGGGATGAAAAACGACGAAGTACCATTTCCCTAGCAACGACTCGGTTGTAGGCGGAAATCACTGTAACACTATACGTTTCGTGCGCGGAAAAAAATTGACTCGCAAAATTGACTCGCAAAAATTGCTAGGACCCCAGGGCTAAAACATGATACATGTTAAAACCGAACACAAAAATAAAAAAAAAACAGCGAAAAAACGGGATAACTCCCTTGACAGCGAGTGATTTCCTCACTAGTGAGTTAATTTCTTGAAATTCCTCCTGGCTTTCTCAGTACAGAATATTTTTGAATAAATCAAATCCCTGGATTTTTAGGAAGAGATCGAAATTTTTCTCGTGAAGGAAGTAGATGGGAAGTGAAATTTTGATGAACGAAGAGGCTTCTGAGCCAGATCTTTTCTTGATTTGGCGGATTCGGCGTCACAAACTTGCAAGTAAATTCTGCATTATATCTCTAACGATAGCAAATTAGCCAATGGTAATCAACATGAAATTTTACTTCTCTCAGCCGCCTTGTCTTCATTGGAGCTTTAGGATAATACTTTGTGTCAAGAAAACCCGCCCAATCAAAATATCTGATTTTGATAAGGCCAAAAAATTAATGTATACCACAGGACCAAACGATGAATATTGAATAGAGACAGCAACAGATCGAAAAAGTGGAAGAATGTGATATATGAAATACAGCTAAACTGCTGTGGTTCAAAGACTGGATAATGAACTAACAAGGATGGAGGAAGTGGCAGCTTTAAGTTAGCCTGTTTTTCCCTGGACCGCTCCCATAAGCCCGTTCTTTCGCTATATACGAAACACTCACCCACTGTTTTGAAGTATTTAGACTCGTTTATTCCCTGCTTTGACCACACCACCGTGTTCGGCTACCCCCAGTGCATAAGGTACTCAACTCACTTTTGACAAAAAATCGAGTTAGCTAGCCCGTTCTTTCCCTGTACTCTTCAAATATTAAAGATTCGATGAAAGTGGACAAGAAGGGGTCGGTGGGACCGGGGGGTATTGGCGGAACCTAACATTATGATGCTGTCAAGCTGAGAGGCGTTGTGGTTGAGGGGTGAGATCATAAGGCTTCTCGTAAATTGAGACCGCCATATGCAAAACAACCTAAGTGCCATTTTTTTTAGAAATACGTTTTTTAACGGATTCGGACCTTATGTGCCATAAGACAACTGCTCGTCAAGTTTCTGAGGATTCTGAAGCTCCGAGTGGTTCGTTTATCAACTTCAAACCAAAAACGCTGCAAATTATTTCACAAAGGTTTATTATTTTTTCAATTGAGTATGATCGTAGTTTTAGTTGGCTTGCGTACGTCATAAGGCCCGTCCAGACTCCTCGGCGTGTCCTATTTCGAGTTGCCACAACCTATACTTCTATAATTTTATACGAATGTTCATATTTCTCGATTTGAGCTCCTATCTATTCAAATAGTTATTGCCTTAATAATATAATTATCTGACCCCCCGCTCACCCCCCCTCACCACCCACCACCCCCTTCCAAGCGTGCCAGGCGTGCGTGCGTCTAACACTCAAAGCCTTGAAAAGACACTTTTTCGCCCGTTTTTGGCCCATAGCATCTATGTGAGTAAAGCGATCGGGATGGTTAAACGTTAGGACCAACTAGACCCCAAATGGAGTCTATATGCGAAAGAACGGGTTTTTAAAATCAATTCTTAGGCCTTTTATGGCCCGGACGGCGGACGGCGGACGGACATTTCAAATTTGGATTCTACGCACCTTGAAACGTAAAGTGACAAAGTTTGAGGGGGGGATTATAAAAATTGTTTGCTACACGATCACATAGGCTTATTATTGGAAATAATAAACCAACAAACTTAAGTGTCCATTCTGTTGCACAACGTTACCTGCGTTGCTATGCTTCCTCCATGATCCCCCGATTGATGGTTTTTACACGGGAACGAACTAATAAAATAATAATAAAACAATAATAAAACGAGTGAAAAATAAGATTCCTGTCATTCGGTGTAAGTTAACTTTGCCCAAATCCCAAATGTATTGTAGCAGACAACTGACGTGTATCAACCTTGGGATTCATATCGACGATAGCGGTGAAGCTTCTTCTAGTTTTAGGACGAGACAGATAGAATTCAGGGCTGTAACGAAATTGGCACCTGTATTCATAACTGCTTATACAGAAAATCTTAAATCACCCAAAACAAAAACAATCTTCTGGTCAGATAAAGGTGGGGGGTGAAATAAAAAACAGAGAATTTCGACCATGCATGTGCTAAAGTCGGTAAACAGTTTTTACGACTGGATGAGCATTGCGAAACACAGCGGATCTTCAGTCCGCTACCCTTCTCCAAAAAAATGCACTGCCGGCAAGATGAAGGGCCGGTTACCCGTACATTGCATGGACCCACATCTGCGGGTCACTTTTACCAGCTGCCTTGTCATTTTATGCCAGCACTCCCCAAGAGGCTTCATCTCAAATTTCAGCAATCAAGTTTCAAGTTGTATCTAATCCGTCACCCGAAACCAAATTGGTTCAGGAGGCCTTGAAATGCAAAATGAGAGTGGAAATTTTGATTTTGGAGCAACAAATTTAATTTTCATTTCGAAAGTGAAAACAAAGCTTCCAATGCCTTACAGAGTCGGAAGCAATATACGAACGTTTTCGAGATCTCAATAGGTTATTATTAAATATGCCAATAGGTACATAGACATGTACTGCTACTACAACCAAGTACTACTACAGGTAAGTACCTATATCTACGATACTGCGCATGTATTCAGTCGGTAATATACAAAAGACAGCGATACTAAAAGGCCCCCAATATCGATGAGATCTAGGTATACATCTATATGCTTGATATATTGACTCCTATCTCTATTTCTGCCCTACCCTTTGATGGAACAGGAACTCTGGATGTTTGAGGAAGACTGCGGTGTTGGGAAGGTGGCCTACTAGAAGATTGGACATTATTTCCTTTGACGACAAGGAATCAAAGCAAATGCGGACCACCGTCTCTTAATTGACCAACGTAGAAAGGTCATTATACACCTTTACAATATTCCTCTTTTCAAGGAAAAATAAGACCGCAAAGAAAAAAAAGTTAATAAGGTTGGAGCGAGAGGAACCGTTCCACTTTTCTATATTGAGACTGACACATTTTTCCAAGCTTTTTTTTTTTTTTTTTTTTTTTTTTTTTTTTTTTTTTTTTTTTTTTTTTTTTTTTTTTTTTTTTTTTTTTTTTTTTTACTAAACCTTGTTATTCGTTATTTTTCCAGGCTGCTGTTGAGAATATCAATAAGTGAGCAATAACAAAACAATACAACGTGAAAAAGTACCCCAAAACCGTGCATATGGCTATTGAATATCTTCAAAAACTTTGTAGTTCACAATTAGCTCACTTTTAGCGAATTTTCGTAGAAAATGAAGCTATTGCAATGCCTCGGAAAATTTTGAAATAAAAATTTTTGAAAAATGCCTCCATTGAAATCCGTTTTGAGGCATTCTGAATCGATTCCTGAAGTTTGCACTTTCCATTCATCCATCGAAAACTCTCCTTTGGATTAAGATAAAAATTCCGTTCTTGCGCAAACAAAATTAAGCTTTCCAAACGAAAGGATGAGTTCGTTGGCCAGCATTTTTTGGGCCCATTAAATTGGTCATATTTCAAAAAAATATGCAGAAAACTTAAAATTGGCCCATATACTTGGGCCCCTCTCTGCCACCCCCCCCCCCCCCCCAATCTTTCCCTGGTGCCCTAAAGCCCCAGACGGAAACGGGTTGTGGTGGATTCAAAGCGATCCTGTGGTCATGCCCACTTGAATAGGAGCACACATTGAAAAACTCGAAAGCGAAACGAGATAAAAGCAAAGACAAGGCAGGTCTGGAAACGCTTGCATATGAGTCTGCAACACATTGGGACATTTTATGTCTTCAGTCGCAGACTGGTATCATCAGAATTTAACAAACGGTTGTTAACAATACCAATTATTGAGAATGATCACCTGAGTGTACACAATTATTCAAATAACCATGCTCATAATTCAGCTTGTTGGCCACGCACTTCGCAGTAGTTAATAATATTGTTGGATGAATCGAGAGCTTTCGAACGAATGGTCAACGAATTTTGTGGGATGAAAAACGACGAAGTACCATTTCCCTAGCAACGACTCGGTTGTAAGCGGAAATCATCAGAATATATTCGTGAGCAATTTCCGTGACTTTTTTTTTTTTTTTTTTTAATGTGCCATAGCAAAGACATAAAATGTCGAAAAGTTCCAGTCATGCAGCATGAGCGAATTTTCGTAAATTATCGCACTATGTTATGTTACATTGAAGTGAAAATTGAACACTTTGAGTGAAAAGAAATGAAGAGAGTTATCGTTTGGAAGGACATATATAAGCGTTAAACTCTAGGATTCGTTTCAGAATGTCTCAAACTGGAATTCAGTGAAGAAAATGTTTGAAAATTTTGATTTAAAATACTTGGAGCCATTGCAATAGCTTCATTTTCTACGAAAATGCAATAAAATAGTTTTTTGGTTTGAAATAATTATGTAGGTTGGGATCAAGTAGGTAGATATTGTTATATTTGTGGAAAATCTAATATTTCGATGAAAATCTTGGTCACAGATATAGAATATAGTAGGAGAAATGATTGTTTTCTTGCGTCCTGATTGCTTGGGAAAAACTCGTATCCAAGGCTAAGATGCTGGCTGAAACGATTATTAATTTTTGTAGTGTTCAATACCTTGAGTTAATCGTTTAGATTGAGGCCAGGTGGTCGATTTGCTCCAAGTATTAATCTGTGAGCTCTTTCTGATTGCTGGAGCAATCTATCATTAGCCGTATCTGGCAACTTTTAAGGGGTGAAAGTTTTAAGAAAGTTGCCAGATACGGCTAATGATAGATTGCTCCAGCAATCAGAAAGAGCTCACAGATTAATACTTGGAGCAAATCGACCACCTGGCCTCAATCTAAACGATTAACTCAAGGTATTGAACACTACAAAAATTAAAAAACAACTCTACCCAGAATTCACCAGTTTAAACTAGTTTGTGGCGTCCACGTGGAGCCATCTTTCAAGGAATCTTATTGGCCAGTTCCCCATGGCCCAACCTAATGGCAGGTACAGGGCCCACGCAACTAAGGCCGCTCATCTGAAAAAAGTCCAGTCATGCAGCATGACCCCATGAGCGAATTTTTGAAGAATATTACCGATTTTTACAACCAGCGAACGGCATTATTTCGATTTTTGACTGATTTTTCAACTTTGAAATTTTTGAAAACTTGATACATATTCTCATAGGAAATATTACGCTGATTCCGAATATACCACATGTTAGTATGCTGAAAAAATTATTTCGCACAAAAAATTGCAAAAAACAGGGTATTTTGAAATTTTTGACAACATTTTTGAAAATTCCAACCCGAAGATGTAATCCGATCATGCTGGCCAACGAACTTGAACTTTCGTTTTGTGTCCTTAACATTTTAAAATTTGTTTGAAGTTTCTAGCACAATTCTGCGGACAGTTATCGTCTGGAATGACACATACATATACATACATACATACATATATACATACGTATATACATACATACATACATAAAAAAATGCGTTAAACTTCAGAATATGATTCAGAATAGCCTGAAACGGATTTCTGCATAAAATGTTTTCAAAAATTCACATTCTACAAATTTTGAGGCGAGAGCAATAGCTTAATTTTCTTCAAAAATTCGCTAATAATCGTTTCAGCCAGCATCTTAGCCTTGGATACGAGTTTTTCCCAAGCAATCAGGACGCAAGAAAACAATCATTTCTCCTACTATATTCTATATCTGTGACCAAGATTTTCATCGAAATATTAGATTTTCCATTCTTTCGTCTTTTATCTGTGAAATTTCTTTCCTAAATTACTAATCATTCATATATATACCTATATATATATATATATATATATATATATATATATATATATAAGGTTTCCTTAGGAATTTAAGCAAATATTACATCAAATTAAAACATACTGAGCAAAAAGGAAAAAAAAAACATTTTAATGAAGAACCTTTATTTATTTATAGATATATTAACATGGCTGTTCAAACATACTGGGGTTTCTGACATTGTTTGTCCCCTACTAGTGCATCAATATTGGGATCGAAACTTAACAATTTCAGACTTAAGTCACTCTCCACGTTTAACTTATTTCTATACTTATTTTTCAAATAAAGTAAAGTAGATAACGCTCTTCACACAGATAAGTAACTGAAAATCCCATCAATTGCGTCAGTGCGATTTTGCCAAAAGGGAATCAATGGGGTCATTTTAAAACTTGATTTCAGATCCTGATCACAAGACAGTTCAATTAAAGTAAAGAGACCTCTTCACTTGAAGATGTGTTAACTTTTTTTAAGTAATCTTCATGAAAAGGATTTCTGATCCATTGGATTTCGCCTTCAATTTGAGGGAACTAAATATTTCTTAAAAGAAATTTGAAAAGAATTAGTTTCTTACTGTGATTTCTCAGTCCAAAAATAAAAAGTTAAAACACAAAGCAAAAGAAAAGTGATGAGAGAAGTAATTGAAATAAATTTTGATAAATATATATTTAAAATTAAACTACCTGAAGTTGGAAACCAAACATGAGAGGTGATCTTTTATGGTTCAGCTGTTGTTTAATCAATTTCGACTTCGTTTGTTTCAAGGAAATCACGTAGGACAGGAAATTCGTCGAAAGAATTTTTTTTTTTTCAATTTTTTTTAGCCCATTGTTGAAGTTTTATTATCATTGCCTCTATTTTTTCTTGTACAAGGAACTTATGAATATCCTTGCCCTGAAGAGTCTCTGCCAAATACCCCATCCGCTTTAACCAGTTTTCATCAGTCTAACAAAGAACTTGCACGTTTGCCATCATATGCCTTCATGAGGAAAACCCAGAGTTCATCACGAAGTTCAAACAATTTTGATAAAATCTCTGGATAGCACCGAACTTCACAGTGAAGTAGAAGCTATTTGTGTTGACTGCCCATTTCATCACACAAAACACTGAACAGTCTCGAGTTGTTTGGCCTTGCTTTGATAAAGTTGACGATTTTTACTGCATCGTTAAGAGTTTTTTTCAGACACTCGCCCAAACCTTTAAATGCAAGAGCTTCTCTATGTATGCTGCAGTGTGTCCATTTGACAAAGGGAGCTACTGCCCTAACTCTGGCGATTAACCCCCTATGAAAACTGGACATAGCTCGTGCCCTGTCAGTTGTCAAACCTACACACTTTGACCAATCTAATTAATTTTATGTTATAAAATTGTCAAGCGACTTGTAAATAAATTTAAAAAATAAATTGTAAAATAATTGAATCACTAAACTTACACTATCCAAGGGGATGCCTAAATTAATATTTTTTCGCGAGGACCGCTTTATTAATACCGTACCTACTTATTTTGCAATATTTTAATATTATTTATTGAGTTCTGGCCAGCATCGAGCAGTAGCGAGCTGCCTGCGGCCCAGCAGTTGGGAACCGCTGTTATATTTATTTCATATAAAATACAAGAGAACTTTTTGAAGCCAGAAATCTGAAGAAAAACGGATCATGATTAATCAATTCGTACAAACCTAGATAACATCGATTAGAAAATGATCGATTTTAAGACAAAAAATCGATTATTCCGATTAATTGATACCCAGTGGCGGCCGGTGGTCTGCAAAAGGAGTGGGGCACAAAAATATTTACCTATTTGACAGTCAAGAAGAGCATTGAGGTTTTTCTTCCATTAGTTTTGTTTTCAGTGTGAATTAACTTTGACCTAAACACATGATACATAAATCCCACTTGGGTCATGTCATGCCTTGGGCAACTGCTATGAAAGTATATGGCTACTAAATAATAATCAATCATTATCATTAAATATTATTGATAAACTAAATATAAATTAATTAGATAAATAAATTAAATTAAAAATAATATCTTATAGGTACCTACTTACTAAGTATCTAAAAATTTTAGAATGGACTATATTATTATTAAAAGTACCAAAAAAGTATCAAGGCTTCAATTCGAATCATCAACTCAACTGCTTCCTAGAGTGTAAAGCATAGAAATTAGCTTCAAGAGCCACTCATCTGATCCGAACCCTGGGCATCGTCAAGTAAATGTCCTAAAGAGGCTACATACGAAATCACAGCTTCCTAGAGTGTAAAACATAGAAATTAGCTAGGTATTGAAATGATTTAACCACCGCTTCACAAATCAAACCGTTCTCGCAATATTTGGATCACCTGCTATGAATCAAATCATCGAAGCACCAGCTCAATGAAATCATCAGAAATTAACAAGCGGTGGCAATCATGTTCACAATATCAATTATTGAGTGTACACAATTATTCAAAAACCTTGCTCATAACTCAGCTTGTTGGCCACGCACTTCGCAGTAGTTAACTTAATATGGTTGGATAAATCGAGAGCTTTCGAACGAATGGTCGACGAATTTTGTGGGTTGAAAAACGACGAAGTACCATTTCCCTAGCAACGACTCGGTTGTAAGCGGAAATCATCAAAATATTTTTGTGAGCAATTTTCCGTGACGTTTTTTAAGTTTATGTGCCATAGCAAAGACATAAAGAAACTAGCTGATTGTTCTCTACCCAATACAGTGAGTCTGTTTTATTTATTGGTATCGCGTGAGCAAGTTTTCGTGACGATTTTTCAGTTAATGTGCCAAAGCAAAGACATGAAAATGTCAAAAATGTCAAAATCAGTACCTGACTAAACTTCAACTTACATAAATCCGTCGATGAAAGTCGTCCTTAGGTGTGAATTCTATTCAAAGTGATTGTTGATTTTTCTTCATTCCCCACAAGGGATGCCAAAATTTATTTTTGTAACTATCATTCGTAACTACCGACGGAGCTACGGTTATGTAGCTCTACACATAGAACAACGCACTCCAACTCGACCGACAATACAAAAGATGTATTGTCGACATCTTTATTCTTTAATCTTTATTACAAAAGATGTATTCAACAACTTAGGACTGAATAAAAATAGGCACTTAACACAACACTATAATACGGACTTTACTTTAGAGTAAATTCTTGGGAACAACCGTCAACTGGACGAACTTAAAGAAACATCACATATTACTTGCAGAGATAACAAAACATTACCACGAACATACCCAACAGGGAACTCAGCATGGAGTGACGAGAAGGAATCAGTGTGGCTAATGGAATAAACCGAAACTCCTCTAGTGGAAGCCACTCATAACGTAAATTTCATTCTACGGTCTTTAGAAAAGTTGGAAACCCTGTTTGGGGCAGAGCCCCCCAAAATCATGAGAAATATCCCGTTATGACCTCTTTTCCCCGTTCCTTGCCCCATATTTCCCGTTTCTTGCCCTTTATTTCCCTTTTTTTTCCCTTCAAAGTCTAACCTGAATCGACGAAATTTCCGTCTTGATAGAGTGATATCATCGCAATCTACGTACTTTTTCGCTGGTAGATGGATCTTAAACCTCCTTGGATGGAGCGTAAACCTATTACTTCTAGCATCCACCTTGGAGCCACAGCATGGAGCTGTTTGTAAAGTCTTCATTCCAGTTTGTTACTTTTTTCCCAAATGTACTGGGGCAATGTCCCGATGCCCCCCCTCACGGGCCGCCCCTGTTAATACTTATCCCTAATTCGAACCAAATTTCATGTCGTTCGCGAATTTCCTTACACGTCTGATACGATGGTGGCACAGAAGGAAAAAACGTCTACCAAGTTGGGTGTGGCACATAGCTTCCTCGTTTACCTATCATGAAAGTATAGATCATTGAAAAGTTGTAAATGATCTTGAAAACATTCCATGGCGGAATAAACAGTAAATCAAGAAGTAGCGTGAAATGTCATAATTGGTCATTAAGAAACGAACAAATTATACTCAATGTAGTTTACGTTTGCGCATGCGCAGGATGAACTGATGAGTTGAGAACAATGAAATAGGTACAGGACCTTCTACAACCTAAACCGCGCATTTGCTGACGATTTCATCAAAATCGGATGAAAACTGTAGAAATTGAGGTCATTACGAGTATTTCACATTGTTGCATGGGCAGTAGCTATTAAGATGCAATCGTGTTGAAATTGATATGAGGTAATCAAGTCATGTTCTTCCAACTACCATCCAAATTTAAGCGAGATCGGACGACTAGGGCAAGAAAAAATGGAGCATAATGGAATTTACGTTTGCGCATGCGCAGAGTGTATTGATTTGGCAACAATGAAACTGACAGGGGACCGTCTACCCTGTTGCCCGCACAATCCCTGAAAATTTCATCCCGATCGGATGATAACTGTAGAAAATAAGCTTGTTACAAGGATTTCATTTTGGCGCATGCACAGTAGTTATTAACGATACAATCATGTTGAAATTGATAGGTATAAGATGATCAAATTGTCATCCCCCAACTATCATCTAAATTCAAGCGAGATCGAGCGACTAGGGCGTGAGAAAATGATGCTTGGTAGAATTTACGTTTGCTTATGCGCAGAGTGAGGTGAGTGAAACTGATAGGGGACTGTCTACGACAGCGGTTCCCAACCGATGGGCCGAGGCCCACTTGTGGGCCGCAGGCAGCTCGCTACTGGGCCGCGGATGCTGGCCGGAACTCAAGAAATAATATATAAATATTGCAAAATAAGTACGGTATTAATAAATCGGTCCTCGTGTTAAAATATTAATTTAGGCATTCTCTTGGATAGTGTAATTTTAGTGATTCAATTATTTTACAATTTATTTTTTAAATTTATTTACAAGTCACTTGACAATTTTATAACAGAAAATTAATTAGATTGGTCAAAGTGTGTAGGTTTGACAACTGACGGGTCACGAGCTATGTCTGGTATTCATAGGGGGCTAATCGCCAGAGTTAGGTCAGTAGCTCCCTTTGTCAAATAGACACATTGCAGCATACATAGAGAAGCTCTTGCATTTAAAGGTTTGGGCGAGTATCTGAAAAAAACTCTTGATGATGCAGTAAAAATCGTCAACTTTTTCAAGGCAAGGCCAAAAAAACTAGAGACTGTTCAGTGTTTTGTGTGATGAAATGGGCAGTCAACACAAATAGCTTCTACTTCACTGTGAGAGGATTCTTTAATTGAACTGTTTTGTGATCAGGATCTGAAATCAAGTTTTAAAACGGCCCCATTGATTCCTTTTTGAATAAATGTGCGAAAAGACTATCTCGCAATAGGCAAAATTGCACTGTCGCAATTGATGGGATTTGCAGCTACTTATCTGTGTGAAGAGCTTTTCTACTTTACTTTATTTGAAAAATAAGTATAGAAATAAGTTAAACGAAGAGAGTGACCTAAGTCTGAAATTGTCAAGTTTCGATCCCGATATTGATGCACTAGTAGGGGACAAACAATGTCAGAAACCCCATTAAGTTTGAACAGCCATGTTAATATATCTATAAATAAATAAAGGTTCTTCAGTAAAAAGTTTTTTTTTTTCCTTTTTGTTCAGTGTTTTAATATTTGCTTAAATACCTATGGGAACATTATATATATATATATATATATATATATATATATATATATATATATATATATATATATATATATAATCGGGGTGGGCCTCGAGTTTTTTCAACAAATAATATTGGGCCCCCAAGCTAAAAAGGTTGGGAACCGCTGGTCTACGACATACACACTCACAGACAGACAGACACGGAACCAAAGTTGTTCAGAATGGTCTACATTTTAGAAACGCAGGATAATAAAAGACCAAATCATTGTAATGTACTACAAATTTATATGATTCTTAAGTTTTAATGATGAAAAAAGAAAAACTTGACAATAAATGAGTAGGTACACAAGTGTAAAGCTTAAAAATAAAAATATAAAAAGTCCAGTCATGCAGCATGACCCCATGAGCGAAATTTTGAAGAAATCTTTGACATTTCAGTCGCTATTGATCGTGTAGAGAAATTTTAGTTTATGATTTTGGGTCTGCGTGCTAGTACGTACATAAATAGAACTTCTTCATAATATCATGGCTGATATTTTCTAAGCCATAGTCAGTATTAAAGCTACATCAAGTCCTAAAACAGTTGAGCGTAAAACATTAAAGAGAGCGACCGAGAGAATCGGAGGACGGAATATTTCACAGAGTAAACTCATCAGTTGTGATTACATTTTTTTTTACAAGCACCTACTACTACTACCTACGTTTTAAACAGCATGGTTCTAGGATTGGTTATACAGGGATACTTCCATAAGAGTAGTTCAACTGAATTTGGACAATGTTTCATGCAAATATTACCGATTTTTACAACTAGCGAACGACATTATTTCGATTTTTGACTGATTTTTCAACTTTGAAATTTTTGAAAACTTGATACATATTCTTATAGGAAATTTTATGCTGATTCCGAATATACCACGTGTTAGTATGCTGAAAAAATTACTTCGCACAACAAATCGCAAAAAACAGGCTATTTTGAAATTGTTGACTACATTTTTGAAAATTTCAACCCGAAGATGTAATCCGATCATGCTGGCCAACGAACTTGAACTTTCGTTTTGTGTCCTTAACATTTTAAAATTTGTTTGAAGTTTCTAGCACAATTCTACGGACAGTTATCGTCTGGAATGACACATACATACATATATACAAATATACATACATATATACATACATACATACATACATACATAAAAAAATGCGTTAAACTTCAGAATATGATTCAGAATAGCCTGAAACGGATTTCTGCATAAAAATTTTTCAAAAATTAACATTCTACAAATTTTGAGGCGAGAGCAATAGCTTAATTTTCTTCAAAAATTCGCTAATACAGTCGGGGTAAGCTTTCTGCCCTTACACCACTACAGTACAGTCCGTGCAAAACACTGAGCATCGCTGAATTGCTGATCACTGCTGGTTTACAGATAACTTTACACTTATCGAGAACGGAAGGGACAAAAATAGAGACGATTACTGTACTCGTAGTTACCGGTAAAAGTGTTATAAGGAAAATATATTTTCAGATAAAAAAATCGTTTTTTCAGTTTGTAATTTTTCCGAGGGCCGTTCAAAATCTGCTCGCGGGCCGGATGTGGCCCGCGGGCCGTAGGTTGGAGACCCCTGCCTAAAACGTAAAACACGAGTGAAAATTTTGATTTTGGAGACCAAAAATTTTTTTTCTCCCTAAAGTGAAAACAATGCTTCCGCTACCTTTAGGTAGACTCTAAAGTAAAATATTGAGGAAGGTCAGAGAAGAAAATCCGTGACAGATTCACCCAAAGTTTGATGCGGTTGGCAGCACGAGGCCGCGTAGCAACAGTCAAGTCAAATTACTGCAAATCACTGGACCCCACCGTAACAATCGACTTCGGAATCCTTGGCAGCTGTGACAAGGAGGAATGGAAACCACAGGCTCATTGGAAAGACAAACTTCGAAGTTGTGGTTGACAGGGTTCAACTCTGCTAATTATTATGTCTCCTTTACATTGGCAGATACATGGCTTTACAATCAAAGATGAATGCGTTCGTGCATTAGCTATAAAGTGATCAACTCCTGATACTATAAAATTCCAGTCACGCAGCATGACCATACGGGCGAATTTTTATAATTGTTCCCATATGCCGTGTGCTCAAAGCCAAAACCACGAATCCGCAAAATCGTAGTTTTGAGAAAGACGGCTTCAAAGCTTTGGAGGCCAGCAAAAAATCGACTTATGGTTCATTATTTTCAATAATGAACCTTTGTAATCGACGAAGAAAAAAAAATTTTTTTTAATCCTCCCTCAAAATTTTTGGTTTACGTTTCAAGATGCGTAGAATCCAAAAACCAAATTAAAAAAAAATCCCTCCGTCCGCAGCTTTTCTCAAAACGTATTGGACCAAACTCTAAGAAATTTGGCTTAAAAATCATTTATCAGCCAGGGATATACCAGTAACACCGGCATCGCGTTCGATACACTAAACACTAAAACACTAAAGGGTAGATTCTAAGGGCTGAAATATTCAAAAATCGAGATCTTGAAATCTTTCTACATAACAGTAATGATTTTAGCATGAATATGCTTTAGCCGTGACCTAACTACCGAAAAATGTCCCACGAGAGTGCAACGAAATCTAACCGTTCTCGCAATATTCGGATCACCTGCTATGAATCACATAATCGAAACACCAGCTCAATGAAATCATCAGAAATTAACAAGCGGTTGCAATCATGTTCACAATATCAATAATTGAGAATGATCACCTGTGTGTAAACAATTATTCATATAACCATGCTCATAACTCAGCTTGTTGGCCACGCACTTCGCAGTAGTTAATATAGTATGGTTGGATAAATCGAGAGCTTTCGAACGAATGGTCAACGAATTTTGTGGGATGAAAAACGACGAAGTATCATATCCCTAGCAACGACTCGGTTGTAAGCGGAAATCATCACAATTATTGGCGCTACTTTCGCTGCACTCTCGTGGGACATTTTTCGGTAGTTAGGTCACGGCTAAATGTTTCAATTGTAATACATTCCATGTATACAGCCACACTTTGCGAGCGAAGCGAGCAACATTCCCTACATACTACACTTTGCGAGCGAAGCGAGCAACATTCCCTATATGCCACACTTTGCGAGCGAAGCGAGCAATTCAACGTGGAGGCGAGCGGAACATGATTGCAACCGCTTGTTAATTTCTGATGCTTTCATTGAGCTGGTGTTTCGATTATGTGATTCATAGCAGGTGATCCGAATATTGCAAGAACGGTTAGATTTGTGAAGCGGTGGTTAAATTATTTTAATAGATAATTTCTATACTTTACACTATAGGAAGCTGTAATTTCGTATGTAGCCTCTTTAGCCTCTTTCTATAATAAAGTGAATGTTTACTCGCGAGTTTCTATTAGAAGATCATCATCTCACAAGAGCTCAATCGTCGTGATCATTTCTATAATAAAGTGAATGTTTACTCGCGAGTTTCTATTAGGAGATCATCATCTCACAAGAGCTCAATGGTCGTGATCATTTCTATAATAAAGTGAGAGCGAGGAGCTAAAACATGATTCCATGTTTTAGGATTGATGGCAGAATGATAAACAGAGTTCAGAGGCCGATGGGGGGTCGGGTTCAGAGAATCGACGAGGAGTGAGTCGTGTACGGCTAAAGCATATTCATGTTTTTTAATTTTAGCCGTCAGGCTCAAAGGAACTGTGGCTTTTTTTGAGTTCTATTTATAGGTATCCACCCAAAGAATCTAACGAAACCACCCCGGTCGCTATGCGTTTTTTCGTTTGCTTTCCCTAAGGGCTAAGGCATCGACAGGAGAGTGAATCGTAACCAGTAAAGCCTATCAAAACTCGCATTGAAAATTATGACAATCCTATCAGCTGATAATATAACTCCAATGGAATTTTGACTTTCGGAAATCGAGTTTATTATCACTTTTGTATCCTATTGGGCTTGTGAAGCGAAGGCAGGTAATCACCTATTTCAATTACAAGTATATTAATTTATTAAATTATTGACTGGTAAATACTTGGGAATTACTCTTAATTAAATTATTATTTCTATTTCAACAACAGAAGGTTAATTACTACCGAGTCTACCAAGGTCGATGGTATGTGGGTTTGGCCAATGGTAGCCAAACTCCTGACATAATTTCCAAAACTAGACCAAATTGATAGTTGCATTTTTTAAAATGATCCCGGAAATCTGACGAGAATAGTTGAAACATCATTTGTTAATATTACCCCCTCCATTCACCATCTTCCATTCACAGTTAACAAAAAAGAATCACTAAAATCGTAGCAGAATTGTTAAAACACCACGATTTAACAGTATTAACCCCTCCATTCACCCCCTTACATGATGAAATTTAAAACTCCTTACATTTGTTTCAAAACTATATCGAATCGTTAATGGAACAAAAGAAGAAGCACGAAAATGGGTCGAGATTTATAGTTTGAGCAGCGCCTGAAAGAATCGGTTATTATCCCTTCCACCCCAACCAAGACAGTAATCCGGAATTCCCAGGGTTTGTTGGGCAACTAGACTAAAATTGCAATCGAATGAAATAAGAATCACAAAAAACCGGTTGAAAATTGTAGTCTGGACGACGACGACAAAATTTGTCAGAAAAAAAAGTCCAGTCATGCAGCATGACCCCATGAGCGAATTTTTGAAGAAATCTTCGACATTTAGTCGCTATTGATCGTGTAGAGAAATTTTATATAATTTTGATAGACAAACATGGAATCAAATTATTAAAAATAATTAGGAGGTACTCATTCTTTATTATTATTAAACTAATCTTGTAGATTTTAAGACAAATGTAGGTAAATATTCATAGATTTCGATGTCCAAATTGTCAGTACTGAAGGCAGTTGAAATCTTGACAGTATCCTATCATAACATCATCAAATCTTGACATAAAATAATATAATATACCGACGTCATATGAAAGAAACGAATTTCCACAACCAATCGATGATGAGGCTTTATATTACGAGTGATATAAAGTCAGTTGCATTCGAATCTAGTATCCTAAAGCAAGAAATTGACAGACAAACTGTAGTCTCTGTGCATCTATTGACAGCCTAAATTATGGGGAAGTGTCACTTGGCTTTTCCGTAGCAACAAGAAAGAAATTGAAAATATTTAATACCCAATTATTGTTGATTTATCAACGATTCGATTAGGTAAAATCTTGAATTTTAACTGCTTCATGTTATTTCTTCACTCTACTATTTGATAATTATATCCAATATCGAAAATATTGGTTATGGAGGTACATACCTATCACATTAGGCTATAGTATCATGTAAGGTAACAGTAGGTAACTAGAAGTTTTAGTACATTGTTGTATCGATTCACTCACCTAATCAACGAAGTGCAGGGAACACTAAGTGGAGTTTTTTTTTTTTTTTTTTTGAATTGCTTGGTCTTGTAAATGAACTATGAAGGAAATGTGCGGTTTCTACTAGGATCGATGGGAAGAACATACGGGAGCTACATTGGAGTAGGTATGTATTCTTCAATTTCAATATTGAGAGTGACCTGGAACTACTTTAGGGGTCTGCGCGCTAGTACGTACATAAATAGAACTTCTTCATAATTTCATGGCTGATATTTTCTAAGCCACAGTCAGTATTAAAGCTACATCAAGTCCTAAAACAGTTGAGCGTAAAACATTGAAGAGAGCGACCGAGAGAATCGGAGGACGGAATATTTCACAGAGTAAACTCATCAGTTGTGATTACATTTTTTTTTTTCTACCTACGTTTTAAACAGCATGGTTTTAGGATTGGTTATACAGGGATACTTCCATAAGAGTAGTTCAATCTGAATTTGGACAATGTTTCATGCAAATATTACCGATTTTTACAACTAGCGAACGGCATTATTGCGATTTTTGACTGATTTTTCAACTTTGAAATTTTTGAAAACTTGATACATATTCTTACGGGAAATTTTACGCTGATTCCGAATATACCACACGTTAGTATGCTGAAAAAATTATTTCGCACAACAAATCGCAAAAAACAGACTATTTTGAAATTTTTGACAACATTTTTGAAAATTTCAACCCGAAGATGTAATCCGATCATGCTGGCCAACGAACTTGAACTTTCGTTTTGTGTCCCTAACATTTTAAAATTTGTTTGAAGTTTCTAGCACAATTCTACGGACAGTTATCGTCTGGAATGACACATACATACATACATACATAAAAAAAATGCGTTAAACTTCAGAATATGATTCAGAATAGCCTGAAACGGATTTCTGCATAAAATTGTTTCAAAAATTCACATTCTACAAATTTTGAGGCGAGAGCAATAGCTTAATTTTCTTCAAAAATTCGCTAAAACCACCTTTTTCGGCTTTACCCTCTCTTTTTCTCCTCTTTCATCGCGGAATTCATAATTTCCGAGGTTTGTTGCACAACTAGACTGAAATTGGGATCGAACAAAGAAAGAATCTCGAAATTCGGTTGAGAATTGTGGCCTGGGCAGCTTTGACAACATTTGTCACACACACAAACACACACACACACACACACACACATCTATGATTTTTTTCACGGATTTGGTCTTAGAATGGTCTGAAACGGATTTGAATTTGGTTATTTTTTTTCTCATGCTTGGGTTGTCTCACACCCCCCTGGATCAATTTAAATAGGTCGTCCCTCTTAAATAAGAAGCCTTGCCTGTACGACTTAGCTTCTGAGGGACGTCCTAAAAGAGAGAAACAAACCGAAGCCAAACCTTAGATTATTTTTGATATTATTGAAATATGACGTCATAACCTAACGATATTATGTGATGCAATTTTTCTTATATCACTTAAGGGTCCAAAGTTACCAAAGTCGATTGGAAAAAGTCCAGAAAAGGTTCGCTCGCTATGCTGAATTTAAAAGAGGAGTAGGTTGGGAAGATTTTAATTATCAGGCTTTTCTTAATGGAAATGGTATAACTTCGCTCGAGGGTAGGCGTACAACTGCTGATGGTATTTTAATTTATAAGCTGATCCATAATTTAATTGATTGTCCCGAACTTCTTCAGCTTCTAAATTTTCATGCCCCCCTGTATCGCACTAGAACCTCCATCTTATTTTATATTCCTACCACAACCACAAATTACCTGCTAAACAATCCACTCCATAGAGCACAACGCATATTCAATATTCCTTCTGTCTCCGAGAAAATAGATATCAGCACAGTTTCCCTTTATCGTTTAAAAAAAATACTTGATTCTTTATAATTAGAAATCCTTGTTTTATTTTCTTGTTTTATTTTTATCAGTCATTCTTTTGCGTTCGCTTATCAATTTTTCTGTACCTTTATAATATTCATACTATAACATTTCTCTTGTAATTGGGCTTCAGCCCGTATGTTTCATAAATAAATTAAAAAAAATAAAAAAAAAGTTACCATAATTTTCAGCTTTTCCGTTACGCTTCGTATAAATTGTAATAATTTCCCATCGAGGGCCACAGTAAAGACATGGAAATGTCAATATCCGTGAGCATTTCTTCTTAACGTGTTTTCGTGAGCAATTTTCAGTTCATGAGCCAGAGAGCTGAGATATGATAATGTACAAATGGACTGCTCACTTTTTTCGGAATAATATTACCTGTAAGTACCAACTCAGCTCTGATGTCGGAATGGCTTTTAACGAAAATACTGAACTTTTGAGAAGGAAGTCTGAAGACAGTTGTAGAAAAACCAACTGAAGTTGAAACCAAAGGCGACCTCAATGTTATTGGGCCCTGACGATCCAGTTCAAGAAAATCTTTAAATTCTTAGAAACTAATAAAAGGTTGACGTGCACGCTGGTTTTATTCAATAGAGTGACAGAGCCAGGTACCAGTGTTGTCTGAATCCACAGAAATTGGCGTAGCTCTCAAAAAATAGTTCTGAGAAGAAATGGAAATCCTGGAACTTCAGGGGAGAGGCAGATAGTTGTTTTGTTCTTGGTAGGAGTCAAGACCATAATTTGGTCAGGTTCGCAGAAGGGATGTAACATCGAGGCAAAATCATCTACATTACGCCGCGAGCGCCTTTTCCAAGATTTTCAGTTTTGGTACCTAAAACATAATAATGTTGGCACCTAAAACATACTCAACTTCCATAACTACAAGACCTTTCGTAAAATTTTGACCTTTTCCCCTACCTGGCCACTGGACTAACACGGTGGCACCGAATAACATCACGTTTCCATTGCATGCTTTCTTTGTGGTGTCAAAAGGACAGCACGTATTAGAAACGTTTCTCGGATCTTCAACTCCCAGGAGCGAGCGAGCAAAACATCCATGAAAAGAGGTTTCGGAAAAGTGAGGAGTTAGCTCGAAGAAAAAGCAGCTCGACAAAAGAAAAAAAAAACCTACTTTCTCTGTTATGAGAGAAGAGCTATGGGCATTGAAAATGTTCAAGTAATTTCAATGTTTTTTTATTGTTTTTAAATAAAATAACAATTAGAAAACATAGAATAATTATTGACACACAATTACTGAATTTGCCTGTAAACCAGTCTCAACGATGCCCAATTCTTCCACAAATATGAATTCATAGGTAGGTGATTTTCTGTTATGGTGCGCGTCTACAATTACTATAACCAAGATTAACTTCTCAACCAAGTGACAACAAACACAAGCGGCATTGTTTACTGTAACCATTTATAACATAAATAAATATAAAACTACGACATGAATAGAAGAACTGTACCTACGAAAAAAATGCGTGATAAATCCAGAGCTTTTCAAACGAGTGGAGAACGGTTTTTGTCCGGTGAAAACTAAAGAAGTTTCATTTCCCCAGCAACGGCTTGCTTGTACGTGAAAATCAAAAGAAAACAAAACCTAACTTGTTTATAGGTTGCGTGACTTTTTTGACATGGATATGTCTTTGCTCTGGGGGGTCAACCAAAAATTTCCGTGACGCAAAATTTATGTCACAATTTCAGTGTTTTTCACGTACAACCCAGCCGTTGCTAGGGGAATGGAACTTCCGCAGTTTTCATCGCACAGAAATCGTTCGCCACTCGTTGGAAAGCGCTTGATTTATGTGATAAATGTTCACATCTCAAGCTACCAATTTCCCCCTCCTTACGTACCTGGCTACATTCCTAAACTAAGTTGATTGGACTATAAACAATTTTCGTTTGGCGGAAACTAAATAGCGTCTGTATTGGAGAAATAACTTTAACAGTAGGTATTTATAAATGCTTTTTGTGCCTCCAAGAAAAATAAAATGATTTCTGCTTTTTCAGACTGATCGAAAATAGTATTAACTAAATAAGTTACTCACTTTGATGAGGTGAATCGAAATGAACTTCACTAGAATTATCACAACTGAACTGAATACTGACTTTATTATTATAGTGAACTGTGAGTATAAGACTTTTATAAAAGCAAGAGCAAAAATAGCTTGAAACAGTAAGAGAGAACTCCGAAGCTGCAGCAAGAAGTGAAGCCGGGCTGGTCCAGCGAATCAGAAGAGGGCCACGCAGTTCTACCAACACAGGAGAACGTAACGAGTCAAGTGACGATCTGATGGGCAGCGTAATGACGAAGTAGATCCCGGCTTTATGGAGCGGTTGACATCACCAGGTTTCATGGAGTGTGATGAAGTATACTAGAATGGATTGAGACCAATCCCTATCCTGCATCTGCCTGACGTGGTGGGATAATGAACTAATAATAATTTGAAAAACCCCCATTTCTTGATACTCCCTCCTTTTTCAAATTTTTTTTTTTAAAAGAGAAGAAATATGTGCCCTTCAGACAGATTGTCACAGTAAGTTATATAGGTCAGACTTGTGGAAGATAAGAGTATATTAGTCGCTTTAAGAGCTATTGTTCCCCGAGACGGTTTCGCGATATTAGATTACATGTATGATAGTTCCGCGAAAAATGGAAGGCAAGTGAGAATTGTTTCTAGGAAGCTACTGATAGGAAATACATGGAACTGACTCACTCTTGGTGGAGAACATTGTTGTGTAGATTCAGGCATACCAAAAATTAAGTAGTCAACTTAAGAATTTCTTTTTCCTCCTTTTTTTTTTGTTTTCTTTTTCTGGGCAATTAGTTATATGGTAAAAGAAGCAGGCAGATACAGAACTGATTAGGCCCAACACTCATCATCAGAATCTGAAACACAAACGAAAAGGAATGCAGTAATACATCTTTAGGTGGCATATAATTACATAGAGAACAATAAATCATTTCTAAATTTTGTAAATAGTCCTTTTGGAAGGGGTTTTGTGAGACAGTCAGCCAACTGTTCCTGGGTAGGTACCCATTCCAACTTTATTGTCCCCTTTTTATATTCATTTTTTACAAAGTGATAGCTAAGTTTAACGATATGTCTTAGTGTTCTAGATTCATCAGTCATCGCTAGGGCTATTGCTGGGGTGCAGTCACCATATATAGTGGGAGTTATCACGAGTTTAATTAGAAATTTTACGAGTTCTTTGAAGCTAATAACCTCAGTACAAGCTGTTGACATTGCTATGTACTCAGCCTCGCAAGTCGATCGGGCAACATGATTCTGTTTCTTCGACCGCCAGGTCACTAGATCTCCAAATACAGAAACAGTATATCCTGTTGTGGACTTGCCTTTGAGATCACTTGATCCCAGAGAGGCATCAGCATAACTGAATATGGTATCACCTGTCCCAGTGTATAAGAGTCCCAGGTCTATAGTACCCTTAAGATAACTTAGGACTCTTAGTACACACTCCCAATCAAAAGACGTATAATTGTCCTGTTTTCTACTAAGAAAATTTACTGCATATGAAATATCTGGCCTCGTACCTCCTTGCAAGTAGAGTAATGAGCCAATGACTTTGCGATACGGAACATTTGGGAGTGACGTACTTTCGGACTGGTGTTCCAACTGGAATTTTAGAGTACATATTCTATCTGTCATTGGAATGTCACAGATTGGGAAATCAGGTGGGAGAAACTCATCCAAGAGAGATTGAATAAATAATTTTTGTGAAATAAAGATAGTTTGATTTTCAAGGTTACGTTCTATTTCTAGACCTAAAAATTTCTTTGGGGTTCCTAGATTTATCACTTCAATCTCTTGATTCAGACATTCTATAACTTCACAGGCTTTCGTTTTACAGTTAGAACCTAGTAAAATATCATCGACATAAACTAGAAGTATGGCAAACTTTTCTCCTTGTTGCCATCTGAAAATGCATCTTTGATGTGGATATTCTTCAAAATCCATTTTACTCATTAGTCCAGTAAATCTTTTAAACCATAAGTTCGGAGATACTTTTAGACCATACAGAGATCTAATTAATCTACAGACATGGGTTTGCTGAACAGATTCAGGGACGTCAGTTAATTCTACTACACCTTCAGGGACTTCCATAAAAACGGGTTTTTCTAATTTTCCATTTAGAAAAGCTGTCTTGACGTCTAACTGATACAAATGTAAATTAAATTTGTTTGCTATTGATAGTAATAGTCTTACGTCACCTAGCCTTGCTACAGGTGCGTATATTTCAGACAGTATATAATCATTCGTGTCAGCAAAACCTTTAGCTACTAGACGACTTTTAAAACGAAAGGATCCGTCAGCCTCCATTTTTCGCTTGTGGACCCAGCGGGACTTTATGATTTTTGTTTTAGGAGGTAGTTCTGACTTTGGTACTAGTTCCCAGGTGTTTTTATTAGAGAGGGATTCTAATTCGTCAAGCATGGCTTCCTCCCATAGATCTCTATCAGGTGACTTCATTGCATCAGAGAATGAATAGGGTTCAACATATAAAATTTCATTAATAGCGGAAGGCTTTCTTTCTGAGTTGTCGACTTCCCCTAGGCTTTCCTCAGAAGAGCCGACGTTTTCTCCTATTTCAAGGATTTCAGAAAGTGGTTGAGGATAATCCTTTATATGATCACCATATACTTGTGATTCTATACATTTTACATTACATGAGTTTACGAGGGTTTTATGTTTTTCGCTAAAAATTACATAGCCTGTTTTGGTACATTCGAGTAGGTACCCGCGTTTGGCTTTTGGAGCAAATTTACTTGTATTTTCGTTATCCACACTTAGCACCAGACAACCAAAGCGTTTAATATATTTTAGGGTAGGTGAATAGTTATACACTTTTTCAAATGGACTTTTAAAATTATTTGAAGAGTGTGGCATTCGATTATAGACATGGGTTACATAGTTCAGAGCATGTCCCCAAAACGACAAGGGCATTTTTGCTGACAACAAGTTAACACGGACTTTATGTATTAATTCTTGGTTCATTCTTTCGGCACATCCATTTTGTTGTGGGGTATATGGTTCATTCGTCTCTAGGGTGATATTTTTGGATTTTAACAGACTTTTCATTTCGGAAGTTTTATATTCAAGACCATTGTCAGCTCTAATTTTAAACACCGAATTTTGTTGCAAACTAATGGTAGCTATTTCGTTCAGACATTTGTTTAAAGCAAGATGGACTTCCCTTTTGTTTGCAAGGGAATAAGCAAACAGATATCTGGAAAAATCACATACAAAGATTATTATATAGGAATCACCATTTCTAAAGTTATGCGGACGAATAGGTCCCATCAAATCTGAGTGTAAAACTGCAAAGGGTTTTTGGACTCTATGTCTGACCTCTTTATGTGATTTTCTTTTGGTGTTAGCTTGGGCACAATCTACACAGTCTAGAATTTCGTTTCCAAATTTAACTGACTTTAGTTCTGGTAGAAATTTGCTGGCTGCTTCCAGGTAATGTTTTGAAGCGTGATTTAGACGTATGTGCCATAGCGTACCATAGTTATCTCTCAGACTTTCCTTGTAGACTTGACTTAACATTTTGTTATCATATTTTGAAATTTCATTGTCTAAGTTTTTACTACAAGTGGGAATTTTAGAGCTGTCACTAGAGGTAGAGCTCCCTCCTGGAGTTTTGGAAAGTTGTCCTACTTGAATTGAACTCTGTTTTGTATTATGTTTAGGTACTAGACTGTCACTATTTGATAGGTTTCTGGCACTAAGATTTTTACTGGCATTAATTTTATTAGTGTTTTCCCCTTGAATTGTAGTGGAACACTGCGACTTTGCAGCGCTCCCTCCTAGAAGTTCGGAAGAATCATCATTTTTAGAACTACCATTTTCCCTCCCTCCCAACAAAATATCGGTGGAGAGAGTGATAGTTTCTTGATTACATGGGGAATCTATTGTAGGAATAGAAGTAAAACAATTATCAAGTCTGACTCTCTTGTTTCCATAAACAGAGTGATCAGACTTTCTTTTAAGAGGGTTCTTTTCAAGTAATTCTAGATCTACGTACCATAGATTATTCTTAAAATACCCGGACTTGAAAACTTTACCTGTGGTAGGTTGTATAAAATCGACTCTTTCATTAGTGAATAACACATGAAAACCTAAATCAGTCATTTTTCTAACAGAAAACAGGTTTGAGCCTAGACCCGGGATGTACATCACATCACTTAGTGTTCTGGGTTTATTATTGTTAACAAAATTTAAGGTTCCTGACATGGTACCGACTAAATCTGCATTTTCATCACTATTCGCGCATTTAAAAATTTTCGGACTTTTAAGTGGACGCAGATTAGAGAGACAGATTGTTTCTGACGCTAAGTGCTCTGTACATCCTGTGTCTACGATGGCCCTAAAATACTTAGGATTCTTACCAGTGATGATGGTAAGGGCTTTCGAGCCTGAGTTTTTCTCAGAGCAATAGTTTATGTGAGCAACCTCCTGTTCCTCTTCGTCACCCATGGTGACCCAGACCTCCTTGTCATCGGGACCATCCAAGTTGCCAGCAATTGAAAAACAAGCATCTTGATGCCCAGCCAATCGGCGCTGAAGCAACTTAGCATGTCCCAAGGGCATTCGAACAAGATTTGGCTTCTTAACTGACATTGACCTAAATCGTTTATTTCTAGTTAGTCTATCTTGTGCTGGTGTAGCGGACGTGGAGGCCTCAGACTTTCTCTTAAGAGGATTGGGAATTTGTTTCCTTGAGGGTTTAGGACAGATGGAGACCAAGTGGTCTCCTCCACAGTTGAAGCAAACTTTCTGAAGACTGAAACAACGTTCCTTGTCATGTCCTAGACGGTGGCAGTAAGTGCATCGAGGTCTGCGTCTAGGTTTGCTCTGAGCTCGGAAAGTATTCCCTCTGTTCTGTGATGGAAAAACGGAATTAGGGAGATTATTTTGACTAAAGATCATATTATTCTGTCTAAAGGGAATATTATTCTGTCTAAAGGGAACGCGTGAGTTTACAGATCGTTTTCCCCTTCCTCTGACTCCTGTAGAATAGGTACTACGTGAAGCCCTCGCCAACTTTGCGGAGTCTGATCTTTTAGAAAGGGTGTTTAAATTTTCAAGACGCATCTCTTCATCAGACAGCATTTCACGCAGTTCTGACACCGTATATTTACCGGGATTTAGCTGTTCTTTTTCATACGTTTGTGTGTCGCGAATTGACAAGACAAAGATCTGGCGTATGTAAGTTGGGGACATCATCGTTGGATGGAGCTTCACGAGTTTGCGCTGAGCATCATCAAATCGTTTCAGAAAGTCAATGACTCTCTCAGCTGATGAGTCGTAGTACATTGTATTAAAATAAAGTACAGCTTGGTTCACTTGATGTGGGGAGAAGGGCTCACAGATTTTCTCTAATGAAGTTAGCATATCTAATGGGTGTTCAACTTCCTGAACAAGTTCATGATAGTCGTCAGACATAGACTCTAAAAGGAAAAATCTGGTTCTTTTCTTAGCAGTATTATAATCAAAAGCTGTGTACCCTTCTGGCACGGGCTCGTCCCTTCTCAACAAAAAGCCACATTCTTGAGCATCAATGGCAGCTTCAACATTCCGACGCCAGAGTTTAAACTGGGAATTTTCCTCCAATTTTGTTGAGAGGGGGCGATACCGTACTCCATCAAGTCTCCTAGGATTACTTGATATTGGCAAGCTGTTACTTTGTGATTGCGGAAGGCAAGGATTTGACACCTGCTCTGACTCATGATTGTTATTTACTACAAAGTTTAGATCTGAGACAGTATGAGCAGAAGTCGCTACATTTGGTGCTGACATAGAGGGAAGAACAGAGGTTTCGGAAACTACAGGCAGAGCATTAGAGGTATCCATAGGTTCGGGCACATTATCTGATATTTGGGTATGATTTGAACGGTCACCAAAGAGAAAATCTATGTCTCTTACCTCAGAATAATGGTTCACTTTCTCCTTAATAGTAGAAAATTCCTCTTTTACCTCCTTCAAGGAGCTCATTAATTTGGCCTCCAGATCAGCAATCATCTTAACAAAGTCGGGCTCTGAGCGTGTTTTACGGGCGGCTGAGGATTGCCTTTTGGGGCGACGGCGGCGATCCTCAGGACGATGATCCATTGACTCAGATAGTTCAGAGTCAGATCGCTCAAAATCGAGATCGGAAGAGCCAGACATCCTGAAATATTAAAAATAATTAGAATTTCATAATGACTTTTCTTTTAACTAGAGCTTCGGTATAATTTTAAATTCTTGACTGTAGTGTACTCTCATCATTATCGGAACTTGAGTGCTTGTGGTGCAATTCTGGTAGCACTTTGTTTTTACATCGACATCCTGCGTCACAGACAGATACTGACTTATTACGAAATACCCTTTACCTTTTTCATTATATTTTGATCTCTGTTTACAACTACCAACCTTGTGACTAAATACTAACTTTTAGATTATAGCCAATTTTTGTCTGACTGAGAGTGTCGATGCTCCACACTGTTACACAGTCAACAGATTATTCATCCATTAGGACGGTAGTAATTTGGAAAGCGAGAATGCTTAGTTTTTGGGAAAGAAGAATTTCCCATGTGAACCTAGTTTTAGAGCGGACAGTGTCCGCCTACTCAATGAGTCAATACGGAAGGGAAATTATATTAAGCTAGACACAAAATATATCTCTTTTCAGTGTGGCTGGTACTCGCTAATGTTCGAGCACCCAGAACCTCAGTTCCGACAGAGAGAGGCCACCTCACCGTGACTAGGTTTCCAATGCTTCACGCGTCGGTTAATTAGTACAAACGGCAAGCTAGCCAATCTGTATGTTCGAGGTTTCAGCATCGTAAGACACCCTGTTGTTGGTTGATTTTTAATTTCCTCATTGTCATCTTATTGGGCCGCCAGAAATCAACCAACCAAGGTTGGTGAAAAAGGTAGGAGTGCCCTGGAGGGATTTTAAGCAGTTCATAACAAAGAATCCGACTCAAGAGAAAAGACTGTGCATGAAATATGCAAGGTAGTACATTAAGTCAGATATACAATTACTTAGAAGGATATTAAAGATATTAAAATTTTACTCTAATGTTATGTTCATATTCATTTTCCAAACAAATTGAGAGAAAGAACACTTTATGCTACAGTCCCCTACACTTGGCTCGGATTCCTAGTAAGCTGACATATTGTTGATTTTGTAATTAATTATTCCTCTCTGCTATCCAGTAACGGGGACACATTCAGTCTCGTTTTTATATATACCCCTTTAGTATTGCCCTACGGACGTTTTCTATTTTATAAAACGTATCAGACTTTAATGAGTTCTCGGTATCTGTCTTATCGAGGGCTGCAACTCGAGAAAGTCAATTTAATGTAGAACTATTTATTATTTAAGGGTTTGCTTAAAGCAAACACGCACCACCTGACTTTGGAGTAAAGCGCTTTTTACATATATTTAACTCCAGGGTTCGTACATTTGACAACTTACTTTGGGTGTTTAACAGCAAAAACCCCATCAACGGAACTCGCGCCCGAATACCGCCTTTGTGGGCAAAAGGAACGGCCGAACTTCATTCTCCTCAGAATGCTGGGGACTGGAATCTTGGCAGAGGATAATTTGTACCTAGGATTTTGATTCATTAACTGATTCAACTGAACCAGGTAGAGCTCTACTTCAGACTCGCAAATGGATCGTAATATTTGTATACAAAAACACGATTGCGCAATTAAAGAAAGGGTAACCTTAACACTGATAAGAGATTACATCAGTGCTGGTCGGTCGGAGCGAAATATTTCCCCCGCGGGGAAAATTTCCCTCCCTAACTATCGTACATTTTTCGCGCGGAGGGACGCCTAACCTGCCTACCTAAGTTTGTGCACAAGTAACAAAAGGAAAAACATCATGGCGGTCGATTTGAAAGCGTCACCATGAACAAGGGAACGAAATCTAACTGACTTCCCCCCTTTTAAAAAGAAGGAATATTACATGATCCTTGCGGATTACATACATAAAATCAACAATATGTTTGCGTCCTCATTTCGTAAGATTGCGGGGCAGCAAAGATGCTGTTTTATAATTACTGAGGATCGTTGTCGAACAAATCGATCATTCGCTGAAAAACCTGAGCAGGTTTAACGAATTCGTGCTTTTTCAGACTGATCGAAAATAGTATTAACTAAATAAGTTACTCACTTTGATGAGGTGAATCGAAATGAACTTCACTAGAATTATCACAACTGAACTGAATACTGACTTTATTATTATAGTGAACTGTGAGTATAAGACTTTTATAAAAGCAAGAGCAAAAATAGCTTGAAACAGTAAGAGAGAACTCCGAAGCTGCAGCAAGAAGTGAAGCCGGGCTGGTCCAGCGAATCAGAAGAGGGCCACGCAGTTCTACCAACACAGGAGAACGTAACGAGTCAAGTGACGATCTGATGGGCAGCGTAATGACGAAGTAGATCCCGGCTTTATGGAGCGGTTGACATCACCAGGTTTCATGGAGTGTGATGAAGTATACTAGAATGGATTGAGACCAATCCCTATCCTGCATCTGCCTGACGTGGTGGGATAATGAACTAATAATAATTTGAAAAACCCCCATTTCTTGATAATTTCGTTATCCTACATTTCGTCGCCTACAGTCCAAAGTTAAAGGATTTGTTTACAACTCTCGAGGACAACCGTTATGAAATCCCCAATCGAAGACATATCCATGTAACATGGTATCTGCTTGTAAAGTTTTCTTTGCGTAACAAAATTTCCGGTTGACCTAAGACATTTTCTATGTCCAAAAAAAAAAAAAAAAAAAAAATTAACTATGTAAATTTGTATGTAAATGTACCTGAGGTAGGTTCATTCGTTAAACTAAACTCATCAGAAACGCTTCCATACGAGTCTGCAACACATTGGGACATTTTATGTCTTTAGTTGCTGACTCGTATGTGTTGCAGACTCGTAAGAGCCACTCATCTGATCCGGACCCTGGGCATCGTCAAGTAAATGTCCTAAAGAGGCTACATTCGAAATTACAGCTCCCTAGAGTGTAAAGTATAGAAATTACCTATTAAAATGATTTAACTACCGCTTCACAAATCAAACCGTTCTCACAATATTCGGACCACCTGCTATGAATCAAATCATCGAAACACCAGCTCAATGAAATCATCAGAAATTAACAAGCGGTTGCGATCATGTTCACAGTATCTATTATTGAGAATGATCACCTGTGCGTAAACAATTATTCATATAACCATGCTCATAACTCAGCTTGTTGGCCACCCACTTCGCAGTAGTTAACATAATATGGTTGGATAAATCGAGAGCTTTCGAACGAATGATGATGGTCAACGAATTTTGTGGGATGAAAAACGACGAAGTACCATTTCCCTAGCAACGATTGTAAGCGGAAATCATTAGAAAACCAACCGTAACACTTTTTTAACGCTTTTTTCGTTCATGTGCCAAAGTAAAGACATAAAATGTCAAAAAACCGAACGAAGTAACGCTAGTGTGGATACGATCCAACGTGCACTCTTCGGGTGTAGTTCCGTAGGTATGTGCTCTCACTTTCAAACCAATGTAAATCTGTCATTATCCTATCAAAACGCTACCAATTATTACACAAAGGTTTATAATTTATGTATTTGATAGCCGTTTAATTAAACGAAGTTTATTATTCGTTATCTAAATATATCTGCAATGGCATAGACGCCTACCGAGGAGAAATTAAATTAAAAACACCTACATTTTACTAGTCGTTTGAATTTAACACAAGCTGACCCACCAACTGAAAATTAATGATATAAAATAAATCACCTACCTACGCTTCACAGCTCCATTTATAGGTGAAAAAAGTTATATTAGTCTGAGTTCCTTAGGAATTATATCATAGTTATATATATCATAGTTATTATATCATAGTTATTATACGATAGTCATAGTTTATTAGTTAATTTTTACTGTGTTTCGCCTGTTGCGATACATCCCATGTTGACTTTTTTCCCTGTTGAAGTTCTGGCCCTTAGGGAGGAAAGCAAACCTATGAATTTACAGCTACCTGGGTGGTTTCTTTCGATTATTTGGGATGATGTCTGCCTATTAATTATTATTAAGCCCCGTACATAGTAAACCAGTATTAGATAGCCCGCAGAACATTGGTCCAAAAAAAATACCTGCCAAACTGAGTCTAAGGTGTTTTATCGAAATATAATGTCGCGACGATGTCACCTACCAAAAGAAACAAAAGAATACCTAATCTACACTACATGCAGATACATCGGTACATGGCTATGCCTTATTTTCCCTCCTGTGAAATCGGTATGTGTTTTGAGTCTCAAGTTAAAAACTTCTCAATTAAATTAGCTGCTAAGTCAGCTGATAAGAGAAAAGGTGTTTTACAGTTACAACCTTTCCTACAGGAAAAAACGTTTGCCAAGTTGGGAGGGCAGCATAGCTTCCTCAGATATTGTAACATGTCCGAATAGAATTAGACGAAGAACAAAATAATACGAGTCGAAATTATTGAATGAAAAATATAACACTATATAGCGATACAAGTGTGTACATGCTAGAATAAAAATTTAGGCTAATAGCAAGAGCGGAAATTGTCTAAAGGGTAACACACACAATAATTGAGAATTTCATCAAAATCGATCTAATATTCTCGGAGTATCATCCAATATTGGATTTGCGTACGCGAGATTGTTACCGATTACTTAAGCAAATGCGATAAAATACAAAGGAACCCAACAACATCCTGGACCCAACAATCCCTCGAGTTTGAACAAAATCGAACCAACATTCGATAAGAACTTGACGTTATAAGAAAAAAACCGTTTGCGAATGCTCACAGACTACTATTTATGCGAAGGCAATGAAAGTTATCGGGGACCTCATAGAAGCTAACCCGCACGATCCCTAAAACTGTCATCAAAATCGCTGCATTGTTGCGTCCACACCGTTAACAAATAGCAAAGTTGTATAGCAATTGTTTTAAAACATACTATACAGCATGTTTTAAAATTTTGTTGTACAACTCAGTTATACAACTGTCCCCTCTAAACGCGTCTACAACTATGGAACAAAAAATGCAACACTTTCAATCATTTGAGGATTCAGTTGTGATCATGGCTTCGGAGGAAGAGGTTGTGCTGGCCGCAGCAATAATTTTATCAACTCGCCGTCAACCAACTGAGTGCAGATACTGGGTGCGACCTTCGCTGGAAGCTCGACATCGGTAGGTACTGTGGAACTCCCCTGATGGAGGATCTCATGGAAGACGGTAGAGATCCCCTTAGAGGGGAAATAAGGGATGATGGGAGTTTTCGGAATTTCGCTCAAATGTGCAGTTCTGACTTTGAATATCTCTTGATCAGTGTTGCCCGAACTATTGCAAAGCAGGACACCAATTATTTATCGACGAGCTCTACCTGTAAGAGTAAGGCCTGCAGTTACTCTGAGATTTTTGGCGAGTGGAGATTCCTATCAAATCTTGAGTTACTTATTCAAGATCTCAAAGCATACAAAGTGTCGAAAAGTGGGGGTTAGGTGTGTGTGGACGAGCTTGCAACTTGTCATACAACCAAGTTATCTTAACTTCCTTTGATCTTCATACCGACAACCTCTGGGTAATATGTAACCTGCTATACAACAGAAAAAAGTTACACAACATCGTGTTATACTCGTAAAACATTTTTTCAGTTGAATTTCTAACAAGTTACCTAACATTGGTTATATAACTGTTTGTAACACGTTTTGTTACTGGTGTGGACGCGCCTTTAGACCAGGAGTTTCGCCTGTGTTAATCGATATTAGTTTTACGCATTTGCAATGTTATTACTCCACTATTCGGATATAATTTATAGGGCATTCTTCTAGGATATATACCCAAATACCTATCGAGTTTGAACGACATCGGACCAAAAGATGATCAGAAATCGACATCATAAGAAACTCACGTTTGCGCATGCGTACAGGCTCGAAAAGATAGGCATTCAAAAGATAAGTACTTTTGATCTTCTTCTTGGTTCATCAGCTCTAATCTGAGAGTGGAATAAGATATTGCAGTTCTGGTTTCACCATCGTGTTCAGCACTAAAAAAAAATTTAAAATGAGGTGTCACCTGGCAAAACACGGAAACTTTTTTCGGAGCCCCCCCCCCCCCCCCCCCCCCCCCCCCCCCCCCCCCCCGGGTAGTCCAAAAACTTTTGGATTTTTTAATGATTTTTGTTTGCTTAAAAAAAAAAAATAAATAAATAAAATAAAATAATAATTGTTTATGTTGAATTTTTAAGATTTATTCATGTTTTGATTAGTTTGTTCATGTTTTGAAATTTTACGATTAAGCTGATTTAATATTTTATTGATGTTTTGATTAGTTTATTCTCCTTTCTGTTGTAAGATGAAGAAAATAATGTATTTCCATGGTTTCTATCCCTTAGAAATACACACGCTCAGGCTTTGCCTTGTGGGATTTTCAGAGAGCAAAATCGCTTATGGAAACCATCTCTCTGCATATCCTGTCTTTCTGAAAATAAAGTATTTATAAAGTAAGTAAGTACCATCATTATAACTTTGTAAGTTAAGCATCATTATAACTTTATCAGGTTATACTATAACTTTGTCTGGTGTAGCTCGCTCCAGATGATAAAATCCCCATGCATCTTATCCCAATTGACTTACGGTTTAGGATCTCTCTAATAACTGACGAGGCTACCCAACTGCCCAACCAATTTGGCAGACGTTTTGTATTATAACAAGTTTTGGTGTTAGGAGGTTGGTTGGTTTGGAAGGTACCTCTTCAATACCAAAATCCATCCACAGAACGTGTTTGTTCGAAAATGCACGAGAATCTCTCCAATCCGGAATCACGACAAAGGGACCAGAAGACACGAACTGGCTGCCATTTCGCCCCGATTCTATTATTGCCAAATCATAACGGCAGGACGCGCACGTGCGCAAATATGTAGGAGGGAGCCCATTCTTCTCGTCAACCTTTTTCCAACTCGTGAGACGTCATATCGTCATTGTGTTCTACTTCAAGATAGGAATCAAAGAAAAGAGAAATAAACGTGGATGGCAGAGTTTCTTTCTGCTCTACCAAGGACACAACTGACCTCCCAGCAACGAGTCGCAGCCCACATCAACCCAATTTTACATGATCCCAAGAAATGATGCTCACCTCTATTTGGGAACCAAGTCTTTATCCACAACCCGGAGTTCCCAGTCGGGTTAGACTGATACGAAGTTTAATAATTATAGACCAATGAACTGCGTAGAAGAGCTATCTAACACAAAAATAATAAACCGTTGTATAATAATTTGCATAGTTTTTTAAAAAGAAAATAGATTCCATTCTGAGGAATTTGATACCATCCGCACTCCCCTATGTTGCGTAGTTTTCTTTCTATGATTTTTCAATGATTGCCCGAGTGACGTCACGCTGATAGGGGGTGCTTTGACGTCACCAGTGTGCGAAATTTTGAAAAAATCATAGAAAGACAACTACTCACCGTAGAAGAGTGCGGTTGATGCCAAGCTTCTTAGGATAAAATTTTCTTCCATATAAAAATAATTGAAATGCCTTTTTTTGCCCCCATGGGTAACGTTCATTCAGCTATTTTTAATAACAGCTGTTAATTGTCAGTCATTTATTTGTCAACCAATGAAATAGGTTAAGACCACTATGTAACGACTGAATAGTTCTGTTGAATTAAAATTAATAACAATTGAAAAAAGAAGAACTGCGGAGTTTAAACACCTCTCTCAAAACCATTATGCGCTCAGCCACGCGGCTGCAATAGGATAGGTATATAATTAAGAGCGACATTGTCACGCTATTTGCACTTTCTTCACACACGGAGTCAAACACAGAACTCGAGGTGAATGCAAATAGCTAATTCGCGTAGCCACCCGCCTACTCTTGGCGGTCGTGTAAATGTAAATTTATTACCGACGAGACGTCGTCTGAGGGTCGAGCGCAAAATTTGGCACAGTGGTCAAAAACGCGATTTTATGAGCTGGATATTCAAAATTTCCAGACATGCAGCATGATCGGATGAGCGAATTTTCAACTTGATTTTTATCTCAATCCTGACGAGAGTTATCGTTTGAAATGACACACACACGCACGCACGCACGAACACGCGCGCACATGCGCGCACACACACACACACACACATTTTTTTCCACACACACACACACACACACACACACACACACACACACACATATATATATATATATATATATATATATATTATATATATATATATTATTTTGAGGTATTACAGAAGGTTTGAAAAGATAGGAAACACTTAAATAAACTTACAAAATTGAGAGAGAATATTTCGCTGTGTCAGCGTCGTCAGCTCTAGTGAAGAAGTAGTCTACTTAGTAATCCTCACCTCAAAATAATATTACACGCGAGTGTTTTCATCTTTCATCAAAACTATATATATATATATATATATATATATATATATATATATATATATATATATATATATATATATATATATGTATATATATGTGTATATATATATATATATATATATATATATATATATATATATATATATATATATATATATACATAAGAAAAAGCGCAAACTTCAGGAATCGTTTCAGAATGCCTCAAAACTGATTTCAATGAAGAAATTATCAAAAATATTCATTTCAAAATTTTCCAAGCCGTTGTAACAGCTTCATTTTTCACGAAAATTCACTAAAACCTTGCACAAACACTCGCGACGAGTCCAATTTTTTGTTTTGTTTTTGTAAATGCCCGTACTTATAATGGTTTTGTAGGTACGTCACACTAAATTGAGTGACATATTTTCCCAGAGGAATAGCAAATACATAAGACGAGTAGAACCTCGGAATTATTTTTTACACATATTATGTTCATTGAAATGAAAGCTCGGGTAACTGTGTCCTACGTGAGTACTGAGGGGTTAGGTAAATTCGGCTAGGAGCTAATTCATTGTAGGTACATCATATTTAAAAACCTTGGTAAGAGCTGTGAAGCGGAAAGAGCTGGGGATCACAACAAAATAATCATGTGCAAGGTGTAATTTATATCCCAGCAGTCGCGTAGCTTGAGGAGGGGCAGGGTGGGCACAGCCCCACCATGAATTACGGGGGACGCAGAAGTTCGTGGAATGGATACAATCAAAATTAATAATTTTACGGTTCTGACTTCAGCACCTAACATTCTTCAATTGGAGAATGTAATTAGTAAAATACAATTAGGTACTAATATTATTACTATACGGTACGGTTGCCTAGCAACTTTAGACACTCTTGGAAAAACTTTTTCTGTGAGAATGACCCATATATAAATTTCTCCCTTGAGGGGAAAAACAATAGATCATGGATATGTCAAAGTTGTAGACATTACTTTACACTCTGTTGGGATGTTGGGAAAGTAAAAATGGACATTACTTTCCACTCTGTTGGGATGTTGGGAACGTAAAAATGGACATTACTTTCCACTCTGTTGGGATGTTGGGAAAGAAGTACATTGCGGTAGTACCTCATTGATTTCTACCTAGCCTTCACTTTTCGAGTTAATAATAATCTAAAGTGTCGGAGCGTTGCATTTTGTGTGGAGAAAAAAAAGTGTCGCGAAAAATTCCTTGACCCCCAGCCAAAAGACATATCCATGTCAAAAGAAATTATTCTTATTTGCATTTTGCGAGGATAATTTACAGCCCCTCAGAGAGGATTAAAATCACCTAGTCAACGAAACGGAAATGTGAATACTGCAAACTGAAATCAAGTCGTTCACCTCTATCTTCTACAGGGGCGGATCCAGAAATTTTTTCCGGAGGGGGTCACAGGGTAGAACAACATAAAAAGTCCAGTCATGCAGCATGACCCCATGAGCGAATTTTTGAAGAAATCTTCGACATTTCAGTCGGAGCGAGGCCTTAGGCTTAACGTTACTGACGGCCGAGTGGAGGGAGGCCTTGAGATTAACGTTACTGACGGCCGAGCGAGGCCTTGGGTCTGTGTGCTAGTACGTACATAAATAGAACTTCTTCATAATTTCATGGCTAATATTTTCTAAGCCACAGTCAGTATTAAAGCTACATCAAGTCCTAAAACAGTTGAGCTTAAAACATTAAAGAGAGCGACCGAGAGAATCGGAGGACGGAATATTTCACAGAGTAAACTCATCAGTTGTGATTACTTTTTTTTTTTTTTTTTTTTTTTTTAAATTTTTTTTTCATTTTTTTATTTATTTATTTTTTTTTAACAAGCACCTACTACCTACGTTTTAAACAGCATGGTTCTAGGATTGGTTATACAGGGATACTTCCATAAGAGTAGTTCAATCTGAATTTGGACAATGTTTCATGCAAATACTACCGATTTTTACAACTAGCGAACGGCATTATTTCGATTTTTGACTGATTTTTCAACTTTGAAATTTTTGAAAACTTGATACATATTCTTATAGGCAATTTTACGCTGATTCCGAATATACCACATGTTAGTATGCTGAAAAAATTATTTCGCACAACAAATCGCAAAAAACAGGCTATTTTGAAATTTTTGACTACATTTTTGAAAATTTCAACCCGAAGATGTAATCCGATCATGCTGGCCAACGAACTTGAACTTTCGTTTTGTGTCCTTAACATTTTAAAATTTGTTTGAAGTTTCTAGCACAATTCTACGGACAGTTATCGTCTGGAATGACACATGCATACATACATATATACATACATACATACATACATACATACATACATAAAAAAATGCGTTAAACTTCAGAATATGATTCAGAATAGCCTGAAACGGATTTCTGCATAAAATGTTTTCAAAAATTCACATTCTACAAATTTTGAGGCGAGAGCAATAGCTTAATTTTCTTCAAAAATTCGCTAAAATAACAAAAAAAGTCCAGTCATGCAGCATGACCCCATGAGCGAATTTTTGAAGAAATCTTCGACATTTCAGTCGCTATTGATCGTGTTGAGAAATTTTAGTTTATGATTTTGATAGACAAACATGGAATCAAATTATTAACACATGCACAGAGTAAACTCATCTGTTGTGATTACATTTTTTTTTTTTTTTTTTTTTTTTTTTAAGCACCTACTACCTACGTTTTAAACAGCATGGTTCTAGGATTGGTTATACAGGGATACTTCCATAAGAGTAGTTCAATCTGAATTTGGACAATGTTTCATGCAAATATAACCGATTTTTACAACTAGCGAACGGCATTATTTCGATTTTTGACTGATTTTTCAACTTTGAAATTTTTGAAAACTTGATACATATTCTTATAGGAAATTTTACGCTGATTCCGAATATACCACATGTTAGTATGCTGAAAAAATTATTTCGCACAAAAAATCGCAAAAACAGGCTATTTTGAAATTATTGACTACATTTTTGGAAATTTCAACCCGAAGATGTAATCCGATCATGCTGGCCAACGAACTTGAACTTTCGTTTTGTGTCCTTAACATTTTAAAATTGGTTTGAAGTTTCTAGCACAATTCTACGGACAGTTATAGTCTGGAATGACACATACATACATACATACATACATACATACATACATACATACATACATACATACATACATACATACATACATAAAAAAATGCGTTAAACTTCAGAATATGATTCAGAATAGCCTGAAACGGATTTCTGCATAAAAAGTTTTTAAAAATTCACATTCTACAAATTTTGAGGCGAGAGCAATAGCTTAATTTTCTTCAAAAATTCGCTAAAATAACAAAATAACCAAACGAACAATACAAACCGAATTTTCTTACAGACTGACAAAGCCAGAATAATCTTATGCCTAAATTCGTCCAATTTGTCTACTTAAAAACTAATTGTAATTATTTATAAATTTCATTGTTTATGTAAAAAATATTTTTTAATATTTATTAATTATTTAGCTGATAAATGTATTTATTTTCAATTTTCTTCTAAAAAAGTGTCCTAATGTGTTTTCAAACAAAGTGGCGCCTTTTATGGCAGCGTAGCTAACTTCAGAGTTTGCAAATCAAAACATTGAAACCACAACAATCGATTGTTGATCTCAGTGAATTCAGGATCGTTTTTACTGAATTTGGCAGGAAAGTAAACGAGAACGAAACAAAAACAAGATAATAATTAACAAAAATAAGAAGAAATAAACAAGGTGTAATTTGACGGATACACCAAGGTAAATTGATTGTCATAATTGTATATAAAATAACATTGGTAGGACTAATTCAACAAGTGTACGATTATATTTGACTAATTTTGACATTTTTGATCGAATCTTTTTAGATTTTTTATGGTTCCGTTTTGTTTTCAGTTTTTTTAACACCGTCTACCGTTTGTGTTATTAGAAATTATAGTAATTACTGGCGAGGACATTCGAATTTCAATTTGACGGATGTTTTATGTTAAATATTTAAACAGTTGTATATGAAGCTAAATTGAAAAGACTATGTGGCCAAATCAGTTTTCAATTTAAAATTCAATTTGCAATAATGTTTTGTTTATAGAATTTCTCGTAAATATTTATCACTTTTATTTGTTTACAGATTTTCCAACACTTTTTATTAAATCCTTCCTGTCGACTGGTTTTATAGTTAGAAATTCTGGTTCTTAATTCAGTAACGAAGAAAATTAAAAGTTTCAATTTGGCGAATGCATCATGGTAAATATCAATACAATTGTATTTGAAACAATATATTGAAAAGATTAAATCGAAATGATGTTTTTCTGATTCTGGGGGCTGATTCTGGGGGGGGTCATGACCCCTGTGACCCCCCCCTTGGATCCGCGCCTGATCTTCTAGGGCTAGCTAGAAAAATATCGATTGTTCAGTATCCACCAAATCCCCCTACGAACTTTCCCTACTTTTGTGCAACCAAACTTCCATTCATTTTTTGGAGTAATTTTTGGACGACTGATTACCTATATTTATATATAGGTAATGATAGGTGTGATGATTATTGTCATATAATGTAAGAGAGGACCCTACGGTCCTCATTGTATGACATCCATAAATAAAAAAGTCAAACAGTCAAATTTTCATTGCCTACTTGATCAAGCTTGGTTGTTTCCCGTATTCGTTTATTAATTTTTGATTGTTGGTGTATTGTTTGTATTACACCATTTACATAAATTTAAATTATGGTTAAAACACTCGTTAAGAAAAAAAAAAATATATATATATATATATATATATATATATATATATATATGTATATATACATATATAAACGAGATTTTTGTGAGGTAGTGACCAAGCTAGTCGTGTTGTTCAATGAAGTTTTTATTGTTCCATATTAACGACGTTTCGGCTCTGGATCTGAGCCCTATTCATATGTTTCTAGAGAATTGAAGAAACGAAGATAATGTTATATATGGTTGGGCTTCTAATCTTATTCTAGGTAACAACAATGATGGAGGACGGATAATTATGTAATTTTCCAGGCAGTAAGTCTAGTATAATTATAGTATACAAGCCTAGTGCTCCTCAGTTCATCCGTAGGTATTCGTATTCATCGTAGTTTTCAATGTTCTGATTCATTAGTTAATTGGGTGATATTTTTTCTAAATAGTACTAGGTATGCTTTAATAATCTATAGGTGGGTTTGTGAATATGAAAGCGTACGAGATTTCGAATCATTACGAAAAACCGTTGAATATCTACTTACATCAACGTATGGCAGTTTATTATACAGTCTTCGCATATTCAACAACAAGAATTAGAAATGATTCCTAAAACTATAGAATAAAATGAAATCCTTGACTGTTGCCCCTCCATGAGAAATGACTTCGCTACAGAGGCGTAGCGAAGTCATTACACTTGAACTATAAGCCAAAAATAAAACTATGAGCCTGATATTTTCGATCCAATTTTAGTTGCCCTTGCCTACCGATCAAAAAACCCAAAGGTCGTTGAGTGGTTTTAATGTTATTGATACCTTCTTTATCTCGAACTTTCCGTGCAATCAATCAGTGTCAGTGAGTGACTTGAGTGAACTCACCTTTTCTTATGAGGGTCGGGTCGTTAGGGGAATAACCCAACCGCGGCAACTCTTGGGCTTGATACGGAACTATCAATAGAAACAAATCTATTGTAGTTGGAATAGAGTGGGAATCATCCATTTTAGACAGTCAATATAGATTGTGGACTGAATGATCAAAGGTGATGGAATAGAGGTGACTAGAGTATGGTTGATTTAGAAGTCTGAAAAAAATATAGACTTTTTGGGACTATTGGGTAAAAATGGCAAGGTAAGATGTAAAAATTACCATAAATTGGCCGTTGCGGAGCACGGGTACACAGCTATTAAGCAATATAATAAGTTTCTGCTCTATTCACTATTGAAACAAGATTCTCGCCCAAAACGGATATCCCCTAGGTAGCGTTGAGTTAGCATCTTTGATCTTGACTCACCTGTAGGAAGCCTTCAATGACAGTGCAGTTCTTCAAGAGGTTGAAGTTTTCCACGAAATTCCTCACGTCCATCGAACGGCACGTTTTCGCCGAAGTGATCGATACCAATATCGACCACCATAACACCAGGTGGGATATGTACATCACCTGCAACAGAAAATACGCAAAACTCATTGATCATAGCAAGCGTAAGCCAGACATTAAACCATGAACAATCTAATATATAAAATTCTCGTGTCACAGTTTTTGTTGCCATACTCCTCCGAAACGGCTTGACCGATTTTGATGACATTTTTTGTGCTTATCCGGTATCTATGAGAATCGGCCGACATCTATTTTTCATCCCCCTAAATGTTAGGGGTAGTCCACCCCTAAATTTTTTTTATTTTATTTTTTTAATTTTATTTTTGACCGATTTTGATGAAATTTTTTGTGCTTATCCGGTATCTATGAGAATCGGCCAACATCTATTTTTCATCCCCCTAAATGTTAGGGGTAGTCCACCCCTAAATTTTTTTATTTTTATTTTTGACCGATTTTGATGAAATTTTTTGTGCTTATCCGGTATCTATGAGAATCGGCCAACATCTATTTTTCATCCCCCTAAATGTTAGGGGTAGTCCACCCCTAAATTTTTTTAATTTTATTTTTGACCGATTTTGATGAAATTTTTTGTGCTTATCCGGTATCTATGAGAATCGGCCAACATCTATTTTTTATCCCCCTAAATGTTAGGGGTAGTCCACCCCTAAATTTTTTTAATTTTATTTTTGACCGATTTTGATGAAATTTTTTTCTGCTTATCCGGTATCTATGAGAATCGGCCAACATCTATTTTTCATCCCCCTACATGTTAGGGGTAGTCCACCCCTAATTTTTTTTTTATTTTTTAGACAAAATTTTTAATTTCTATTTTAATTAACGTCTGCCAAGTTGGGTGGGCAGTATAACTTCCTCAAGCGAGCGAAGCGAGCAGCATCCCCCACAGAACTTAAACCTACCCTTAGAGATCTACCGTACATGTTTCAATTGTAATACATTCCATGTATACAGCCACACTTTGCGAGCGAAGCGAGCAACATTCCCTATATGCCAAATTTTGCGAGCGAAGCGAGCAATTTAATGGGGGGTCTGGGGGGCTTGCCCCCCGGCTGGACGTGGACGCGAGCGGAGCGAGCCGGAGCGGCTAGTCTAATATATAAAATTCTCGTGTCACAGTTTTCGTTGCCATACTCCTCCGAAACGGCTTGACCGATTTTGATGAAATTTTTTGTGCTTATCCGGTATCTATGAGAATCGGCCAACATCTATTTTTCATCCCCCTAAATGTTAGGGGTAGTCCACCCCTAATAAGTTGGGTGGGCAGTATAACTTCCTCAAGCGAGCGAAGCGAGCAGCATCCCCCACAGAAGTTAAACCTACCCTTAGAGATCTACCGTTTGCGAGCGAAGCGAGCAACATCCCCTACATGTTTCAATTGTAATACATTCCATGTATACAGCCACACTTTGCGAGCGAAGCGAGCAACATTCCCTACATACCACACTTTGCGAGCGAAGCGAGCAACATTCCCTATATGCCACACTTTGCGAGCGAAGCGAGCAATTTAATGGGGGGTCCGGGGGGCTTGCTCCCCGGCTGGACGTGGAGGCGAGCGGAGCGAGCCGGAGCGGCTAGTATTTGTATATTATTTAAATAAGAAACTGAATTGCAAATAATCCTCACATTCTCTGAAAACTCCATTAAAAATGGATAAAAAATATAAAAATTAAGCTTGTAAAAAGAATTTCGCCTCCCAACTATCTCAACTTCAAATTTGATCCAGTTCGGACGACTAGGGCGTACAAATATGATGACTGGTGGAATTTTAAAAAATTTCCAGTCATGCGGCATGATCGTTTGTACAACTTTTCGAAAATTATCTCATTATATCATCTTGCATGGTTTTTGAAATTTGATTGCAAAGAAATTAACTACCAATTTTATGGCATATATATGTATATATATATATATATATATATATATATATGAGATTATATATATAATATCATATATTTATGAATGATTATTCTGCAATTCAAATATATTTTAGATTTTTGAAGTTTTTATCGATTTTTCTGCAAATATTAATGCAATTAAAGTACATATTTCTACATAACTTCAAACAAAAACCTTTTGATGTTCAAGCTTTTTGTCGATAAACTTTTTTCGACTACAACTCTGCAAAAAATAATAAATTTAACGATTTTTCGCCGTTTTTAGCAATTTTTATTTGTTTTTTAAGCCTATTTTTAAAATGTGACCAATTTACTGTGCACAAAAATTGCTTTCGTCCTTTCATTTGGAATGCTACAGTTTTTTGGCGTAAGAACGGAATTTTTATCTCAATCCTAAGATGTACCTACAACTAAATGCTTGGTGGGAAAGGTACACAAATTGGTAACGGGAAGGTCACATAAAATCCTTGTATGGGAGAGGATCGCAATCCTTAATATGGATTTCTGCTCTCCATTTCTAACCTTTACTTTATAGCACAATTCCCGCCATATTACGACCGTTGGCGTTGCAATAAACCGCTTGTCATGGGATCAGCGAGGTTGTGTAACAGTGAGCGTGGGGAGTACTAGGATGGCTAATACGGTACAGACAACGGGGAATTTCACCACCTGTTTTATTTCATATTACCAACTGAAAGATCTCGCCCAGAGCTTTCAAAAAAGGGTCAATACGGAAGTGACCGTAACAGCAGACCTCGTTCTGTTTGACAGCTCACCATTAGCTATGTTGGAATTGCCAGACTTATGCAATAATGAGGAACTTGCACGATTTTTTTCTGCAGAAATTAAAAGTGGGTGTGATTTATAGGAGAGAGGTAAACAATTTTTTTTTTCAGGTGTCTATAAAAAATTAAATTTTGCATTTTTTAGAGCCTGCAAAAACGCCCGCATCAACTGACTCTGCCCACTTTTTAGTCATACATCATGGTTTGTGATTTTATCTGATCAACGCGATCTGATCACTATCCCAATTTCGTTGTATTCGTGACTTATTGTTGTTCTGTTAACACTTCTATGCCATTATAATATTTATTATCAAGTATATAAATAACAGTACACACGAGATTGAAATGGAAAATTTAGATGACTTCATTTGGATTGACAGTTCATATGAACAATTCAGCCAATTATTGATTGAATTGAGGGCTGACACACAACGCCAAATAATACTACTCTCCCCAAATACACACTTGTAGAGTTGAGCCACTCTGAAAAAGGTGATCAAGGTTCCCATAATCTGCCACTAGGGTGGGTTGGCGTTGACTCCTCTCTTGTTCCCATGCCAGGAAAGTGACACTGTTACAGGTGGGTCATGTGTCACAGACTAGGGTGGGACACACTCAGCCAAATAATAATGTAGTGATATTTGTGAATATTTATAAGAGCAAACTTTCCAGAACGAGTATTGGATGACAACAACTTTTTTATTAGTAACGAGAAAATGAGAGTAATAACGTAATAACTGGTAACCAACAACTCGTAAATAATGTTAAACTAATCAAATTATAGTGGAGGCGCCACAAACAACCCCTTTCTGATATCGAAATTGGAAACAATCTTCAAATTTTGAGGGAAAACGGACTGCTCTTCCCGATCTTGTAGTCGTTCTACTTCTAGAAGTCTCTTCACTGGATTCTGGATCAGGCGGTTGCTAGAGAGTTCGTTTGCGGGTCGGCCGTGACGTCTGACTCCATACTTTCAACTGGCTTCGGTGTATTCTTCTAGGACGTGACAGTAAATTCAATGAAGCTACTTTTTGCGCTAGGTTCTTCATCTTCAAGAAAACAAGGTTTAAGACGATCGATAGAAATGGTTTGTTCCTTTCCTTTGCCCACCACGACTACAAGAAAATAGCCCAGGGTCAAAAAGAAGAGGAACTTCCTCCTAATATATAGGGTCAGGAGTTGAACAAAAATAGCGGTAGGAAACGAACCCCCTGAGGAGGAGTTGATCAATCAAGATCGGTAGAACTTAATACTGTTTTTGTGCTCTAGGCGGGAGTTGATGAATCCCACCCCCCTCCCCAGTAACCAGGGTCAGTCTTCTAACACAGGACCTAGATAGCTACATCGATACGAACTAAATAACTCGCGAGGAAGTTGTGGGAACCCATTTCAATAAAAAAGAACGATGAAGAAGAACGATCTCTAATTCCACCATAATAATTCATTGATTTCGACGGTTAGGTCATCATCAGTAACAAACAATAACTGAGCACACAGGTGAGGGGAGATTGAATCCCATTGGTCGAGAGAAAGGAAAGCTTGAGTTACAACCAATGAAGATTACACAAAGCTAATCGGAAGGAGTTTTTCAACCAATCAAGATTTTTGATTTGACAAATAGACAGTTTGTAGAATTTCTTCATTTTTATCAAAAAGCCGTATGTTGAATGTACTGGGTAATTTCGAAATTATCAAAAGAGACAGGTCTGGTAAATGTTTCAATAAGGATATCCCTCAGTATATTTCACCACTGATCCATTTCCGTAAAGCTTGAAATTATCCGTTGTTGAAACCAGATTAATTTTTCCCCTTCTCGTTCCTTAATCCGATTAGCTGTAATACCCTTCACGTTTTATACTCTTAATTCGTTGTCCCTCATGCCCTTTCCTTTCTCTCGACCAATGGGATTAAATCTTCCCTCATTGTGACTATATTAGCAGTGTCCTTCCTAACGTATGTTTAGTTATTATTTGTTACTGATGATGAACTAACCATCAAAATCGATCTAACATTGTAACTCTTTATTTTCGTGGAATTAGACAAAGTTCTTCTCTAACTTTCGTTTTTTATTAACAACAGCGAGCCACTTTTCGCCGTTACACCTTCAATTTTTATTCCCACATTAGCCGATCCATGGATCAATTAGTTAGCATCCGAGTGACCAAAAGTCCATAGACCAAAAATTAGGGAACAACAACTGATAAAAGTGGAGTTTTGAATGTCTTTTCGGAAGTCTATTGAATTTGAATTTTTTATCTTAACCATTTCTAGAAATAATCTTTTTTGCAAATTAGATTCTTTTCCTACAATTTTGAAAAGACACTCAAAACTTGAGCAAAATTTGCTCGCATTTGATTGAGGGACTCTAAATTTATAATTGCCGTCACCAGCAAACTAGGTAAAACATACGGTTAGGTACCTAAAAATACTAAACAATTTTAAATTTGATTTTTTCTCACTGATAACTCAGAATTCGATTTTTCATCTTTTTTTAAAAAAAAAGCATTTATTTTTAAAAAATTTTGAATTTTATAATTTAAATTTTGTCTCCGAAAAATTGTCAACTCACAATGCTGGAAAATAACAAGTTTCCAGGTGAACGGACGTAGGTTCAAAATCGGCAAACAGTGACTTGTTCACAATGATGGGGAAACACTTGTAACTTGTCCAAATTCGCCTGTACACTTGTTAATTGTCACAGTACATTACAAGTCTACACTTGTACCTTCATGAAACGCTTGCACACTCATTTTATTCAATTTGTACATAAATTGGCTTGAAACTTGTCACATTGTTGCTTTATGAAATAGGCCCCTGCAAGTGGTCTTTCATTACTTATTCTGATTTAGGGAATTCCACGAAAACTTTGTCTTTATAAGACAAACTCATTGTTTCTTCATTATCAAGACGGACTAGGGAATTAATCATTACATTACCAACGGAAATACAGTGGGGTAGTGTTAGGTACACAACTTTTTAAAATGGATAGCTGTGGGAAAGTTGCGGATCAGCGCTGATCCGTGGGTTAACCCACCCTGACAGGCGGATTCCAGAATCCGTGGGTAATCACAAGTAGATCCCGAGTCAAGCGAGTGTTTTTGGAGTGCCTGATACTAAGTTTTAAGCAAATAAAAATCAGGCAAAAAATTCCAAAAGGATTTCTTGGTTCATCAGCCCCAATACGACAACGGAAAAATAAGATATCGCAATTCTGGTTTCACCAACGTATTCAGCACTAAAAAATCTTTATAGTAAGGTGTCTATCGGCAAAAAAAGGGACAATTTTTTTTCGAAGTACCTTCCCCCCCCACCCTTTTTGGGTAATCCAAAAACTTTTGAATTTTTTTCCTGATTCTATTTGCTTAAAACTTCGTACGTAAGAAATGAAATGAAATGAAAATGAAATTTATTCCTCCAACATTACAAGAATACATTTGTGGCAATGATTACAGAAGAAAAAAGAAGTGTAAAACACTATTTGAATGAACAGATCCACTTAAATGTCTAGAATTTCCCCACACTATAGAACATTGTTCCGTGCTGTGTGGGGGAGTAAACTCCCGATTTTTACATGGATTAGCGCTGTGAACTTGTAACTTCTTACGCACTAAAAATAATCCTTCCTATATACTGCGCACAATAATAACAGATATAATAGATCATTGACTCCAAAGATTACTCAATATAAATGATTTTAAATATGTTTTCACAAATTGAATGTCCCTGCGAAATAAGCCAACTAAAAACAATTTTTTTATACGCTGATCTTTTATAATTAGTAGGATTTGTTACAGTAGACGGTGCCCTTCGCAGTAATAGCGGCATACTATAGAAAATGTGGCGTACTGTACTTTTTAAACGTGACGGAGGAGTAGGTATAATATTTTGCGTAGTAGAGCGAAAAGAATATATGCACAATAATTGGACATAATTCCGTAATTGAACAAATCCGGATGCTTGTGCATAAACAAGACAGCAGACTTGACATATAATTGGCCAACAGAGAAAACTTTAGTCATTGAGAACAAATCAGTTGTCGGAAATCTTTTAGGTTTTTTAACTATAATTTTTAAGATCGCCTTTTGAGCTGTCACCAAAGGACGCAGCAGTGATGGGAAGGCTCCACCCCACACAACTATGCCAAAGCTCAATATACTCTGTGTCACCGATTTGTATATAATTAAAAGTGAATCATAGCTGAGACTATTCCTGACATTGTAATAGACGTAAGCCATGTTCATTACTTTTAGCTATTGAGTACAGAAACAATAAAACGAAGTGTGAAAATATCAGCATTTTTTTATTTTGAGTGGTCTAGGTGACGCCAATGAAATTGTATTTTCTCAACACCACGACAAAAGATATAGTTTGCGTCCAGTAATCTTTCCAGGGAATGTTCCTGGAAGCTCAGCAAACACGCCAGGATCGACAAACTCCCTGGAGAGTTGGAGCAAGCAAAGACTTTCGCTAACGCATCAGGTGACGTTTTGATGGATGTGCCGGGAAATAAGCGGGAAGTCGGGATGAGTCTATTTCGGTGCTGAGGAGATGCTGAGTCTCAAGGTCGGGTTACTCGTAGTTGGTTGTCCCGGCGCGGGGGGCTGGGCGGACAGCAGACCGTTAGCGTGAACCCCCGAGCACCCAGACGAAGGTCGGACGGAGCTCGCGATTGGACCGCATCTCCGCTCGTCTCCCTCGCAGCTGACCAGCCCGGAGAACCGGATTCCTCGCTTTAGAGAAGCGAATAGAAGCAACTCCTACGTCGTAAAACTTGCATTTTCACTCTAAAAACAGGTAATAACTTTGTGTGGTTGTCTCTTTAAAAGTGATTAATAATTATGATAACATGTGTTGTACTGTACCGATGGTAGCGAGTTTATATTTGTGATTCTAAAACTGGATTCTAGAGCCACTCAGCTGATCTGGGATCGGTCAGTTGTGTTCAGAAGTCCCTCAAGGGGCTACATACCAAATCTCAGAATCGTGGGATCATTAGGGAATCTCCGCGTAACGCTCTCCGCGTGACGCTCCCCCGCGTGACGCTTTTTCATTTATGTGCCATAGTAAAGACATAAACTTTAAATTTGATATTTTGAATTCAATTTTCATCAACCTGAAGAATTCAAAGTTCATGGAGAGAAACGTCGTTGATCAAATTATTTCTGTTCTAGAACCAAAAATTTCAACCATGTATCATGTTTTCTCCTCGATATTGATTCGAAATTCTATGAAAACATCAGAAATTAACAAGCGGTTGCAATCATGTTCACAATATCAATTATTGAGAATGATCACCTGTGTGTAAACAATTATTTATATAACCATGCTCATAACTCAGTTTGTTGGACACGCACTTCGCCGTAGTTAACATAATATTGTTGGATAAATCGAGAGCTTTCGAACGAATGGTCAACGAATTTTGTGGGATGAAAAACGACGAAGTACCATTTCCCTAGCAACGACTCGGTTGTAGGCGGAAATCACTGTAACACTATATGTTTCGTGCGCGGAAAAAAATTGACTCGCAAAAATTGCTAGGACCCCAGGGCTAAAACATGATACATGTTAAAATACATTAGTTCTGCCTGGTTCATGTGAAGTGTTCATTTTGATATGGATATGTCTTTGCTTTGGGGGGTCAACCAAAAATTTCCGTGACGCAAAATTTGTGTCACAACTTCAGTGACACCCAGCCGTTGCTAGGGGGATGGAACTTCCGCAGTTTTCATCGCACAGAAATCGTTCGCCACTCGTTGGAAAGCGTTTGATTAATGTGATAAATGTTCACATCTCAAGCTACCAATTTCCTCCTCCTTACGTACCTGGCTACATTCCTAAACTAAGTTGATTGGACTATAAACAATTTTAATAAGCCGGTTACAATATTCTTAACGTAAAGCAATAGCATCATTTACTCCACTCCATAGGAAACATTTTCATCCTCTTGACAACAGTCGACTGTTAACAACAACTCATTGTAGTGACTTCTCTCCACAGTTATTTTCAACATTTCTATATAAGTAAGTAAACCGTTGTTTTGTTGGAATTAGTCGGGATGCGGCCCAGGGATTTGTTTAAAGTTAAAGGATTTGGTTACACCTCTCGAGGACAACCGTTATGAAATCCCCAATCAAAGACATATCCATGTAACATGGTATCTGCTTGTAAAGCAGATAGTGGAACTCGTTTACGAGCTTTATAATTTAAAGATTCTGCAAGGTGGCAGCTTTATATTTTGAAATATAAGTACTAAAATATAACATCCAGACGTAAACGGTTTAAAACAATGTTCACGGCTGATGCGTTAAGCCGTGCACTTAGGCAATATGCACCAGAGGTAGATTTTACCAATGAAATTGAAGCCCATGTAAAAATTATTTCAATGACTTTTCCAGCTACACCTTCAAAACTGGATGAGATTAGGGAGGCACAAAGACGCAGTGCGGAGTGACAATTACTTCGTGAGAAGGTTGAATGTGGGTGGCCAGCCTACAAACAGGACGTAGCGGACACAATCAAAAGATGGTTTATAATTCGAGGATATCTCATCATAATAGAAGAATTGTTGTGCTATCAAAATCGAATAGTTAGAACCAATGGAAATGTGTCGTGAGATGCTCAGTAAGCTACATGATGGACCTTATGGCATTAGTCGAACATTACAACGAGCACGAGAGTCTGTATTCTGGTCAGGGCTAATAGAAGAGGTAAGCAGAGTCGTTGAAAGTTGTCACATCTGTGCTAAATATCAACACGAGAGAAAAACGCTGCAAATTATTTCACAAAGGTTTATTATTTTTTCAATTGAGTATGATCATAGTTTTAGTTGGCTTGCGTACGTCATAAGGCCCGTCCAGACTCCTCGGCATGTCCTATTTCGAGTTGCCACAACCTATACTTCTATAATTATATACGCATGTTTATATTTCTCGATTTGAGCTCCTATCTATTCAAATAGTTATTGCCTTAATAATATCATTATCTAAGTACGTACGAAAAGTCGAGAGGATATGTTATTAAATATGCGTAGGAAAAGCTTTGGTATTAACACACAAATATGACCTTGAAAAAAACATATATTCATGCCTCGAAGGAACGCCGGCGCCGTACCCACCACAAGGTGCCGCGGCGCCGGCGCCTCCTCTCACTCCACCCCCCCTCACCACCCACCGTGACCCCCTGCCAAGCGTGCCAGGCGTGCGCGCGTAGAAAAAGACACTTTTTCGCCCGTTTTTGGCCCATAGCATCTATGCGAGTAAAGCGATCGGGATGGTTAAACGTTAGGACCAACTAGACCCCAAATGGAGTCTATGTGCGAAAGAACGGGTTTTTTAAGTCAATTCTTAGGCCTTTTATGGCCCGGACGGCGGACGGCGAACTGCGGACAGCGGACGGACATTTCAAATTTGGATTCTACGCACCTTGAAACGTAAAGTGACAAAGTTTGAGGGGGGGTTATAAAACTTTTTTGCTACACGATCACATAGGCTTATTATTGGAAATAATAAACCAAAAACGAAATGATCCCCTCTACTACACCAGATTATCCATGGCAAAAGATCGGATTGGATTATTTTGAATTCAAAAAAACCATACTACCTTGCATTATTATTACCTTGGATTATTATTCGCGGTTTTTGGAGGTCATCAATATGTCCACAATGACTGCGGGAGAATTGATTAAAAAAATTAAAGTTTGCTTTGCAAGGTTTGGCATACCTGAGGTGGTATTCTCAGATTCGGGATCTCAATTTATGAGCAAGGAATGGAAATCTTTTGCAGCAGAGTATGGTTTCCAGGTCATCGCAAGTAGGTAGTCCTTTATATCATCAATCGAACGGAGAAGCGGAGAGGGCGGTACAAACTTGAAGAAAATTCTTACCAAAAACGAAGGTCCAACTTTTGCATTTTGACATTATTTATGTCTTTGCTATAGCACATAAACTAAAAAAACGTCACGGAAAATTGCTCACGAAAATATTTTGATGATTTCCGCTTACAACCGAGTCATTGCTGGGGAAATGATACTTCGTCGTTTTTCATCCCACAAAATTCGTTGACCATTCGTTCGAAAGCTCTCGATTTATCCAACCATATTATGTTAACTACTGCAAAGTGCGTGGCCAACAAGCTGAGTTATGAGCATGGTTATTTGAATAATTGTTTACACACAGGTGATCATTCTCAATCATTGATATGGTGAACATGATTGCAACCGCTTGTCAATTTCTGATGATTTCATTGAGCTGGTGTTTCGATGATTTGATTCGTAACAGGTGATCCGAATATTGCGAGAACGGTTTGATTTGTGAAGCGGTGGTTAAATCATTTTAATAGGTATTTTCTATGCTTTACACTCTAGGCAGCTGTAATTTCGTATGTAGCCTCTTTAGGACATTTCCTTGACGATGCCCAGGGTCCGGATCAGATGAGTGGCTCTTGAAGCTAATTTTCACGCTTTACACTCTAGGAAGCTGCAATTTCGTATGTAGCCTCTTTAGGGTATTTACGTGACGATGCCTTGGGTCCGGATCAGCTGAGTGGGCCTTAGAGCTTGCATACGAGTCTGCATTACATACTTGTCTGCAACTAAAGACATAAATGCAATGTGTTGCAGACTCGTATGCAAGCGTTTAGATTTGTAGGGATGTTTTATTAGATTCATCAGAGTACCGCACTACCCCAGGTCAATCGGGACACAGTCCAGCTTTTGATGGAAAGAAAACTGATAACTCGAGTTCCTGTTATTCCTTCAGAACTTTTACCGAAATCAGTAGATCACAATAGTTTTAAGAAGTGGGACGCATGCTACCGTTTGGAACAAGCTGACTACTATAATCAACGTCATCGTACTCAAAAAGAAACCAGCCTTCCTATTGGATCCGTTGTGTACATTCCAGATAGGCGAGAGGAAGGTACCTACTATTACCAAGAATGTGGCACCTAGGTCGTACGTAGTAGCTACAAACGATGGCGAGGTAAGGAGAAACCAAGCCATGCTTCGTCCTCTTCCAAATGGTCAGCAGAATGGTACCTCAAACCGAGCAAGAGCAGATGTTGATCATCCTCCAACAGCCCGAGGCGTGTACGAGCATCACCGATACTATCGATATAACTTACTGATATCGGTACTTTCCTTTCGATACTTTCGATATTTCTATCGATATCAGCCTTTCGATATTTTACAGTATTGAAAGAAAAGTAGTGATATCGGATCGAATCACTGATATATGTTTAATATTGGGCTGTGGAAATTTGAGCGTTGAAGAGGTGAAGGGAATAAGTGGAAGCAGAACCCTTGTAAGGTGACAAACCTCAGGAGGAAACAGGATAGAGGGACGTGGGCCACGGATGATGGAGCCATGACCACGGCAAATATTCAATTTCAAAAGTTTTTGTTTTCTTTTTACATGGAAGAATATAACAATATATGCACATTTTTCAATTTACGTAAATGAAATATAATGAAAATAAATTTAATATTGTTACCTAGTAGATATAAATTTAATATTGTTAGTTGATAGTAGGTTGTGTCAGTTTTTTACATTTCTGAGTTAAATAAGTCAAAGTTTGAATATATGTAATAAAAAGCTAATATAAAATAAAGTTGATGAAGCTATGATTTCCGTGCCCTTTCCAGCATGAAATTGGAAAAAAACCCATAACTTGGTCATTGATATCGAATGATCCGATACTAATGGTATCGATATTTTTGATTCAATAATATCGAAATATCGATACTTTTTTCGATATTGTACCGATATCAAATATCGAATCAAAACCAGTATCGGAACGTCACTAGCATCACCCAATCGTCTCGATCTGTAAGAAGATTATTCCTGGGAGAGGGAGATGTGTGGTTGTCTCTTTAATAGTGATTAATAATTATGATAACAGGTGTTGTACTGTATCGATGGTACCGAGTTTATATTTGTGATTCTAAAAATAAATTATGATTCCTGCCCGCTTCATGTCAAGTGTTCATTTATAACTAGCCGCTCCGGCTCGCTCCGCTCGCCTCCACGTCCAGCCGGGGGCAAGCCCCCCGGCCCCCCATTAAATTGCACGCTTCGCTCGCAAAGAGTGGCATGTAGGGAATGTTGCTCGCTTCGCTCGCAAAGAGTGGCATGTAGGGAATGTTGCTCGCTTCGCTCGCAAAGTGTGGCATGTGAGGGATGTTGCTCGCTTAGCTCGCAAACGGCACATCCCTAAGAGTGTGTAGGGCATGTTGCTCGCTTCGCTCGCAAACAAAAGCCCTGGCACCCCCCCTCATGTTGCTCGCTTCGCTCGCAAGGTGTGTCTGTACACATGCGATGTATTACAATTGAAACATGTAGAGGATGTTGCTCGCTTCGCTCGCAAACGGTAGGTCCCTAAGGGTAGGGAAATTCTTACAAACAAATTTAATCTTATAAAACTACGTGGAACCACAAAAAAGTTTATTTGGGGATGTTGCTCGCTTCGCTCGCAAGGTATACCTGTGTAGGAAAAAACCGGTATTTATTACGTTGAAATGAGTCATCGACTCCCTTTAAGACTTAACTGCGTAGGCTAAGTGCGTCGAACCATTGTGAAACGGGCGCCCGGGTCGATTAATTTCTCATATTAAACGGTTCCCCTCGCTTCCGCTCGCAATTTGACCGACTGCCCGTCACTTTTTTCGATATCCGATTTCGGATTCAGATTCGGCGGACCCAAAGCTGTATTTCGCCCGCGAAAACCGTTCCGAAAAACGTACCTTTATGGGGTATATTTTAATTTAAAAAAACCAAGTTTTTCGGCGGACTTTTCGAGAAAACGGGTCCGTACTCTCGCATTTTTTTGACGCATTTCCCGATACTTTTTTCGCGATCCGATCGCGCCGTAGTCTTCCTCGTTCAAAAACCTACGAAACCGGTATTTTTCCGGAATTTTCGACGGCCGTTTAGAGGGGTAGAGGATGCGGGGAAGTGGAAAAAGCGCACATTAATTCTTACTTCGACCCCCCTCCCGCCCTACGGCCCATGGTTCGGCTGGGATTAGACAATTTTAAATTCGCTCGTTCCACCTTTCGGAAAATCTCAAGATTTATTTCGCCCGCGAAAACCGTTCCGAAAAACGTACCTTTATGGGGTATATTTTAATTTTAAAAAACCAAGTTTTTCGGCGGACTTTTCGAGAAAACGGGTCCGTACTCTCGCATTTTTTTAACGCATTTCCCGATACTTTTTTCACGATCCGATCGCGCCGTCGTCTTCCTCGTTCAAAAACCTACGAAACCGGTATTTTTCCGGAATTTTCGACGGCCGTTTAGAGGGGTAGAGGATGCGGGGAAGTGGAAAAAGCGCACATTAATTCTTACTTCGACCCCCCTCCCGCCATACGGCCCATGGTTCGGCTGGGATTAGAAAATTTTAAATTCGCTCGTTCCACCTTTCGGAAAATCTCAAGAAGATCCCACCACTCGTACACTCCCCCCACTCAGCCGTTTGGCCGTGCATAGACACGACAGACAAACAGACAGACAGACAAACGGAGTTTCATTCTTATATATAATAGAGATTTAAAGATTCTACAACCTTACTCTGACAATAACACGTAGAACTGGTGCATGTCGGGTGTAACAATAATACTGAGGTCCTTCTTATTCGTGAGTAGGGTAAACCTGTACACTTACATTCGAACGCTCATTAAAATTAACGTCATCATCCTGGAGCTTTTTTTTTTTTTTTTTCCAAAAAAATGCACGAAAATAACTGGGAAATTGCGCCAAATTAATGCATTTTCAGCTCCCGACCATGTTTTTAACACAGAATGTGTTTTAGCCATGGACTAACTAGCCGAAAATGGAACGCGGGATGGGAACGAAATGTGTGACGGATGATTTTCACGTACAACCGAGCCGTTGGTAGGGAAATGGAATTTCCGCCATTTTAATCGCACAGAAATCGTTCACCATTCGTTGGAAAGCTCTTGATTTATCACGAATTTATTTCGTTTTTTTTTCGTAGTTTCATACTATAACTATATAAATTGATGATGTTATAAATGAATAGTAAACAATGACGCTTGTTTGGTTGTCACTTGGTTGCGCGACAACGCAATTTTCGTAGTTTCATACTATAACTATATAAATTGATGTTATAAATGAATAGTAAACAATGACGCTTGTTTGGTTGTCACTTGGTTGCGCGACAACGCAAACACATTCTGTGTTTCAATAATTTCGTCCGAAGTATGTAAATAAATGTAACCGGGGGTCCAGGGGGCTTGCCCCCTGGCGAGGCGCGGAGCGCCGAGTTTTTCCTTTTTTATTAACACTAAAAAGCAGTAATCATATAATTTTACTGTGTGTGTGCGTTTCCAAGTGAAAAAGCTTCAGGATAGGCCAGTTTGGAGCTTAAAATTAACCTTATCTCAGTTATGTTCCTGCGTTTTTATGGAGAAAAATACAGCTCCAGGATGTTGACGTCAATTTTAATGACCGTTCGAATGTAAGTGTACAGGTTTACACTACTTTCGTGAACTCAAAATTTGTTGGTTTACATTTCAAGATTCGTAAATTCACAAAAAACGTATAAATAAAATCCGTCTGTCCGCCTTACGCCGCACAGTGGGGGATCCTGAAGGTTTTAGTGGAAAAATTTCGAAACCACGAAAATCGACAGTCATGAAAATTACGATTCTAAAAAACTGGGATTATTCCCTGAAGTGAAGAAAATGTCCTCTAATTCCCCTTACTTCCCCTGTAAGGGAGCGTCAATTTATTAGTACCGGTTCCGGTACTAAGGTACTACGGTACCTTCGGTACGGTACTCGGTACCACGGTTTTCTCTCTCATGTTGTTGTTGACGTTTATGCCTGTTTTGTTTGCTCCTAGGATGCTTGGAGTTTTTTATTTTTTTCTGGCTGAGGATGGTCTGTGCTCAGACCGAAACCGGTACTAATAAATTGACGCTCCCTTACAGGGGAAGTAAGGAATTAGAGGACCTTTTCTTCACTTCGCACACCCCTGCAGGGAATAATCCGCATATTACGCCACCAGTTTTTTAGAATAGTAATTCTTCATTTCTGCGTAGTTAGGTTTAAGTAAAATGAAAATTGCGGTTCTATCACCCTAACTAAAGGCTCAAGCCATTTGCACAAACCGGCTTGCACAAGCCAGTTTGCGCAAACTGAACTGAACAACGCGGTCGCGTTCACACGTTCAGTTGTGCTTGTGAAATTGTGTGGGATTCAGTCAGTGGACTTCGTCGATCAGTGCGCTTTAATTAAAGTTGATTAATTAAAAATTTTAAAATTATTAAAAAAAAAAAAAAAAAAAACCAATCACAAATTTCGACATAATTTTTAATATGGATGAGGAGGAGCTTATCCTGTGTACGACGGCGGCTTGCTTGATAAAGAAAAAAACGCTGCAAATTATTACACAAAGGTTTATTATTTCTGTATCATTCAGACCTTCTACGTAGAAAACTGACCGTAATTATTTAGCCTCACTTATAGTATATTTACTATCGAAACTCAGGGCTTCGCGCTTCCAATAATTGGTTCACTCGTTCACTGCATCACAGCTCCAGGACCCCATAATTTTACGCTTTATCCCTTCCCTCTCCCCTCCACTCCCTTCCATCTCTTCCCTCCGCCTCCCCCTCACTCCCTCGCCCTCCCATCCCTCTCACTCCCTCCGCCTCGCCCTCCCTCTCACTCCCTCCGCCTCGCCCTCCCTCTCACTCCCTCCCCCTCGCCCTCCCTCTCACTCCCTCCACCTCGCCCTCCCTCTCACTCTCTCCCGCCCACCCTCTCCCACCCACAAGGCGTGCGCGCGTTCGTCAGTCTAACACTGACACTTTTTCACACTTTTTCGCCCGTTTTTGGCCCATAGCATCTATGCGAGTAAAGCGATCGGGATGGTTAAACGTTAGGACCAACTAGACCCCAAATGGAGTCTATGTGCGAAAGAACGGGTTTTTTAAGTAAATTCTTAGGCCTTTTATGGCCCGGACGGCGAACGGCGGACGGCGAACGGCGGACGGCGGACGGCGGACGGGGGACGGCGGACGGACATTTCAAATTTGGATTCTACGCACCTTGAAACGTAAAGTGACAAAGTTTGAGGGGGGGTTATAAAAATGTTTTGCTATACGATCACATAGGCTTATTATTGGAAATAATAAACCAATTGGGCTCAAAGAGTTCCAAAGGTCGGAAATGGAGCAAGGATTGGTTGCTCAGGAGGGACAGCCTTTCCCATACCAATTTAATAGTGGAATTGAGAGGGGAACCAAATGATTTCCGGAATTATTTGAGAATGAACGAGGCGACATATGAGGAGGTGCTCAGCATGATCTCACCAATAATTGTGAAAAGTGACACCGTTATGAGACGAGCAATCACCCCCCATGAAAGGCTGTCAGCGACTTTGAGATTTTTGGCAACAGGAAGAAGTTTTGAAGACTTGAAATTTTCCACTTGCATCTCCAAGCCAGCCCAGGGGTTGGAATAATGTGATTCACACACTTGAAGAGAAGGAATGCACCGGCGCGAGATCGTGGGTAGGTGAACTGCGTTCACACGCTCAAACTCCACTCATGCCAAGCTCCAACCTCAAGCCGAATTTCTGTCCGAGACAGACTTCGCACAAGCCAAATTTTTTGGCTTGCGCAAGCCAAAACAGCGTTCACATGCAACGATATAACTGTGCAAACTGGCTTGTTCAAGCCGATTTGCGCAAATGGCATGAGCGTGTAAACCCACCCTAATAGCGGAAACTAATAGAAATGAGATAAATAGAGAAGAAAATAATAATTTTGAAGTCTAATCGTTTCATTGATGAAGTTAGCTAAAAATGAACGGGTTGAAAATTCTGATTCTGCATTAAATTCTGTAAAGAATGCTTCTAGTTTCGAGACTTGACAAACCGGTACTCTTATTTTTTTACATTGACACTTTAAACCACTGGTTTTCAATATCCATTTTATGATAAGAAGAGATAGGATTTAAAAATTAATATCAAAAGTTGAGAATCCTCACTCTCCACAAGCTCTGTGGTTGAACATGCGCAGGTGCAACGGTGTCGTGGCTTTGCCAACATAAAACGCCTTTCCAGTGCCGGCACACGAGTTCGTAAACAGAGTTGGTAGATTTACAGTCACCCGAAGAAACAACCAGATGCAAATTACACCGGTTGCGAGTCGAAGTTATCGTCCTCCAGGACCAGACCAGAGCATATTCACCTCCGTCTAGAAGTCCTTACTCTCGGTTTACCAGGCTTGTTTCGCCAGCCGGATTTCTTACAAGGGAGTTTTATCAGTTTTCCATTTGAGTCGTAGTACGAAAAGAGGTTTTTCTATCGTAAGCAAACCAGAAGCTAACCGCTGAGTCGTACTGTACGAATAGGGAATCGTTGTACGATTGAATGAAACGATTCATAAGTCACACTAACATGACTACACAACTCCAAATCTTCATAATTAAGCCCGAGTCATAGATTACCTAACGTGTAATGAATTCTTTCATAATGGAAGAAGTATCGAATTAGCAACAACTTTATCTGTGGTTTAATTTTTTTCCCTAGAAATGCATGTTAGGAAAGGAACTGCATGTTTAGGAAGGGAACTTGGAAGGGTAGGTAGTTGTTAAGGCAACATCGAAATTCCCCTAGGGTTAGGAGAATCTCATTCGGAAACTTGAACATGATCAACGATCAAGATGAACATACCTATATTATAAACATGTATCTACCTACCTGTACCCATTACCTACATATTTACGATATTTTACACTTTTTTCCCTTGGCCAATTACGTTTCATTATTGAAGATGTGGATGATACCCGTTAATACGCGACAAAGTCGTGTGTCTCTTTTCTCTGCAATGTGGCACCCATTTCATCAAAATCGATCCAACAGTATCGGAGCTTCGTTTATAACATCCAATTTCAGGTTTGGCAGGTGCAATGGTTACCTGTTTCAACAAAATTAGTATGATGACATCCTGACACTTGTACCCGAATACCCTCGAAAGAAATCGGACTGATGGTAGATCGTGAAGTTTTAGAATCCATCATAAGGTATCAGCATAATTTAAGTTAGGATGAATCCTACTAACCAACCACCTTTTTTGAAAATCACGAATATTACAATGCGCATGTCATGTCACCTTGAATTAGGAACTAAAAAAATTGATTATAGCATTGCAAAAACTCCCTACTGTGTCGTCTTGTGGTCGAACTGTGGTCACGCAAATGAAATTTTCAAGCTCCAAAAGAAAGCCGTTCGTACCATACGTAAGCTGGGATGGAATGAAAGCTGCAGGCGGCACTTCATGGATCTCGGAATCCTAACGCTGCCTAGTTTATTCGAGTATGCAACCTGAATGAGTTCTCCAAGGGTTCGATAAGACACAAGTATTCTACAAGAGACCGGACGAAAGGTTCGTTCGGCTAAGGATTCTGGACGAGTTCAGGACGGGACGGCATTCTGCAAGGGGAGGGGATAGGATCAGTACGGTACCGTTCTTAACCGAACGCCTTCAGAACTCGTACTGAACTGGTAGCCAATATTGCAACCTCCCTTCATTTTTTAATTGTATTTTTTGCGGTATTTGTCTGTTGTCTTCTCTCGTTTTTAGTGATTCAGTATAGATTTTCAAACGTTTACGAATTTAATAGTTATACTCTTTGCACACAAAAAGCTCACATTTCAAGACCATTTAGCATAATAATAAGTACCTACCAACCTACCATCATTTACGAAAATGAGAAAAACATTATAAAACCAATTAACTTTTAGTTGCATTCAGTGACTAGGTACACAATATTATATTCCGAAACTCCATCGGATTCGTAAAAATCTGAGTCAATCATTTTAACTCAAAATTATTCAACAAAAATGGCAATACGACACACGCAAACAGTAAACAAAAATATTTATATGTTAAGCGAAAAGCGAAATGGTGATAAGACGATGTGATAAGCAAAAATATCTAGTGCGCATGTCTCGGACTGTCGGTCCCGACGAAAATCTCAGGACTGGTTGAACTGGTCCTGGACGGTAATGGATGCCTAAACGAACAGCGGACTGGCGGTACTGGACGAGTTCTACGCCTAAACGAACGTGCCATAAAGGGGGCGGGGACCATCCCGAACCGTTCAGGATCCTTAGCCGAACGAACCTGAAGTTATGCCCCCCTCTAACCGGATTGGCAACATCCCTAAAAACGAACCCTTATCAAGTTGGATGTCGTTTATTTAACCGTCTACACCATTCAACGAGGGATCCGAGCCACTCAAGTCTTTTGAAAATATTATAAATCGTGTACTTGTAGAACAAGAACTATATAATGCTATATACAGATTTTTATAAGCTCGACACCTCAAACTTCTTGTAGTAATTTTTTTTTCTCCCTGTTGAAATAGAGTATCCAAATGAGACACTTTCATGATCCATGGAACTTCATTCCATGTAGCCTAGACCACAAATAAGTTATAATACGTGTCCTATTGTAAATACCATGTTCATGAATCCAATAGGAAAATGTTTAGTATTGCTCATAATTAATACACACAAATGTGTAAATTGATCTTAATATTGTTTCTAAGATTAATTCAGTAACAGTACATATTTTGCTCTGTTCTGTATTAATTATACTGGTGCGTGGTCATTCTGAGTGGTAACACTGTCTCCATCTGGACGCTCTGTCACTTCGTTCTCTGTCGCCATTACGTGTGTTAAGCTTTACGTCTCGCTTGTCGGCTTTCTCTCTCCTTTTACGAATCGCAATGTATCTTGCTTATTATTATGAATGAGGAGTATTTATCTGATTTTGTTAACGGAGATTTCAGAATCTCTGGGAACAGTCGCCACCATTTTCCAGGCAGAAATATATGCCATAAACTCCTGCGCTGACAGACTGGTGAGTCGTCAAGTGAATGGAGCAAAAATCTACATTTTATCAGATAGTCAAGCAGCCTTGAAGGCACTAGCTTCTTTCACCATCTCGTCGAAGCTGGTGTGGGAATGCTTGACTAACCTCAAGACCCTTGCCAGGAACAACAAGGTTACCTTGCTGTGGTGCCCAGGGCACCAGGGGGTGGAGGGGAATGAACAAGCTGACGCTCTTGCTAGGAAGGGTGCTGCTTCTCTCCCTATGGGCCCAGAACCTTTTCTGGCCACTACGGAGAGCTTTCTCCTTGGAGAGCTCACCAAATGGGAGAGTAAGAAGAGGACTATCCACTGGCTCCATGTCAAGGGTCTGAGGCAGGCGAAACAATTTATTCACTTCTCTAGGAAGAGAGCTAAGGAGCTGCTCAGCCTGGGGAGAAGGGAGCTGCGTATGGTTGTGGGGCTCTCAACTGGGCACTGCCCACTTAGATACCGTCTCCATAAAATGGGCAAATCAGACTCCACTCTCTGCTGCTTTTGTGGGACAGAAGACGAGACGGCGAGTCATGTGGTCTGCCATTGCCCTATATTGGCAAGAAATCGCTTTTTGAATTGGGGCAGAACCTCCATCGACCCCCAAGACATTAAGACGGGGGAGATTAAGACTCTCCTCGCTTTTGCCAAAACGTGGTGGGGAAGGATTGACTTCCCAGCTGTGGCTGGCATTGGTGATATGGCGCCAAGCCAGACTGGGGCTGCGACCCAGTAACTAACCGAGTGTGGAGCACTCGGGTCCCAGGTAGTGCCTGTTGGCTGGCAGGAGTGCCGGAACCAGGCAGATAGTGCTTGGTTTGGCAGGGCTGTCGGTATTGGGCCGATCTAGTGTCTGGGATGGGGAGGAAGTACGGCCTCCTCCTCCAGCTACAATAGGCCAGCTGTCTCAGTGGCTTTAAAAAAAAAAAATTATCTGATTTCCTAGAATAAATCAGTTTAATCAAAGTTGCGATAACTGTGTAAGTGTTTGCGTATTCACCTCCTAGAATTCACACCTTGCGGTAAGTTTTCGTCTCTGATTCATTAACGCCTGTTATGCGTATAGACATATTTAGATTTGACTTTTCCTTGTCACTTGCTCACGATATGAGTCCGACCCTGGCTCCACTGTCCCTATAGCAGAATGACCCCGACGCGACAGGATGTTACCTGTATTATTACGCCGTCGGGAAGACACTGCTTGTGGATTGACAAATATCTCTCTGGTTTGAAGATTGTTTAATAGAATTGGTATAGCCTTTCATCAGCCTGTGGATCCTATGAATGCCTGCGAGAAACGCTGTGGTCAGATAGACCAGAAGGATTTCTTCTCTGGTGTGGAGGATGATGACCCACATGTGCCAGGGCAATACGCTGCCGCAAGACCCGAGCAGGAGTGTCGAGAAGTCGGCGTAAAAAACATATTGCTAAGAAATGCATGCATTACTGGGACGTCCCTATGAATGGATTTTATGTAATTTTGGTGAGAGTTGTCATAATAGAAAAAACACAAATATCATGACCTCCGAATTCACCCCCCCCCCCATCGCATTGATTCCCTCCACTGACAGTAAATTTCCAGTATTCAATTTGAAACTTCTGACATAATTTCCAAAACTAGACAATTCACGATTGAAAAAAAAAAAAAAAAAAAAAATCACTAAACTTATAAACTCGTAAACGAGTTCCACTTTACAAGCAGATACCATGTTACATGGATATGTCTTTGATTGGGGATTTCATAACGGTTGTCCTCGAGAGTTGTAAAAAAATCCTTTAACTTTGGACTGTAGGCGACGAAATGTAGGATAAAGAATTGATTCTATTATTCTTGGAGACACAATAAGCATACTATACATACTATTAAAGTTATTTCTCCAATACAGGCGCTATCATATTCATGTTCATGATAGCCTGATTTTTCATTAATAAATGAAATTATATCATTTATTGTTTTATTTGATAACGTTTCGTTCTCTCACTGAGGACATCTTCAGATCTTGCTTTCTTGACATTGAGTTGACTTGGTGAGCCACTGTTTTATTTGACAAATCCGTTATACTTATTCGGATATTTATAAATTTTTTCCTGGACACACCAAGATCTGAAGATGTCCTCAGTAAGAGGACGAAACGTTATCAAATAAAACAATAAATGAAATAATTTCATTTATTTTCCCTGGGCCGCATCCCGACTAATTCAAACAAAACCACGGTTTACTGATAGAAATGTTGAAAATAACTGTGGAGAGAAGCCACTACAATGAGTAGTTGTTTACAGTCGACTGTTGTCAAGAGGATGGAAAAATGTTTCGTATGAAGTTGAGTAAATGCTGTTTCGTATGATGCTGTTGCTTTACTTTACGTTTAGAATATTGTAACAGGCTTATTAAAACTGTTTACAGCCCAATCAACTTAGTTTAGGAATGTAGCCAGGTACGTAAGGAGGGGGAAATTGGTGGCTTGAGATGTGAACATTTATCACATAAATCAAGCGCTTTCCAACGAGTGGCGAACGATTTCTGTGTCATGAAAAATGCGAAAGTTCCATTCCCCTAGCAACGATTGGTTGTACGTGAACATCATTAGAAATTGCGACATATTTTTTGCGTCACGAAAATTTTTGGTTGGGGGGTCAACATATCCATGTCAAAAAAAAAAACAAAAAAAAAAAAAAAAAAAAAAGTGAAAGTAGTTAAAGCATCATGGTTGATCACTATTCCCCCTCCATTCACACCCTGTCATAATGAAATTTGAAATTCCTGATATACGATCCAAGACTGAACCAAATTCATAATGTTGATTTTTAATGTTGATTAATGTTGATTTTAGAGATGAATAATTTTGTTTCCATCTCCGGAAAGTGGAAACAACAAACACCTCGAAAAAGAGGATCCTGACGCACTCATCTAATATTGTCGATCAGTAAATGAGATAACGAGCTAAATCAATAGGAATCTATAGTTGTTTGCTTTGTGACACTGTTCGTAATACACTGTTCGTAGAGGACAAAAGAAGAGCGTAAACAAGTCTTCCGAATGGAATGATAATGTATGCGTTCCTCGTGTCACATGCGACACACAATAATAAATATATGCTAATGAAGAATGCGAGTAATACAGAACGCTAACGTTCTCCCAAACATTGCTGGGGCAGCGCAGTTTAGAGAAATTCGAACTGGTCCACAGATGTGCGAGACCGAACAACCCAACCAACTAAACGCTCTCCTAAAATTACTTCCGAAACACATTGGGAAGCGAAGCATATTCTACAGGGACGTCCTTAAGCTTGTTTCGTATATCCACTACAGACCGAGCGTCCATTTAAATGGACACAACTTTGAGTTGCTCTCCTGTCCCCAAAGACCATGATTTTGAATTCAATCTTTTTCTATGTGTTCATTCTGTTGTCATAAAATTGTGGCAACAATAAAGGTGGGTTCACATCCATGCGTAAATGCGGTAATGCGGCTATGCGTTCAACTAGTGGAGGGGGTTGGAAGTATTGGAGGGGAGTGCGGAATAGGGGTGTGAAAAAATCGATGTTAGAATCGAAAGAATCGATTTTTGGGAAAAACATCGATTAATAATCGAACTTTTTGGGTGGTACTGTTTTAAGCCACATTTTATATTTTATCGTGCAAACTAATCGTACATTTTTTTCCTTACGATTTGTCGGAGAAACTCATGATCGAATGAGATGACGCGAACTTGTCATCAACAGCATCGACTAATAAACTCATGATTGATTCGTCACGTGAGCCGTGACTAGCAATGAGAATGAAACAACAACATATTTACTTATCAGTTTTCCAAATCTATGTTGTTGTTATTCGAATCCAAGCGGAGGAATAGCTTTTTTCTGTATTTTATTTGACTTTAAAACGTTTCTTTTTTTTATCAATGTTAATAGTGAAATTTTCCGTCATCCTTTCTCTTTCTCAATTTAAATTGACAATACTGACACCCTTAAACATATAAGGACACATTCGCAAGACAATGAGTGATAAAACCACCTGATTTCCACAGTTTCATATTAACAAATAGGAAGAAACATTCCAATCTCTAAGTTATCCTTTGGGATGTTGAAGAGGCCACAAAAAACGCAGAAAACGAAAGTTCGAAAGTACCTAATCACTAAATATAAGCTCTGACGAGGCCGATAATGGCGGAAGCGCTTAGCAATAAAACATTTTAAAAATTTGAGAAGCCTACTGTGAAACTCTCAACCCTCAAAAAGTACTACCGTTTAGAAGTTCCTCTATATGTATAAAATTTTTAAGTTTTCGAATGGTACAATTTTTTTTTTTAAATACATTTTATAGATACCTATTACCTAACATTTTTATAAATTTTCATTTTTTATGAGTGCCTTTTTATTCACCTTGTCTTATTTGCCCAGACAGTAGAGGTGTTACTGGGCATACCAGGGTTCATCCATGGGCATACCATGAAGTGCTCTGCAGAATTACTTTAAAAAATCATATTGAGCCATTGAATTAAAGAGGTTAAATTTCATACGATTTTAATCGATTTAAATCGATTTTTTGTCCAAAAGAATCGATTAAATCGAAAAGGGGGAAAATCGATTTTTCACATCCCTAGTGCGGAAATGCGGCAGGCCGTTCATAACCATCCGGTTGTGTTATCATTGCGTTATCATTGTTGTTGTCTTCTATTACCATTGCCTTTTTCCAAAGAGACATATTTCCTCCCGATTTTTGTTCAAACTATCACACATTTCTTGGACATTACAGCTCCATAAACAATGTTGAATAATAAACTCATAAAAAAATCATGAGGGCGTATAGAAGAAATTGTTATGTATGTAGTACATTAAAACTGTAAAGGCGACGTTGTTTTGAAATGAGACTGTTGGGTAATTACTCGGTCCTTTCATCAACTAGGTACTTTTCCCAAGATAACATTATGGGTATTTCTACCCGAAAAAATGTGTAGGTTGGCGCATTTCAAATCATTTAAGTGCATTGATGCACCATAAGAAGTAGTTACATACTTAACGTAGTTAATTTGTCCATTTCGCAAGGACAAGTTGGCCATCTCTTCTCAAATACCTACTCATTCAACAAGCAGGAAATTGCTAATCTATAATAAAAAAATAACTCAAAACACAAATGGAATAGGATCATCAGGAAGGTTGGTTGTTGGTCAGATCGCAAAATCGGTACCTACACCTAAGTATATTTAACCCAACTCGGCCTCATCTGCATAAAACCGTGTTTAATTTGAGTGTTTCATAAATTTATTATTGTTATTATTATACGCAAGCTCTTCATCTTTATCAAATACAATCAAAACTTTATCGAAAGAAACCAACAAAGAGAAACGAAGGTTCGCTACCTTCTTATCTTATCTTTCTTCATCAAACAAAAGAAAACTGCGCAATGGGCAACTGCGCACATGCGTAAATGCGTCTATCCGGTAAAATATCTAATTTTTCAGTTGTGTACAGTCCGTTTCAAGAGTGCTTGTCCGGCAAGATTCACCCCACTCTTCCGACTGCCGCTAGCCAATCAAAAGGCCGAACGCATGACCGGATAGCCGCATTTACGCATGGATGTGAACCCACCTTAATATTCATATCACTGTTATCTCTTATCAGTGCGTCAAGCCTCAGAATGTAGAAGAAGTATCGATGACCCATGAGGATTTGTCTGTATAATAAATGTGGGTAACACTCATTTCCCATAACCCAATCCTATACAACAATAATTTTGTATGCCTACTAGGTGGCTACGTAGCCATCAATGCAACGTTACATTTTTGGGGATAGATAGTTTACCTTCTTGCTCCGTGGTCTGTCAATACTGTTTTTCTTTTCTGTGAGCAGTGTTAAATACCTTCCTAAAACTTTGGAACTCATTCCTAACTTTTAGTTTTTCGATGTCCCCCAGCTTTTTGAAATATGGGAGAAGGGAATCAAATTTTGAAAGTAAACTATACGAAAGAACGGGAATGTCATGTAAACAACACTTTGGAGGCGTCTATTTATATGTCTGTATTACGTATGTTTAGGGACGTTGCGATACTTCCGATATATCGAGGTATCGATACTTCTCTTCCGATACCATCGATATTTGTATCGATACTTTGCATCCGATATTATCGTGGTATCGATACTTTCACCCGATATTATCGGAAGTATCGATACTTGGTGACCAATTCCACCGATATTTTCTTTGATTTTTTTCTTTTTTCAATCTAATTTTCCCACCACAAATCCAGGAGACGACCAGCCTACCCCAGGCCCGAGAGTATTGTAATGATTTCAATTTGTTGAGAACTTTGAGAATATTGGCTTGCAAATAAATTATTTTAGATTCAAACCCATTCATATTGGATTGCAATAGTTAATATAGGCTCAATCTGAACTTGTCAAACGAAAGTCATGGTAGTTTCTAATAGTGTTTATTTAATTTCCACCAAAATACCTACGTCTTCTCAAATCAAGAAATATGATTTATTTATCCTTTCGCGGTTTTTCATAGTAACCTATAATCTCTTATAAATTTTGAATGTTCTATAGATAAATCACTTTTAGTAAAACATTCTAATAATTTTCTCCAGATTTTATTATCTACCAATCAAATTTAGTTAAATTTAATCCTAAAAGGGGGCATAGCCTCTCCACCACCTGCCCTTTGCTATAGAGGCAGGAAACTACTGTGATAAAGCTACTCAGTATAATTATAATTCAAAAGGGAACCATATTTCACCCATTCAGACTCAGTACCACCTTTTCATCATTGGAATTTTTTCATAAATGTTCATTTTAAAATGAACTCATGTCCCTGTTAAATTTGAAAGTTTTGACCTGCCATATTCGTCTTAAGTTCATCAAACCATTGAGTTACTCACATGAAACTTAATATCCTTTTAATGTAAGATGTAGATCTATGTATTTTATGATTCCATTTATTTTAATGATTATAATTACTCTGAAAACCACATCATGTTGCGAAGTGAAATAGGCAAGTCAATAACCTTCAATGGCCTAGCTAATTTTCATATAAAATATGAAACTTTGTCCTCATTCAAAATCTTCTGTTACCTTTTGAAATATTCTTTAATTTAATCTTTTTTTTTTTTTTTCTTAAAGAAAGGGAAATTTCTTTAAAATATTGTTTCTACCGAAATTTAACACCAAACTGGAGAACCCATCTTAAAATGTTTTCTGGGAAAGGAAACTGCTCTGAAAACCCCTAAATGAATTCCTAAATTATTCAGCCCTACCAGAATGAAATTCCTAACGTTCACCTACGTAATAACAACAAAATTTGATTAAAGATTAGTGGAACTATTTAGTGCTAGTCATGAGTAAGTAGATAGGTAGTCATGGAAATAATGAGAATTGAAGATGTGAAACTCAAAACTATGGTTCAAATTGAAATATTCAACTTACTCGTACCTAGTAAATTGAGTATTTGAATAAATAAGTTGACTTTCCTATTTTCAACAAAAAGAGAGATTGGAATCAACAATAGAACAAGTTTGAGAATTCAAAATTGGAAATCTACTTGGTGATATACGAGTATCTATTAATTTAAAATATTGATTAAGAATCCTATCATCAGTTCCTTTCGACAGAATTCTGGATGCATCCTCCGAAAAAAACGATTAACCAAATGGCATCCCCCCACCTGTTTTTTACACGTAAAAAATATCGAAAGTATCAATACTTTTCAGCCGATATTGGAGAAGTATCGATACTTTTCTTTTGATAATATCGGGTATCGATACTGCTACAAAAATATCGGATCGTATCAAGTATCGATACTTAAGTGGTATCGCAACGTCCCTACGTATGTTTAAGAAACGCCGGGTATGTTTAAGAAACGCTTGCATACAAGTCTGCAACAGATTGGGACATTTTATGTCTTTAGTTGCGGACTCGTATGTAAGCTGTAAGAGCTACTCAGCAGATCCGGACAATGGGCATCGCCAAGTAAATGTTCTAAAGAAGCTATATACGAAATTAAAGCTTCGTAGAGTGTAAAGTATAGAAATTACCTATTAAAATGATTTAACCACCGCTTCACAAATCAAACCGTTCTCGCAATATTCGGATCACCTGCTATGAATCAAATCATCGAAACACCAGCTCAATGAAATCATCAAAAATTAACAAGCGGTTGCAATCATGTTCACAATATCAATTATTGAGATTGATCACCTGAGTGTACACAATAATTATTCAAATAACCATGCTCATAACTCAGCTTGTTGGCCACGCACTTCGCAGTAGTTAACATAATATGGTTGCATAAATCGAGAGCTTTCGAACGAATGGTCGACGAATTTTGTGGGATGAAAAACGACGAAGTACCATTTCCCTAGCAACGACTCGATTGTAAGTGGAAATCATCAGAAAACCAACCGTAACGTTTTTGACATGGATATGTCTTTTGGCTGGGGGTCAAGGAATTTTTCGCGACACTTTTTTTTCCCGACCGACACTTTTTTTCCCGACCGGCACATTTTCTATTGATTTTCACGTACAACCAAGGCGTTACTAGGGAAGAGTAACTCCCATAGTTTTCATAGTAGGAAAATCGTTCGCCACTTTTTGGAATGCTCTCATTTTACCACGACATCTCATGACCTCTAAGCCATTGTAGTGTCAAGGAATGCTGATTTATTACTCTAAGTTGAAAACTAATATTGTTTTGTAACCATAATGGAATAATCTGGTGAAAAGAAGGCACTACATAATTGGTATACAATTGAGTAGTAGGTACCTACTTTTAAGCAGTAGGTACTAGACATATCCATGATCTTTTGTTTTTCCCATCAAGGGAGAAATTTTTGACATGGATATGTCTCTTGGCTGGGGGTCAAGGATTTTTTCATTCACGTGCCAAAGTAAAGATATAAAATGTCAAAAAAACGAAGCGCTCATTTCTCGGTAAGGTTTGGTAGTTTAATCATCCAATTTTGGATCAATTTTCATTGGATTTTGTTGCCAAGAGTCTCCTGGGGAAAATACTCTATAAGGATTTGAAAATATGTGTGAAACATTTTCAGAAACTCAGTTTTTTTAGTGACCATTTAGATGGACAGTCAGATTCTATACCCATCCACTGCTGTCCATTTAAATGTACATCAGGACTTTGTGACCATCCTGGGTCGCCCATTTAAATGAACATTTGTCCATTTGAATGGACATTCTTGGGACTCAATCAGGAACCAATTATACTCAACCTAATTGCAATTAGTCAAAAGTATCGATTTCAATGTGATCTAATTCAATTTCTCCGATTTTTATTTTTCAGAGTTTGTCGTTTGCTGACAACAGTCAAATTTCGTTGGAAGAAGACATTGTTGATGCCATTTTGGTTGAAGATGCTTCAGAATAGAGATTTGGGGGAGGAGATGTTGATGAGGATCTCAATTTCGATGATCTAGAAATACAGAAAGTGGTGCCTACTGGTAGGAGTCTGTTGGAGAGGACATAACTAGAGATTATGACTGGTGAACTCCAGGCAAATCAAGATTACAACAACAACTTTGAATAATAACCTTGTGATGAAGAACAAGAAGTGGCCATGACCCTGTGATGAAGAACAAGAAGCAGGTGATCCAGACTGTGAGGCTGATGAGAATGAGGGCCCGAACGTACCTTCCACCAGTACCTAACTGTATTTAAGAGCAAAGCCAAAATTCGAAAAAGGAAAACAGCCCTCAAATGCCAGGGGAGAAGGGAGAGAAAAAAACCTTTCACTCTGTGAACGTGTGAACGAAGATGCAGAATGATTGTGATATGACTAAAGTTCGGCGGGGGGAGGGGGGGGGGGGCAGGAGTCCCGATGTCAATTTATATGGACATTTCACAATTTTTATCAGAAATATATTTTATTCAAAATGTTCATGTTTTCGTTTTACTTTAACACCCAACACCCCAGAAAATCCAGTAGAGTTCAAATTTTGTAAGAAAAAAAAAACTTCGTATTTGGAATGAAATGAAAAAATACAGAATGGAAAAATAGAAATAAATGCATCATTTGCATGCATCAAATGCAATTCATGAGTAATTCACAAAACTACTGACACTGACAAAAAACACACGTCACTACGAATGGAGGCAAGAGTCTAGGCTCCTCTTCTGATGCGGAAGACCATCGAAGAAAAAATCCACAGTCTGGAGGAGGGCATTAGTTTCACGGGGTATCCGATACATAGGCCTTCGCAGTTGGTAATTTTAGGCAGCAAATGGAACATAAAACAATGAGTTGGAACGGGTGGTGTAGCTAGGAACGTGAATATTCACTCTTGAAAGAAGGGATGGGCACTGAATCCCACCATTAAGAAGTTTATGGAAAAATAGGACATCCGCAATGACACGCCGGTACCTCAACTCAAGGTAGATTGTACCTTGCAGCAAAAGTGGCAAACTGAACTTGTCCAGATGAACGGCCACATCAGAGCATAATTTGTAAGAGGTGTCTTGCCAAGTATTTATATATGGGGGGAGTCCTCCTTTTTAATCTTGCTATGACCAGCTTTGGTTGGTCACATTGCTTGGGGTCAATTACACTTTCAAATTGAGAAAAATTCACATTTATGTGGAAACTAACATAGTCAGAGATGACAAAACTTTAAATAAAATTTTGTCATTTCTGACTTTTATGACTATGTGTTTCCACATATATAAGAATTTTTCTCAATTTAAAAGTGTAATTGACCCCAAGCAATGTGACCTACCAAAGCTGGTCTACTATAATAGTTGGTTTATCGTCGTTTGGCCAGTTGACGATCGAATCTTCAGTTGCCGAAACCGTGCGTCCGAAATAATGCAATTCATAACTATATTTCTCCCGAAGCACCTTTTCCACCAAGTCTTTTGACCAAATTTTTAGCCACGGTCAATCGAACAACGAAAAGCTGCGAAAGTTTTCATGCGAAATCGAACGGCTCATTTTATACTGCTCACCCGAACATTTTTGCTCTCATTGACGTGCTGCTTGATGTTCAAGCTGAAACATGTGATATGCCGCAGCCAAGGTAGAGACAAAACTCACAAAATTTGTGGAAAAGAGGCATTTATACGCGACCAAATGTCATAGTTACAAAGGGGAGCAATAACTCGATTTCAGTTCGTGCAAAGGGGGAGTTTCTACTAACAAATTTCTACCACGGATGAATGAAAAAAAAGTTCAGTCATGCAGCATGACCCCATGAGCGAATTTTTGAAGAAATCTTCGACATTTCAGTCGCTATTGATCGTGTAGAGAAATTTTAGTTTATGATTTTGATAGACAAACATGGAATCAAATTATTAAAAATAATTAGGAGGTACTCGTACTTTATTATTATTAAACTAATCTTGTAGATTTAAAGACAAATGTAGGTAAATATTCATAGATTTCGATGTCTAATGTGGTCAGTATTGAAGGCAGTTGAACAGTATAATATCATAACATCATCAAATCTTGACATAAAATAAAATAACATGCCGACGTCATATGAAAGAAACGTATTTCCACAGCCAATCGATGATATAAAGTCAGTTGCATTCGAATCTAGTATCCCAGAGCAAGAAATTGACAGACAACCTGTAGTCTCTGTTTCGAACAAATATTACCGATTTTTACAACTAGCGAACGGCATTATTTCGATTTTTGACTGATTTTTCAACTTTGAAATTTTTGAAAACTTGATACATATTCTTATAGGAAATTTTACGCTGATTCCGAATGGACCACATGTTAGTATGTTGAAAAAATTATTTCTCCAAACAAATCGCAAAAAACAGGCTATTTTGAAATTTTTGACTACATTTTTGAAAATTTCAACCCGAAGATGTAATCCGATCATGCTGGCCAACGAACTTGAACTTTCGTTTTGTGTCCTTAACATTTTAAAATTTGTTTGAAGTTTCTAGCACAATTCTACTGACAGTTATCGTCTGGAATGACACATACATATATACATATATACATACATACATACATAAAAAAATGCGTTAAACTTCAGAATATGATTCAGAATAGCCTGAAACGGATTTCTGCATAAAATTTTTTCAAAAATTCACATTCTAAAAATTTTGAGGCGTGAGCAATAGCTTAATTTTCTTCAAAAATTCGCTAAAAACAGACGAGAACAAGTGATGATAATTTAGTTATAAACGACGATGAGACGAATTTGCATATTGACGACTCACACTGAAGAAATGAAGCGACCTGAACATGAGCACAGATTTTTGGGAGCTTGTCAGCCAACCTCCTCGCGGTGACTCCTGGGTAGCGCTAATTGGGCTGACACAGATCATTAAGGGCCATATCATACGAGCGCTATTGCCGTCGCGCAGATGCCGTCGAGATAGCGCCGGAAAAAGTGTATGTCATACGTGACGGCAAATGCGTCGCGTTGATGCCGTCCCGCCAACGCCAGGTGCCTGTCATACGTAGCGTCTTCCGGGCGCATTAGCATTGACAGGGTCCCGGCGTCACGTGCGCCGCGTCGCTAGCGCGACCGTCCGCGTTGGCAGCTCCCAGCGTCCGGCTAACGCGGACTCGCCGACGGCATTAGCGTCCGTATGACATGCTCCATAAGAACCCCATTGCCGGGTTGGAGCGTTTTTAACGCGACGCTATCAGCGCGACGGCAATAGCGCTCGTATGACATGGCCCTAAGTATTGGGCCGCAACTCTCCACCATCCCCTTCAGGAACGTGATCCGCAACTCATACCAGAGTAGCCTTCCTGTAAATGACCTTCTCTGGGTAACTCTGAGCCCACACTAAATAGAAAATTACTGTGCGGAACTCCTAAGTGGACATTATTCTTCTGAATAGAATCGAATTATTCTTCTGAATCTTCCATTTTCAGTCTCAAGTCGATGATATTTACTTGGAAAAACCCTCTCTTAGTAACTCTCTGCCCAGATTTGAACGCACCAAATAGAAAACTACTGTGCGGAACCCATAAGGACACTATTCCTCAGAAATCTAATATTTAATTTTTCTCGTTCTTCTGATCATCTTGGCTTGGACTGGGATGTTTCTCCGAAGAGTTTTTTAACGAATAATTTTCTCAAATTTCGAATAATGATTTTCAATTTCTATCATCTGGATATTGAAAACAAGTGGTATAAAGTTGCCGGTTTAAATAACTATGAGTACCTACCTGTTCGTCAACTAGAAGCTTTCTTTACATAACTTGATGCTGAATTAAAATTTTCAACCCGTTGATTCCTCAAACCTCAGCAAATATTGATTTTCTCCAATTTTCGGAAGCAATACCTGTGCATAATGTGAAGCAGTGGGTTTTTATTTAGAAATGGCCTTGAAACATAAAAGCCAAGTGAAATACGGTCATTTATACCTTCCTAGTTTCTGAATATAACATGAAATTAAATATTCCGTGGGTTTCAATAAGATAATGCAAAATTACCATCCATCAGACCAAAATTACCTGATTATTATTTGTAGCTAAGTTCATCAATGGAACGATTAGGCGTCAAAATGATTTGTTTCTTCTCTATTCATCTTATTTCTATTAGCTTCCGCTATCGAATAGGGTAATAGAACCGCAATATACATTAGGTAGGTACTTTATATTTTCATGGTTTCGAAGTTGTTTCCACCAAAACCCACAGGACGGAAACACTGAGTGCCGTTGGGAGGCAAACTTGCTCGTCAGGAAGCGGGAGGCCACTGTGCAGTGGAAGCTTTTAGAGTTCCGAGAAAATTGTTGTTTTAGCGAATTTTTGAAGAAAATTAAGCTATTCTCTCGGTCGCTCTCTTTAATGTTTTACGCTCAACTGTTTTAGGACTTGATGTAGCTTTAATACTGACTGTGGCTTAGAAAATATCAGCCATGAAATTATGAAGAAGTTCTATTTATGTACGTACTAGCACGCAGACCTAAGGCCTCGCTCCGCTCGGCCGTCAATAACGACTGAAATGTCGAAGATTTCTTCAAAATTCGCTCATGGGGGTCATGCTGAATGACTGAACTTTTTTTCCCCCTTAGCCAGAGAGTTGGGAGAGTTTGCTCGGCATGTGAGTCCACTGCATAGTGCGGGGTGAAGGTGGTTTTAGTTCCTCCATTTTCTACTCACCCGCAAATCATTCGTAGAAAAGAAGGAAAGAGAGATCCTCTCGAAAACAAGGAAATAGAGTTGTTGTTAGAGAGTTTTTGGAGACCACTACAGTACCCTTAACGTCACCCTAACGTACCCAAGAGTACGTGACCTTGAGGGGACGTTAGCAACGTCGTACGTTAGAACGACTCATTTAACGACACCCGTTCGGAGACCTAAAGGCACACGACACCGGCCTAGCCTTCACGTTAATGTAACACTACTGGGCACCTCATAATTACTCGAATACTGGTGAAGTAAATAATAACAGTTCTTTTTCAAATTCCCCATTACTGCCTGCAAATTATGTTGATGTAGCGGGCAGGTTTTTTGAACACCCCTCAAACTTGGTTATTATACGTTTCAAGTCGCGTAGAAACCGAATGTGCTATCTTCTTCTAGTCCGCCTCCGCCGTATAGCTTTACAAACTTTCAACTCGATCGACAAAAATCTGTTCTTTTTTGCGCACAAGCTGTATTTGGTCGATTAGAGCCTTGTTTTAGCGAATTTTTGAAGAAAATTAAGCTATTGCACTCGCCTCAAAATTTGTAGAATGTGAATTTTTGAAAAAATTTTATGCAGAAATCCGTTTCAGGCTATTCTGAATCATATTCTGAAGTTTAACGCATTTTTTTATGTATGTATGTATATACATACATATGTATGTATGTATGTATGTATATGTCATTCCAGACGATCACTGTCCGTAGAATTGTGCTAGAAACTTCAAACAAATTTTAAAATGTTAAGGACACAAAACGAAAGTTCAAGTTCGTTGGCCAGCATGATCGGATTACATCTTCGGGTTGAAGTTTTCAAAAATGTAGCCAAAAATTTCAAAATAGCCTGTTTTTTGCGATTTGTTGTGCGAAATAATTTTTTCAGCATACTAACATATGGTAGGTATATTCGGAATCAGCGTGAAATTTCCTATAAAAATGTGTATCAAGTTTTCAAAAATTTCAAAGTTGAAAAATCTGTCAAAAATCGAAATGATACCGTTCGCTAGTTGTAAAAATCGGTAATATTTGCATGAAACATTGTCCAAATTCAGATTGAACTACTCTTATGGAAGTATCCCTGTATAACCAATCCTAGAACCATGCTGTTTAAAACGTAGGTAGGTAGTAGGTGCTTGTTTAAAAAAAAAAAAAAAAAAAAAAAAAAAAAAAAAAAAAAAAAAAAAAAAAAAAAAGTACCTAATCACAACTGATGAGTTTACTCTGTGAAATCCATGTTTGTCTATCAAAATCATAAACTAAAATTTCTCAACACGATCAATAGCGACTGAAATGTCGAAGATTTCTTCAAAAATTCGCTCATGGGGTCATGCTGCATGACTGGACTTTTTTTAAATTATTATTTTACATATTTTAAATAAGAAACCTCAGTTTCAAGACACTACTTCTTTGCAGCATTGTTCTTACTTAGCCTGATCTCTCAGCTGTTTTCCCGTGACCATTGCGTGAAGTGCTGCCTCCACTGATGATTATCAGGTAAAATCCTGGTTCGCTGTCATAGAGATGAATACTTTTTCATACTTGTTGATCATTTACCCAACGGAAAACCCAAAAACATGAAGTTCGTAACGACTAATGACCTATAAGTGCAACTAAACCGCGGTGTTCTCCGCTTGAGGCTTACTACCTTTGCGTTGAATCCATACCCTGATTACAAATTGAAAACTTAAAAGTGAGAAATTAGCCCATATTTGTACCGAAACTAACATGAAATTTGAATTTAGGATTGAAAATCGGCATTTCATATTGAAATAAAGAAGTTGACCAGACAACAAGACCGCTGGGGGAAAATATCGCGTTGCCCAACCAGAGTTAACTTGACATCAAAATTAAGGCAACCGTTTGGAACCCGGTTTCATTTGGGTTTGCATCTTCATTTGCTCTCTTAAAACTAATAATAATGATAATAATAATAATCGCTTTATTCAGAAGAAATATTTCAATACAAGATTACATTACATATTGAACAAAAGCCTAAACAAGCATGGATTTCTAAATCCGTCTGCCCGGAGTTCATTGCCTTGTATTAGGTACGAACACTTAGTAGTCATGTGGCAATTAGGTGATAGTATACGAGTAATAAATACGTCCAGTAGTACAAGTAATTATTATCATAATTGGAAATAAACCTGCATCAATTCAAAAATACAAAAAAGGGGAAAAGACTCAAAATAATGAATAACAGTGATTTTAAATGGACATTAAATTCGGCAACCAGAAAAGATCGGAATTTCCATGCCATTTTAGGAAACTTAATCACATTATTCTATTCCCTGGGGTTAGAAAAATAGACAATTCATCTCTGGATATGGATTTTTTTTTAAACAACAAACCTAAATTCTGGAAGTACGGGGCACTCCCCCAAGAAATGAATTACATCCTCCTGAACCTGTAAGTTACAAAGCGAACGGGTCTTTTCTGTTATATCCCCGCATTTAAAAACTATTTTCTATAGAATGGAGATTGATCGGATTGATGATCCCCAATCATTTTGACATGGATATGTCTTTTGGCGGGGGCCAAGGAATTTTTCGCGACACTTTTTTTTCGCGACCGACACTTTTTTTTCTCCACACAAAATGCAACGCTCCGGCACTTTTTCTATTGATTTTTACGTACAACCAATGCGTTACTAGCGAAATGTAACTCCCTTAGTTTTCATAGCAGGAAAATCGTTCGCCACTTTTTGGAATGCTCTAATTTTATCATAACATCTCATGATCCCTAAGCCATTGTTGGGTCAAGGAAAGCTGATTTATTACGCTAAGTTATAAACTAATATCAATAAGAAATAATGAACTAAATGCGAAAAGAAGGCACTATATTGTAGGTACTATTGAGTAGTAGGTACTTGTAAGCAGTAGGTACTAGACGATGAATAGACCTCTGATTTTCTCCGTTGGTAATTGGAAAATTTTCTCCACGGGTCAACGAACTTTTCGCGACACTATTTTGACATGGATATGTCTTTTGGCTGGGGGTCAAGGAATTTTTCGCGACACTTTTTTTTCTCCACACAAAATGCAACGCTCCGGCACTTTAGATTATAATTAACTCGAAAAGTGAAGGCCAGGTAGAAATCAATGAGGTACTACCGAATGAAGTACCTAATTCCGCCTCCCTCAACAACCGACTTAGACTTCTGTTTTAGCATGGAACGAAAGTAGCGCGGGAGTTTTTACTTTCCCAACATCCCAACAGAGTGGAAAGTAATGTCCACTTTTACTTTCCCAACATCCCAACAGAGTGGAAAGTAATGTCCATTTTTACGTTCCCAACATCCCAACAGAGTGGAAAGTAATGTCCATTTTTACTTTCCCAACATCCCAACAGAGTGGAAAGTAATGTCCATTTTTACGTTCCCAACATCCCAACAGAGTGGAAAGTAATGTCCACTTTTAGTTTCCCAACATCCCAACAGAGTGGAAAGTAATGTCCACTTTTAGTTTCCCAACATCCCAACAGAGTGGAATGTAATGCCCATTTTTACTTTCCCAACATCCCAACAGAGTCTAAAGTAATGTCTACAACTTTGACATATCCATGATCTATTGTTTTTCCCCTCATGGGAGAAATTTATGTATGGGTCATTCTCATTTCTCCCCTAAATAACAAAGTAAAAGTAAAATTGACTATACCGTTGGAAAGTTTTACATCCACTGTTGCAAGCTCGCATCTAAAAAATACATTACATCAATTAATCAATCCCTTAGTAAAAATTCAGATTATCTGGACATGTAGTTCAGAATGACTGAATAGTAGAGAATTAACGGAAATATGCGGGGATATAACAGAAAAGGCCCGAGCCAACTATCCTTCCGATTCCTGAACGACAACGGTGCAACATTGAGGTTCAATGAGTCGCCTCTCAATTTGAACATCCAAAAACGGAAGTTAGTGAAAAACGTTGTCTATTTCCACGAAAAATAAAGAGTTACACTGTTAAATCGATTTCGACGGTTAGCCCATCATCAGTAACAAACAATAACTGAAGATACATCAGAAAGGACACAGCTTTTATAGTAACAGGTGAAGGGAGATTGAATCCCATTGGTCAAGAGAAAGGAAAGGGACAGGAGGTACAACCAATGAAGTGCAAACAAGGTGACGGGGAATTATAGCTAATTAGATGAAGTGAAAGAGGGAAATAACTAAATATGGTTTTAACATTGTGAAGGGATAATTCCAAGCTTTATAAAAATGGACCTATTAGTGGTGAAATATATTGAGGTATATCCTCATTTAAACATTTACCAGATCTGTCACTTTTGATCATTTCGAATTTTTCAAGTACATTCAACATACCACCTCCCTTCGGACAAAAATGAAGAAATTCTACAAACTGTCTATCTGTCAAATCAAAATTGTAACTAATTGGATTCCTCAAGATGTTTCGCAAATGTAGACTTACCCTTATTTTCCCTGAAATCCTCCTGAAGCTCGTCTATTCTTTCCCTGAATTTCCTACCAGTTTGACCGCAATATTCGTAGCCACAAGAACATTTTAGTTTATAAACCCCACGTTTATCCTGAACATTGATTTTGTCCTTAACGGATCCTAGTAATTGCTTTTAAGGCTACTTATTATTTAAGACTATTATTTTTCAATTTATTATCATAAAAATGCCAATTTTATAAAGCTTGGAACTATCCCTTCACAATGTTGTAACCATATTTAGTTATTTCCCCCTTTCACTTCATCTAATTAGCTATTATCCCCCGTCACCTTGTTTGCACTTCATTGGTTGTACCTCCTGCCCCTTTCCTTTCTCTTGACCAATGGGATTCAATCTCCCTTCACCTGTTACTATAAAAGCTGTGTCCTTTCTAATGTATCTTCAGTTATTGTTTGTTACTGATGATGGCCTAACCGTCGAAATCGATTCAACAGTGTAACTCTTTATTTTTCGTGGGAATAGACAACGTTTTTCACTAACTTCCGTTTTAATGGGTTTCCACAACTTCGTCGCGAGTGATTTAGTTCGTATTGAACATCCAACACGAATACAATTTTAATTCATTCTTAGCCGATGCAGTCGTGTTCATACAAGCAAATCTTTCAAGGGACTGATATAAATGGGTGTGTGTTTTAAGCGGCTCGAAACAGCAGCCCATCACCGCCTGAGGGGGCCATCTCATCCCATCATCCGCCTTCCGACAAATGTACGAAGGTGAAGAGATGATGGACAGCGGGAACTCGCCTCCAAGATGAGATGCAAACGCCCCAACCATCCTTCACTTACCATCCTATCCGAGCCAAGCCTACTTTCCGAACAAAGGCTCCCTAATTCAACTGACTGACATTGAATTTGCGAGAATAACACCAGACATTGAACTGACTGGAAGTTGAATAGTATGAAAGTTAATTACCATAATGGACTCCGAAGCTCAGTTATGCTTTTTTTTTTTTTTAGAATTTAAGCCGCGTCTTAACCGGAAGGGTCATATAAAAATAGAATAGGCAATAAAAAGGGGTGTCAAAAGGACACTGCAGCGGGCATGATTCTAATGCTGACCGTCAGTCACTAAACGGATTGCCAACACGGACTCCACTGGGAGATCGGAGGGGGAAAAATAAAACCCGCAAAACGAGGCATCGCTGCACTCTTCCTCAAGGGATACAGCGATGACCGCTTTGTAACCCCTACAGCGGATAAAAATACCCCGTAATAAAAACTAAACTACGATTAGATTATCCTTACAAATACATAAATGTATAATAATGGATACTATATATCTTAGTTAAATAAAGGTATGACTAGATGTACATAAATAAATAAATATATCACAGATCAGAATATCACAGTTCGTTGTAACGCTCAGTGGCTTTCAGGTACACCAACAGGGACTGGACCTTGTCTGGCCCTGACAGAACATCTACTCACTGAGGGGGTGAATGCTGGACTCTGAGGTCCATGAGGGCTGGGCCATCCTCCAAAAAGTGGCGGATAGACAAATCACCCCCACATCTCCCACACACAACATCACGAGCATCAGTTATGCTATTATTTATTTATTTATTATTAGTACAATTCAATAAAAAACAGTGTGGTAAGTGAATGAAAAATGGAAGAAAAAAAAAAAAATATATATATATATATATATACTAATATATATATATATATACTATTGAAATTTGATAAACATTTAAAATCAAAATAAAACAGGGGATGATAATACAAGTGATCTAAGTTGGGATACAGAACTATTGAAAAAGTCAAAATCGGGATGAAGGTGGAGAAGTAAATTGGCTGAACGGCGGATACGGTTTAAGGGGGAATTTATTAAATAGTTAGATGCTGAGAAGGAGGAATATCTGATCTCATCGGACGGGATTCCCAACTTAAATCAGACGTACCTCAGGAATTTATTCTGTACTCTCTCGAGGGCATGCCGGTGGACTGTATAGAAAGGGCTCCACACCGTTGATGCGTATTCAAGTTTTGATGCTATTAGAGAGTTTTTGCTGAGCACTAAGACTAACGTACCCTTAACGTCACCCTAACGTACCCAAGATTACGTGACCTTGAGGGGGCGTTAGCAACGTCGTACGTTGGAATGGCTCATTTAACGTCACCCGTTAGGGGACCTAAAGGCACACGACACCAGCCTAACCTTCCTGTAAATGTAACAATATTGGGCACCTCAGAAGTAAATAATAATAGTTTTAGCGAATTTTCTTAGAAAATAAAGCTATTGCAATGGCTCCAAAAATTTTAAAATAAAAATTTTCTTCATCGAATTCTGTTTTGAGGCATTCTGAAATGATTCCTGGATTTTAACGCTTTATATATATATATATATATATATATATATATATATATATATATATGTGTGTGTGTGTGTGTGTGTGTGTGTGTGTGTCATTCCAGACGATAACTCTCGATAGAATTGAGATAAAAACTTCGTTCTTTCGCCAAAAAATCAAGCTTTTCAAAAGAAAGGATGAGTTTGTTGGACAACACTTTTTGAGCACATTAAATTGGTCAAATTTCAAAACATGTACTCAAAAAATCACTAAAAATAGCTAAAAACGGCTAAAAACCGTTTAATTCATATCTACTGGTAGACTATTGCTCAAATAAAGTATATTAACTATGAAATAGAACATTCAAAAATCTATGTAACATTATGCTGTAAAATGTACTTAAAATTCATTAAAATTTGCTAAAAAATCGATGAAAACTGCAAGAAAGCTAAAAATTTAAAACCTCTAGTTGAACTGGAGATTATTATTTAGAATACGTTTTTTGCAATAAAATCAATAGTTAACAATTTACTTGCACTCAAAAAGCTCAAATTTAAAAACAATCTAATATTATATAATACGATGATTTACGAAAATTCGCTCATACGATCATGCTGCATGACTGGAACTTTTTCTTTTCAAATGCCTCATTACCAACTAATTATGTTGATGTAGCGGGTAGGTTTTTGAACACCCCTCTGAAGTCCGCCTCGCTGTCTAAGCTTTACTAGCCTTCAACTCGATCGAAAAAAAATCCGTTCTCTTGTGCACAGGCTCTATTTGGTCGATTAGAATAGGTTCTATTATTATTTCACATATTTTAAATGAGAAAATTGAAATCCGAAATCCACAAATCCAAAATCTTTTTTTAATCGCCGAATTGTATATAGTTTGAGTTTTTGGCCATAAAATTGGTTTTTAACAATTTCTTTATACTAAAATTGCAACAATTTTGATACGTACAATTTAACATACTATAAAACGATTGGTAATTTTAAAAAATTCGCTCATACGATCATGTTGCATGAGTGGAGCTTTTTGAAACTGGTACGTGGACGGTTAGACTGCTCTTCTATTCTCTTAAACTGAACTTTTCAATTCCGCAGTTTTACTAAGGACTCGAGCACTTTTCCTTGTGCCCTTCAACGCCGATGATTACCGACAACTCTGGCATTTGTCTCGGATTCCTATAGAATTCAATGAGCTGCTGCGAAACAACCACAATTAGAAGGAAAAGTTCAGTCATGCAGCATGACCCCATGAGCGAATTTTTGAAGAAATCTTCGACATTTCAGTCGGTATTTACGGAAGAGGGGAGCGAGGCATTGGGTCTGCATGCTAGTACGTACATAAATAGGACTTTTTCATAATTTCATAGCTGATATTTTCTAAGCCACAGTCAGTATTAAAGCTACATCAAGTCCTAAAACAGTTGAGCGTAAAACATTAAAGAGAGCGACCGGGAGAATCGGAGGACGGAATATTTCACAGAGTAAACTCATCAGTTGTGATTACTTTTTTTTTTTTAACAAGCACCTACTACCTACGTTTTAAACAGCATGGTTCTAGGATTGCTTATACAGGGATACTTCCATAAGAGTAGTTCAATATGAATTTGGTAATTTTTCAATTTGGCGATTTTTACAACTAGCGAACGGCATTATTTCGATTTTTGACTGATTTTTCCGCTTTGAAATTGTTGAAAACTTGATACATATTCTTATAGGAAATTTTACGCTGATTCCGAATATACCACATGTTAGTATGCTGAAAAAATTATTTCGCACAACAAATCGCAAAAAACAGGCAATTTTGAAATTGTTGACTACATTTTTGAAAATTTCAACCCGAAGATGTAATCCGATCACGCTGGCCATCGAACTTGAACTTCCGTCTTGTGTCCTTAACATTTTAAAATTTGTTTGAAGTTTCTAGCAAAATTCTACGGACAGTTATCGTCTGGAATGACACATACATACATATTTACATACATACATACATATATAAATACATACATACATACATACATACATTCATAAAAAAAATGCGTTAAACTTCAGAATATGATTCAGAATAGCCTGAAACGGATATCTGCATAAAAAATTTTCAAAAATTCACATTCTACAAATTTTGAGGCGAGAGCAATAGCTTAATTAATAATTTTCTTCAAAAATTCGCTAAAAATGAGTGAATAAATAAATAAATAAACATGAAGCCTCAATCTAAAAGCACTAAACCTCATTTAATGTTAACTTGTAAATCAATTTTAGCTTTATTTATCTCCATTATTGTATTAGGCTCGTATTGTTATAAGAGTACCCTTATAACAAGGTCAAATACCCTAACTTGGGACTGTACTCCAACTTGAGGCAAAAGAGGGACTTATGTTCTGGTGTGTTGGTAGCCCTGGGTATAGACACAGTTTACCTTTGAAGAAGGTTATTTTGTTTACGATGGGAACGCAACAACATTTTTACTTAATTTTTGGCTGTCTGATCAAATCCATTTGCTACGAACAATTCGAGGAAGTTTTCATCAAATAAGTGCATTTGCTAAGGGTTGCACCAAACGCACATTTCAATCAAAGGGGTCCTTGCTCTATCCAACACTACCTCAGGCAACATCCTTGTCGAGTAGGGCCCTGTTCAAGTAATAAAGAATCAATGCGTTCTAAACTTGGTGCAGCGTCACAGATTTCCGATTTCTTGTTTTACTTCGTAGGAATGCATTCTCTTTTACCTATTTCTCAAGGACGAACTTCTCTAGCAGTTTTTTGAATTTCAAGCCTGCCTAGTACAGTTTTCAGAGTAAATTTTTGTCCCTTCTATCGAATAATTGAAAAAAAAATAACGCAAGTTCCAGTCATGCAGCATGTTCGTATGGGCGAATTTAATTAACGTATTGCATAATGTTAAATTGTTTTGAAATTTGAGTTTTTTTAGTGCAACTGTTGACTATTAATTTTATGGCAAACAACGTAGGTATTCTAAATATTAATCTCGTACTCAAAGAGAGGTTTTGAATTTTTAGCTTTTTTTTTTGCAGTTTTTATCGATTTTTTTTTAGCAAATTTTAATGAATAATTAGTAGTACGTTTTTCAAATTTTGTACATAAATTTTTGAATGTTCTATTTTATAGTTAATAAACTTTATTGAAGCAATATTCAACGAAAAAATATCAATTTAACGATTTCTAGCCGTTTTTAGCCATTTTTGTGATTTTTTTTAGTACATTTTTTGAAATTTGACCCATTTAATGTGCTCAAAAAGTGCTTGCCAACAAATTCATTCTTTTGTTAGGAAAGCTTGATTTTTTGGCGCAAGAACGGAACTTTTATCTCAATCCTAAGGAGAGTTATCGTCTGGGATAACACACACACACGCGCGCGCGCGCGAACACATACACCTTCAGACACGGAACCAAAATTATTCTTTTGACTTCACTCATTATTTTAATTTAATGTACACTCTCCTGCTTCTGTTATTGTAATTGGGCTAGCCCGAGGTATAAAATAAATGTATGCCAAGTATATGTATACAATATATGTATGATATACATATATTAAATATATGATGTAATAAATATATGTATAAATGTAATGCCATTCTCTTTGAACACAGTATTGCTGTATTGCTGGAACACAGCGTATTGCTGTTATGATAAAAAGTCCCCAGACACCTGAACGAAACGTTGCAGGTAATTATGATGAGTAAATAAAACGTTGACGACCAGTTCATTCACATTCAGTGGAAATGAAAGCTGTTGTTCGCTCGATAAACAAACTCGGGTTCTGCTATGGAAACAGCGAGTCAGCTTTTATTACGAATTGAAAAATGCGCAGCGATATTCCGGGTCACGGAATGAATCGTAACTCGAACACGGCAATAAAAATAGGTTTGGTTTATTCGACTCAGTTAAAAGATTGTAAAGAACAAATAAAATGCTCAACAAGCGAATTTCAGAGAGAGCCGATGATCTTGAAAATGCAATATCTAATTGGTTCTTATTTACACGCGGGACCGATGAGAATAGTGAGATTACTTTTCAGAGCGTAGCGGGATTTCGTAGAACGTTTGCCAAGTTGGATGTAGCTCATATTACGGGTTAAATTTTCGATACGGCAAAATAGAATGAACGCACGGTAGTCATTTATCGCGTTATTTATTCCACACACATCAAAAAAAGTTTTGCACCACCCTGATTCATTCTGAAATATGCACAGGAAACATTTGGGGCGTGGATTTCTGAAAAGTGTATCTAAGCACTAAATAAAAACCATGGAAAAAACTTTTTTTGGTCATTTTCTTTATTTACAAAAATTTTTTCTTAAAAAAAAAGGGAAAAACTGAAAAATTTACTTTTTTTTTAAACTGTAAAAAAAAACTTTAAAAATCACTTCAGTAGTCTGTATTAGCCCCCCTGGCCCTAAGTAAGGCTTGTACACGAACGGGTGTGCGTACAATCAAACGATTGATTGCATTTTGATCCAGGTTCCTCCACTCTTCAACAGCAGCTGCCCGTAACTCCTGTACAGTGGTGGGATCGTTCGGTCGGCTTTGTACTGCCCTATGGAGCATATCCCAAGCGTGCTCGATCGGGTTCATGTCGCGAGAGAAGGGTGGCCACTCCATCCTTTCGATGCTTGCCTCGTGTAGATACTCTTCCACAATCCTTGCTCGGTGAGGGCGAGCATTGTCATCAACAAGAATGAAATCTCCATCGTGATTCTGGGCTATGGGTGTCACTACCGGCTGCAGAATGTCTCTCAAGTACACCTGAGCATTCATGGTACCATCTATGGGGTACGGAAGTTGTGCTTAATCCCTGCCCAAAACATCACTGAGCCACCGTGTTGCTGAGCTCGGATAGTAGGGTATTGCAAACGACTACACATTCCTGGAACTCTCCATACCCTAACTCGTCCACTGTCTGGCACTAGAGCAAGGCGTGTTTCATCGCAGAAGAGCAATTTCTCCACTCGGTCAAGTACCAATTTTCGTGGTTTCTTGCCCATTGTAGGCGCTGTCGCTTACGTTGATTATTCAATGGTGGGCACCGAAGGAGCCTTCTAGACCTAATATTAGCGTCATGGAGACGGTTACGGACAGTTTGATCGCTTACTCTAGTTCCTGTACTCAGCTGAAGCAGTCGGCGAACATCCCCTGCTGTAGAATTCGGACTTCGCTTGGCACCAATGACGAGAAAACGGTCTTCATTGGGTGTAGTTTTTCGGGGTTTTCCACTCCGAGGTCTATCATCAACAGAACCAGTAGCCCGAAATCTTTGCCAACATCCGACTACATCACTTTGCCCGATATTCAATCGTTGAGCGATTTGGAGTGAGGACATCCCTTCTTCGCTCAACGCGACAATCCGGTAACGCTTCCCCGGCGACAAAACGTTTCGATTCATCATAAAGGTGCACGTGGAGAGATTTATTGTGCGAACTCCCTGTACGAACTCCCAGTAAAGATGATCAGCCCATTTCAACAGCTTATCTCGTTTTTCATGATTCACGATTGATCATGTTCCGGTGTATCATTCTGAACTTCTTCAACTTTTTCCTTAAATGGCCTGACACTCATTACAAAGGTAAAAAAGCCCTGTCAGCAATAACAAACCTGTTGGACGATATTCCAAGTGTTTTTTTTTTAATATTTAGAAAAGTGAGTTTTTTAGTTTTTCGGTCCGTTTTCTAAGGAAAAAAATGTTTAATGGAGAAAATGATCAAACTACAGGTTTTTTCTGTTTCCGCTGAAGGTGTACAGACTACTGAAGTGATTTTTTAATTTTTTTTTTACAATTTTTAGAAAAGTGAATTTTTCAGTTTTTTGCCTTTTTTAAAGAAAAAAATTTTGTAAATAGAGAAAATCACCCAAAAAAAGTTTTTTCCGTGGATTCCATTTAGAGATTAGATACACTTTTCAGAAATCCAAGCCCCAAATTTTTACTATGCATATTTCAGAATGAATCAGGGTGATGCAAAACTTTTTTTGATGTGTGTATATTATTTTTTTTAATGAATGAATTTCTTTGAAAATTAATTTATACAAATTATACAGTACCATGAAATGTTTAAGAATATCTTACAAATCAATATTAGCTATTAGTCTATTAAACACTGATGATTTAACTGACAGCTAAGGAAATCGAGGATACAATGCTACTAACCCCGAGGGGTGGGGGGGTTAGGAATCTCAGACGTTATAGCTATATACAGGGTGATTCCCTAGCAGATGCAAAAAAAAATTTGGGTGAAACTACATCAAAAATGGAGTAAAATGCCGCCAACTGCATATTTTTATCTCAATCCGTTCTCGAGATATGATTTTTTAAAGGTTTTTTCAGGAAAACCGTGTTTTTTTCCTTTTAAACTAAAAGTTCTCCACTTTACTTCATTCAATTTTAACTTTTGACCACATTTTCGGAATCAGCATTAAATTTACTATAAGAATAGTGTACTTGGGTTCTTAAAAAGTACCATCCAAAGGCCCTCACATCAGCTCAAACATTGACGATTTTGAAAAAAGAATATTTCTGAAAATCTTTAAAACTTTACTACTCTTTTAAAACGATTCCTGGAAACTGGCAAATCTCATGAAAACTGCTTCGTCGAATACTCTTTCCAACGGTATAATCAAGTTTACTTTTATTTTGTTATTTAGTGGAGAAAATTATGTTTTAATGTTAAAAAATGAGGGTTTTTCAATGAAATTGTTGGTTTTCTCGAAAGATGACCCTCCATGAACCTACGAGTGTGGGGTCGGTTTCCATGTATTTTTTCACGCTGTATCGAATGGTAACATTTTTAGATCTCTCCAACTCCGTTATAACCGAGTTTTACACTTAAAATCGCAAATGTTTAGTTTGTTTGTTACGATTAAATGTATGTGTGTTATGGGGTAAAACTAGTTCATTAAAGTGTAAAACTCGATTATAACGTAGTTGAGAGATCTGCAAGAGTTTCCATTCGATCCAGCGAGAAAAAATACATGGAAACCGACCGCATACTCGTTGGTTCATGGAGGGTCATCTTTCGAGAAAACCAACAATTTCATTGAAAAACCCACATTTTTTAACATTAAAACATTATTTTCTCCCCTAAACAACAAAATAAAAGTAAAATTGATAATACTGTTGGAAAGGATATTAGATGAAGCAGTTTTCATGAGATTTGCCAGTTTCCAGGATTCTTTTTAAAAGAGTAGTAAAGTTTTAAAGATTTTCAGAAATATTCTTTTTTCAAAATCGTCAATGTTTGAGCTGATGTGAGGGCCTTTGGATGGTACTTTTTAAGAACCCAAGTACACTATTCTTATAGTAAATTTAATGCTGATTCCGAAAATGTGGTCAAAAGTTAAAATTTAATGAAGTAAAGTGGAAAAATTTTAGTTTAAAAGGAAAAAAACACGGTTTTCCTGAAAAAACCTTTAAAAATCATATCTCGAGAACGGATTGAGATAAAAATATGCAGTTGGCGGCATTTTACTCCATTTTTGATGTAGTTTCACCCAAATTTTTTTTTGCATCTACGAGGGAATCACCCTGTATAGATCAAATTAAATTCAAATATGTGCTTGATTAGGCATATCAGTTGAACATTCTACAGGTACCTACATAACTATTATTGGAGTTTCTTATACAATGTTTTATTTGTTATATAATTATTATCCATATTTTATCCACATGTATTATATTCTCTTTAGCATCAAGTATAAGTAGGTGTAAACATAGGATACTGAGTTTGGATATTGGTTTTTATTTGCAGTATAATAAATTTAAGTTGAACAGTTTGAAGTGTTTTTTGTTGAAAATATGTAATGCGGGCGCCAGTTTTAATTCTTCTGGAAGTTAAATAAAGGATTTTATTGCTAAGTATAGGTGTGATCTATGAGTAAAAGTTGTGTTTTTAAAATCAATTTTCAGCATTAAAAACGAACCCGAACGAGTTGGGGGTGTAACCTGTGCTAGTTTGCCATCTGTCATCTCCTTATACACTTGAATGGTCCACGTTCTATCAATTAGTTCGTAAGTCGTTGGAACTTTAAAACATTTAAGCAAATCTTCTGTTGGAAAAAGCCGACTTTTTTGAGCAGGAGTTTCAAGAGCATCTTTTGAGTGAGGGAGATTATCTTTAGCAATGATAGAACGTGCTCTACCACAACAAACGATGCCATATATCAGTAGTGACTGCACGAGTGCAAAATTCAACATTTTTAGTGTATTTGCTTGAAAGAAGTTACGCACTTCTAGACATATAGGAATCAGCCTCCGCAGTCTGCTATTGAGTCTAGTAATGTGTTCCCTCCATGATAGTCGCTGATCTACCATCATCCCCAAGTACTTTATTTTTTCAACACGGTTTATAGATGGACAAGCACATCCCTGGGTTATAACACAATCTTCTATATGGCACTTCATACTCTCATCTATCCACCTATCAGGACTAACTACCGGTGAAGAAGGAAGGCGACACAGGTAAATTGGGTGCTGCTAAACGAGCGTTCAGGATGGGGTTTTCGTGCTGTATAAACGGCTAGATCAGTGTTGGTTTATTATTTTCAATAATAAGCCTATGTGATCGTGTAGCAAAAAAATTTTATCACCCCCCCTCAAACTTTGTCACTTTACGTTTCAAGGTGCGTAGAATCCAAATTTGAAATGTCCGTCCGCCGTCCGCCGTCCGGGCCATAAAAGGCCTAAGAATTGACTTAAAAAACCCGTTCTTTCGCACATAGACTCCATTTGGGGCCTAGTTGGTCCTAACGTTTAACCATCCCGATCGCTTTACTCGCATAGATGCTATGGGCCAAAAACAGGCGAAAAAGTTTGAAAAAGTGTCAGTGTTAGACTGACGAACCGCGCGCACGGCTTGTGGGTGGGAGAGGGTGGGCGGCAGAGAGAGTGAGAGGGAGGGCGAGGCGGAGGGAGGGCGAGGCGGAGGGAGTGAGAGGGAATGGAGGGCGAGGGAGTATGGGGGAGGCGGAGGGAAGAGAGGGGAGGGGAGAGGGAGTGAGAGGGAAGGGAGGGCGAGGGAGTGTGGGGGAGATGGAGGGAGGGCGAGGGAGTGAGAGGGGAGGGGAGAGGGAAGGGAGGGGAGGGAAGGCAAGAGAGAGAGAGTGTGATGAAATTAATTCCAATTAGAAGAGATTGTTTATGAGTATGAAAATACTCATAATTCTATTCTACGCTTTATGATATAAAGCTTCGCTTCCGTTGGGTGTCCCTAGACGGCAGCATTTATTTATTTTTTCCTCAACTTTACTATAAAGCGTAAAATTATGGGGTCCTGGAGCTGTGATGCAGTGAACGAGTGAACCAAATATTGGGAGCCCCGAGTTTCGATACCTAGTAAATATACTATAAGTGAGGCTAAATAATTACGGTCAGTTTTCTACGTAGAAGTTCTGTATGATACAGAAATAATAAACCTTTGTGTTATAATTTGCAGCGTTTTTCTTAAACTTTTTGCTTCCGAGTCTACCTAAGGGTAGCGGACGCATTGTTTTCACTTATGGGCGAAAAAAAATTTTTTGTCTCTAGAATTGAAATTTCCACTCGCATTTTACGTTTTAGACCATTCTGAAAAACTTTGGCTCCGTGTCTGTCTGTCTGTCTGTGTGTCAGTCGTGTGTCCGCAAATCCTTTAACAAGCTTCTTTTCCAGTTTTCATCCGATTTAGAAGAAATTTTCAGGGGATATGCGGGCTAAGGGGTATACGGTCCCCTGTCAGTTTCATCGACCTTGACTTAATAACTCACTCTGCGCATGCGCAAAATAAATTCTACTAAGCATCATTTTCTCACGCCCTAATCGTCCGATCTCGCTCAAATTTGGATGATAGTTGGGGGATGAAAATTTGATCATCTTAAATCAATTTCAACATGCTACTGCGCATGAGCCAATATGAAATCCTTGTAACAAGCTTGTTTCCCACAGTTTTCATCCGATTTGGATGAAATTTTCAGGGGATGTGCGGGCTAGGGGGTAGACGGTCCCCTATCAGTTTCATCGTTCTTGACTCAATACCTCACTCTGCGCATGCGCAAACGTAAATTCTACCAAGCATCATTTTCTCACGCCCTAGTCGTCCGATCTCGCTCAAATTTGGATGATAGTTGGGGGATGACAATTCGATCATCTTATTCAACATGGTTGTATCATAAATAGCTACTGCGCATGGACCAATATGAAATCTTTGAAACAAGCTTATTTTCCACAGTTTTCATCCGATCTGGAAGAAATTTTCAGGGAATGTGCGGGCTAGGGTGCAGACGGTCCCCTGTCAGTTTCATTGTTGTCAAAACAATACTTCATGCTGCGCAAACGTAAATTACATTGAACATCATTTTTTCGTTCCCTAATTTCCAGTTTTCATCAAATTTCGATGAAATTGTCAGAGAATGCGCGCGTTAGGTTGTAGATAGTACCCTATCAGTTTCATTGTTGCCTAATCAATACTTCATTCTGCGCATGCGCAAACGTAAATTTTTTTATGCTTCATTTTTTCACACTCTAGTTGTTCGATTTCGCTTAAATTTGGATGATAGTTGGAAGAAGATGACCTCAATCAAATACCTCAAATTAATAATAAATAAATACCTCAAATCAATTTCAACACGATTGTATCATTGATAGCTACTGCGCCAATGTGAAATCCTTGTAACGACCTTAACTTCCACAGTTTTCATTCACTTTTGATGAAATTGTCAGCGAATGCACGGTTTAGGCTGTAGATGGTCCTGTACCTATTTCATTGTTTTCAACTCATCAGTTCATTCTGCGCTTGCACAAACGTAAATTACATTGAACATCATTTTTTCGTTTCTTAATTGACCCAATTATGACATTTCACGCTACTTCTTGATTCACTCTTTTCCGCTATGGAATTTTTCAAGATCATTCAAAACTTCTCAATGATCTATACATTCATGATGGGTAAACGAGGAAGCTATGTGCCACACCCAACTTGGCAGACGTTTTTTCCATGCACCCTCCGAGCAGAAACAAGAATGGCCATGTCCCCCCTCCCTTCAGTCCTACACCCATTATCCCTGATGAAATTACAAACACATATTACTGAAATAATATCTAATAAAATTCAAAACGCTGCAAATTATTACACAAAGGTTTATTATTTATGTATTAGACAGCCCTTCTACGTAGATCTCTGGTCCATAATTATTAAACTTCGCTTATAGTATACTTAGTATCGGAACTCGGAGCTTCGGACCTCACAAATGGGTTCAATCCATTACAGCAGCGGAACCTCACAATTTTACGCTTTTTAATATAGTTGATAAACAAAACAATTTATTACCAAGTCATCATGCCAACACATAAAAGTGTTACCTATACTGTATATTAATATCATTCAATTGGCCAAATTTCAAAAAATGTGCTGACAAAATCACTGAAAATGGCTAAGAATCTTTGAATTGATATTTTTTAGCATAACATTGGTCAGATAAAGTTTATCAACTATGAAATAGAACATTCAAAAATTTATGTACGAAATTATGCTAAAAACTTGAACTTCATTAAATTTTGTTTTAAAAAATCTATAAAATTGCAAAAAATAGCCTAAAGTCGAAAATCTCTTTTTGAATAGAAGAGTATCATTTAGAATAATTTTTTTCCATAAAATTATTAGCTAACATTTTCTTTTCACTCATTAATCTCCAATTTCTATACAACTTGAAATATACGAAAAAAAGACACTTTTTCACCTATTTTTGGCTCATAGCACCCATGAGAGTGGAGCGATCGGGATGGTTAAACGTTAGGACCAACTAGACCCCAAATGGAGTCTATGTGCGAAAGAACAGATTTTTTAAGTCAATTCTTAGGCCTTTTATGGCCCGGACGGCGGACGGCGGCGGACGGCGAACGGCGAACGGCGGACGGCGGACGGACATTTCAAATTTGGATTCTACGCACCGTGAAACGTAAAGTGACAAAGTTTGAGGGGGGGTTATAAAAATTTTTTGCTATACGATCACATAGGCTTATTATTGGAAATAATAAACCAAAAAGCATGATTTCCAGAACTTAGGGATTAAAAGTTAGTAAAATACAACATTTTATATATATGAACTGTACCTCTGTGTAGAATGCAAATTTATAAACACATTCATGATAATTTATCTGGGGCTTCACACGGCACCAAAGGATCTGATGGGGGTTCGGCGTTGACGTTTTCTGCCTCACTCGAAGGACACACTTCGTTTTAAACACTGCAGCTGGAGCCTTGAGCAACTTCTTTCCTATATAAGGTACCCGTTGTCAACCACCGGTCCATATACTTGGAAAGAAAAAACACAAAAAACAACAGAATGGGAATCCAAAACCTGTCGTGCCTAACCTTTTCCCGACGAATCTAAGGGTACACTGACTGTGTTGGGCATAATCGTATCATCGAATACGAATATATGATTTTAATCTTGATAATTATTCGTTGATTCTCACTCAACTGTGATTATATTCGTATTCGTGTAATCGTATTTGTCTGTCGGCGATTACACGAATACAACCCATAGAAATGCGTCACGGTCATCTATTCCAATAGGGCGTCCCTCCTATAATATGCGAAGCCTTGTTAATATAAACTAGCTTCAGAGGGACGTCCTATTGAAATAGATTTACGTCAAATAGGCTGTTCTCCAATCGTTGAATTCGCTTTAAGGACGTCCCTCTGAAGCTATATATATATGTGAAGGGGTGAAAGTCAAAGTGGTGTAAGTCAGTTTTTGACCAATGTGTGACTATCGGTATATTCTCGAACTACTCATGGTAATAAGTTGAAAGAAAAAGTTGAGTAAGTCATAACTTGTCTTCTGTGCCAACAGAGTGCAGCACAATGCACGCAAGGAAACGAAACAGCTCATCCGTTATCAGTCATACTGGCGCAAGTCTGACTTGCACCACTTTGGCTGTTAACTTGTTCCCGTTTGGAGTTTTCCATGTGGTCTCTCAGTATACTACGTACTTGTTCGTAAACTCTTTTAGCGAATTTTTGAAGAAAATTAAGCTATTGCTCTCGCCTCAAAATTTGTAGAATGTGAATTTCTGAAAAAATTGTTATGCAGAAATCCGTTTCAGGCTATTCTGAATCATATTCTGAAGTTTAACGCATTTTTTTATGTATGTATGTATATATGTATGTATATATGTATGTATATATGTATGTATGTATGTATGTATGTATGTATGTATGTGTCATTCCAGACGATAACTGTCCGTAGAATTGTGCTAGAAACTTCGAACAAATTTTAAAATGTTAAGGACACAAAACGAAAGTTCAAGTTCGTTGGCCAGCATGATCGGATTACACCTTCGGGTTGAAATTTTCAAAAATGTAGTCAAAAATTTCAAAATAGCCTGTTTTTTGCGGTTTGTTGTGCGAAATAATTTTTTCAGCATACTAACATGTGGTATATTCGGAATCAGTGTAAAATTTCCTATAAGAATATGTATCAAGTTTTCAAAAATTTTAAAGTTTAAAAATCAGTCAAAAATCGAAATGATGCCGTTCGCTAGTTGTAAAAATCGGTAATATTTGCATGAAACATTGTCCAAATTCAGATTGAACTACTCTTAGGAAGTATCCCTGTATAACCAATTTTAGAACCATGCTGTTTAAAACGTAGGTAGTAGGTGCTTTAAAAAAAAAAAAAAAAAAATGTAATCACAACTGATGAGTTTACTCTGTGCATGTGTTAATAATTTGATTCCATGTTTGTCTATCAAAATCATAAACTAAAATTTCTCAACACGATCAATGGCGACTGAAATGTCGAAGATTTCTTTTTAATAATTTGATTCCATGTTTGTCTATCAAAATCATAAACTAAAATTTCTCTACACGATCAATAGCGACTGAAATGTCGACGATTTCTTCAAAAATTCGCTCATGGGGTCATGCTGCATGACTGGACTTTTTTTGTTACTATGGCATCCGAATTTAATGATAGTGATGATGATCCTGTTGAGAACATAGGAAGCAGCGATGATTACATTCTCAGTGAATCGGATTCGGAAAGTGAAGGTTAGTACCCACAGATTTTATTTTATTTCCAAACATTTTGCTTACGTACCTAGTTACTTCATTTCTGTGCGCTTATTCTAATCTTTCTATAGACATTCATTGAACTTGTTTTGTAATGAATTGACTAACGAAATAATGGACTAATGAAATCAAATTGGAGTATTTTATGGAGATACATTATCCTGGCGATCTGTGATAGGTAAGAATGTAGTGAGAAGAAGTAAAATCTGTGCTGGTTTGCTTTTACAGATGAGAATGATCGAGCTCCTGAAATTCATTCCTCCCATTCACCATGAGTTTTTTCTAAATTTATCTACAGAAGAAGAAGTGGAGGACGAGGGTCCTTTGGAGTTTGTTGAAGAAATGGAAGACCCTTGAGAGCTTAAAATTACTTCCTAATATTCATTTCTATAGTTTGTGAAAGTTTTTTGTGTGATAAAGTTCAAGTTCTATTGCCTATTTTTTGTTTTTTGCCAACCTAAGTCATCAAGGATCCTAACTGTTAACCTTCATAATGGTGTAAGTCATTTAATACCATTACCAGTGAGAACATTGCTATGGTTAGATCAATCTTTCACGTCCACAACTTCAAATCAGACATCATAATAATGTTAAAATAGCGTTGGGCGATTTAACATGCTTTCAGAATTTATTATATCACTTGCAATAAAGCCTTTTGTTTCTCAAGATGATGATTACTTGACTTACACCACTTTGACTTTCACCCCTTCATATAGTTTTGATGAAAGATGAAAACACTCGCTTGTAATATTATTTTGAGGTATTACAGAAGGTTGGAAATGATAGGAAACACTTAAATAAAACTTACAAAATTGAGAGAATATTTCGCCGTGTCAGTCGGCGTCATCAGCTCTAGTGAAGAAGTGACTTCTTCACTAGAGCTGATGACGCCGACACGGTGAAATATTCTCTCAATTTTGTAAGTTTTATTAAGTGTTTCCTATCATTTCCAACCTTCTGTAATACCTCAAAATAATATATATATATATATATATATATATATATATGTGTGTGTGTGTATATATACACATATATACATGAAAATTTTAAACTCTTGGATTCGTTTCAGAATGTCTCAAAACGGATTTCAATGAAATTCTGATTTTAAAATTTTGTTTTTAAAATTTTTGGAGCCATTGCAATAGCTTCATTTGCTACGAAAATTCGCTAAAATGAGATTAACCTAACGAGGTTTACGTCTAGCGGCAACTGGCTGCAGTTTTTGAAATTAAATCCTACCAATCGAACCACTTACCACTCACTGTTGACCCCCCCCCCCCCTCTCCCACCCCTAACTTCAATTAAATCTGGCAAATTATGCATTACACCAATTCTTATTAATGTGTGCCTAAATTATGACGAAAGGGGCCACCTGCCCCCCCCCCCCTTATATTCGCCCCTGGGTTGAACCACTCACCCAGGTGTTGCAGGACCACGAGACGAGCAAACGTAGTCATGTTAGTATTATTTGGGTTTTTTTTGTGGACACGAAACATTCGAAAGCTCGATGACTTAAAAAAACACAATTGAGAACTTTCATGTGTAGCAAATTTCATATTTTAGACCTCAGAATCGGATTCTGCGCACTTGAAAACCCCCTATTCGCAATTTTCAGCTCAAACGACCGTCTAATTTGATCAATAAACGGGTAGGAGGATCCGTGGCGTAAAGTGCAAGGCAGCTGAGGGTTCCCCCAGGTGGCCATGATGTCATGACGTCATCGCGCTAATGAATTTCAAGAGCTGTATTACTCGTCAGGTACCCCTTATATAGCACCTTTTTGGAAAGCTCTAGCTCAGCTCTTTTTATCAATCAAATAAAAAAGAACGATGAAAATTCGGGGGTCGTACGTTTTACTCCCCATGAAACAGGAAAAGTGAAAAGTCGCCCGCCGATGATAGCGTTCTACTCCCCAACCAGTCCATTGATGTTGCTTCTTATCTTGACGTTCTACTCCCAGAGTGAAAACATTCATTTTCCGAATCGACAGTCTTGATACAACCATGTCTGAGGTCTGCAAATTTGCCCCCGCCATGTGCGTTATGGACTTCGAAAAATCCATGCACAATGCAGTTGCAGCAGTTTGGCCTCATACTTTGGTGGTTGGGTGCAGCACTTAGCTCAAAGTTGGTAAGACTAAACGATTTACCATCGAATTTCATACATATCAGAACTAAACGAGTCAAAAAGCAAGAGTGGATCCGACAGCTCATCTACAGGCAGCAGCGAGGCCTGCCCCTGTACAAGTTTGTTCAGCCAGTTTCACTGCCCTTTGACTCAAATGAGAGCAGACGACATTAGGGGCAAATTGCAATTGTTTTCATTGTATGTTTTATTGTACATCTATCTGTGTTGACAAAGTGGCTCTTGCCACTGATCCTTTTTACTATTATTATGATTTGACGAAGTGGCTCTTGCCACTGATACGGGGGACAACGTGAGCAACCTCCTCGAGATGTCCCCTAGGTAACGCTAATAGCTCACATAATCTGGGGAGTAGAACGTCAGGAGCCGGGCACGCCGCCTGTTTCATTCCGGGAGCCCAACGCGATCCCGGGAGTAAAACGACAAGATCTGTAGTTTCAGTTGGGGAGTAAAACGATGGCATTTAGGCGAGCGGGGAGTAAAACATAGGGACCCGGAAAATTCCCCATTTCAGCGTCTGAATCATCAAAACAGAATTAGAGAAAAAATGTTGTCTATTTCCACGAAAAATAAAGTTACAATGTTAAATCGAGTTCGACGGTTAGGCCATCATCAGTAACAAACAATAACTGAACACACATTAGAAAGGACACAGCTTTTATAATCACAGGTGAAGGAGATTGAATCCCATTGGTCAAGAGAAAGGAAAGGGGGCAGGAGGTACAAACAACTAAGTGCAAGCTAAGTGTAGGGGGATTATACCTTATCAGATGAAAGTAGAGGAAGAATTACTGGTTTCAACAATTTGAAGGATTATAGAAATGGACTTATTAGAGGTGAAATGAATTGAGGCATACCCTCATTTAAACATTTACCAGATCTGTCACTTTTGATAATTTCGGATTTTTCAAGTACATTCAACATACAACAAATTTTTGGAAATTTGGACAAAAATGAAGAAATTCTACAAACTATTTGTCGAATCACAATTTTAATTATGATTGGATTCCTGAAGATGTTTTTCAAATGTAGACCTACCCGTATTTTCCCTGAAATCCTCCTGATGCTCTTCTATTCTTTCTCTGAATTTCCTACCAGTTTGACTGCAATATTCGTAGCTACAAGAACATACCTATTCATTTATAAACCCCACTTTTATCCTGAACATTAATTTTGTCTTTAACGGAACCTAGTAATGCTCCAAGACTATTAATAGTTTTAAAACCCACTTTGAAAACCCTTGATGATAGAATTTTGCCGATTTTATCAGAGATTCTCCCTTAATAAGGTATACTGCATTGTTTTTCTTCTCAAGTTACATCTTCCCCAACCAAATTGGAAACTTTAGCTCTACCCTTTTCCCTAAGAACCTTGTCCCATATGGTATCAACGAGATCTCCTTCGTAGCCATTACTAGCCGTTTTGCTTTTGATAATGGGTTTTTCTTTTGTTAAATTTCGTTCACTCATAGGAATAGATAGTGCTCGCTTGATCATACTATGGAAAGCTACTAACGATACAATGATGTAGAAATGATTACATCGTATTTTCCTAACTATCCTGCAAATTTGAGCGAGATCGGACAACAAGAACTTGAGAAAGGGATGCTGGATGGAATTTACGTTTGCTCATGCGTGGAGGGAGTATTTATTGATTTGTGAGTACCTAATAAAATTGATGGAGGACCATCTACAGCCTAACCCGCAGAATCCCAGAGCATTTCATCAAAATTAGGTGAAAACTGGAGAAGTGATGGGTGTTGCAACGATTTGCAGACACAAGGACAGACAAGACCTTTCAAAAAAAGCCTTACTATACTTAAGGGCTAGTTTATCAATTACCTACAATAACTGTAGGATAGCTATACTGAGTATAACACTATACTCCAGATAAAGAATGTGAGTCGTTTAACAATGCCGAATAAGATTTAAGAGAGGGATTTAAGAGGGAAGATATAAGGGAAGATTTAAGATAAGGTTCAACTAGGGATGGATAAACACCCCATATCGTGTTCTCTGGAGGATAACGCTATACCTTAGATAAATACCCCTTATCCATGGGATAAATGTGATTGATAAACCGGCCCTTAAACTCACAACGTCAAACTTTCGAAAAAAAAAAAAAAAAAAAAAAAAAAAAAAAAAAAAAAAAAAACGCTACAAGGACAGACACACGAAATACGACGATAAATGTACATATGAAAAACGCTGCAAATTATTACACAAAGGTTTATTATTTATGTATTAAACAGCCCTTCTACGTAGATCTCTGGTCCATAATTATTAAACGCCGCTTATTTAGTATCGGAACTCGGAGATTCGGACCTCACAAATGGGTTCAGTTCAATCCATTACAGCAGCGGAATCTCACAATTTTACGCTTTTTAATATAGTTGATAAACAAAACAATTTATTACCAAGTCATCTTTCCAACACATAAAAGTGTTACCTATACTGTATATTGATATCATTTAATTGGTCAAATTTCAAAAAATGTGCTGACAAAATCACTGAAAATGGCTAAGAATTGTTAAATTGATATTTTTTAGCATAAGATTGATCAAATAAAGTTTATCAACTATGAAATAGAACATTCAAAAATTTATGTACGAAATTATGCTAAAAACTTGAACTTCATTAAATTTTGTTTTAAAAAATCTATAAAATTGCAAAAAATAGCCTAAAATCCAAAATCTCTTTTTGAATAGAAGAGTATCATTTAGAATACTTTTTTTCCATAAAATTAATAGCTAACATTTTCTTTTCACTCATAAATCTCCAATTTCTATACAACTTGAAATATACAAAAAAAAAATACACTTTTTCACCTATTTTTGGCTCATAGCACCCATGGGTGTGGAGCGATCGAGCTGGCGAGAAGTTAGGACCAACTAGACCCCAAGTGGAGTCTATGTGCGAAAGAACAGATTTTTTAAGTCAATTCTAAGGCCTTTTATGGCCCGAACGGCGGACGGCGAACGGCGGACGGCGAACGGCGGACGGACATTTCAAATTTGGATTCTACGCACCTTGAAACGTAAAGTGACAAAGTTTGAGGAGGGGTTATAAAATTTTTTGCTATACGATCACATAGGCTTATTATTGGTAATAATTAACCAAAAGAGTTAAACTTTAGGATTTGTTTTAGAATGCCTCAAGACGGATTTCATAGAAGAAAATTTTCTAAAATTTTAATTTTACAATTTTTGGAGCTATTGAAATAGCTTAATTTTCTACAAAAATTTGCTAATATGAGGAACTTCCAGCTGGAAATTAGACCAGCCCTTATTGACAGCGAACCCAAGATAGCCGACAACTCCCGATTCCCCGATATCACATTTTTCATAATGAGTACCTAATAGAGACAAGTCTTTTTATATTTGTTTAGACATTGGAAAAATACGATTAGGGACGACTGCGGCCCGAACCGCCCCCACCCATCCCTAGCCATCTCTAGACTTCCCTAATCATCTTCTCCTATTGTCTAACAAATCTAAAAACACATTAACCGCCCCCGAACCTACAGGTTCTTCCCCGATAAATGTGGATAAATGTGCTGATAGGTACCACGCAGTTACTACCTGCGTGTCTCGTACTGCTACTCTCCGATTATTATAGAACCTCGAGTCGTGGTGTCTTCACAACCAAAATGAGTTTTTTCATTAAATGTCACACCACCTAGAAATACTTGGAGTTAATGTTTATTAGCAAGAGGTTTTATAGAAATTATTGGTTCAACTAGGGGAAGATTGGTTAGATCGTTTCGAGTTTTACAGTGAAGCTAGGGATGGGTATCGATACTCGATTTTTCAAAATATCGTTATTTTCCACCTCATATCGATATTTTTGTAACGATACTGTGTCCTCCGATATTATTGAGTATCGATACTTGCATTCCGATATTTTGAAATATCGGGAATTTTTGACATGGATATGTCTTTGCTCTGGGGGGTCAACCAAAAATTTTCGTGACGCAAAAAATGTGTCACAATTTCTAATGATGTTCACGTACAACCAATCCGTTGCTAGGGGAATGAAGCTTCTGTAGTTTTAATCGCACATAAATCGATCGCCATTTGTTGGAAAGCGCTTGATTTATGTGATAAATGTTCACATCTCAAGCTACCGATTTCCCCCTCCTTACGTACCTGGCTACATTCCTAAACTAAGTTGATTGGACTATAAACAATTTTAATAAGCCGATTACAATATTCTTAACGTAAAGCAGTAGCATAATTTACTCCACTCCATAGGAAACATTATCATCCTCTTGACAACAGTCGACTGTAAACAACAACTCATTGTAGTGACTTCTCTCCACAGTTATTTTCAACATTTCTATAAGTAAACCGTTGTTTTGTTGGAATTAGTCAGGATGCGGCCCAGGGAAAATAAATGAAATTATTTCATTTATTGTTTATTTGATAACGTTTCATCCTCTTACTGAGGACATCTACAGATCTTGGTGTGTCCAGGAAAAAATTTATAAACATCCAAATATAGCGGATTTGTCAAATAAAACAGTGGCTCACCAAGTCAACTCAATGTCAAGAAAGCAAGATCTGAAGATATCCTCAGTAAGAGAAAGAAACGTTATCAAATAAAACAATAAATGATATAATTTCATTTATTAATGAAAAATCATGAACATAAAAATGATAGCGCCTGTATTGAAGAAATAACTTTAATAGTATGTACCTATAGTATGCTTATTGTGTCTCCAAGAATAATAGAATAAATTCTTTATCCTACATTTCGTCGCCTACAGTCCAAAGTTAAAGGATTTGTTTACAACTCTCGAGGACAACCGTAAGTTATGAAATCCCCAATCAAAGACATATCCATGTAACATGGTATCTGCTTGTAAAGCAGATAGTGGAACTCGTTTACGAGTTTATAAGTAGGTATGTAGTTCCGTTTTGGTAGAAATTTTCCTTAACAACTTTAAAAAACTTAATTCAATTTTTATTTGGTTGACTTTGTCAACGACTCGCAAATCAGCGATTAGCCACTTGTTATGAAGCCACAGTTACTCCGGCAAGGAATCGACTTGGAGGAAAGTTGGTTTCCAAACTCATATTTTTGAAAAGTGTAGATGAGTTGTGGTAATTTCAAGTATATTTGCTCTAACGTTTCCATCTTCTAACTCCGGTTTGAACATTTTTTTGTTGGGAAAAACTTATTCTTAAGCAACATTGTGGATGTGGTATCAATACTCGATATTTATAAATATCCGTACTTTGCTCAAGCGATATTTTGTATATCGATACTTGCATCCCGCTACGGTATCGATACCCATTATCGATACTTTTGTAACGATACACATCCCCACAGTGATGAGTGTAAATATTTGAGTTGGTAGGCGAACCAAAGGCGAACGAACGCTGCCGGCCAACCTCGGGCTCATTCGGTTCGCTCTCAATAAGGTCCACTGAAATTAGTAGTAGAATCGATCCCTAATAGGTTCTCAACACTTGCATTTTTTCCGCTTTTATTCTCGCATTTTTAATGCTCGAACGTGAAGAAGCAGGGTGTCTACAGGTCAAGGATTTCCGGAAAGTCCCGGAAAAGTCACGGATTTAACAGTAGGGCACGAATATTTCCGAAAGCCACGGATTTTAATATAGAAGTCACCGATTTTTATGGCATCGGTAACTAAATAAATAATCAAAATATAATGCCAGCACCGGGGGATTCACAAAACATACGCAAGAATCAATTGAGATGTTTGAATGTATAATATTAAATATTTTGTACTTTGTATTTTACTAACATTCTGTCACTAGTCTTAGACTTCTGTACTTTATAAGTAGGCTAGAAAATAAAAAAGTTATGAAGATCTAATTTTATACAGGCTACTCATGATAACAGAAGGTCTACTGGTAAGTATTTCGGTACACTATTCCTAAAGAAATTAAAGTCTGTAAAAGGTCACCAACTTTTAAAATTTAGGACCCCAATAGTTCCCAAAAAGTCCCCGATTTTTATTTTACAGATCTAGTAGACACCCTGAGAAGGCAATGTGCTTTTTTCCAAGGTCAGCTTTTTTGACCATTGCGTACCCTGGCGGAGCATTTTTAATCTCACTTGGGAAAATTAGAACATGTTCTGATTTTTACCTCAACGCGAAAAATGCTAAAATGTAACCCTTGGGAAGGTAAAAATTCATTGGAAAACCCCTAGGAGCCCTAACCTGACAGACTTAATAAAACTGCATTCCGCCAGAATGGGCTGTTTTGCACTTATTCCTCTGCAACATTAGAGAGTTTTTGTTCTTCCAGTAATTTTCTACCCGTGTACGCAAAAAGACTGAAACACCAACTGCGCATGCGCGAATCGTCGCGTCAACGCGAGAACTACGCGTGTACGGGAAAGAGGCCTATCTACGCGTTGACGGAAAAATGCTTTCGTTGGAATCCCGTCCTACGCGTAGTCATCATATCCTGACAAAAAGGTGACCACAATTTTAAGAATAGGCATTGGTTCCTTCTGAATGCCTTCCAACGAAACTTTTCTCATCTAAGGTTAAACATATGATGAATATAATTGTACTATTAAATCAAATTCTGTTGATCACGTGAACGAAGTACCTACCTACATACCTACTTGGGAGTGAATGCAGTTGTCGATACTTTTCCGCTTTCAAAGTAGGTACCTAGGGTCTGTTCTTTGTAGGCATCTGCATGCACATTTCCTACAACAAAATTGAATCTGCCAACATAATGAATCAGACAACAAGCAGGTTTGTGTTTAAATAATACGATTTTGTATAAAAGCTGTTGTCAGTTCAATAACAGGCAGTAGGTAGTTGTAGGTACCCACTCAGATCATGGAACCGACGATTTGATAAAGCAGGGAAGGCACTCAAAACGAACTATTCCACGAGGCCTGAATAAGTAAACTTGATGTAGATAGATGGAAAATTGAATGATGAGACAACAAATAAGAATGATGCCGAAATTGCGGCACTCCCGGACGGTCAACCATGCCCGACATTGCTCAACTTAGGTGAATCAGACGAGAACCGATGTATTCAATGACATAAGGGCGTTGGTGAATACAATTTTTTTCTTGGGTCGTAGGTCTGTACTCGAACCTAGCTATTCAATACCTGAGAAGATAGCTGACATAGCAGCGTGTAAATTTAAAATGAATTCAGTCTTGTGTAACTCGATCTCGAATTCAAGAGAATCGTTGACATTAAAATACTATAGAGACTTCAGCTTGACGATAGCGTTCGGTTATTCGTGTTCGTACGCATAAAAATAAGTGTAGAAATACGCGAAGAGCTATCATCTGCAGTTGCTTGCTCTAGACGCTGCTCGACGCGTTAACGGGGAAAAATCGTACGGGATGAACAAAAACTCTCTATTCACAGCTGACCTTGGAAAAAAGCACTTCGCCTTCTTCACGTTCGAGCATTAAAAATGCGAAAAAAAGCAAGTGTGATACGGCCTTTATCACCCTGCATATGACAAACAACAACAGTGTTACCGTTTATATGGATACAACCTACCGACTTTCGTCAACTTGCGAGTGTGAGATGGAGTCCAGGAGCGCTCAGCATTGACACTGCGGAACAAATGATGAGGAAGCGATGCGTGATAGGCGACGCTCTGAAGTCCACAATGGGCGAAGAGGTCAATAGAAGTCAACAGACGGGGCGGGGGCGCGGAAAGTGGAACAGCAAAGACGTTTTCCAGTGCGGAGAAATAAATCGTTTAACCTGCGATATTCAGTGGAGGCGCAGAGGTCAAGGATGGCAGAGGGAACGAACTGCCATCAGATGGAAGGAGGGGGAACTACTTGAGAAGGCCATAAATTCCTATTTCCAGAGATGGAATGATGAATGGAAACGATGTCACTCAAATACAGAAGTATAAAAGCACCAACTCATTCCATCCAGTCCCTTGACTCGAGGCTTTTAAGAAAGGTTTCGCCGAAGTTTTTAACCAATGTTCCCCACAGTAGGTGTGAAATGAGAGGAGGAGGTGTCTTGAGGAGAATAAAAAGATAGAAGCGTAGACATGATTAACACAATTTAGGGCAGGTTTCACTAACAATTCCCAACCATGGTTAACGTAGATCAGCGGTTCCCAACCACTGGGCCGCGGCCCACTCGCGGGCCGCAGGCAGCTCGCTACTGGGCCGCGGATGCTGGCCGGAACTCAAGAAATAATATTAAAATATTGCAAAATAAGTAGGTACGTTATTAATAAATCGGTCCTCGCGATAAAATATTAATTTAGGCATTCTCTTGGATAGTGTACCTAAGTTTACTGATTCAATTATTTTACAATTTATTTTTTAAATTTATTTACAAGTCGCTTGACAATTTTATAACAGAAAATTAACTAGATTGGTCAAAGTGTGTAGGTTTGACAACTGATGGGGCACGAGCTATGTCTGGTATTCATAGGGGGTTAATCGCCAGAGTTAGGTCAGTAGCTCCCTTTGTCAAATGGACACATTGCAGCATACATAGAGAAGCTCTTGCATTTAAAGGTTTGGGCGAGTGTCTGAAAAAAACTCTTGACGATGCAGTAAATATCGTCAACTTTATCAAAGCAAGGCCAAAAAATTCGAGACTTTTCAGTGTTTTGTGTGATGAAATGGGCAGTCAACACAAATAGCTTCTACTTCACTGTGAAGTTCGGTGGCTATCCAGAGATTATTATCAAGATTGTTTGAACTTCGTGGTGAACTCTGGGTTTTCCTCATGAAGGCATATGATGGTAAACGTGCAAGTTCTTTCTTAGACTGTGTGACCGATGAAAACTGGTTAAAGCGGTTGGCGTATTTGGCAGATATTTTTGGTGCCCTCAACACTCTTAATCTAACTCTTCAGGGCAAGGATATTCATAAGTTTCTTGTACAAGACAAAATAGAGGCAATGATAATAAAACTTCAACGATGGGCTAAAAAAATTGAAAAAAAAAAAAAAAAAAATTCTTTCGACGTATATCCTGTCCTACGTGATTTCCTTGAAACCAACGAAGTCAAAAATTGATGAAACAACAGCAGCAACCATAAAAGATCACCTCTCATATTTGGCTTCCGACCTCAGGCAGTTTAATTGTAAATATATATTTATCAAAATTTATTTCAATTACTTGTCTCATCACTTTTCTTTTGCTTTGTGTTTTAACTTTTTATTTTTGGACTGAGAAATCACAGTAAGAAACTAAGTCTTTTCATATTTCTTTTAGGAGCTAGTTCCCTCAAATTGAAGGCGAAATCCAATGGATCAGAAATCCTTTTCATGAAGATAACTTAAAAAAAGTTAACACATCTTCAAGTAAAGAGGTCTCTTTAATTGAACTGTCTTGTGATCAGGATCTGAAATCAAGTTTTAAAATGACCCCATTGATTCCTTTTTGGATAAATGTGCAAAAAGACTATCTCGCAATTGGCAAAATTGCACTGACGCAATTGATGGGATTTTCAGCTACTAATCTGTGTGAAGAGCGCTTTCTACTTTAGTTTATTTGAAAAATAAGCATAGAAAGAAGTTAAACGTGGAGAGTGACTTAAGTCTGAAATTGTCAAGTTTCAATCCCGATATTGATGCACTAGTAGGGGACAATGTCAGAAATCCCATTCAGTTTGAACAGCCATGTTAATATATCTATAAATAAATAAAGGTTCTTCAGTAAAAAGTTTTTTTTTTCCTTTTTGCTCAGTATGTTTTAATTTGATTTAATATTTGCTTAAATATCTATGGGAACATTATATATATATATATATATATATATATATATATATATATATAATCGGGGTGGGCCTCGACTTTTTTCAAAAAATATTATTGGGCCCCCAAGCTAAAAAGGTTGGGAACCGCTGCCGTAGATCATTGTTTTACGAAACCAGAGTTTTGAACGTTGATTTAAAACAAACGGGCTTCACCAACGTAATCAATGGTTACATTATTATCAGTAAACATCGATTTATAGCGTTTCTGTGAAACGTCGATTTAATGTTTAAACCTTGATTTAGACAATATCATGGAGGTATTTGCCCGCAAAATGAGGGTGATAACGAGATAATTGTGAGGGAACAGGTGTTACCAACCTGAAATCTGCAATGCTTCTATCTTTTTTAATCCATTTTGATGGCATAATGTTTTACAAACTAGTAGGGGAAGTCCTTTAGGTACTGCCCTTTCATTTCGAAAGTAGTGCAGCGATGATAATACATGGGTTTCTTCATGGGTTCTGGAGTTGAGTTTGAAGTAAAACCGTAAGACCCTTTCCTCAGATGGAACTACTTGAGAAGGCAATAAAATTCCTACTTCCAGAGATGAAATGATGAATGGAAACGACGTCACTCAAACACAGGAGTATAAAAGCACCAACTCATTCCGTCCAGTCCCTTGAATCGAGGCTTTCAGGGAAGGTTTCGCCTAAAGTTTTTAACCAACGTGTTCCCACTTTCACAGTAGGTGTGAAATGAGAAGAGAGGTGTCTTGAGGAGAATAAAAAGATAGAAGCGTAGACATGATTAACACAATTTAGGGCAGGTTTCACTAACAATCCCCAACCATGGTTAACGTAGATCATTGTTTTACGAAACCAGAGTTTTGAACGTTGATTTAAAACAAACGGGCTTCACCAACGTAATCAATGGTTACATTATTATCAGTAAACATCGATTTATAGCGTTTCTGTGAAACGTCGATTTAAAGTTTAAAAGTTGATTTAGACAATATCATGGAGGTATTTGCCCGCAAAATGAGGGTGATAACGAGATAATTGTGAGGGAACAGCTGTTACCAACCTGAAATCTTCAATGCTTCTATCTTTTTTAATCCATTTTGATGGCATAATGTTTTACAAACTCGTCGGGGAAGTCCTTTACTTAAGTTTTTTCATTTTCACATTAGGTACAATACTCTGTTCACAATCACTGAGTAAACGCTTCTTCTGAAGCTTGGAAACGAATATCCTATCCTAGTTAGCTATTGTCTCCTTTTTTCTTCGAGTTATGGGGTTAATCACCTACCTTTCCACGACAGTTATATAATAAATATTACAAATCAATTTGTTAAAGACGCTCGAAACAATGTCGTGGCGAGTGATAATATGTGATGCTATACCTATATTACGTAATAGTTCAGGGATCAACCAATAAGATAACCTCTCAATAATATTACTCCCTCGCCATTCCTGAGTATGAAACAAGAAATGCGAGCGGCTTCCGACTGTAGTTAATTGACTCATTCTGATAATACTAGATTATTATTACATACGCCCCACGCTCGGGCGCTTAAATAGGGGGATGTATCAATCAGTTTTATCGATCCCTCTACCATCCCTCTACCCATCAATTAGCTAGAGTAGTTGACCATATACGGCAAAATATGATAGACAAAAAGTCTACAGCACTCCTTCTCCTGGATAGTGAAAAAGCCTTCGACTCAGTCTGGGTTGAAGGTCTTATCCATAAGTTAATTCATTATAACCTACCAGCCGGATTCTGTAAACTCCTCGTCTCCTACCTAACTAATAGAACGTTTTTTGTAAAATTAAACAACAGCTCTTCTACACAGATCACCATTCCAGCCGGTGTTCCCCAGGGTTCCGTTCTTTCCCCCCTCTTATTCAACATATACATTGCCCACGTATTTGATGATCTGCCCCCAAACGTGTCGATAGCTGGATTCGCTGATGATCTAGCCTTGTACTCATCAAGCCATTCCCCAACAAAGGCGTGTAATAGACTACAGAATGCAGCCCACCTGATTATCTCCCGTCTGGAAAAATGGAAAATTAAAGTTAATGCAGCTAAGACAGAGGGTATAATTTTCAGCAGCAAAAAAAAATCTCCCCACACAGATCAAAATTCGCTCCAACCTAATACAGTTCTCCAACTCCGTTAAATACCTTGGCCTACACATGGACAAAAGACTAACATGGAACGAACACATAAAACGTACGGGGGAAATTCGGAAGGTATTTCCATCTTTTTAAAACAAATGCCCTCTCGACAGAAATAAATCTTTTATTATACAAAACATTAATCCGCTCAACGATGACCTATGCATCTCCGATATGGCACACCACATCAACTTCATCCCTTTCCAAACTCCAAATTACCCAAAATAAATGCATCCGCTTAGCAACTCACACCTCCCGCCGAGTAAAAATCGAAAACTTCCACAAAACATATGCCATAGACAAACTAGATACATTCATCAATAAACTAAAGAACAAATTCACAGACAAGCTCAAAAATCACCCCAACCCACTACTAAAAAACATTAAAATAGGAATCAAACCGCGCTGGGGTCCTGGTACCTCACCAAATTACCCTTCCAACATCGGGTCTGAGCCCACTTCCCTGTAAATATTATTGTATATAAAATGTAAATAACTGTAAATAATTTGTATATAGTAGCCTTATAATACTAGCATTAAGTCACAACCCCATGTAAAGAGTTTTTGAATTAGTAAATTTTCTCTTATTCCATCACATTCTCTGCAAACATAATTTTACAAGACACTACATACACCAACCTCATGTTTAACCAGCAAATAAGGCCGTCAGGCCGGTATTGTAATTCACCATCATTATGTTGTATGTCCTTGTACAAAAATGTATGATAAATAAACATTTCTTGATTCTTAACGATAGCTCAAAGAGCTAAGGCGTCGATTTCGCATTCCGAACGTCCACGGTTCAAACCCCGTCTCGCCTCTCATAGTTTTGAATTTCGCCATTTCTATTGAACTTTCTGACCCTGTTCTAGAAGCAGCAAGATGTATAACTATACTATCCCTATCGTTTCGAAACTAGTGCAGCGATGATAATATATGGGTTTCTTCATGGGTTCTGGATTTGAGTTTGAAGTAAAACCGTAAGAACCTTTCCTCAGATAGAAGGAAACTACTTTAGAAGGCAATAAAATTCCTATTTCGAAAGATGGAACGATGAATGGGAAACGACGTCACTCAAACACGGAAGTATAAAAGGACCAACTCATTCCATCCAGTCCCTTGAATCGAGGCATTAAGGGAAGGTTTCGCCGAAGTTTTTAACCAACGTGTTCCCACTTTCACAGTAGGTGTGAAATGAGAGAAGAGATGTCTTGAGGACCAACGTCAGTAAGTTCTCTTCAGATGAACTTTTCAAAACGTTCAAAGTATTGCCACTCCAACATATTATTGATACAACTTCTATTATTCTAATTTATAAATACTTTAAATCTGGTCAGCCTCTAATAATACCAGAATCGCCGATTCATTATGTTTGCATTGTAGATTTAAAACTCGGCGCTCCGCGCCTCGCCAGGGGGCAAGCCCCCTGGACCCCCGGTTACCTCTATTTACATACTTCGGACGAAATTATTAAAACACAGAATGTGTTTGCGTTGTCGCGCAACCAAGTGACAACCAAACAAGCGTCATTGTTTACTATTCATTTATAACATCAATTTATATAGTTATAGTATGAAACTACGAAAAAAAAAAAAAAAACGAAATAAATTCGTGATAAATCAAGAGCTTTCCAACGAATGGTGAACGATTTCTGTGCGATTAAAATGGCGGAAATTCCATTTCCCTACCAACGGCTCGGTTGTACGTGAAAATCATCCGTCACACATTTCGTTCCCATCCCGCGTTCCATTTTCGGCTAGTTAGTCCATGGCTAAAACACATTCTGTGTTAAAACTACGTTGGGACAGCGCTCACTGATGTTCAGAGGAATTATATTATTTAATGGGCTTCCTACGGAATGAAGGGCTGTTCTTTAAAAGTATTAAAACGTAGACTTAAATCATATTTTCTAGACAAATACTCGAATTCAGGAGTTGTGTGAATATGCTATTTAGTTTGATGTTTTAGTGTTCATTCAATGCTATGTTTGTTGTGTTTTTAAAAAGTATTCAACTTTTTGGAGTTACTTCTAGTTATGTAGGTACTTCAATACCATAACAATTACAATTGCGTGGGCAAAATGTTAAACGAGTTTAACTCTTAAGGGAGAGTTCGCAAAATTTGTTTATAGAATTTGTAATAATACAAGTAGGTATAAAGTGACTAATTTATGTCGGCAGTGGAACTAACTAGAAATGTTTTTCATTTTCTTTGTAAAATTTTGTTTGTTTGTTTGTTTATAATGCGAATAAAAATAAAAAAAAGAATATTTGCTTGTTAATTCCAAGTAGGTAATTACATCCCTATTTTCCTACCGCTTATCAAACGAGATCCATCAGACAACGGTAGGGCGTAGCGACAATGTTGACTGTAAGTGAGTGGTTGCTCTCCATCGATGAATTTGGCAAACACAACACTAATCTTTTGACAGGTGATCGATGCGATGGTATCTACCGTATCACACGGTATTTCGGAGACCTTCTTCTGATTAAAGCCAATACACTACTATTCGGTTACGAAACGGAGTAAACAAGCTAACTGATGGGCTAATATCAAAACAAATCTAACATTGATCTGAGGATTAGCTCGTAATTTGAATGTAATCAGCATGGGGTGGTTTATGTCGACATTGCGAGCTATTCGAGGTTACTCAAAGCCATTTATATTATAAATATATATATATATATATATATATATATATATATATATATATATAATTTATAAATATTATTTATTGTAACAGAGTTACCTCCTGAGAGGTCCATCAAGCTCCCGTCAGAGCACCAGAGATAGCGTTGTCGGCGTCCCGTTGAGGAATCAATGGGAACCACGCGCTGTGCTCGATCATTTTAGACAGCTGGTTTGGCGTCGGATGGATTCCTGGTGACAGGAATATCAACCTTCCCCGAACATGGCTCATTAAAAGCTATTAGTAGGGGTGGTATCTCTCTGACGGGATGCCTGTTACCTCCTCTACCTGAATTATGAGGATTTAGGCGCCCATTGCACCTCTGGAGGGGCACCTATATTCCTTATATGGTAGCAGAGCGTGGTTTGGATTATGCACGGCTAACGCCTAGTAGTCCAATCCACTATTTTTCGGGACGTTAATGTTTCAGAAGAAACATGGCCCGGGGTTCCAGAAGGAATTCCCATTATCACCCTTTGGTATATAAATAATTTCATTGGTCTTTGACTTATAAATAATTTCTCTTTTATTCCCCTTTTATATTTTATATACCATATTTTCTTTCAATTTTATGCCACCTGAGTATTGCTATAATGTCAATTACCAGGTTAGTGCACAATTTAAGTCCCCTAAGTTGGGAAAATTCATTTTATATTATTTAAATTTCATGCCACCTGAGTGTATTGCTAGATGTCAATTACCAGGTTAGTGCGCCATTCAAGTCCCCATAGTTGGGCAATTTAATTTAAAAGTCCCCAATGTTGGGCAAATTAGTTTCTATATATATTTAGATTTCCTAAGGTATAAGTCTCCATAGTTGAGCATCCGTTTTGTCCCGATTGTTCAATGAAGATACTTCTTATGAAGCTTCATTGACAATCCAGTTTTAATTTCTATTCCCCCATCCAAACAAAACGCCAATGCAGCTATTTATGATTGAATGAGCATTAGTTCTCAGCTATTCACTATTCCACCCAACTACCATACTTGATCTTCAATCAAGTATGTCTTTAAGGGGAGGAGTGTAACAGAGTTACCTCCTGAGAGGTCCATCAAGCTCCCGTCAGAGCACCAGAGATAGCGTTGTCGGCGTCCCGTTGAGGAATCAATGGGAACCACGCGCTGTGCTCGATCATTTTAGACAGCTGGTTTGGCGTCGGATGGATTCCTGGTGACAGGAATATCAACCTTCCCCGAACATGGCTCATTAAAAGCTATTAGTAGGGGTGGTATCTCTCTGACGGGATGCCTGTTACCTCCTCTACCTGAATTATGAGGATTTAGGCCCCCATTGCACCTCTGGGGGGGCACCTAAATTCCTTATAATATATATACTAGCTGGTTCACCCGTGCGTTGCACAGGTTGACGAACATTATCAAATAGCTTGTGACCCAAGTTAAAGTACCTAATTCTGATAGGTTCGCCCACTCAGATCCCAAATTGGCTCAGTGACGTTCAAAACGCTTTAACATCCTCCCCCCCCCCCCCCCCCCCACTGGTTCAGATTACAACAATTTGAAAAAAGTAGTCTTCGACTTGAATTAGAGTAATCCAAACATATTCGACAATCGAATCCCCAGTTCGTTCTGTGATGACAAAGATACCCCATTTCCCCCCCCCCCTCCCCTAAAACATCCCCTTGTATGGGTTAGATTTGAAAATTTGTAAGTAGCCTGTGATTTAAGTCCGAATACTCCAAACATATTAGACAACTCAGATCCCCAGTTCGTTCAGTGACGTTCGAAACGCTTTAACAACCCCACCCCCTCCATTGTGGGTCAGATTTGAAAATTCTGAAAAAAGTAGTCTTTGACTTGAATTGGAGTAATCCAAAAATACTCGACAATCAAATCTCCAGTTAGTTCAGTGATGACAAAGATACCCCATTCCCCCCTTCTCCCCTAAAACACCCCCTATGGGACTGATTTGAAATTTTAAACCTTTTAAACCCTCTCCAGACTTCCACCAAAATTAGCCAAATCGGTCCAGCCGTTCTCGAGTTTTAGCGAGACTAACGAACAGCAATTGATTTATATATATATATATATATATATATATATATATATATATATATATATATATATATATATACAGTCTATATCATACAGGGTGTTAACACTACTTTTGGTTACTAACCTCCTAGGGGACGATTCTACAACTAATTTTCAACAAAAAGTGCCTCTTAGAGCCATTATTCTCCAGTTATCCAGGATTTAAGATACGATTTAAGATTTTTTTCGTGTTTTCAACCTTACACCACAAAATTGGCTATAACTCCCTTCCATAATGAGTAAATAATACACATTTGAGGATACCGTTGGAAAGGACGTTAAATTTCCTTTGCAAACTAAATTAAGTAAATTTAAAAAATTAAGTAAATTAAAGGAGAAAAGTACTTATGTGTGTATGTTGAAAAACCTGTTTTTTTTTTTTTTTTATAAAATCGAGGGTTTTCGTGAAAAATGACCCTCTAACAAAATTTGAGTTTGGGGCCGGTTTCTACGTATTTTTTCACGTTGAATCGAATGTCTCTGTTGTTTTTTTTTCGAATGTTGCAGTTTTTTCATGTCTCAAACCTGAATTCTTAAAAAAGATCAGGCATCTATCCGATAGGAAATTTAATGTTCTTTCTAACGGTATCTTCAAATTTGAATTTACACAGCAAATTAAGGAAGTTATGATCGTTTTAGTGACAAAAGGTCGAAAACACGAAAATATTTTAAAAACTTAATTACTCAAAAACAAAGCGTTAAAAAAAAACTTTAAGAGGATCCTTCGATCAGGAATGAGCTCTAGAACCAACTCCTGATTTGAACCTTGCATACATCTATGGGGTGCCAGGATAATTAAAGAGGCAAATCTGAAGTAAACAATAAACTTGTGTATTTAAAATGAAAATTTACAAATAAATGTAGGAACTTAACCAATTGAATTTTTTGGGCCGCGACTGATAATTTTGTGTAAAAACGAATCTACAGGAAACCTTGGAAACTCATTAATTTTGATGTCCAGATGATATAATAATAATGAGTGTAGCATCGCTACACATCTATGGTACCAACTGCATATACTTATAGGTTTTACCCATAAATACCTTTTCGACCTACCGTGTTTTCACAATTTTTTCTAAATTCTTCGACGTTGACTGAATAGCGTAAAATTATGGGGTCCTGGAGCTGTAATGGCGAAGCGCCAAGTTTTGACGATATATACATATATATCTACTATTTTACGAGGTTTAATAATTACCAGTGATTTGCGTGGAAGGGCTAACAGAAATAATAAACCTTAGAGCAAGAATATGCAGTTTCTTCTTTTGAGAGTTCAAATTTCAGTTCAGTCGGGATTTTCATTAGGTATAACCCCACTCCCACCGCTACTATTTTTGTATTTTTGTATCACAACACTCCTGTTTCGACATGAATAATTTAAACCAATCAGCATAATAAATTGAGTAAGAAGTGTTAGCCTAGTTGATTCGTAGGTAGGAATTTCTTGAGAGCGAAGACGAGACATCTGAGCTTCTATCACGGAAACGGCTTATTGATTTCCAGCTAGGCACGTGTCTGGAATCCATTGCCTCTTTCACCTTCTTAAATTTCCGTTGACTCGCTACCTTCACCTTTCCCAATAGAAATCCCGTTTCCAGTGAAAGGTCGAGAAGTCATTCCAGAAAAATGCGGTGGACTACAAACAACAGAAAACTCCTGCCAAATCAAGTTAGGTGAGCAGTATAATCCTTCCTCAATCTATTTCACATGCATGTATAGAAATAGTTGAAGAATAAATGACGAGTCAAAATGATTAAATCCAAAATCTAGAAGAGTAATATAATAAGTATGCATGGTAATATGTAAAGCAGACCTATAATTAATGTTTGAACATATACCATGAATCCAACGGCATTCACCATCCAATGTACCCCCAAAATTTGAACAAAATCGGAGCAATGACAGATCTTGAGGAATCAATGTTTCTGGAAATTTACGTATGCACATGAGTACTATTCATCTGACGACGATGGATTTGATAGGGGATTGTCTAAGGGCCACACCAAATTGGAAAATTTTATAAAATTTTCTGATGATTTCCGCTTCCAACCGAGTAGCGAAATAGGGAGCTAGAGAAATGGTACTTCGTCGTTTTTCATCCCACAAAATTCGTTGACGATTCGTTCGAAACCCCAGCAACGGCTTGGGTGTACGTTAAAATCATAAGGAAAAAGAAAAGAAACGATAAGGTTGAATTTGATAATCATCAGAAACGCTTGCATACGAGTCTGCAACACATTGGGACATTTTATGTCTTTAGTTGCGGACTCGTATGTGTTGCAGACTCGTATGCAAGCTCTAAGAGCCACTCAGCTGATCCGGACCCTGGGCATCGTCAAGTAAATGTCCTAAAGAGGCTACTTACGAAATTACAGCTTCCTAAAGTTCAAAGTATAGAAACTACCTATTAAAATGATTTAACCACCGCTTCACAAATCAGAACGTTCCCGCAATATTCGGATCACCTGCTATGAATCACATAATCGAAACACCAGCTCAATGAAATCATCAGATATTAACAAGTGGTTGCAATCATTTTCACAATATCAATTATTGAGAATGATCACCTGTGTGTAAACAATTATTCATATAACCATGCTCATAACTCAGCTTGTTGGCCACGCACTTCGCAGTAGTTCACATAATGTGGTTGGATAAATCGAGAGCTTTCGAACGAATGGTCAACGAATTTTGTGGGATGAAAAACGACGAAATCATCAGAAAACCAACCGTAACGCTTTTATTAACGCTTTTATTTAACGCTTTTTGCTAACGCTTTTTTCGTTTATGTGCCAAAGTAAAGACATAAAATGTCAAAACGATCCATGAGTTGCGGCGTTTCGCCTATGTGAACCAATTTTAATTTTGCGCTTATGCAGTAGTTATAACAATCCTGATACCCAAACACAACTGCTCCCCGAATTTAAATAAAATTGGACCGATTCCAAAAGAGATCGAGGTGAAAAGAAATACACGTTTGCGCATGCACGTTGGCTTCTATTGAACCGGCAGCAACGAAATTTGTGAAGAAACGTCCAGAAACTAATCGGCATAATCCCTGAAAATGTCAAAAAATCGATCGAAAAGTTAGTACAAAGGAATGACAAAGAATCCCTATCATCCCTATCAGTTTCATCGTTCTTGACTCAGTTCTTCACTCTGTGCATGCGAAAATATTAATTACATTATGCTCCATTTTTTCACGCCCTAGTCGTCCGATCTCGCTCAAATTTGGATGATAGTGTGGGATGACGATTTTATCATCCCATATCAATTTCAACATGGTTGCATCATTAATAGCTACTGCGCATGCGCCTATGTGAAATCCTTGTAACGACCTTAACTTCCACAGTTTTCATTCACTTTTGATGAATAGAATAGAATATCATTTTATTGACAGAAAGAAAAACAAATCACAGAAATGACAACTGTCTCATAAAAATTCTTTCTTCTGTCCACCAACCTACTAAGTTCTTACGAACTTGTGGCGGCTGGTGGAGCTAATCTCAGAGAAAAAACAAAACAAAAATCAACTAAATATCAAACACCTAGAGAGATCAAATAAACGTGAAAATATTAAATAAATTTATTCCATACATTTGTTAATTTTAATCAAAATCTCCTTCTTAAAGCTCCCTAAATTACCAAAATCGTCAGGGTTAATTTTACAGGCATAGAGGAAGCGCAATACCTTATAATAAGAATTATTCTTTGCACGCTCAGTATCAAGTTTTGGGAGCTGTATGTTCGAAGACATTGCAGTACGTGAGTTAGAGATACGGCTTCTATGATCAGGATGGATACCCGTCTTATAGACGAATAGACAAGCTTGTAGCAAAAATACTTGCCTAACATTTAGCACCTCAAATTCATTGTGGAGCAGAACAGTTGAATATCTAGCATCCTTCCTGAGTACAATCCTAAGGATAGTATTATGTGCTACTTGTAAAAGACCTATTAAAGATTTACAGGCACTTCCCCACACCATATTTTAATAATGAATAAACCAGACCAAAGTAGATGGTTCTCAGCTGCACGACAGACAAAAAATTTCGAGCTTCACTAAAAAAAAAAAAAAAATAACTTTCTTAATTTATTAACTAACAACTTTATATGATAATTAAATTTCAAATGACAGTCAAATATAACGCCTAGATATCTACATTTATCAGACAACAACAAAGGACCACATTTACAAGATAATTTATTTTGGAAACATAAATATCGGTGAAATGACACTCCTGACACATTATAATTCTCACGTTTAGAAAATGAAAATCTAATCAATGACGTCTTGTCTACATTCAAACATAGACAATTAATATCCATCCAATGCTTCACAAGGAACAAATTATAATTCATTGAGTGAAGTAATCTGGAATGGTCCTTTCCATATTAAACCATAGCCGTATCATCCGCAAAGCCAAACATAGCACCATCCACTTCAAGATTTAATAACTCATTAATGTATAGTAGGAACAAGATAGGACCTAATACCGTTCCCTGTCAGCGGATGAAATTGTCAGCGAATGCACGGGTTAGCTTGTAGATGGTCCCGTACCTATTTCATTGTTTTCAACTCAACAGTTCATTCTGCGCTTGCCCAAACGTAAATTACATTGAGTATCAGTTTTTCGTTTCTTAATGGACCAATTATGACATTTCACGCAACTTCTTGATTTACTCTTTTCCGCTATGGAATGTTTCAAGATCATTTAAAAGTTTTCAGTTATCTATACATCATGATAGGTGAATGAGGAAGCTACGTGCCCCACCCAACTTGTTTTTTAATGTCAGCATAAGAGACACCAAGTAAATGATGGTAAGCAAAAATGAAAAATATTCAAAAGCCAAAGGACGTTGAGCAAGGCGACGGAGAAAGGATTCCAAGAATGTTCCTAAACTAGTAGGGCACAGTTCAGACTCAGTAGAAAATTCGAGGTACTCGTTGCCGCCCAAGAACTCACGTAGCCTCCTGAGCCAAGCCTCCTGTTTTTTATTCTTTGTTCAATTTTTTCTTTATTTACCACCAGGGTTGCCAGGTGTCCGGTTTCGTCCCAGACAGTCCGGTTTTTCACCAAACTGTCCGGACGAAAATTTTAAGTAGCTCTGAACTCCAAATGTCCGATTTTCTCAAGAAGGGCGGCAAATGTCCGATTTTCCTAAGTTCCTATCGTAGGTTGCTATTCTGCGAAACCAGCAGTGACTTCTGAAGGACCTGCCTTCGTCATTTGTTTCGCAATTGATGATAGAAAGCTATCTAAAAGTCCAAAATCATTTGTAGCCTTCGCACTTTTTCCTTTAGAAGGAACTTTCTACCGCTTCTGAGGTAAAAAGAAGTACCTCTAAACTGAAGTAAATAATCATAAAATATCGGAAATAACCTTAAGTTACTAGTTCTCGACGTAGCACGTAATATCGAGATTCCAAGTTACCAGGTATTTACTGCTTCGGATGTTTCCTGCCAAGTATATTAGTAATTAGGTACTTACATAAATGGTATTTCATAAAATTTCTCAAAATACCTCCATTAATTAGTATTTCGACGACCCCAATCCAAAAAATGATTAGGTATTTTGAGCTGCTGATTGTTTCATGACGCACCAAAGTCAATTATAAATTATAGAATTGACATTTGAAGATTGCGAGCTAAAATTTTAACTTCAGGTTCATCGAGCTCTATATCGTACTAGGTAGGTATGCCTATTTCCAATCGATTAAAGTTGTGCGCTCTTAGTAGTTTCCGGATGATGGATATAAATTATTATTATGTATAGTCAGCAATAATTCAATCTTCTGGCTGTATGTGATACGTTCATTATTATCTTTCAGGAATGAATAAAGTTATCTACCTACTAGATTGAAATTATCGGTCCTGAAAAATGTATTCAAAACTCATTATTTAAAAATGTATCATAAAAACCAGTTTGAATTAAAGAAAATATCATTTATTGGAATGAAAAGAGAGTTTCTATCACGTACAAAATTCAGATAGGATATGTTTATCAATGACTGTACGCGGATTTATCTGCATACGTTTTACTGAATTTTTCAATGTTTTCCAACTCTGTCCGGTTTTACTCCCCATCTCAACTGGTAACCCTGTTTACCACCTGAAAGTTGGGGAAGCAATGGTTTCACGATTAAACTTAGAAACTAAACGAACTAAGTCGCTCGTGACGAAGTTGTGGAAACCTCGTTTTAATGAAAAACGGAAGTTCAAAAAGAAAGTTGTCTAATTCCACGAAAATAAAGAGTTACACTGTCGGGAAAATTAAGACGGAAAATTAAGTTCATCATCAGTAACAAACAATTACTTTGTCACAGTAACTTAGATGACCTAAACGTTGAAATTGATCTAACATTGTAGGAATATCTTTATTTTCGTGGAATTAGACGATGTTGCCAACCTCCGAAAACCGTACCTGATCTGACAAGAGAAAATAAATTCTTATGATCAAAATACTGGGAAGAAAAATCGTATCAGCAGCTGATTCCAAAATCGTATCAGACGTCACGAGTCTTAAAATACTAAGAAATAAATACGGGACATACTTAGTAGGGCAGTATTCAGCACCTTAGGTTTCATCGTGATCAGCATGAAATTTCCTGTAGTTATACCTAAGAATTGCTGATGAAATGATTTGTTTGTCTCACTAATATCTTAGTGCGTGATTCGGTCCACTTTTGCTACACACAACCGCAAAAATCTGACCTGCCATCTGAGCTGGAGAGCTGGCGTTAATTTCACTCAACGCAAAATTTAATTTTCTTACGCTTTTCAGTTGGGAGAAAAAAAAAAAAAAACTATGAGCGGTGCTAAAGGGATTATAGCCAAATATGTTGGAAAACGCGTTTATTTGGGTTTTTTTCCGCCAGAAAATATATTTGGTGTGCATTTTCTAGGGTATAGGAGGGTGTGTTCGAAATCTGCGTGAAATTTCCTGTAAGAATCGCTTTTAACATTGCCTATCCGGAAAATACGCATTTCGCCCCCCTGTGCGCCGCGACAAACAACTTCTCATTTTTAGCGAATTTGAAAAGAAATATTATTGGCTATTTGCATTTTTTTTTAATTTAATTTATTTTAAGCTTTTGATAAAAAATACGATGATTTGATTAAATCATACAAACCTGTTTTTTGTTCATTTTTGATTATTTGCTTCCTCACTACCGAAGGTAGGGAAGCTTTGTGTTCGTGATTGAAGTCGAAAAAATGTTTGTCCTCCAATATCAAAATTTCGACTTGTTTTTGGAGTTTCAGAGCTTCCAGATCAATTTTGGTTCCGTGTCTGTTTGTCTGCCTGTGGTAAATCCTTGTCACGCCCAAAACTCAGCCCGATTCCGATGAAATTTTCAGGTATTAAGCGGGTTAGCTCTATACGGTCCCCTATAATTTCCAACGCCGTCGGATCGACATTAGAGAGTTCCTGGTTACCACGTTTTTAGTTTACACGGTGCCCGTGAGCCATGATCAGCTGATCTGGAAACAACTGACAGCTGACGAATTGGTAGAAGTGGACGACGTGAGTAGGAGACCGCTTGATTGGCAACGCAAGATCGAGTCTTAGTACTTCCTCGTTACCACGTCTTCGACACTTCGCCCGTAATGTATAAACCCGAGGAAGTCAGTGATAAGAGTGTTCAGTTCATATTTTCCATATTAAAATTTATACTGAATTAATATATTAAATATATTATTTAAAATATAAATTAAATATATAATTATATTAAAATATACTAAATTTATGAATATACATCCTATTTTCACTCGTAGCAGTCCATTTATCGAGTGCCAAAAAACAACTAGTCAACAAATCGGAGGATAAAGGCTTGCCGAAAAACGGATAAAATAATTTCATTCTAATCATATCTTCCTTTTTCACGATACAAACATTACACTTTTAAGATACGAGCATTTATTATTTTAGTGAGTTTCTTCACAAAATGCATATAATCTGTATATTGATACCGACCTTTGTATCTACATACACCAATATTCCTACTAACATAGTTGAGCTAGAACTTACTCGAATGATCGCCAAGACAAGTCGGACGGATGTGTCTTCAAGGTAAACTGTGAAAATTTTCATTGCACAAATAAAACGGCGGAAGGACGGACAACGGACTGATTCGATTTTTGAAATCCATGTATCTTAAAACGAAACCAAAAAATTTTGGGAGAGAGATTAAAAAAATTGCTTATCCGATAACAAAGGTTCACTTTGCAAAGAACACTACGAATCTTAAACAGAACAATAAACCACATGATAATAAATTATGGAATGTGAGATCTGGATTATGGAAAACAGAGTTGGAGAAATGTCCGACAAGATGTCGGAATCTCGGAATCAGCTTCAGGTTACAAAATTGATAAGAGACGACGTGTGAAGACACACGTAACACCGTAGTAACAGCCAGCGTTGTTAGCAAAATTTTGGTTCTCCCTAGATTCACGTTCACCGTATTAAGACACCGTGGTAACCAGGAACTCTCTAATAGCCTGTGCGCATGCGCGAACGTGATTTTCTCATAACGTAGATTTCTCATCATCTGTTAGTCCGATTTCGTTCAAACTCGGTAGGTAGTTGGGTACCTATATGTTATAAAAAAAATGCCCTGTAAATATATATCGCGATTGGTACAGTAATAACTATCGCGCATGCGCGTCGATTGACATAGGCGAAACTCCGTGACTAATAGAACGATTTTGATGAAATTTTCAGGGATTGTGCGGTATAGCTTGCAGACAGTGCCCAATAACTTTCATCGTCATTACATAAATAGTAGTCTGTGCGCATGCGCAAAAGTTAATTAATTATAACGGCAATTTCTCATCATCTGTTGGTCCGATGTCACTCAAAATCGGAAGGTAATCAGTTAAATGTTCTAGAAAAATGCCCTATAAATTATATCGCGATTGTTAGAGTTATGACCATTACGCATGCGCGAAACATATCGATTGACATAGGCAAAACTCCTATTCTAATGGTACGATTTTGATGAAATTTCCAGAGATTGTGCAGAAAAGCTTCTAGACAGTCCCCTATCACTTTCATTGCCGTTACATGAATAGTAGTCTGTGCGCATGCGCAAACGTTCATTCATTAAAACGTTGATTTCTTATCATCTAAGAGTCCGATTTCGTTCAAACTCGGGGAATAGATGGGTATATGTACCAGAAAAATTCCGAATGAACTACATCAGGATTGGTAGGTTAATAACTACAGCGCATGCGCAAAACTTAAATTGATCGACACAGACAAAATTCCGAGACTAATGGACCGATTTTTACATTTTCAAGGCTTGTTCGGTTTAGCTCCTGGTCGATACCCAATAAATTTCATTGTCATTGGATTAATAGTAATCTGTACGAATGCGCAAACGTTATTTTCTCATAACGTGAAACAGCTATCGAAAACTGTTACGATGATTCGTTCAGTGGAACGTCGTTATCGCAGGTCGACTTATCAATAATTTGGACTCGTACTTTGTTCTTCAACTAGTAATTCTATACGTCCATGTTACAATATGTGAGGAAGCTATACTGCCCACCCAACTTGGCAGACGTTTTAATTCGCCATTGGTTGCCCATCAAGCCACGTATTATGTTGAATGTAAGTAATTACATGTCAGTAATACTTGCTTGTTAATTACAAGTAGGTAATTACATCCCTATTTTCCTTCCGCTTATCAAACGAGATCCATCAGACAACATTAGAGCGGAGCGACAATGTTGACTGTAAGTGAGTGGTTGCTCTCCTTCGATGAATTTCGCAAACAAAACACTAATCTTTTGACAGGTGATCGATGCGATGGTATCCACCGTATCAGACGGTATTTCGGAGACCTTCTTCTGATTAAAGCCAGTACACTACTATTTGGTTACGAAACGGAGTAAACAAGCTAAATGAAGGCTAACAACAAAACAAATCTAACATTGATCTGAGGATTAGCTCGTAATTTGAATGTAATCATCCATGGGGTGGTTTATGTCGACATTGCGAGCTATTCGAGGTTACTCAAAGCCATTTATATTATAATATATATATGAAGTGTTATTGTTGTCTAGTGAATAATACAGGCGAGGGTTTTTTTGGATTGACCAATCTAGACTTGTGGTTTTGTTTTATTTCCCGGCGTTTCCACCCAGGGTCTGGGTCCTAGTCATGGGATAATATTTCCAACAGGCGTGGAGTCTTAAATGTCAACAACACTGGTTCTGAATGAACCAGTTGGAAATATTATCCCATGACTAGGACCCAGACCCTGGGTGGAAACGGGAAATAGAACAAAACCACAAGTCTAGTTTGGTCAATCCAAAAAAACCCTCGCCTATATATATATATATATATATATATATATATATATATACATATATAGTCCAATTAATATTATATAAATTGTGTGTACATCGCTATATGTGGGTATCTAGGACAATATCAAGCATCAGTACAAGACTATACAAGTATATATATGAAGGGATTTAGGAGTAACCTGTATTTATTTGGATGTCCCATCCTTACCCCACTATGAACCAAACCTAATAAAAAATTCCCTTGTTTCTACTAGCATCCATAGTTGCTAGGCAACCAAATTTGTAATTAAAAAAAAAAAAAAAAAAAAAAAAACTCGGCCCTCCGTGTCTCGCCAGGGCCCCCTGGACCCCCGGTTACCTGTATTTACATACTACGGACGAAATTATTGAAACACAGAATGTGTTTTAGCTCAATCGTTTCACATAAACCCGTGAAACCCGCATGTAACAATGACTCAGATTCTGCGGTGTATCTTACCAATAATATGAGAAAAATGCCACGTGGGCTGGTCTGATAACACTGATAATGTATTAATAATTAGAAAAAAATAAAATCAAACAAAAAATAAATGAATAATCAGACAAACAAGCCCACGTGGCATTTTTCTATGCAATATGTATCCTCTTCAATAATTTTCATCACAATTATCAAGTTTTTATTATTATAAACAGTCTCCAGTTAGCATGTATGAAAATAGTGTACAAGTACAATCTGTCCAGCAAGGATTGAATAACGTGTAATGATGACCTAAAATTTTTCCTGCTCCACTACCAAGTTCTGAAGATGCTATACAAAAATAGCGAAACGTCGGCGGCGTTGAAGAGTTTTTGAATAATTGACCAGCCCTCGCTAACCCTCAACTTCATAACTAACTAACATAAGTAGATGTTGACAGGAGCCGCCAACTCATCAGCTGATAGCGTGACTATTTTTGTGTGTAACGAGTGAGAGCGCTCGTCCACTTAATTTCCTCGATTAGCGACTTCCGAGCAAAGCGGAACATTTACGGCGAGTCAAGTGCTAATCGTCACAGCAAGCAGGTGATTTGCTAGAGCCCACAAGACGAGTAGACGAGAAAACGTGGCAGAAGGAAGCCGCCAATCTCCGGCCAGATTCATTATCATATAATTTACAACACGGTGCAGAAATATGCGAAACAGCCTCTTTGGGACATTACTGAGTAGCAGTGGCGTAGTTTGAGGAGGGGCAGGGTGGGCAGAGCCCCTTCATAAATGATGAAGGATGCAGAATTTTTTTGTATGAATACAACCAAAATTATTAATTTTACGCTTCCAACTTCAGTACCTAACACCTTCAATTAAAAAATGTAATTAGTAAAACATTACTATTATCATTTAAAGGGTCCACGGGAAAAACGATGAGCGTCCAGAAAAGCTGATTTTCCAGAAATCAAAAAACAAACTTTCAAGACTGATAGCATCAGTATATGTACCACTAATTGAATTCCAACCACAAAAATGTCTCGTGAAAATCATTCCTTATCAAATAGTTATTCAAAGTAATACCTTGTAAATTCAGTGAACAAGAAAAATTATATTCTTCTGAAAAAACATTGTATTTAGTGTAAGCATAATAGGATATTTTCTATATCGGTGTGAAAACGTTAGTTGGAACAGTAGCGGTTTCAATGAATGCCAAAAAAGTAAGAATTACTCACAATAAGAATAAAGTGGGGGGAAGAATTATAATGCTGATTCATGAAATGAGTCAGTCGAAGTCTTCAGGATAATCAAGAAACACGTCTTCTTGTTGACAATCTTGAACAGCTTGGTGTGTGACCAGGCAATCGTAAAACGTCTTAGCATCTTCACTTTCTAGGAATTGTTTGAGGTGCTGCAAGTCGTTATATTTAGGTTGAGAAATAGGTAGTGGTCCTGCGTAAGAAATTTCAAGTTGCTTCCTTGATGGGGCTTGTTTTCTCACTTTTCTCACTTCTACACTCACTTTCCATGGCGTTTTGATGTACTTAAAAGATGAAATATACTGATCGTCCAGAGAACACTTCAAAGTAGAACAACAAACTGATAGTGCGGGACAAAAAGATAAGAATACAGTGATTCACAGTATTTCTTGAGGAGAGCGGTCAGAGGGGGGAGCGTTCATGGACTCTCGTTCTTCCTAAGGCGCGCAGGACTTTCATCGTTTTTCACTAGTACACTGTTTCTTTAGACAGTATTTTCAGCGTATTCTCATCCTTCTTTCCCCCTATGGGTTTGTGTATCAATAGTTTAACTATTGATGAACAACAATAGCATAGCAACAATGAACAACAGAATGCCGTGGAAACCTCAAAATCGACCAAAAGTGGACTCTCATCGTTTTTTCCTTGGACCCTTCATTTAATAATGATTAACAGGACGTTTCCATTTGTTTTCGTTAGTCACGAGCGTCACGTCACGGTGGGGTTTTCTATTGATTTTCACGTACAACCAATGCGTTACTAGGGAAGTGTAACTCCCTTAGTTTTCATAGCAGGAAAATCGTTAGCCACTTTTTGGAATGCTCTCATTTTATCACAGCATCTCATAATCCCTAAGCCTCTGGAGTGTCAAGGAAAGCTGATTTATTACGCTCAGTTATAAACTAATATTGCTAAGTAACCATAATGAACTAATAATGTGTAAAATTAATCATTATTAAATGATCTGACTGTAGAACCGTAGGTCTACCGTCCGTTTTATTATTATACGATTCCGGTTGCCTAGCGACTTGAGACGCTCTTAGAAATAAAGAAATTGACATGGATATGTCTTTGCTCTGGGGGGTCAACCAAAAATTTTCTTCACGCAAAAGTTGATGTCAAAATTTCTAATGATGTTCTAATGATTTCCAATTTCCCAGCCGTTGCTAGGGGAATGGAACTTCCGCAGTTTTCATCGCACAGAAATCGTTCGGCACTCGTTGGAAAGCGCTTGATTTATGTGATAAACGTTCACATCTCAAGCTACCAATTTCCCCCTCCTTACGTACCTGGCTACATTCGAAAACTAAGTTGATTGGACTATAAACAATTTTGGTTAAAATATTGTTATCGTAAAGCAATAGCATTATTTACTCCACTCCATAGGAAACATTTTCATCCTCTTGACAACAGTCGACTGTTAACAACAACTCATTGTAGTGGCTTCTCTCCACAGTTATTTTCAACATTTCTATAAGTAAACCGTTGTTTTGTTGGAATTAGTCGGGATGCGGCCCAGGAAAAATAAATGAAATTATTTCATTTATTGTTTTATTTGATAACGTTTCGTCCTCTTACTGAGGACATCTTCAGATGTTGGTGTGTCCAGGAAAAAATTCCCCCAATCGAAGACATATCCATGTAACATGGTATCTGCTTGTAAAGCAGATAGTGGAACTCGTTTACGAGTTTCTTCCTACTCCCCACTTTTTATTAGGTTCGTTTGTGTAGGGGCTAAATGGCGTGTATATTGTACAGCCCCATGGAGAATAGTAAAATCACCTAGTCAACGCAACGGAAATGTGGATAATGCAAACTGAAATCGAGTCGTTCCCTATTACCTTTCGGGGCCAACCCATATGCGATTTTTCCCTAGAAAAATATCCATTGTTCAGTATCCACCGAAATTCCCCTATGAACTTTCCCTACTTTTCACTGTCTACTTGATCAAGCTTGGTTGTTCGATTCAAAACAGTTTCCCGTTGTATTATACCATTAATTTACGAATAAAATCCCAGTTAAAATAAAGCAAGAATACAATAAATAGAAGCCTGCAATGGTGATTGAAATAGTTTAATAGATAAGAATAAAATAATCTAATGCAGCACCATATTGCTGGTTTGAGTTTGCTTACATTTTGTTGCAAACGTACAGTTTCTTGATCTCGGATTCATTCCCTGTATTTCATTTCGCGTAGGTAGGTTACGTGTGTTAATATTATGTAGGTATCTGTTTGTGATTCTTGAACCTACTTTTAATTTTGGCTATTGTTCCTTGTCTTGGGTTTGATTTAAATGTTTTATACAAGGTGCTGGTTACATGCATGCTTTACACTCATTAGCGGTCGTATACATACCCATTTCCTATCTCCCAGATACCAAATAAATTTTCTCCAGCTGACATTTTCTACGGGAAAAAATTTACTCGGATAGTAAATTTCCTCATTTCTTCGAAATCGATAGATTTTTCAGCCAACGTCGTCTACGTTGATTACAACATCAATAAAACCCGCGTTCTACTCGAGTATGAAGTAAAAGATGGTTGTGATTAGTTATTTCAAAACATTAATGCCCATAGAATTCCATACAATAGACTTTGTAATCTGGTCTATCGTTAGTACTGGCCTTCTTCATCGATTTAAACAGGTAACTAACTTAAATGTTTGGTTTAACTAGTATTTTAAATAGTGGAATACGTATAACGGAAAAGATCCTTGCTCGGAATCTCAGCTTTCCAACCGTACAGTCAATTTTACTTTGCTACCTAATTAGGGGAGAAAGTTATTTAGTTTTACCCTTAAAACCATATAAAACTGAGAATAAATATTAAATTACAAATTCGTGAATTAAAGTGTATAACGGAGTTGGAGAGATCTGCAAGAGTTACCATTCGGTTTAGCGTTAAAAAAAATACGTAGAAACCCGCCCCAAAGTCTTATTTTCATAGAGGGTCATTTTTCACAAAAACACTATTTCATTAAAAAAACTTCTTTTTTTTTAACATAAAAATATAATTTTTAAAGTAATTAATAAAGTAAAAGTATAACGGACTATACCGCTGGAAAGCTGAAAGCTTTTCAAGAACGTGGGTTTTTATCCGTGATGTAATCATTGTAAAACGAACTAGAAAAAAAACAGCGCTTTCGAAGAATCGAGGGAATTCCCTTTCCAGGTTCTCCCATACAATCAGCTAAAAAACATCAGGTGCGAGGCTTCACACAACTTTCCTTACTTGTATTCATTTTACATGGATGCTATCATGATGGACCACATCTTAGAAGGAAAGGTGTTATTCGATGGTTGGCCATATTGAAGGAAAGACCAAATAAGTGCAAGAAAGGTGCTAAAAAATGGCGTTTTTCACCTAATTTGAAGGTTTTTTGCTAAATACCTTCCTCAGAGTATTTTCTCAGGTATGAGGGGTATTGGGATACCATTTCTACCCAGAAGAGGAGTAACTCCTGTGAATTCCATCAAAATCCCTCAAGCTATTTTGGAGAAAAGGCAAAAAAAGTGCTAAAAACGACGGTTTTTCATCTATTCTGATTTTTTTTTAACGCGCTAAAAATGATCATTTTTCTATAGTATTATTGGCAGACTTTTTTTTTTTCTTTTTTTTTTTTTTTTTATTGCGAATTTGACTCCCACAAAGATCGTCTCCCATGTTTTACCTACCTGCGGGGTCTTCCTTAAATGGCACTAATTCGATAAGTGATGAAGTTTCTAAGCGCATTATGACTGGGAACTGAGCCTTCTTTGCCAATCTTCGGCTTTTTACCCCCAAGATTGTTGACAAAAGGCACGAAATTGAAACTTTACAAAAGTCTTGTTAGACCCGTGGTATGTTACGGGTCGGAGACCTAGTGCCTGACAGCCACAGCGAATCGATCGAAGGTTTTTGAAAAGAAGGTGATTCGAAGAATCTGTGGAAGAACATACGATGTGGGAATATGGCGCATTCGTACCAATGCTGAGATGCTGCATTTGTCGATTTAATTAAACCTTTTACCAAATGAGTTAAACCTTTTCCCCAAATAATTAAACCTTTTCCCGAAACAATTGAACCTTTTGCGAGAAAGTATGACGTATGTATAGATACGAATTTTGAAAAAGTTCAATCGATTAGGACTACAGAAAAACTTGAAAAAAGCGTGGTGTACAATGTATGGGTCAATGAACATTGCACCAATTTCTAGCCCCCCTCCCCTCCACAATTCTTTGGTTAATATTTCAAGGTAAGTAAACATCTATTCGAAGCAAAAATTAGAGTGGACGGACGGGTCCAAAATCCCAAAACTCGAGAAAAACGTGGTGTACAATGTATGGGTCAATGAACATTGCACCAATTTTACCCCCCCCCCCCCCCCTCACAATTCGTTGGCTAACATTTTAAGGTAAGTAAACATCGAATCAAAGCAAAAATTAAAGTGGACGGACGGGTCCAAATTCCCAAAACTTGAAAAAAGCGTGGTGTACAATGTATGGGTCAATGAACATTGCACCAATTTTTTACCCCCCTCCATCACAATTCGTTGGTTAATATTTCAAGGTAAGTAAACATCGATTCAAAGCAAAAATTAAAGTGGACGGACGGGTCCAAATTCCCAAAACTTGAAAAAAGCGTGGTGTACAATGTATGGGTCAATGAACATTGCACCAAATGTTTACCCCCCTCCCCTCCCTCAAAATTCGTTGGTTAACATTTCAAGGTAAGTAAAAATCGAATCAAAGCAAAAATTAAAGTGGACGGACGGATCCAAATTCCCAAATTCGATTTTTGGAATCTACGTATTTTGGAATGTAGCCAACAAATTTTGAGGGAAGGGGGGGAGGGACATTTGGTGTATTGTTCATTGACCCATAGATTGCACACCTCATTTCAAGTTTTTCTGTAGTCCTAATTGATTAAACTTTTTCGAAATTCGTATCTATACATACGTCATACTTTCTCGCAAGAGGTTTAATTGTTTCGGGGAAAAAGGTTTAACTCATTTGGCAAAAGGTTTGATTCATTTGGTGAAAGGTGTAATTAAATCGGTAAATGCTGTAGAAGTTCTGGCAAACGAGAATATAGTGAACTACATCAAAGGAGGGCGGTTACGATGTGCGAAGATTGCCGGAAGGAAGGCGATGCCATTAAATGCCACTGATGGCAGATAATGCCAGGATGGAAGGCTCGAAAAGGAAGGGGAGACCCAGGGATGGGGCGAAGAGGTGGACAGGGATGCAGAGATCGAGGGAAAGCTTTTTTGACAGTTCTTATCGATATTTCTGGAGATAATAATGAAATTTCAGTTCACTTTTCGGCATATTTTTGTACAAAATTTTTTCATGTTCTAGTTGATTGTTGATGAACTTTTAGGACTAAAATCAAGCTTTCCAACTTTCGTTGGCCAGCATTTTTTTAATCACATTAATTGATCAAATTTCAAAAAATCTGCTAGAAAAAAATCAGTAAAAATGGCTAAAAACGGCTATCAATTGTTAAATTTATATTTATTTGAATTTTAGTCAAAAGAAGTTTATTGATGATGAATTAGAATATTAAAAAATCTACGCAGACATGTATGCTGAAAAATGTAAATTTCATTAATTTTGCCAATAAATAGATAAGAACTGCACCAAAAAAAGCTAAAAATCCAATGTCGTTTTTAAATTACCCAATATTATTTAGAACGAGTTTTTTTGGCCATAAAATTGGTAGTAATACGTTCCTTTCAACTTGAAGTTCTGAATTTTGTAAACAATATAACATATAATATACTACGATAATTTATGAAAATTTGCTCATACAATCATGCTACATGAATAGAGGCCAGCGACGAGCGCTTTGCGTCGACCCGTGTGTGGACAGCCTAATTCGTCAAGCCAAGGGCCGCCCACATAGGCCTGTAGCGCTGGAGAGTAAGTGAGTCCCAAAAAGGCCAGTCATGCAGCGAATTTTTTAAGAAATCCTACATTTCGGTCGCTATTGATCGTGTAGAGAAATTTTAGTTTATGATTTTGACAGACAAACATGGAATCAAATTATTAAAAATAATTAGGAGGTACTCATACTTTATTATTATTAAACTAATCTTGTGGATTTAAAGACAAATGTAGGTAAATATTCATAGATTTCGATGTCCAATGTGGTCAGTATTGAAGGCAGTTGAAATCTTAAGAGTATCCTATTATAACATCATCAAATCTTTACATAAAATAAAATAACATACCGACGTCATATGAAAGAAACGTATTTCCACAGCCAATCGATGATGAGGCTTTATATTACGAGTGATATAAAGACAGATGCATTCGAATCCTAGTATCCTACAGCTAGAAATTGACAGACAAACTGTAGTCTCTGTGCATCTATTCACAGAGTAAACTCATCAGTTGTGATTACATTTTTTTTTTTTTTTTTTAACAAGCACCTACTACCTACGTTTTAAACAGCATGGTTCTAGGATTGGTTATACAGGGATACTTCCATATGAGTAGTTCAATCTGAATTTGGACAATGTTTCATGCAAATATTACCGATTTTTACAACTAGCGAACGGCATTCTTTTGATTTTTGACTGATTTTTCAACTTTGAAATTTTTGAAAACTTGATACATATTCTTATAGGAAATTTTACGCTGATTCCGAATATACCACATGTTAGTATGCTGAAAAAATTATTTCGCACAACAAATCGCAAAAAACAGGCTATTTTGAAATTGTTGACTACATTTTTGAAAATTTCATCCCGAAGATGTAATCCGATCATGCTGGCCAACGAACTTGAACTTTCGTTTTGTGTCCTTAACATTTTAAAATTTGTTTGAAGTTTCTAGCACAATTCTACGGACAGTTATCGTCTGGAATGACACATACATACATACATATTTTTTTTTTTTTTTTTTTAGAAACCTCCCCTCAAAGACGGAGGGGGCACGCCATTACATTGGAAAATAAACAAATAAAATAAAAAAGTGGGGAGGACGCCCAGGTTTACCCGACGCCGGCTCTAGGGATAAGGGAAGTTGCAGGACGAGGAGGAAGAATGGGATGAAAGGAAGTGCCCCTATAAAATGACCACCAATTAAGATAAGAGCCCCGAAGGACGCGGGTGGTGATACCCCGGAGAACTCCTGCCGAGATGCCCAACTCGAGAAGCTCCGTGGCACTTTTCCCGCACCACATCCCGTGCCATGAGACGGTCGCGGCCATGACCTTCATGTTACTAGGTGCCACTCCTTTTAGCTCAGATATCGCTTGTCGCAGATCACTTCTATCATATTTACTTACACACTGTTATATACATACATACATACATACATATATACATACATACATATATACATACATACATACATACATAAAAAAATGCGTTAAACTTCAGGATATGATTCAGAATAGCCCGAAACGGATTTCTGCATAAAATTTTTTCAAAAATTCACATTCTACAAATTTTGAGGCGAGAGCAATAGCTTAATTTTCTTCAAAAATTCGCTAAAAGGCTGATTACGCCACGGCTCAGCGAAAAAGTCCCGAGCTTAAAGAAGATTTGACATGGCGCTTGTAACTTTTGACGTCATAAGTCGCAGGGACAACCCTAACTACGGATTTCTAAAATCCGTAGGCTACCCTACGGATTTCAAAAAATTCGCAGGTTACCATGACGAACGTTTCATGTAGCAAACTCTACTCTGCCAAAAACAAGCAGATTATCGTATTTTACTTATCCTCTCTGCTCTAATAATATACACACCTCAAAAGAATGAAGCAATCACTTTTGACATTTTCATGTCTTTCATATGGCACATAACAAAAAAATCGTCACGAAAAAAATTGTCCCAAGTGGCCACAACGATGATTATGACCATCAGAAATGACGTTGACCATTCATAGGTAAACACATGAAAATGTCCCAATGCGTTGCAGACTCGTATGCAAGCGTTTCTGGTAGTGTGCGAGGAAAACATTTTGACATTTTCATGTCTTTCATATGGCACATAACAAAAAAATCGTCACGAAAAAAATTGTCCCAAGTGGCCACAACGATGATTATGACCATCAGTTTCTGTAGTCCTAATTGATTACACTTTTTGAAATTCGTATCTATACATACGTCATACTTTCTCGCAAGAGGTTTAATTGTTTCGGTTTCTTGTAGACCTCTGTGATGGATAGGGGTGGTTCTCCCTTCTCGATTCTTGAATACGCTGCATCTGAGGATATGCCTGACGGTTTTAATAACCAACAGGACGACCTCTGGGAGTAGCAGGTTTAAGCGCCTCTCACCTTTGAAGGAGGAACTCTCTCTTTCCATCGCCTCTCGTTGTTACCCGTCAAAGACCCCAGATCAATCGGACAAGGTTCATATCATATTATATCTCATGATTAGGTACCTATTGGAGATGGGATGCACCCTATTAGAGAGTTCCTAAACGATAAGTCAATTGGGATAAGGTGCTTGGGGATTTTATCATCTGGGGCGAGCCACAGCGGATGGTAACCTGATAAAGCCAAGAGGGTCGAATTAGCATTTCATCTTAGAGTGACGCTACTTATCTTCAAGTAAACGCTGAACCACCAAGGGGATTTTCCCGCCTATCCCGTGTGTTCAGTTTCCAGCATTTCTACGTTTCCTAGTTCTTTTCTTATTCACAAAAAGGTTTTGCAATGGCAGATTTTGAAAATTTATGAACAAGAAAATGAATATAATTTTCATGAATCATGAATACCTTTATTGATCAATAACACTTTACCTAACAAGTTTTACACTTAAAAACACATAAAGCTGAGGATAACAAATGAACTAAAAACTAACTATTTAAAGTGTAAAATTAGAAACCGAACCCGAACTCGTAATTTCATATAAGGTTATTTTTCTGGAAAACCGTCGATTTCATTGAGAAAACAAAGTTTTTCAACATTAAAACACAGTTTGCTTCCCTAATTAGCAAAGTAAAATTAGCCGCACTGTTAGAAAGGTGAAATCTCGGCGCAATTTTTTCCGTCTCTGGGGGTAAAATTCGATTGTAGAATTTTGAGCTATAGCGCTCCAAATTTTGCCAGATTTTTCAAGATTTGTCAGATTTCAACTTTCAGCCGGATTTCTCTCCTATTAAACCTGCGAGTGTTACCATTCGATTCATTGTGAAAAAATACGTAGAAACCGACTCCAAACTAGTATTTTCTTAGGGGGTAATTTTTCAGGAAAACCCTCGATTTCATAGAAAAAAGCACGTTTTTCAACATACAAATATACTTTTATCCCCCAATTAATAAAGTAAAATAAAAATTGATTACACCGTTGGAAAGCTGAGATTTTGGCGCAACTTTTAGGCTTACAGGCAAACATTCACACGCTGGATCACAGGGACCTATGAGCGGTTGAAAAAAGTGGAGATTTTCAAGATTTGACAAGTTTTCATCTTTAAGTTCATTTTTCACCCGTTTTGCCTATTCAAAAAATTTTTGTTTTCCATCAGGGAGATAGGAAATTTAACGTTCTTTCCAACGGTATCCTCAGATTTGAGAAAACTCCAAAAATTGGGGAGTTAGAGCCGTCGAAAACACGAAAAAAATTTTAAAGGAAAATAACTCGGAAACCAAGCCTCTAAAAAAAAAAGTCTAGGAGGCAGTTTTGTCGGGAATTAGTTGTAGAATTGACTTCTGACCGGTGTCAGTCACTTAGGTGTAACACTCAGTATATACCTACTAATACATGTACCCATATCTACTGATATACTTGGGAAAAGGTAAATGGATCAGCCATTAGTAAACCTAACTTCAGTTCTGCTTACCAATCTTAGACGTCAAAATCCTAGGTTCGACTCTAGCATACATGGTGGCGATCCCTTGTACTACTTTTTGTTCGATAAGCGTCCATCGGAAATTCTTCCAGGACAATCGGGACATACACATACGTCACATCTTACACACCCCACAGTAAGATCGTAACATATTTTGATATTTCCAATAGTTGAAGAATGATAATACAGAACTAAAATGATTTAAATTCAACAATTATTAATTTCTATAAATTTACAATTTGGCAGGGGCGACCGCTGTACGTACGAACAATTGTAGCTTTAAACGAGGCTCATAATAATCGTGATTCTGTTTCTGTTCAACTATAAAATTTGGTCTAGTTTTTAAAAATGGATTAGGATTTTCAAATTTCATGCTGGAAGGGGGTGGGGGGTTATAGCGATAAATTGGTATATTTTCACTAAAGTCATCAGATTTCGGTGACATTTTTTATTGTTTCTTTGATCCAGATTTTAATCCAGTTAAATGCAACCGAAGAAGTTTCAAATTTGCCAGTGGTGAAGAAGGAATTAAATGGGGAGGGGGTGACCGAGAAATCAGGATATTTTTGATTTTCTCTTATTTGAATTTTCACAAAAATGATATACAATCGATTCATAGGGACGTCCCTGTAATGCTTGCATTACTTACCAGCATGTTTTTTGTGAATACTCATCAGGATATTTCCTTGTTGTTCTAGAAGTTGCAGATATTCAGGATGGGTCCTGTAGCCTTCAGAAATAAGCGGTGCTTATATAACCTCCTTCGTTCCACGCCACTGTGAGCAATTACTTACGATTATGATGTGCAGGTTCAACATCTAATCGTGTGGAGATCGGGTTACTTACCTGCGGAAAATAAGAATCCAATTAGAAGATCGTATAACAGTCGACAGAATAATAATATAAGTACAAGAGAGAAACCAAACTGCATCCAATGCATATCTTCTTCAGTTTTCTGTTCTTTGTCCATTCGCTGGACAGGGGTACAAAAGCAGTTCACTCACTGAACGCTCAAACTGCTGTTAAAACGCCTAATGTACCTAGTAAACTCCTACTGTAGACGATATGCACAGCTCCCGCATTGCACTTGGTTTTAACAGTTCATTTTTGTTGTATTATAAAATACTATAATTTGCCGTCTCAAATAATATTGTAAAGACAATCGTTGAAGAACAAGAAAAAAAGCAGAAAAAAAATCAGGAGCGTCTAAGTATCGAGAAATTGTCTGTCATTTATGTATGGAGTTATGAGCGAAAGAGAAAGACTTCGAAAATGGTGTTACCATAGTCGGGAGTTGCAAGCTAGAGTACAAGTATTTAAATTCCTCTGCTGCTTTATAGAATGAAAATGATAACTAAAATTTGTAATAGAAGTGAGCACTTCTTTAAAGCTTAGATTCATACAGCAGGAACTTCATCATGTCATCAAAGTTTATGGTAAAGAAGGATTCAACGCTATCAATTTCGGTGGACAGTAAAAGTCTCTTAAATTAACTGTAGGGCTGATCTCGCATGTGTTGAGGAAGACAGTTGAAGAGCCGAAAGCCAGTTTGAGAAGGGTTAGTCTTTAAGGGCGGGTTTCACCACTTCGAGTTACTTTACTGTACGAGTTACCGATATCCTTGAGATGGCATCATAAATGGGTTTCTCCACTCCGAGATAACCGAGACCCCTGGGTTTGCGACCATGTTAGCTCCCAGATTTTATTCCCTACTTTATCCAGGAATTAAGTGCTAACTCTAAAAGCTACCACAATTGTTGCAATAAAACTTACGCCATATTGTTTAATCACTACAAATTCGTCTTGGTTAGAGAGATTGCTGTGTTTGATTATAATTCTTGCGTTTATTCTTGATTGTTCATTTTGCGCGTTAATTTAAACGGCATATTTATTTCGAATCAACCTCGGTAATAACGACGATTGCTTGATTCGTAAAGTTCGTTCTAAACTAGTGGGTTGTGTAACCAGAAGCCTCACGCAACTTTTCGTGGGAACATAATAAACATGCATTGGCAGGAAGTATCCAATACTTTCCAACATAAAATGCTTGGAAAGGTTCAAAAATATAAGTTAGGAGTAAACAACCAATGTTCCGCAATTCGTATCACATTATTTTTCCTGTCATTCTGAAAGTCTAGTTGTAAAATCCCCAAAAGCTGTTAGAAATCCATAAACGAAAGGCACGAGTAAGTATTAACAAATAAGATCATATTCAGTAAGGGAAGGCGAACTTGTTTTTGGGCTTCATTGACTCATTCCCAACTGATGCATGTAAGGCAGTGTCCTACGTGGATCCGCCGCGAGCGTCAAGCCGCGCGTTAAAGACGAGTGTCAGTGCGTTGCCGCGTCATACCGCGCGGCGAAAAAAAAAAGGTGTCCTACGTGGAAACGCAAAAACGCTTCGTAGTTTAGCAAGTTAACCTGTTCTGTTCTCATCACTTGTGTTTTCAAGTTCATCATTTCAATTTGAATTTGCATTCATGCCATCGATCAACAAGTTTGAGCTGCTGACCAGCTCAACGGCTCTTTCCTATTATTCAGCTGTAAATAATAGAAAAAAAGGAGACCGGCCGAGGAAATACATGAAAGCCGGAGCGAGTTCGGTGAATTTCATCGCTTATACTCCAATAATCTTAGAAGAGTTTCTGAAGATTTTGTGTGATATCTTAGATAATGAGGTTTTATCATACATATAAAAAAGACCTTTCAATTACCACTAATTTCAGTGATTAATTTAGATCACTGATAATTTAAAGGTCTTTTTTGTATGCTAAAACCTACTTATAATCCAAATTCTGGGAAGTGAATAACACTTTAAATCATATGCAAGAATGACAGTAAAAACCTTCGATTAGATCGTGAACAAAATTAAGCAAGAATTTTACCATTTATATTCAACAAGAATTTTAATTCGTTAGGTACAATGATTTTAAAAAAGGATAACAACAAATATTTGGTAGAGTCCAAAAGTTTATTTGTATGGCAGAATAATAGGAACTACCTACAAGAAAGATTTCCAAAAAAATTGCAATAGGTAAATATACTCTGAATAATTAATACAATTTACTCACATGAGCATGACTCAAACCTTTTTACGATTGTCTTGGAACACTGGACAATATATTGTAATTTTCTTCGAAACTAGGCATCTCCCGATAAAGGTGTATAATAAATGTAACAAATGTAGAAGGCCGTTTCTATATCAGCTAACTCCATTATCACAGAAGGAAACGTACGGAAAAAGTACGAAAACAAGTTCAAAATGTCGAAAGAGGTTAGAAAAACATCATATAATCGCGTTTGACGCGCGGCGAACGCGATAAAAATCAAACTTGTTTGAAAATCAAACCGAAGCGTTCAACGCCGTCGCGTCGCCGCGCGGGCAGGGTCACATGACAAATTTCGCCAATTTTATTGGTCCGCCATTTAAACGCGTAAACGCCTGAACGCATTGACGCGTGCGGCAAATCCACGTAGGACACTGCGTAAGTAATGTGAATAGTTTAGAGGCCTGGATGCTCACAAGCATCTCAAAAATTAAAAACATCCTAAATCAATCCTTTTAGCGAAATGCACCTAGATTAGTGGGACATATAGATCAAAATTATATGTATAGTTTTGTGGTCTGGATACTCACAAGCCTGCATCCCAAAAATCTATTGAATGAATGAATTGAAAATGATGGATAAGCAATGGAGATTATCGGCTTCACCGATATTTCTCCCATGTAGTGTATTTTCTATTATGGGTTTCTTCCTCTAACTTTGAACAGTTGTAAGTCGGAAAGTTTTTGTCAAGAAAAATTATGGGAGCAGAATTTGTAGGAAATTTGATTCTCTAGATGTTATGACTCGAACAAAATCTTTAAAAAACCCAAGTTTAGAAGTTATTAGCGAAATACTGAAAAATGGTGTGGCGTTCACGCCACATTAACGGTTCTGGCGCCGTAGTGTCATATATATCTGATCGGCACCAAAAACAATACAGCGAATTTTGGGTATGAGAGGAGTATACTTTCAAAATCTCAGGTCGATATGTCCTAAATTGCAGCCTTCATCGTGTAACAAACGATTGGACAAAAACACAAGTGCAGATCATGTCAACTGGGGAGACTTCCGCCCAACTACGTTCCTTGTATTTCCCTCTCAGTGCTTCTGCCACGTATTTTCTGTCACCTTCTTCTCCCTTCACCATAACTTCAATCAACAACTCCTTCCCCGCCTTCGTAAAATTCAGCTGTATTTTTCTCTCTCTGTCATTCTCCACAGAACACCTAACTTGAAACCTAATATCACAGTACTGTTCCAAACCCAAACAACTCACCTAAATATTAAACTTATCAGCTTAATCAGCCGGAAAACATGTCTAGGGACACTAACTTCGAGGCTATTCAAAGACTAACAAACTCCCACCTTGAAGTGTATGGTGAAACACAAATAATCTCAACTCACGGAAATAGCTTAATTCTCTTAACTCCAAAAGTTTGTTATCCTCCATTTTAGCTCTTAGATGGTGAAACCCGCCCTAAGGGAGTGAGACGGACAGAGGGGAGGGCGAGGAAAAAGATTGAAACGGTTTCTAGTGGCAAGTGTGAAAATTGGCTCCTCTCTTAAAGTCTCTTGATGCTACCCAACACATTTATCAAGCATTAATACACAAACAGTGCAAGTAAGGTGAATATAAACATATCTGGGAAGTGCCTGCGACAGCTATCTCTCCAGCCAAGCCCCTCAATTATCTAATATTATTCTGATATTATATAATATGTATTATTTATTTATTTAATGTATTTGAACATGTATGTTCCTTACATTATTTATTTATTTAATGTATTTGAACATGTATGTTCCTTACATTCGAGTATGCTTCCATTCCATTGACCGTTCTACTATTCTATACGGAACGGAGATCTGGGCGCTGAGATATTGTCCTGACCTAGAAAGAGTCTAGGTAAAATTTTTCATTACTATTATTCATTCATTCATAACATTCATAACATTACTTGAGCAACCGTACGTTCGAAGTCACCATTCAAGGAGAAAAATCATCAATTCGACCAATACTGGCAGGCGTTCCACAGGGAAGTGTCTGGGCTCCGTATTTGTACAGTGTTTACTGCTCCAACATGCCCCTTCCACAAGAACAAGCGGAATTCTCCGGGTTATATGCTGACGATCTAGTATATGCAGTGTCATCGCCAGAATCTGGAACCGCAGCTCAGCGACTCCAGGAGCTTCTGGAATGCCTGGGTCGATGGTGTACCAAATGGCGCATAAAAATTAACCCCAACAAATCATGTACAGTGACCTACACATATAAAAGGAACTTTTCAGAACCTACTTTAAACTACGCTCAACACCTGATACCACACAAACCTCACCACAAATATCTAGGAGTCGTCTTAGACCGGCGTCTTACATTCCAGCAACATATCTCAGAAATACTTGTCCGTCTGCGAAACCGAACTAAACAACTAGCTTCTCTACTCAACAACCACAATGTCTCGTTACAGAATAAATTAATCATGTACAAAACTCTGATAAGACCGATTTGGACGTACGCTCTAAGCATATGGGGCACATGCTCAAAATCCCAATTTCGAAGGATCGAGCAGCAGCAGAACAAAACGCTTCAGAAGCATATAGTTCACGCTCCTCCACTCGTGCGAAACGAAACCATTTACCACGACCTTCACATAAACTCGCCTTCACAAATTTTACTCGACGAAATGACCAAATTCAACCAACGACACGCTGACCACACAAACCACTTAGTGGCTGAAAGTTTCCAGCCTACAGAAGACTCGTCCGTCCACGTCACATCCTGGATTTGATAGCCGTTTAAATGCCAGAAAAGAAACTTTTCATAAGATTGTTAACCATTTTAATGGGCTGATACCATGCTATCACCCAAAGTAATGTACCTATTATTATTTCTGAGTGTAAGGTTTTATAAGCCAATGAGGTATATTGTGTAACAATGGTCTCTTTAAATTTAAAAAAAAAAAAAAAAAAAAAAAAAAATTCAAATGGCTTTTAGGTCTTCCCCTTAGTACACCCAGTGCTTACGTCCGATTAGAAGCGGATGTCCCAAATTTGATGTTACCCATTTTAAAAAACAGTCTCAAGTGGTTACTAAAAATTACACAAATGGAAAATTATAGATAACCTAAGAGATGTTTGCATGCTCTTGAAAAAATGGAAAAGTCCAACAATAGTTCTATAATATGTAATTGGCTGACTCAATTTAAGGAACTTCTTATAAAATGTGGAGTGCAACAAGCACTAACTATGGATTTTGAAAATCTCAAAATGCTCACTCATAAATGTGTAGAGGATGCTGAAATCTTTCTTAAAAATAAAGATGTTGATGCGGTATTTTCTGGCTCCTATAATGATTACAACTGGCTTGTGATAGAGCAGGATGGATTTAAGGATTATTTGAATTACCATAATGTCCCTTTTCAATCAAAAAAGTTATTTGCACAAATACGATTGGCAAGAAAACGCCATTTTACAATTAAAATTAGTAATTGTAATTACAAAATTTCTCCAAATACGGTATGTACAGCTTGTGACACGGGTCGTCTTGAAAACTTATTTCATGTTCTATTTGAGTAACCTACGTATAACTGGATCAGAAAAAGATATATCTCGGACTCGGTGGGGGTTGCCGGAAACTTTATAAATTTTGTATCAGTACCATGTGAATTCGACATAAAAAGGCTATATTTCTTCTTAAGTGAAGTTTGCAAACTGAGAAATTTATGTTCGTTTGAATGAAGGATTAACTCGCTTATACATACTTATATATATGTTAACTGATTGAATGTTTTTGAAATTATTTTTGAAGTTCATTGTGTGATTTATTTTGATTGTTGTTTCCAATACTTATAAGGCAAAGAGAATAGACAATGCCAATGCCCCCCCAACTATTACATTATCACATTCTCAGCCCTACAAAAGTATGATTTATGTTAGGGGACTCTCAGAACAAATTAAAAAATCTTTCAAAAATAAAGTCCACTGCAAAATAGCATTCAAAAATCAAAATACGCTTCAAAGACTAATTTATACTCCCTTAAAGTCCCGGATCCCCCATGACATTAAGAGCAACGTGGTTTACTCAATCCCATGTCAAGGCTGTCCAACAACATATGTGGGTGAAACCACACAATACATTAAAAATAGGATATCTGGGCACAAATCTGATATAAACCAATTTAACACCAACTGCATGCTTGCTAACCATTCCATATCTACAGGTCACAGATTTGAATTTGATAATGCCAAAATTTTGGATGTAGAACCCCATGACGCCAAAACAAAACTAAAAGAAATGATTTATATTGCCAAAGATCACAACACCTGCAATAAGAAGACTGATATAGACAAACTTAGCAAAATTTATTATAATATTATAAACAGATAGATATTCATGTATGTATTAATAATTCAATTTGTCTGTTTTCATATTTTTAATATCCGAACACATTTTTTCTCATATTACCTAATATCCTAAAATTAAACTTCATGTTTCTTAGTTCAGTCACACCTTTCAATTAATTTAAGTTAGTTGTAATTATCACCACTACGAAGTGTTCTGTCCTACCTTTCAATAAATTTAAAGAAAATTGATTTAAATTAGTTGTAATTATCACCACTACGAAGTGCTTTGTATGTCTCCTATCCTCCTCATATTCTGACCAATCCATCTTAGAATTCCTCCCACAGACAAATAACTGCTAATAGATAACTAACTGTACGTTACTTTGAGAAATAGGTTTTTTTTAACGGTTTTTCACATGTTGTTTGCTGATGTTCACACGTTGTTGTTTCACGAGTATTTGCTGATTTTCACGTGTTTTCATGTGTTTTTTCATTTTTCAAAATCTTCATTTTTCACTCGTCATTATATGTACATACTCATGAATGTGTTACAAAATACTAGAAGATGACCTTGTAAACAGCTGCATAGATTCTCCGAGGTATGCAATATTATGTTTTATGTATAATATTTATCAATTTTTCCTTTGGCTATAATGTAATCTCCCTTTGAATCTCATCTTGTTGTAGCCCTGAAGATGATGTATAAATACATCGAAACGTTGGCCCTGAAGAATTGAATTTTATTATTGCCTGACCGATTCTCAAAAACCCAAAAAACTGTCGTAAAGAGAATAGGCTGAACTAATAATGAAGTTATATTAATTTGTAATTTATAAAATATTTGAAATTTCTACTAACGCTGTAATACTGAATAGATTATTATTAATTGTGAGTAAATCATGTAACTGGAAAACACGATCAATTTCTAAATTGTGTACTCTTAAAGTTGATTCAACTGGGTATTGAAAACACTACGTTAATGATGTTTACACAACAACTGTTTCATTTATTCGAATAGCTCTTTTATTGAGTTGAAAGACATTTTCAGCGTGAGAGAAGTTTTCTCACAGTAAAACGCAGAAAGACATCGACTGTGAAAACGTGCGAAATAAACGGAGCGTAAAACATTGGGCGAAACGGGACCAGACAATCTACGCAACATGAAGTTACACGATGCAAGTTTCTTCGACAATTTTTCGACATGACTGGCCGAAAACAGTCGATTGTCAACCTCTAATCCCAGCACATTCACCGAATGAGACAGTCGGCCATTGAGCTGAAGGTACAAACTTAGAGACATCTCCGTATTTATCAGTAAAGAATTGGCGGAACACCAGTTATTCGCGATTCCAAATAAGGACGCGAGCACAAATGAACTAGCGGCAGCAAAATGAACAAAGTAGATCCTGACTCCGATTCTCATGTCATTGAAAATCGTATCTACCTGTACCTAACATGTTTTGATACTTCGCCTTCTTTCGTTTCATTTTCATTCGTTTTTCCTGTGATGGGGAAAGAGTCTAGATAGGTATCTGAAGCATTTTAAATTTTGAAAATTCATCGATATACAGGGTGATTCCCTCGCAAATGCAAAAAAAATTTGGGTGAAACTACATCAAAAATGGAGTAAAATGCCGCCCACTGCATATTTTTATCTCAATCTGTTCTCGAGATATGATTTTTTAAAGGTTTTTTCAGGAAAACCGTGTTTTTTTCCTTTTAAACTCGAATTTCCCCACTTTACTTGTTTCAATTTTAACTTTTGACCACATTTTCGGAATCAGCATTAAATTTACTATAAGAATAGTGTACTTGGATTCTTAAAAAGTACCATCCAAAGGCCCTCACATCAGCTCAAACATTGACGATTTTGAAAAAATAATATTTCTGAAAATCTTTAAAACTTTACTACTCTTCTAAAACGAATCCTGGGAACTGGCAAATCTCATGAAAACTGCTTCGTCTAATACTCTTTCCAACGGTATAATCAAGTTTACTTTTATTTAGTTATTTAGTGGAGAAAATTATGTTTTAATGTTAAAAAATGTGGGTTTTTCAATGAAATTGTTGGTTTTCTCGAAAGATGACCCACCATGAACCTACGAGTATGGGGTCGGTTTCTATGTATTTTTTCACGCTGTATCGAATGGTAACATTCGTAGATCTCTCCAACTCCGTTGTAACCGAGTTTTACACTTAAAATCGCAAATGTTCAGTTTGTTTGTTACGATTAAATGTATGTGTGTTATGGGGTAAAACTAGTTAATTAAAGTGTAAAACTCGATTATAGCGTAGTTGAGAGATCTGCAAGAAATTCCATTCGATCCAGCGAGAAAAAATACATAGAAACCGACCCCATACTCGTTGGTTTATGGAGGGTCATCTTTCGAGAAAACCAACAATTTCATTGAAAAACCCACATTTTTTAACATTAAAACATAATTTTCTCCACTAAATAACTAAATAAAAGTAAACTTGATTATACCGTTGGAAAGAGTATTAGACGAAGCAGTTTTCATGAGATTTGCCAGTTCCCAGGATTCGTTTTAGAAGAGTAGTAAAGTTTTAAAGATTTTCAGAAATATTATTTTTTCAAAATCGTCAATGTTTGAGCTGATGTGAGGGTCTTCGGATGGTACTTTTTAAGAACCCAAGTACACTATTCTTATAGTAAATTTAATGCTGATACCGAAAATGAGGTTGAAAGTTGAAATTAAATGAGGCAAAGTGGAGAAATCCGAGTTTAAAATGAAAAAACACGGTATTCCTGAAAAAACCTTTAAAAAATCATATCTCGAGTACGGATTGAGATAAAAATATGCGGTTGGCGGCATTTTACTCCATTTTTGATGTAGTTCCACCCAATTTTTTTTTTTTTTTTTGCATATGCGAGGGAATCACCCTGTATCTGGCCAGTATCATAGGCGTCATTCCGGGGGGGCAAGGGGGGGGGGCGGTTGCCCCCCCCAATAATCTGGAGAAATTTTTAATTTAATAAATGAACTTAATAACAGTTTTTGCGAAATTTATTAATGAGTAGATATATTTATCTTCTTTTTTTTTTTAAAGTAAAATTAGACATATATTTTAAATAAATATTAAGTTAATGTCAATACGGCAAAAAAACGATAGAGTTAGTTATCTTTGAAGTTTCATTGCAAGGGTAAGTTAGAAGTATTAAACTAGCTGCTATGCGCGCGGGTTCCGAGAGTCCTTCGCTGCGCTGTCCCGGCGCCGGCGATACCCCAGCCCGACCACCGCTGAACTCCCACCGCGGTGGTGCACACGTGGCTGCGGAAACAGGACAGGTCTTGGCTACATTACATAACAGTTAAATTTAACAAATTTAAAATTTCACTTCTCATTTCATTAGTTTTGCTATATCAATTTAATAATAATAATAAGGTTATTTTTGTGACCGAATTCTGAATTTTCATGTTTTATTTAATTTGTTGTTTGAAAGCCATTGTAAATGTGCCTTTGGAGATAGGGTCACATTCATGGATACACCAGCTAGCTGTGTTATATCTGTTACAAAATATTAAAATTTGGCACGGGACAAGAAAGGTTATCTTCACTTGCTGTAATGGCCATTGAAAGAGACGTACAAATTGATCTTGATAAAGTAATATGTAGATGAATTTAATGTGCATAAAGGTAGACGACTTCACTTTTTGTACGAGTGTAGGGCTAATACAGATTCAAGAGTCGAAAAATTGAATTTTTCTTTCAGAAATGTGTGTAGTGTGATTTTAAGTAATCGATAAGATTGGAATATGATTAAATAAATATCACAAGATTATTACATTAAAAGTATCAGTAATAAATATTTATGTTGTCTTATCTTTTAATCTTTGTTTTTCACTTACATAAAGCCTACTATCAATATTTTTAAAAAATATATTCAAAAGAAAACTAATACAAATATAGGTGAATTACTTGTGCCTTAGCCCTAAAATATCAAACGAAAAAATTGAAAAGTTAGAATAACTTTCTTTATTGCTGTACATACAACTTTTAATATATTACTTATTTATTGTTAACATTTAAACAAACCAAATTATTAAAATGTTTTAATGTAAACAAAGCATACACTGTTAACAGTCATAAAATACACTGTTATTAATGTAAAACAAATCCCAGTACTTAACAAATTCTAAAGCGTTTTTTTTTTTGGGGGGGGGGGGGGGGGGGGGGTGTGTTGTTAGTCATAATCCAGTTTAGGGTCTGGAAGTCTTGCCCCCCCAATCAAAATGCTGAAATGACGCCCATGGCCAGTATAATACTTTCACTCACGCCACCATTCCACTCACACCGTCATTCCACTGTACGTAAAAGTTTTGAAGTTTGCCTTACTAAGGATGAGGATTGGTAGAATAGTAACATACCGTTAAGGAATATGGCAGGCAATATGAAATTGAGCAAATTTGGAAAAAAAGAATCGACCAAAACACAAGAGCCCCTCGTTTGTTTCCCAACCAGATGGTACAAAAATACCTGCCAAGGTACTAACTGGAACACACGGACAAACTAAATCCTACATTTGTAAATGTAGTGCATTTCTATCATTTCTGTACACTGCTCTTCTATTATATAATTTTAATAAGAATAGGTAGGTAGGTACAAATGGTGAGTAGGTGAATATATTCTTGATATCTTGCAAAATCGTTCCATTTACAGTGTGAGGATGTTCATTAATTGATTAACTTTGTAGAACAAGTGCATAAATGTTGCACATCTAGGTACCTACGTACTTTCAAGAAACTCCACAATATTATATGCTGAGCATTTCAAGGCGTTCTTCTCCTTTGGTGAAAGTGCGAGAATCGGTTGTGCATTTTGCTCAATTTACAATTAAATCTAATTTAATCATTTCTACTAAAATCTGAAATAAAAGCCTCTTTGAATACTATTAATAGCGACATAAAAACCTACGACTATTGTTCCAGGTACCTATATACTACTTGTCAAAGAGCTTATAATATTGTAAATAATAAACAAATAAACCTTCCGAACTCCTTATCCTACTTCTTGTACCTAGTTTTGCTGTCTAGTGCACGGACATGATTGTCATAAATGGTGTCTTCAGTTTTTGTTCAATATTTATTAGTAAATAATCAATGAAGGAACGGTAATTTGCCTTGTGTGAGTTAGTCAGGATCTGTCCCACCATTATGGATGCGACGGTGTCGCAACTTCCGTTAATCGAGAACGCGAATTGGAGAAGAAATTCTCAATCCAACGGGACTCTAGTCTCGCATTGCCTTGCTATCAATAAACCATTGCAACCAGACGCAATGAGGTAAGTAACAAAGTAGAACTTCGGTCCAGCATTGGCCTCCTTCCCACCTCACCCTGTCGGCTCAAACTTAATTTTCATTGCATATCCTGGGAGGGACATCTCCCCTGCGTTTAGGGTTGCCAGATTTTTTCGGATCATATAAAGTATATCCTGGCTGCAACCAAGGAAAAGTAAAGTATTTCAGTGAAAGTTAAAGTATACATTAAAGTTAACGTTCTCGACTTACACATTAAGGTATTTTTCATTCAGCATCTGCACACAAGGGTTTGAATGTGTCAGATTACTGAAAATAAGAATGATCGGTTTGAGGAATTAAAAAAGAACCATGGATAGTAATATTTTTAATGTACGTAGGTCACACAATTTTTATTCTGAAGAAAATATTACTATACATTTCAATCTCAACGAGTCCATATTTCAGTAAGGTTGTATTACATTATATAGGAACATTGTATTACCATTACATAGGAACATCATTTTCAATCTCGTTCTCACTAAAAAAAAAAAAATATCTCGTGCATCTATTGGACACGTAAGGACTAAGGACGTTAGGAACTTTTTAGGAACTCGAAAAGTTACATTCATTCAGTCCCTGCTTCTTTCTCTGAAACACTGTACCTATAAAATATTAAAAATTCGGAAAAGAGCTGTGGAAATTGAAAATTCAGAAAAACTTTGAAAATTGACTATTTGGAAATCTTTATACTTGGCAAAAAAAGAGGAAATTAGACCTAGTCCTTGACTAGTAAGTTGGTGCGGGGGCTGAAATTTTCTTCTTCGTTTCAAATATAAAGTATTTTGTTCTACTTTGAATTTTTATAAAGTATACAGTATTTTGAACCAAAATAAAGTAGGATACTTTAAATTAAAGTAGATCTGGCAACCCTACCTGCGTTGCCTCATGACAAATTTGTAACGGTAGATATTTTCTTAATAAGCTAAATCATGGCGTCAAAACGCAGTTTTCGGACTTTCTTCTTTTTTCTCGTCTCACCTTGTTTTTTTCCCAGACCCACTTCAACCAGTTTTCAGCGAGCTATTCTATTACCAGTAACGATGCAAGATGCAACGATAATCTAAAGCATAAGGGAGAATGATTCTGTTACTGAGGATTTTAAGCTTGATAAATTCCAAATTCCAGTAGCAGATGTCGAGCATTGGAGGTTGGACCTATGTGAGCTTGATTTTGATGACGTGATAATTGAATCAGCGAGCTCAGCGAAGGAGTTTTTGCTTATTAATCCATTTCATAAATAAATGCGAAGTAAATATAGAACACCAGGAGGGATCAATGGTCCTTCGTTCCAGTATTTTACAAATAACTCGGCGCTCCGCGCCTCGCCAGGGGGCAAGCCCCCTGGACCCCCGGTTACCTCTATTTACATACTTCGGACGAAATTATTGAAACACAGAATGTGTTTGCGTTGTCGCGTAACCAAGTGACAACCAAACAAGCGTCATTGTTTACTATTCATTTATAACATCAATTTATATAGTTATAGTATGAAACTACGAAAAAAAATACGAAATAAATTCGTGATAAATCAAGAGCGATTTATCAAGTAAATGTCCTAAAGAGGCTACATACGAAATTACAGCTTCCTAGAGTGTAAAGTATAGAAATTAGCTTTAAAAGCCACTCATCTGATCCGGACCCTGGACATCGTCAAGTAAATGTCCTAAAGAGGCTACATACGAAATTACAGCTTCCTAGAATGTAAAGCATAGAAATTAGCTTTAAGAGCCACACATCTGATCCGGACCCTGAGCATCGTCAAGTAAATGTCCTAAAGAGGCTACATAGGAAATTACAGCTTCCTAGAGTGTAAAGCATAGAAATTAGCTTTAAGAGCCACACATCTGATCCGGACCCTGAGCATCGTCAAGTAAATGTCCTAAAGAGGCTACAAACGAAATTACAGCTTCCTAGAGTGTAAAGTATAGAAATTACCTATTCAAATTATTTAACCTCCGCTTCACAAATCAAACCGTTTTCGTAATACTCAGATCACCTGCTATGAATCAAATCATCGAAACACAAGCTCAATGAAATCATCAGAAATTAACAAGCGGTTGCAATCATGTTCACAATATCAATTATTGAGAATGATCACCTGTGTGTAAACAATTATTTATATAACTATGCTCATAACTCAGTTTGTTGGACACGCACTTCGCAGTAGTTAACATAATATTGTTGGATAAATCGAGAGCTTTCGAACGAATGGTCAACGAATTTTGTGGGATGAAAAACGACGAAGTACCATATCCCTAGCAACGACTCGGTTGTACGTGAAAATCATCCGTCACACATTTCGTTACCATCCCGCGTTCCATTTTCGGCTAGTTAGTCCATGGCTAAAACACATTCTGTGTTAAAAAGTTCCAGTCATACAGCATGATAGTATGAGCGAATTTTTGTAGATTATGGTATTATGTTACATTGTTTTGAAATTGAGCACTTTGGGGGCAGAGAATTGTTAACCACCAATTTTATGGCAAATAAACCAGTTCTAAATAATATTCTACAATTCAAAACAGATATTGGATTTTCAGCAATTTTTCAGATTTGTAATAGAATTTACAGAAAATATTAATGAAATTCAAGTAGATTATCCTGCACATCAATTGCAACATAAATTTTATAGTGTTCTTGTTCGTTGTTGATTACCTTTTATTGACTAAATTTGTGCTAAAAAATATTTTTTAAAAATTTTAAAATTTTTTTAAAAAATACTAAAAAAGTTTTGACATTTTATGTCTTTACTATGGCACATAACTCAAAAAGTGTGACGAAGAAAGCGTTATGAAAAATTTCTGATGATTTCCGCTTACAACCGAGTCGTTGCTAGGGAAATGGTACTTCGTCGTTTTTCATCCCACAAAATCCGTTGACCATTCGTTCGAAAGCTCTCGATTTATCCAACCATATTATGTTAACTACTGCAAAGTGCGTGGCCAGCAAGCTGAGTTATGACCATGGTTATATGAATAATTGTTTACACACAGGTGATCATTTTCAATAATTGATACTGTGCAGTGGCGGCCGGTGGTCTGCAAAAGGAGTGGGGCACAAAAATATTTACCTATTTGACAGTCAAGAAGAGCATTGAGGTTTTTCTTCCATTAGTTTTGTTTTCAGTGTGAATTAACTTTGACCTAAACACATGATACATAAATCCCACTTGGGTCATGTCATGCCTTGGGCAACTGTTATGAAAGAATATGGCTACTAAATAATAATAAATCATTATCATTAAATATTATTGATAAATTAAATATAAATTAATTAGATAAATAAATTGAATTAAAAATACTATCTTATAGGTAGGTACCTACTTACTAGGTATCTAAAAGTTTTAGAATGGACTATATTATTATTAAAAGTACTAAAAATTATCAAGGCTTCAATTCAAATCATCAATTCAACAGCTTCCTAGAGTGTAAAACATAGAAATTAGCTTCAAGAGCCACTCATCTTATCCGAACCCTGGGCATCGTCAAGTAAATGTCCTAAAGAGGCTACATAAGAAATTACAGCTTCCCAGAGTGTAAAGCATAGAAATTAACTATTAAAATGATTTAACCACCGCTTCACAAATCAAACCGTTCTCGCAATATTTGGATCACCTGCTATTAATCAAATCATCGAAACACCAGCTCAATGAAATCATCAGAAATTAACAAGCGGTGGCAATCATGTTCACAATATCAATTATTGAGAATGATCACCTGAGTGTACACAATTATTCAAATAACCTTGCTCATAACTCAGCTTGTTGGCCACGCACTTCGCAGTAGTTAACATAATATGGTTGGATAAATCGAGAGCTTTCGAACGAATGGTCAACGAATTTTGTGGGTTGAAAAACGACGAAGTACCATTTCCCTAGCAACGACTCGGTTGTAAGCTGAAATCATCAAAATATTTTTGTGTTTTTTAGTTTATGTGTCATAGCAAAGACATAAAGAAACTAGTTGATTGTTCTCTACCCAATGCAGTGAGTCTATTTTATTTATTGGTATCGCGTGAGCAAGTTTTCGTGACGATTTTTCAGTTAATGTGCCAAAGCAAAGACATGAAAATGTCAAAATCAATACCTGACTAAACTTCTACTTACGTAAATCCGGCGATGAACGTCGTGCTTAGGTGCGAACTTTATTCAAAGTAATCGTTGATTTTTCTTCATTCCACAACATAGAACACATAGAACAACGCACTCCAACTCGACCAACAACACAAAGGACTTTATTACAAAAGATGTATTCAACAACTTAGGTATGTATTCAACAACTTATAGGTACTTATAACAACGCTATAATACGGACTTTACTTTAGATTAGAGTAAATTCTTGGGAACAACCAAACGAACTTAAAGAAACATCACATATTACTTGCAAAGACAACAAAACATAGACGAACATACCCAACAGGCTAAATCAGTTTGGCTAACGGAATAAACCAAAACTCCTCTAGTGGAAGCGACTCATAACGTAAATTTCATTCTACGGTCTTTAGAAAAGTTGGAAACCCTGTCTGGGGCAGAGCCCCCAAAATCATGAGAAATTTCCCGTTATGACCTCTTTTTCCCGTTCCTTGCCCCGTATTTCCCGTTTCTTGCCCTTTATTTCCCATTTTTTTTCCCCTTCAAAGTCTAACCTGAATCGACGAAATTTCCCTCTTGATAGAGTGATATCATCGCAAATCGCAATCTACGTACTTTTTCGCTGGTAGATGGATCTTAAACCTCCTTGGATGGAGCGTAAACCTATTCCTTCTAGCATCCACCTTGGAGCCACAGCATGGAGCTGTTTGTAAAGTCTTCATTCCAGTTTGTTACTTTTTTCCCAAATGTACTGGGGCAATGTCCCGATGCCCCCCCTCACGGGCCGCCCCTGATACTGTGAACATGATTGCAACCGCTTGTTTATTTCTGATGACTTCATTGAGCTGGTGTTTCGATGATTTGATTCATAGCAGGTGATCCGAATATTGCGAGAACGGTTTGATTTGTGAAGTGGTGGTTGAATCATTTTAATAGGTAATTTCTATACTTTACACTCTAGGAAGCTGTAATTTCGTATGTAGCCTCTTTAGGACATTACTTGACGATGCCCAGGGTCCGGATCAGCTGAGTGGCTCTTAGAGCTTGCATACGAGTCTACAACACATACGAGTCTGCAACTAAAGACATAAAATGTCCCAATGTGTTGCAGACTCGTATGCAAGCGTTTCTGATGATTATCGAATACAACCTTATCGTCTTTGGTCGATCCTTCTATTCGTCCATTCCTCCCTTAGGTAGATTTCGGTTTGTGCCGAGTTTTTTGAGTAGATTTATTGAAATTTTACTAATTTAACGTGCTGAAAAAGTGTTGGCCAACGAACCCATCCTTTCGTTTGGAAAGCTTGATTTTTTAGCGCGAGAACGGAATTTTTATCTCAATCCTAAGAAGAGTTAACGTCTCGAATGGCATTATAATATATATATAAGCGTTAAATTAGAATTCGTTTCAGAATGCCCCAAAATGAATTTTGATGAAGAAAATGTTAATTTTAATTTTTTTAGCATGAATATGCTTTAGCCGTGACCTAACTACCGATAAATGTCCCACGAGAGTGCAACGAAAGTAGCGCCAATAATTGTGATGATTTCCGCTTACAACCGAGTCGTTGCTAGGGATATGATACTTCGTCGTTTTTCATCCCACAAAATTCGTTGACCATTCGTTCGAAAGCTCTCGATTTATCCAACCATACTATATTAACTACTGCGAAGTGCGTGGCCAACAAGCTGAGTTATGAGCATGGTTATATGAATAATTGTTTACACACAGGTGTTCATTCTCAATTATTGATATTGTGAACATGATTGCAACCGCTTGTTAATTTCTGATGATTTCATTGAGCTGGTGTTTCGATTATGTGATTCATAGCAGGTGATCCGAATATTGCGAGAACGGTTAGATTTGTGAAGCGGTGGTTAAATTATTTTAATAGGTAATTTCTATACTTTACACTATAGGAAGCTGTAATTTCGTATGTAGCCTCTTTAGCCTCTTTCTATAATAAAGTGAATGTTTACTCGCGAGTTTCTATTAGGAGATCATCATCTCACAAGAGCTCAATCGTCGTGATCATTTCTATAATAAAGTGAATGTTTACTCGCGAGTTTCTATTAGGAGATCATCATCTCACAAGAGCTCAATGGTCGTGATCATTTCTATAATAAAGTGAGAGCGAGGAGCTAAAACATGATTCCATGTTTTAGGATTGATGGCAGAATGATAAACAGAGTTCAGAGGCCGATGGGGGGTCGGGTTCAGAGAATCGACGAGGAGTGAGTCATGTACGGCTAAAGCATATTCATGTTTTTTAATTTTAGCCGTCAGGCTCAAAGGAACTGTGGCTTTTTTTTTTTTTTTTTTTTTTTTTTTTTTTTTTTTGAGCCATTGCAATAACTTAATTTTTTACAAAAATTCGCTAATTATCCACTTCAGCGCGCTTTTGAAGAGATGAAATGCTACGATAACTAAAAGCATAAGGGAGAATTATTCAATTACCGAGGCGTGTATGCTTGTTAGACCCCAACTTCCTGTAATTGGCTCCGAACGTGAAGGATGGAGTGTGGACTCGTATGGAGCTGGTAGGTAGCATAGAGGGATGAGGGTGGTGGTGGAGGGGGCCCTCGTTAGTGTTGCTAATATAACCAGACCTGCGGGTGACTCCGATAAGGCGGCCGAGCGAAATCCGCTGACGCGCGAAAAAGGATCCGCGCCTTCGAGCTTCTCTTCTACATGAGTACTGTTGGAGGTTTTCCATTCATTCTCGTAACATAAATTCTTACACTAATTCAGACTGCCGAGAAACCTATTTTCTGCCAAATTTTCATCACCGAAACCATACAATTTACAAATCTACTTAATATATCTTGTTATAATCTACAATAAAAACTTATTATTGTAATTGTCTGCCTAATTTTGAGGGGAATTTTACGGAAAAAACACGCTTTTCCCTGTCACGGCGGTTGCTGATTCTCTAGCAATGAAATTAGCTCCGGATCTCACTCAGCTCAACCAACCAAGACTGGAACTGGTGCTTCATCTTCCTAAATTTAAGCAGTTCGCCAAGGCTCAGGCACCGAATCCTTCGAATTATCTTAACAGTAGGGACATGCCGTTGATATTAAAATGTTGAAAAAATGTTTGAACTTCCATTAAAAAATTAAAAGTTTCAGTCTTGCAGTATTATTGGGTTAGCACTTTGACTGCAAATAAATCGTTCACTGCCAATTTTACAAACAAAAAACCCTTCTAAGTTATATTTTGTGCTTCAAAAAAGATTTTGGGTTTTTAGCCTTTGTTTTTTTCTTTCTTCAAATTTTTAGCAAATACTGTTGCGATTTAATTATATTTTTGAGCATAATTTTGTGCATAAATTCCTCAATGTTTTACTTCATTTTTGATAAACGGTTTTTGACTATGAGTCCATTGATTAATATAAATGTATCATTTATTAGCAGTTTTTAGCCTTTATTAGTGATTTTCCCGAGCACTTTCTTTCAAATTGGCCAACTTATTGTGCTCAATAGTACTGCCCAACGAACTCAACCTTTCGTTTGGAAAGCTTGGTTTTTGGCGCGAAAATGGAATTTTTATCTGAATCCTAGGGAGAGTTATGGTCTGGAATGACACATCATATTATATTGGTACACTATAAATATGAAGTTTTTGGGCGTCCCCCCCCCCCCCCCCCCCCCCCCCCCCCCGCTGCTAAAACCGTTATTAATGGGCCAAAAAAATAAAGTTATTTTTCAATCTTAATGTTTTTCTGTAAAAAACGTACGCTCTTAGAAAAATAGATAAAAAATTAGATAAAAAAGTCCAGTCATGCAGCATGACCCCATGAGCGAATTTTCGAAGAAATCGACATTTCAGTCGCTATTGATCGTGTAGAGAAATTTTAGTTTATGATTTTGATAGACAAACATGGAATCAAATTATTAAAAATAATTAGGAGGTACTCATACTTTATTATTATTAAACTAATCTTGTAGATTTAAAGACAAATGTAGGTAAATATTCATAGATTTCGATGGAGGTAGGCCTTGAGATTAACGTTACTGACGGCAGAGTGGAGCGAGGCCTTGGGTCTGCGTGCTAGTACGTACATAAATAGAACTTCTTCATAATTTCATGGCTGATATTTTCTAAGCCACAGTCAGTATTAAAGCTACATCAAGTCCTAAAACAGTTGAGCGTAAAACATTAAAGAGAGCGACCGAGAGAATCGGAGGACGGAATATTTCACAGAGTAAACTCATCAGTTGTGATTACATTTTTTTTTTTTTTTTTCAATTTTTAAATTTTTTTTTTTAAACAAGCACCTATTATCTACGTTTTAAACAGCATGGTTCTAGGATTGGTTATACAGGGATACTTCCATAAGAGTAGTTCAATCTGAATTTGGACAATGTTTCATGCAAATATTACCGTTTTTTACAACTAGCGAACGGCATTATTTCGATTTTTGACTGATTTTTCAACTTTGAAATTTTTGAAAACTTGATACATATTCTTATAGGAAATTTTACGCTGATTCCGAATATACCACATGTTAGTATGCTGAAAAAATTATTTCGCACAACAAATCGCAAAAAACAGGCTATTTTGAAATTTTTGACTACATTTTTGAAAATTTCAACCCGGAGATGTAATCCAATCATGCGGGCCAACGAACTTGAACTATCGTTTTGTGTCCTTAACATTTTAAAATTTGTTCGAAGTTTCTAGCACAATTCTACGGACAGTTATTGTCTGGAATGACACATACATATATACATACATACATAAAAAAAATGAGTTAAACTTCAGAATATGATTCAGAATAGCCTGAAACGGATTTCTGCATACAATTTTATCAAAAATTCACATTCTGCAAATTTTGAGGTGAGAGCAATAGCTTAATTTTCTTCAAAAATTCGCTAAAAGTAATTTAAAGTGTCTTGTGCAGCCCAAATCCTTTGTGTAACTGCACATGTTCGTTAAGTTCTTTGAAACTGAATACCCAGAGTTGTGCCAGAGCTGCAGGTGTTGCTCTTTGATTCCAAGAAAGTGATTAGGGCTGGCTGTCAGACAACAGTGCAAAACAGAAGAATTTCTCTGCACTGGATCTTCGACCTTCCAAGAGTTTGGGCCGTGGGGCGACTTGCCACTATTGAATTCCTGGAAATATGGATCACTGGCCCTGTACTCAGGTATCTTTCGATTTCAGGTATTGTTTTGCTTCCGAGTTTTGCTCCCGAAATTAAGAAATAGGCTATCTATAGAAGTAGTGCAATCAATTTTGATATTGAGGTATTAGGTACATGAGGAATGAAGGTATGACTTGCGTTCAATTTGAACCCAATGAAAAAATGTCAAAATTCAATAGCAACACACACGACCACATCTCCCAAGATTAACAAGTTGAATTGAATCATGCTTTAGACGATTTAGATTGTTTTGACTTGTATTTAGTGTTCCTGCTTTCATTATTACTTGATATGTTGATCATTATTGACTTAATATTTTATAAATATCTTGAGTATGTTGCAACTACCTACTTTTGTCGAGGCTATGGTACCTACTACCTACTTAATTTCTTTAAAATATTATTTCAATTTCGTTCATTTTCATTTGTTATTCCATCATTCTCACCCCATTTTTGGTTTTAGGGGGTTTTTTTTTTTGGAGTCAAACAGGGGTTTCTGGTGAACTTCATTTGGCAACACTGGTGACACCCTTCATACCTAATACGGGTCGGATTTCTGGCGTGGGAATGAGTGTTGTAAGGACGTCAGTACACTCTAGAGGATGTTTGATGAAGGTAGTAGATCAGTTGGTACTGTGTGTGCAGGATTTAAATAGGAATCCCCATTTTTCATTGCAGATTCAAATTCTATGGACAATTTCATGAAGAAATGACCCATCACTCGATTTTTTAGGTGGCTCAATTACGCTCTAAAAGTGCAGTAACTGAGTTTTTTGAGATACTCGATTGCCACACATAATACATGATTTTGGAGTATTTTTTCGTGCTGAACCTCATAATGATGCCCATTTATTGATATTTGCAACACAATTTGGGAAACCACTGAAAAACCTACGTAAAGTACCTTAGTAAAGTGCAATTCTGGTCAATTTTTCGATGTTGTCCCAAGTTCATGATGTAAATATCAATAACTGAACATAATGTTTTTTTTAGCTGATGTACCTACTACCATAAACATCCAAGTACTTTGGCCGTTAAGTAGTCCATCTGAATAAAATACAAACGACCGCATCTTGAGACCGACGACCAGAGCAGTCTTGCCCGTTCCTTCGAGCCGTCTAGTTTAGGGCTGCCATATCTTTTCGACGTGAGTAGGGACAGCGTAAGCTAAAAGTCGGGACATATCGGGACAGCCTAAAGTAGAAAATCGGGACCAAAATCGGGACAAGATATACTTCAAGTCACTGACAAAATACAACGACTAAGTTTTATTTTTGGAAAAAATACAATAGGTATTGGAAAGTTGAAGAAACATCATTATTGGGGGAAAAAAAAAAAAAAAAAAAATATCACATTTGGGTGCTTAGATCATCTATTACATAGACCTATAAATTTCAAATAGTCAAAGGTGTCCGGCTACCTACCTGCAATGAAGGACATCTGTACCACGCAGTGTTTATCCATCCAGTTTTCATCCTGGGCTTACAAAATACTTCAGAGATTCAACTATTTTAAAAATCGGGACGAAGTCGGGATAGCAAAAAAAATAATCGGGACACTTCAAAAATCATGACGGGACGCCCGGGACACCTCGAAAATCGGGACATGTCCCGATAAATCGGGACGGATGGCAGCCCTAGTCTAGTTTCTACCTCCCGTCATCTCTACCACAATTTACCATTTATACTGCAATCCCTCCCAGCTTGCTCGCCCCACTTCTATCAGCAGATCCTCCTATAAAAAATCAGTTTTTTCATTCCTTATTTCTACTAACCCGTCGGATTGCGAAGCTATGACGTCGAGCATCTAATTATTCTTCCTTATTGCCATATGCTAATCATCTTTTTCATAAAATTTTGTAACTATTTTTAAATTCTATATTTGTTATAAATTGTTTTCACCTCTTATATTTAAAACTATATATCTTGTATTTGAAATTATATATTATATTTTTCCCATATTGTTAAACATACAAGTCGAACATTGATCAACTTGCAACTCCCCCCCTTGGCAAAATCAATGATCTATGAGGGAGGTAGTTTCCACCTTGTATAATGCGCAATTATAATTATTTGTGGAAATAAATCAAATTCTGAGCTAATTACGAGGTTTAGCACGAAAAAAATACTCCAAATCATGCATTACATGTGACAATTGAGTATTTTCAAAAAGTCAATTATTGAACTTTTAGAGCGGAATTGTAGACTTTTGAAGCGGAATTGCGCCCATTTATGTTTATCATTTATTGATATTTGCGACACCAACATGGGAAAGTACCGAAAAATTGACCAGATTTGCACTTTTCCACAAAGCACAAAGCGTACTAAAATGTAGGTTTTTCGTTAATTATTGTGGAGCGTAAAATTCGGGGTCCTGGAACTGTGAAGGTGTGAACCCTTTTGGGAGAAACGATGTGCCATGTTCTGTTTTCTACGAAATTCGCTAAGATAGAGATTTCACAATTTAATTTTCACCTCCCTGAAGACGTCCCAGTTCGTGAGGAGAACCGTTGAATAATAAAAACCAATTCAAGGCCTTTTTTGTAAGGTTTTTAAATAATTTTAAACTGTCCGAATAAAGAAAAGATGCAAAAAAACATACGCGTCATATAAACAAAATTAATAGGGCGTTTCAATAAATTTATTTACTTCAGCTGGAATTCGTTCCGACTACTGGTCACCTTAAAGTTGTGCTATATTTAAAGGAAGGTCTGTCGTGTAAAGAGCGCCATTAGGTCCTCCCACGGGTGACATTAAATGAGCCATTCTAACGTCTGCGTTATTGCTATGTCCCTTCAAGAGTGACGTACGGAACCCGTTAGTGGTCATTCCAATGCTTTCCAATGCTTTGTGGTCTTTCCCGAACGTCCTTCAGCCTTTCTGCCAGGACTTTTATGAAGGCATTTGTCTGAGACCACAAAGCACCTACCGGCCATGCAAGTGAGGAGGATGACGCATGGCGTTGTCAGGGCTGTAGTAGTGGTGCGGGACAATAAAGTCCGACAGTGAACCTATCATTTCAATCGTCGCATAGCCCCAGAGGGTCTCCATACCAAATTTCAACTTACTAGGGTGAACATGACAGAACAAGCTCACTCAGCTGATCAGGAAAGAGCATATCGTTCAAAACGTTAATGTCCCAAAGAGTCGCCCGATCAAATTTCAACTTCTTAAGGTGAACATGCGAAGATTATGCTTACTCAGCTGATCAGTAAAGAGCTCATAATTTCAATCGTCTCTTAATGTCCCAAAGAGTCGCTCTAACAAAGTTATACTTCGTAGGGTATACAGAAGAGATTTAGATCACTCAGCTGAACAGAAAAGATTCCATCATTATATTCGTTTCCAAATGTCCCCAAGAGTCTCCCTATCAATTTAAACTTCGTAAGGTTAAACGGTTGCGAATTTAGCACTCTCAACTGATCAGGATAGAGCCCATTATGTCAATCGTCTCTTGATGTACCAAAGAGTCGCCTGTATCAAATTTCAACTTCGCAAGTTCAGCTCACTCAGCTGATCAGATTAGAGCTCATCATTTCAATCTTCACTTAATGTCCCAGAGTCTCTATCAAATTTAAACTTCGTAGGGTAAACAGAAGAGATTTAGCTCACAACAGGCTGAACAGGAAAGCCTAGCCAGGATTTAGCTTGAACAGGTAAACACTCCATCATATTCGTCTCAAAATGTCCCAAACAGTCTCCCTATCAAATTTCTACTTCGTAAGGTGACCAGGAGATAATTCAGCTTTCTCAGATGATCAGGAAAGAGCCCATAGTTTCAATCGTCTGTTAATGTCCAGAGATTTACCCAATCAAATTTAAATTTCGTCGGGTAAACAGGAAAGAATTGGGCTCACTCAGCAGAACAGGAATAAGTCCATCATTACATTCGTCTCTTAATGTTCCACAGAGTCTCCCTATCAAATTTATACTTCGTAAGGTGACCAGGAGACAATTCAGCTCTCTCAGCTGATCAGGGAAGAGCCAATAATTTCAATCGTCTCATAATGTCCAGAGAGTCACCCTATCAAATTTAAACTGCCTGGGGTAAAGAGGAGAGCTCACTCATCTGAACAGGGAAGAGTCCATCATTATGTAGGTGTATTCGTTTGTTAATGTCCCAAAGAGTCTCCCTATCAAATCTCAACTTCGTAAGGTGAGCAGGAGGGAATTCAACTCACTCAGCTGATCAGGAAACCACCCACAATTTCATTCGTCTCTTAATATGTCTATGTATAGTAATTCCTTGGGACGAGAATTAACGAAGAATAACGAAGATATAATTGTTGCTGAATATCTCGTTGACCCACATTTCTAACATGGAACATGTCTTTGACATCATAACCCGGCCAAAATTAAACAAAATTACCGTTACGTGTCATTTAGTGCGTTAAGCTCGTATTTTCTGATGACTATCGCTTACAACCAAATCGTTGCTACGGTACTGTGTGTTAGGCATTTATTATCGTACAAAAATCGTTCTCCAGTCGATGGAAAGTTCTAGTTTACCTAACCGTATTATGTTAGCCACTGCGCAGTGCGTGGCCAATAATCTGAGCTATGAGTGTGGTTGCCTAATAATTATTTACATACAGATGAGCCTTATCAGTTAATTTTGTAAACATGATTGTAATCACTATTATACTGGAAAGAAACTTGGAAGTTGAAATTTGATAGGGAGACTCTCTGGAACATTTAGATACGATTGAAATGATGGGATATTTCCTAATTAGCTGAGTGACATAAATTCTCCCCTGTTCTCCCAAGGAACATGTTCCATGTTCTGTCAAGATTTTGTGCTTATGACTGAAATTTTTTTTTTTTTTTTTTTTTTTAAATTTTTTTTTTTTTTTTTTTTTTTTTTTTTTCATACACAGAGCTATCGCGCAGGATACGATTTACAAGAACATTTCCAATAAAATCGCACGATTTTATTTTATTTATTTATTAAGGTTTAAGCCTTTGACACGATCACGAGTGGTGAACGATTTTTGAACGGCGAAAAATGGCAAAGAAGTTCCTTAGCGACGAATCGGTTGTAAGCGAACATAACACTTTTCGAGTTTGTGTGCCAAGGTAAAGCATGAAAATATCAATATTGTTCTACGAGTTATCGTTTGTTACTGATGATGACCCAACCGTCGAAATTGATTCAACATTGTAACAATCTTCAGTTTTCTTAGCCTAATCGACTGTGATGGAGACGAATCGGATTCACATCGATTGAAAGATAAAACTGACAGCGAGCAGGGGAGAGAAGTGTTGCTTGTGTACACAAGTAAGTGGTGGGTCGCCGGTCCAGTAATAAACGCGACAGATGTTTTGTAGGTCGACAGGATAAACATTTGGTCGCGAGACCGTCAGAAGAAGCGATGAGACGGGCTGTGAAACTTGGTCAGACGTCCATTAGCTCACTTTCGATTTGTGATTAGAATTTGAGACAATGTCTAACGGCTGGTTCACATTTGACAATTTTTTTCTTTCCTTACTTGAAGGGTGAAAAGGCAGGCATGTCCGCACTTGTGCGCTTTCGTTTTCAACTTTAGTCTTGCGTCTTGCCTCTTTCAACTTGCGCGTTTTGACGCATGCCCCACACGCAAGCAATGTGTGTGTATACGAACTAAATCACTCGCGACGAAGTTGTGAAAATCCATTTCAAAAACTAATTTTGTTCAAATTTCTAGGGAAAAACATCGTTTTTGTCAATCAGATCGACAGGTCCCGATATTTGCGTTAACAACCACGAAAATCACACGTTATACTCAATACATCTGTACTGAGTAGTACACGAAGTTTTATCCAATAACGATATACTTTCAGAGTTATGTTTAATTTCAGTGACAATTCGTGTGGAAGACACTATTTTTCCTATTCTAGTAGCCATATGTCACGATATTTGCAATGAGCACCCAACAAACTCCCATATTAAACACAATATATGAGCACCAAGTAGTACACGAAGTATATTCTAATTTAAAGATATACTTTCACAGTATTATTGATATTTGTTCAAATTTCTTGGGAAAAACAGCGTTTTTGACAATTTAGATCGACAGAAGCTCCGATATTTTCGATGAGCGACCACGAAAATCACACATTATACTAAATAAATCTGTCTGAGTAGTACCTACACGAAGTTATATTCAATTTAACGATACACTTTCAGAGTTATGTTTGTGTGTTTTAATGTGCCACCATGTGTTACCTGGAGATGGAGACCTAAAACGCGCTGTCCTACTTTTAATAAGTTATGCATTTTTAGTGTTACGACGTAGGAGAAAGAACCAAGCAGATCGGTGCTCACGAAGTGAGTCACGTGATAGCGCATTTTCTTCTAAGAAGATACACGTGAAATAGACGCTTCCAGCGTTGAATAGGAGACAGAATGGCTTTAGAGCTCACTCAGGTGATCGATGACCTCTCAGTAGTCTTCAGCATTCTCCCTTCAGCCTCACCCTCAAATTTCAGCTTCAGGAAGGGAGGCGAAGCGATTAAAATGAGAAGTTGAATGTGCCGTCCAACAGACTCAGGCGAGTAGGTAGGTCCCCGTTTGTTTTAGCGAATTTTTGAAGAAAATTAAGCTATTGCTCTCGCCTCAAAATTTGTAGAATGTGAATTTTTTAAAAAATTTTATACAGAAATCCGTTTCAGGCTATTCTGAATCATATTCTGAAGTTTAACGCATTTTTTTATGTATGTATATATGTATGTATGTGTCATTCCAGACGATAACTGTCCGTAGAATTGTGCTAGAAACTTCAAACAAATTTTAAAATGTTAAGGACACAAAACGAAAGTTCAAGTTCGTTGGCCAGCATGATCGAATTACATCTTCGGGTTGAAATTTTCAAAAATTTCAAAATAGCCTGTTTTTTGCGATTTGTTGTGCGAAATAATTTTTTCAGCATACTAACATGTGGTATATTTGGAATCAGCGTAAAATTTCCTATAAGAATATGTATCAAGTTTTCAAAAATTTCAAAGTTGAAAAATCAGTCAAAAATTGAAATAATGCCGTTCGCTAGTTGTAAAAATCGGTAATATTTGCATGAAACATTGTCCAAATTCAGATTGAACTACTCTTATGGAAGTATCCCTGTATAACCAATCCTAGAACCATGCTGTTTAAAACGTAGGTAGGGTAAAGGCACCAGTCATTGGCCGACCCCCAGTCATTGGCCACCCAGTTTTATAAGTCAGTTTTTTACAACATAGAAGTCTCTTGAATCTTTTTAAATGTTTTTTTCCATCGAAGAGTGTAGTTTAGAAGGCAGAGGGATGTTGAACGTTATAGTGAAACCTCATAGAAACCTCCCAAACTCATTTCACGTGGTGAAGGTGCAAGAATTAGGATGGTCACCCCTGTTTCTTGTGAAAACGGTAAGCATACCTCAACTCATTCTTAAGGGTTTGATGTGGTGCTTTTCAAATTAGGTGAACTTTTTTTTGTGTTTTCATGATCACTAGTTAATTACTAATCAATTGCGGCCACCAGGACATAAAATTCTCATAAATTGTAGAAAATATAAGGCCGGCCAATAACTGGATGACAAAAAGACTGATTCCTCCAGTCATTGGCCGGGTGGCTAATAACTAGAATGATGCACATTTTTCCTACCCCAATAATTGGCCAGATGGCCTAAACTGCCAACAGCGCTTATTTAAATGGTGTTCATAGGTCCCATTCAAGTTTTATTGCACGAAAATGTGTTTTCCGATCGTAATGAACAAAAGTGTAGAGAAAGTTGTAAGATACCACGGCTCCCTGAATGGTGACTACCCCTCGTTTCACAACATATTATCAAGCGCCTTCTTAGTTCGGGAGATAGCGCATTCGATGCACATGCTTTGAGTTTCCAGGTTCGATTTCGTGGGACTGCACTATCTTTTTTTTTTTTTGCTACCGCACATTTTAACACTTACGCCTGTACCGGGGTAGGCCATATAGGTTCAGGGGCGGTTAATGTCATGTTGGATTTGTTAAAAATTGGGAAAATATGATTAGGGACGTCTAGAGATGGTTAGGGATGGTTGGGTCTAACATAATTCGGCTAGGGCTATAACCAATACTAGGATTTTGAGTATTTATATACTGCATTAAGTGAATGTTTATATTTTGTTCCGTTTTCTCTCATTTTTGCATAATTTGTTTCACTATCCTCACTCCCGTTTCTGTTAATGACCTTGTGCATAAAGGGGGATACTAATGGTCAACCTTATTCCATGTTTGCTAAACATTTTTTGAATTTTGCACTGCCAAATGGGTTTTTATCTATTATTAATTCATCAGGATCTCCAAAAAGGACAATCCGACTTTCTTGACAAAGCTAAAATAGATTTTTTTCTCTCCGCAAAATTAACAGTTATATATGTATATATATATATATTAGATGTTTGGTCTCGTCAGCAGACCAATTACTGTTTTTTTGTTTTTTAGCGAATAGCACCAGTCAAAAAGTGCGTTCGTTATCCATAGAGTTTGGCGTTTTGTTCTTCTTTTCAGTTTTTCTTTAGTGTTTGATGTTCAGTTTTTCGCATCAGTAGGCACCAGTAACCTATGCACCTAGTGATCATAACCTATGACCTAGGAGAGCAGGGCCAACACCATCAGGTCTCTTTGAACCATCAGTGAATATAAGGGTGTGTCCAGCATATCGCTGGATTGCCTCAGTATAGCGACATCTGAGGATGTGTGGGGGTGTATTGCTCTTGTCCCCAACTTTCATATGAAGGTCAGCACGCATCCCAGACAAGGCCCAGGGAGGGACAGGGGGCACCTCATATTAAACTAAAGGGTATCTCTCTATGCTATCCCACCTTGTGAGCTCCTGAACACGAATACCCAATAGGCGAGTTCTTGTTTGAAGCCTCGAATACGTCTCTTCTAGGGAGGGTATGGTGACCACTTCATGCAGGGGGTGTCCTGAAAAATAGCTCAAGCGTTCTGCATAACGAAAAGCTAGCAGATTTCGCCGAATTATGAGTGGCTGACTATGCCTAAGCACCTGACGGGAGGCTGTCGGGCTAGTACGGAAGGCCCCAGTTGACAAACGTAGACCCTTGTTTAATATAAAGGTTCCTGCTTACGAAGCAAGAACTTCCTTGCTGAGCCATAAACTGCAGACCCATAATCAATTCGGGATCGCACCACTACATGGAAAATCCTCAAGAGGACATCCCGCTGTGCACTCCAACTATAGTTGGAAAGGGCCTTGATCATCTGTTCATGGCAGCTTGGTGCAAATACTCAATATGCTGGGTCCACCGCAGCTGACGGCCAACTATGAGACCGAGGAAACGCTACCTACAGGTACCCTTATTAAGTCCAATGTTACCTTTTCCAATGTTTCAAGAATCAATGTTACCTATTCAGGTCGGAAAAAACTGCCAAAGTAGGTACCTACTTAGTAAATGTAAAATATTCTTCGTTAATAATAAAAATGTTAAAACGTTAATGAATAAAACCTTTTTCAAATAAATGTGAGATGATTAATTTGATTTCTCATAGTTACAACCACAATCAGTTCTTATGGAAAATTTACCGATACGGTGGATCAGAAAACAATGAACTTAGGGTGGCCAGTGACTGGTGACAAGGTGGCCAATATTAGGAACTCCCGGCCAATGACTGGTGGAAAATAGATTTTTCATCTCATTGAAAAAAATACTTGGTAGATCTTTTATTAGTTTAAAATTGCTATTGTATTACATTGTTTGGATGTTTAGCTTCCTAAAACCATAGGAAAGAAACAAATATCTTCAAAAATAAAGCGGGTAATGTGATAAACATTGCTAAGTGGCCAATGACTGGTGCCCTTACCCTAGTAGGTACTTTAAAAATAAAAAAAAAAAAGTAAAAAAAAAAAAAAAAAAGTAATCACAACTGATGAGTTTACTCTGTGCATGTGTTAATAATTTGATTCCATGTTTGTCTATCAAAATCATAAACTAAAATTTCTCAACACGATCAATAGCGACTGACATGTCGACCATTTCTTCAAAAATTCGCTCATGGGGTCATGCTGCATGACTGGACTTTTCCTTTTCTAGCTCGTTATTTATACCTTATTCCGTCGAAACGTAGTTGCTGTGAACTTTGTATTCGGAACCTCTTGAAGGAAGGAACCTCCAAGAAGGAACCTCTCCAATTGAAAGACATTTCAACAGAATAATAGACGGGAAAAAGGAGAGCCCTTCTACGCAGATAAAATAATGGCCTATCTTAATTAAATCTAATAAACTTTTCGTGGTTCCACGCAGTTTTATAAGATTTAACTTGTTTGTAAGAATTTCCAACAGAAAAAAACGTCTGCGAAGTTGGGTGGGCAGTATAACTTCCTCAAGCGAGCGGAGCGAGCAACATCCCCGACAGGCGTTAAGCGGGCCCTACCCGCTCAATAATATTGACAATATCAGTATTGTCAATATTATTGACGACGCTGTTTTTTCACTTCAATATCCTCATCAATAATGTCGTATCCTACACGGTCAATATTCTTGTCAATAAAACGTGCTCAGTTCGTCTGTTCCCACCATTCCGACAGGTGAATTTTTGTCTTTTTTGAAGTAAAATTGTGTCTTTATTGTAGACTGTTCATTTTCTTTTTCACATCTACTCTTTTGGCTCCCGGCTTTATCCGCACTAAAAAGGGGATGAGACGGTCAAGCGCAGCTTTCCTGACTGTTTTGATGACATATTTACTGCGTGTGCAGTTCCACAGTTCTGGAGACGGTTAAAAATTCCTCCATAAACCTCCGGAGGGCCTTCTCTTCTACGCGTTGAGAATCCTCGCCACTCTCGGTAAGTTCGAAGTCCACGGGTTTCTGGTCACCGGCAACACTCATTTTTCCGCAAGACTAACATGTCCGTTCCGTACGAGAGCGCGGCAACAACTTGAGTATTGACAATAATATTAACGTTTGCCCCTACATGCTCAATAATATTGACAATACCCCCTCCACTTTTCAATATTGACGCCTCGAGAACAGAATTTCCGGATTTCATCAATATCACTTCAATATCGCCGTCAATACTCATTCCATTTTCCTACACGGTCAATATCAACCCAACGTCGACCACGTGGGGTCCAGGTGGACCCCATGCGCACCTTTCCCACCCCCCCCCCCCTTATAGCCACTTTTGCCCCTCACTGCCTGCTCCTCGAGTAGCTTCCTACTCAGTACTGCTCCAGAGGTTGGGGAGGTAGCAATGGTCCTCCAGAATAGAGTACCTTTTGAATTCATTTCTGTTTGATGAAAATCGTTGTTGGGGTCTGAGTAAACCCCACGTGGACTTCCGTGAAAAAAAAGTTTCACACACACTCACATGTTTTGTCTTAATTTTCAATAGTTTGAGCATACATACGTAGTGGACTTAGTTCTCCTGTTTGCACCATGGAAAAAACTGGGAATGTGAATCAGTCGTTTTTTGTCCATACTAGTAGACAGTGAAGTGGAGGATGAAATCTTGCCTAACGATGACTCAGTGTCCGACGAGTTCATTGTTGTGAAAACATGAAAAATACCAATCGCAATGTGACTGCAAACAATTGGTTCACGTCATACGTATTAGCGGAGGTGCTCACTAAATGTAAATTCACTTTCGTAGGCACCATGCAAAAAGGCAATATGAAAAGGCAATTTTCGAAAAAGTTCTGTGTTGGCTGAAGTTCCGTATTTTATTGAAAAACAATGGGCCTTCTTAGAGTTTATATGCCTAAAAAGTTGACTAAAGTTTATATTTCGTTCTGATATAAATAAAAGACGAACGTTTTGCTTTTTATTCCTGTCTCCTGCGTTTTTGGTTTTCTTAGATGAGGAAATTCTTTGGCCCATGTAATTTCGGAGCTACAAGCTACAACTTTGCTACCATAGGCACGATATTAGGAGACTATCCTCGTAGACACCTCAGAATTGATCGCATGATGTTTTGACGCTAGTCCCATGCAACAATAGGGCGGCACAGCCAGAAATGTGAGTGGGGTCCTGGTGGACCCCACGTGGGCGACTATTATTCTAGCTCCCACGTGGTCGACGCAGGGTTAATGTCAATGTCATAAGCTATTGACAATGTTATTGACCGTGTAGGAGCCGCTTTAAACCTATCCTTAGTGATCTACCGTTTCCAATCATTCTACAAGTCCCACTCGACAGTAAAAGACCATCACATGTACACAGCCACACCTTGCGAGCGAAGCAAGCAACTTAATGGGGGGGGGGGGGGGGGGGGGGCTAGCCCCCTTGGCTCTACGTGGAGGGCAACGAAGCGAGCAGGAGCGGCTAGTATAATATAAGAGCAGTGGAGGAATGACATTTTACATTACTTTTAATCATAGAGGGTGACAGCTCCTATATTCACTGAGATTTGAATGAACTCGAGTCGGTTCACTCGCGAGGCTGATGAACCCTAATAACAACAAAGTGTCGGTGTAGCTTGCCAACATTCTCATGATTGCATAACAGGTCTGGGTTGATGTCCCCCAGTCTGAATCTATGAATGGATAATTAGCACTTGGTTATTCCTGGAGATTGCATTTCAGCCGCGAGATAAAATTCGTAATTCGTTTTGAAATTTTGATGGAGTTCTATAAATAGCAATTAGAAATTTGCACCCATCTGAAATTTGACCCGAAACCTTTTTGACATTTCATGTCTTTGCTATGGCACACAACCAAATTTTCGTTATGTCACGTTACGTTACGTAACGAAATATGCTCAATTTCTGATGATTTCCGCTTACAACCGAGTCGTTGCTAGGGAAATGGTACTTCGTCGTTTTTCATCCCACAAAATTCGTTGACCATTCGTTTGAAAGCTCTCGATTTATCCAACCATATTATGTTAACTACTGCGAAGTGCGTGGCCAACAAGCTGAGTTATGAGCATGGTTATATATGAATAATTGTTTACACACAGGTGATCATTCTCAATTATTGATATTGTGAACATGATTGCAACCGCTTGTTAATTTCTGATGATTTCATTGAGCTGGTGTTTCGATGATTTGATTCATAGCAGGTGATCCGAATATTGCGAGAACGGTTTGATTTGTGAAGAGGTGGTTAAATCATTTAATAGGTAATCATTTTAATAGACGAGTCTGCAACTAAAGACATGAAATGTCCCAATGTGTTGCAGACTAGTATGCAAGCGTTACTGATTTTACATACAGTTTTGCTTGTAGAAAAATTATGTTTCATGGCTACTTTTACTATGACTAAAAGCGTATTCATCTTTTATCATTTCGATATGAATTTCAATTTTAAATTTTTTGGGATGAAAAACGACGAAGTACCATTTCCCTAGCAACGACTCGGTTGTAAGCGGAAATCATCATTTTGTTTTCAATAAAATGATTTTACTATACTCTAGACTAGACCACCTTTGATTCACAAATATATAATGACAAATGCCAACAAAATTCATTTTTATAATTAAAATCGAATTTTAAAATGAAGAGAAAGGGAAGGCGCTGAGAAAACTACGTAATTGGCGAGCAAGTATGTGCCATTTCGTTTCTGAATGGAGCATGGCCATTTCCGCTCTGGAATCCACTGCACTAATAATAGGGGTATTCATGGTCGGAGAGTTTACGACGTCGTAACTTGTTGAATGTGCTTAACCTAGAAAACAACTGTCGTAAAAATCTAGACTTTACGACGATACAATATTATGTTAAGGAATGCAGAGTATGAGGTCTGCTTAACGTCGAATCGAGACCATGTTGAATGTAAATCACCATGTGAATGAAAAACGGCGGAAAGCCAACAGACGATTTTCTGTTTTGCCTACAAAGAAACTAGGTCACGTACGTTTTTATTTTTTTTTTTCCTTTCTGTTTTTGCTTCCTCGGTATGTCAGGATGACCCTCCTAAATTTTTAGCAAAAAATATTAATCCTAACCACTTTACCTGGGTCGATTTTTGCCAGTTATCGACCGCTATCGTAAACCAACCTCTAAATTGGTGCCGAGGTGATGATTTGAAGGACGGATTTCAATTTTTTTGGGTCAATTATATGTTTTCGCATGCGCTGAACACGGTGAACTTATTTATTTTACGCTCCGTCCACTAGTTATCCAGTAAACTGGCAGAGGGTGCTGCGAGAAGATAAGTAAAAATCGAAAAATTCACCGAAAATGCTGTCGCCTGGTTAAGAATTGTACTAGAAACATGCTATTATGTTCGGATAATATGCTTTGGCATGTTCTGAACATGATTCCGTTTTTTACTATACTTTTCCGCCGATGATTGCTTCGTTTATCGGCCATAAACCTCAAATTAATTGTAGGGTAATAGACAAATTCACAATAATTTCACCGGAAATTATGTCGCGTTGATAATTTAAGGTCCCGAAATACCTTGAGTCGATAAAATTTGGTGTTTTCCAGGATACTCGGTACAAAGCCGTTGGTAATTTGGCAAGGACTTGAACCGGCATTGTACTTATTCGCTTAACGACAAGCGGCTATACGAAACTTGTGTTAAAAATCACATTTGGGGTCTAGATGGTCCTAGAAGCTCAGCTCAATTTTTATCAACCCTAAAGGGTTGTATTGAAGGGCTAAAAATAAAAAAATCGAGATCTCAACAACTTTCTAAGAAACAGTAATAATTTTTTGCTTGTCAATGATAAATTTGATCCCAAAGAATCGAGTAAAACCACCCGCAACGCTGCACGTTGAATATTTCGCTTTCCGTAAGGGCTTGAACATAGAAAAAAACCTTAGAATTTCTATACCCACTAAGATAGAGAAATCACGCGATGCTAGCGGAACTATGAATTAGACAGTCAAGCTTTTAATTCCATCAAAGATTGCTAGATAATGAAACTGCAATACATAAACATTGCCTTGTAAATATCAGCTGATATAATGCCAATATTGGAATTATTAGGTGGTATAGTTCCGAAGGAATTTATTATAACGTTGCGGAATCGAGTTTTTCAACTATTGACCGTGCGATGTACCAACTAGTGAAGTATTGGTACCTAAATGCTAAATTTCATCTCTTAAATTGCTCCCATGTCTACCTATAGATAGCGGAAGCATTGTTTTCACTTTCGAGAGATTTAAAAGTTGAGGTCTCCACTAAAATCAAACCGCTGTTGTTTCTTTCAGTGGTAAAATTTCCACTCACATTTTACGTTTTAGACTATTCTGAACAACTTTTGTTCCGCGTCTTTCTCTCTCTATATCGGTGTGTGTATGTCCTCGTTACAAGCTTAATTTCCACAATGTTCAACCGGTTCTCATGAAATTTTCATGGTATGTGTGGGTTAGGGTGAAGATGGTCCCCTATGAGTTTCGTTGTTCCCAAATCAATACTTTCACTTGGCGCATGCTCAAACGTAAATGACATCAACCATCATTTTCTCACGCCCCCGTAGTCCGATCTCGCTCAAATTTGGAGGATAGGTGGCAGAGGTTAATTTGAGCATTCCCTAGCAATTTCAACATAGTACTATCATTAGTAGCTCTTGCGCATGCCCGAATATGTAATCCTTTTTAAACGATCCTAATTTCGACAGTTTTCATTTGATTTTGATGCAATTTTCCGATAATGTGCGGGTTAGGCTGTAAATGGTCCACTATTAATTCCATGCCTCTAAATCACTACTCCATTTTACGCATGCGCAAACATAAATTCCTTCAAGCATTGTTTTTTAACTCCCTAGTCGTCCATCCCGCTCAAATTTGGTGTATGGCTGGGGGACAATGGAGGGTAATAATTCCATGTTAATTTCAACATTATTGCACCATTATTAGCTCCTTCGCATGCGCGAAAGTGTACTCCAAGAACAAGATGTAGTTTTCATTAGGTTTTGATTACATTTCTGAGAATTTGTGGGTTTGGCTGTAGATTGTACCCTACCAACCTAATTTTTCTCAAATCGATACTTCATCGTCATTTTCCCGTTTTTTTAAACATCTTAACAGTGAAGCGTAAAATTGCGGGGTCTTGGAACTGTAAAAGTGTGATCCCTTCTCAGAGGCACGATGCGCCATGTTCTGATCAATTATTACATACGGGGTTTAATAATTATACCCCAATGATCTGCGTAGAAGGGCTATCTAACACAAAAATAATAAACCATCTTTATACATAATTCCGAACGGTCTTTGAAATTGGGAAGAACTTCGCGGTCCGATTTCAGTGTTAGACGGCTCATTCGAATCAGCACGACCCCAAGTTTGTTGCAAAAGTGTCGCCGTTCGTCTCTATACCCGCCTTGATCGTGTTCTAGGCGGTCCTTATCAACGAGAGTTGTTTATTAGGCTGTGGCGGTAACAACAGTTGCCATCAATTCACGGTAAAGAAACGTAGTGTAGTTACTATCATGTAGGTGAGTTATTTCTGAACGAAGAAATTGAAACTGAAGAACTTAGCGGACTTTATATATAATTCCGAACGGTCTTTATATATAATTCCGACCGGCCCCAGGTGTCGGTAAGTAAGAAACGTAGTGATGGGGTCTTTTCTGATCAGCTGAGTGAGCTAAATTCTTTCCTGTTCACTGTAGGAAGTTGAAATTTGATAACTCTCTAGAACATTAAGAGACGAGTGAAGTGATGGGGTCTTTTCTGATCAGCTGAGTGAGCTAAATTATTTCCTGTTCACTGTAGGAAGTTGAAATTTGATAGGGAGACTCTCTGGGACATTAGGAGACGAGTGAAGTGATGGGGTCTTATCTGATCAGCTGAGTGAGCTAAATTCTTTCCTGTTCACTGTAGGAAGTTGAAATTTGATAGGGAGACTCTCTGGGACATTAAGAGACGAGTGAAGTGGTGGGGTCTTATCTGATCAGCTGAGTGAGCTAAATCCTTTCCTGTTCACTGTAGGAAGTTGAAATCTGATAGGGAGACTCTCTGTTTATTAGGCCGTGGCAGGAACAACAGTTGCCACGGTAAGTAAGAAACGTAGTGTAGTTACTAACATCTAGGAGAGTGATTTCTGAACGATCTTTGAAATTGTGAAGAACTTCGCGGACCGATTTCAGTGTTAGACGGCCCCAAGTGTCGCCGTTCGTCTCTGTGCTTATTCTAGATTAGGGCTTTCCAAGCCCTAACAGGCCACTAGTTGTGTTATAATTTGCAGCGTTTTGACATGGATATGCCTTTGCTCTGGGGGGTCAACCAAAAATTTCCGTGATGCAAAATTTGTGTCACAATTTCAGTGTTTTTCACGTACAACCCAGCCGTTGCTAGGGGAATGGAACTTCCGCAGTTTTCATCGCACATAAATCGTTCGCCACTCGTTGGAAAGCGCTTGATTTATGTGATAAATGTTCACATCTCAAGCTACCAATTTCCCCCTCCTTACGTACCTGGCTACATTCCTAAACTAAGTTGATTGGACTATAAACAATTATTTTAATAAGCCGGTTACAATATTCTTAACGTAAAGCAATAGCATCTCATCAACATTTTCATCCTCTTGACAACTACAGTCGACTGTTAACAACAACTCATTGTAGTGGCTTCTCTCCACAGTTATTTTCAACATTTCTATAAGTAAACCGTTGTTTTGTTGGAATTAGTCGGGATGCGGCCCAGGGATTTGTTTAAAGTTAGAGGATTTGTTTACAACTCTCGAGGACAACCGTTATGAAATCCCCAATCAAAGACATATCCATGTAACATGGTATCTGCTTGTAAAGCAGATAGTGGAACTCGTTTACGAGTTACGAGTTGTTATATCTTCAATACCTACTTTCATTTTGTATTGTAGTGTAGTAGTTTGTTTTGTGTTTTCAAATTGGTTAGGTTCTGTTGCCAAGTTACTTCAGTTACCACGGAAAAAATGCGGAAAGTGAAAGCATAAAGATTGAACTTGGAAAAAAATTTCTGTAGGATGAATGGTTTAGAAATTATTAGAGAAAATCATCAAGATGGGCAAATTAAGCTATCTTTATGACGCCGCCATTTTGTAATCCACCACTTTCGAAGTGGCAGACAACGATTTTTTCACCAGGAATCGACTAGGTATATTTTCAAAATATGATCTCTAATCTTCTCCTTAAATTACTACCTATTTTCGGCATTGGCTTCTGGACTATTAGGTTCACTGCAAAATCAAAAATAAGCACACCATTTGTTTGTTAACAATAAGGAGGGATATGACATAGTAAATAGGCAGTTTTTTGCAGCCATGGAAGAGCTGGGAGCCCAAAGCAAACTCATAATGCAGCAATGGCTGGAGTTGTTAGCTTTGTGAGAGTGAATGGTGCTCTATCGGAATCGCTCTCCATCAAGAATGGCATACGGCAAGGCGATGCACTCGCTTGTTTACTCTTCACAGTATATAGCTAGAAAAAGTCGACCGTCGCGCAAACCTGCAAACTAAAGGAAGGATATTCAATAGGAGTGTTCAAATATTGGCATAATGCCAACGACATTGTGGCCAGAGCAATGCACGATATGGAAAGGGCCTTTTTCGCTCTTGAAACCGCAAACCGTGAAATGGGGTTGACCAGCAATGAGGCCAAAACCAAATGAATGTCAGCTGGTTCTGCGCACAGGGAGAAATCGCCACCGTACCTCATCCTTGGACAATAGAAAGTAGGTCAATCGAAATACCTGGGCTCAACAGTCACCTCGAATAACGCCATTTCTATCGAAATTAACGAATGGCTGCTAATATAGATCCTATTTCACCAAGGTCAATCTTTTCAAGCCTAAACATCGGTCTCACGCGTCTTAAGTGTTCTCCCTTGAGCATTCCTCTCAAAATTCAGCTTCCTGCGTTGAATAGTAGATAAAATGGCTTTGGAGCCAATCAGCTGATCAATGACATCTCAGTCGTTTTAGCATTCTCCCTTCAGCCTCCATCTCAACTTTCAGCTTTCTGCGTTGAATAGTAGACAGAATGGATTTGGAGCTCAATCAGCTGATCAATGACCTCTCAGTCGTCTTCAGCTTCTCCTTTGAGCCTCCCTCTCAACTTTAAGCTTCCTGTGTTGAATACCTAGTAAATAAAATGGCTTTGGAGTTCACTCCGCTCATCAATGACCTCTCATGCGACAGCGGCCTCTAGTACATCTTTATCCTCGCCATGTTACAGATTACATCGTTCAGCCTCCCTCTCAACTATCAGCTTCCTGCGTTAAATAGTAAATAAAATGGCTTTGGAGCTCAATCAGTTGATCAATGACCTCTCAGTAGTCTTCAGCATTCTCCCTTCAGCCTCCATCTCAACTTTCAGCTTCCTGCGTTGAGTAGTAGATAGAATGGCTTTGGAGCTCAATCACCTGATCAATGACCTCTCAGTCATCTTCTATTCTCCCTTGAGCATTCCTCTCAAAATTCAGCTTCCTGCGTTGAATAGTAGATAAAATGGCTTTGGAGCTCAATCAGCTGATCAATGACATCTCAGTCGTTTTTAGCATTCCCCCTTGAGCCTCCTTCTCAACTTTCAGCTTCCTGCGTTAAATAGTAAATAGAATGGCTTTGGAGCTCAATCAGAAGATCAATGACCTCTCAGTAGTCTTCAGCATTCTCCCTTCAGCCTCCATCTCAACTTTCAGCTTCCTGCGTTGAGTAGTAGATAGAATGGCTTTGGAGCTCAATCAGCTGATCAATGACCTGTCAGTCGTCTTTAGCTTCTCCTTTGAGCCTCCCTCTCAACTTTCAGCTTCCTGCGTTGAATACCTAGTAAATAAAATGGCTTTGGAGTTCACTCCGCTGATCAATGACCTCTCATGCGACAGCGGCCTCTAATACATCTTTATCCTCGCCATGTTACAGATTACATCCTTCAGCCTCCCTCTCAACTATCAGCTTCCTGCGTTGAATAGTAGATAAAATGGCTTTGGAGCTCAATCAGCTGATCAATGACCTCTCAGTCGTCTTCAGCATTCTCCCTTCAGCCTCCCTCTCAACTTTCAGCTTCCTGCGTTGAATAGTAGATAAAATGGCTTTGGAGCTCAATCAGCTGATCAATGACCTCTCACGCGTCTTAAGTGTTCTCCCTTGAGCATTCCTCTCAAAATTCAGCTGCCTGCGTTGAATAGTAGATAAAATGGCTTTGGAGCTCAATCAGCTGATCAATGACCTCTCAGTCGTCTTTAGCATTCCCCCTTGAGCCTCCTTCTCAACTTTCAGCTTCCTGCGTTGAGTAGTAGATAGAATGGCTTTGGAGCTCAATCAGCTGATCAATAACCTCTCAGTCGTCTTCAGCTCTCCATTGAGCCTCCCTCTCAACTTTCAGCTTCCTGCGTTGAGTAGTAGATAGAATGGCTTGGAGCTCAATCAGCTGATCAATAACCTCTCACGCGTCTTAAGTGTTCTCCCTTGAGCATTCCTCTCAAAATTCAGCTCCCTGCGTTGAATAGTAGATAAAATAGCTTTGGAGATCAATCAGCTGATCAATGACATCTCAGTCGTTTTAGCATTCCCCCATGAGCCTCCCTCTCAACTATCAGCTTCCTGCGTTGAATAGTAGATAAAATGGCTTTGGAGCTCAATCAGCTGATCAATGACCTCTCAGTAGTCTTCAGCATTCTCCCTTCAGCCTCCATCTCAACTTTCAGCTTCCTGCGTTGAATAGTAGATAGAATGGCTTTGGAGCTCAATCAGCTGATCAATGACCTCTCAGTCGTCTTCAGCTTCTCCTTTGAGCCTCCTTCTCAACTTTCAGCTTCCTGCGTTGAATACCTAGTAAATAAAATGGCTTTGGAGTTCACTCCGCTGATCAATGACCTCTCATGCGACAGCGGCCTCTAGTACATCTTTATCCTCGCCATGTTACAGATTACATCGTTCAGCCTCCCTCTCAACTATCAGCTTCCTGCGTTAAATAGTAAATAAAATGGCTTTGGAGCTCAATCAGCTGATCAATGACCTCTCAGTAGTCTTCAGCATTCTCCCTTCAGCCTCTCTCTCAACTTTCAGCTTCCTGCGTTGAATAGTAGATAAAATGGCTTTGGAGCTCAATCAGCTGATCAATGACCTCTCAGTCGTCTTCAACATCCTCCCTTCAGCCTCCCTCTCAACTTTCAGCTTCCTGCGTTGAATAGTAATTAAAATGGTTTTGGAGTTCACTCCGCTGATCAATGACCTCTCATGCGTCTTAAGTGTTCTCCCTTGAGCATTCCTCTCAAAATTCAGCTGCCTGCGTTGAATAGTAGATAAAATGGCTTTGGAGCTCAATCAGCTGATCAATGACCTCTCAGTCGTCTTTAGCATTCCCCCTTGAGCCTCCTTCCCAACTTTCAGCTTCCTGCGTTGAGTAGTAGATAGAATGGCTTTGGAGCCCAATCCGCTGATCAATAACCTCTCAGTCGTCTTCAGCTTTCTCCCTTGAGCCTCCTTCTCAACTTTCAGCTTCCTGCGTTGAATACCTAGTAAATAAAATGGCTTTGGAGTTCACTCCGCTGATCAATGACCTCTCATGCGACAGCGGCCTCTAATACATCTTTATCCTCGCCATGTTACAGATCACATCCTTCAGCCTCCCTCTCAACTATCAGCTTCCTGCGTTGAATAGTAGATAAAATGGCTTTGGAGCTCAATCAGCTGATCAATGACCTCTCAGTCGTCTTCAGCATTCTCCCTTCAGCCTCCCTCTCAACTTTCAGCTTCCTGCGTTGAATAGTAGATAAAATGGCTTTGGAGCTCAATCAGCTGATCAATGACCTCTCACGCGTTTTAAGTGTTCTCCCTTGAGCATTCCTCTCAAAATTCAGCTCCCTGCGTTGAATAGTAGATAAAATGGCTTTGGAGCTCAATCAGCTTATCAATGACATCTCAGTCGTTTTTAGCATTCCCCCTTGAGCCTCCTTCTCAACTTTCAGCTTCCTGCGTTGAGTAGTAGATAGAATGGCTTTGGAGGTCAATCAGCTGATCAATGACCTCTCAGTAGTCTTCAGCATTCTCCCTTCAGCCTCCATCTCAACTTTCAGCTGCCTGCGTTGAATAGTAGATAAAATGGCTTTGGAGCTCAATCAGCTGATCAATGACCTCTCAGTCGTCTTCAGCTTCTCCTTTGAGCCTCCCTCTCAACTTTAAGCTTCCTGCGTTGAATACCTAGTAAATAAAATGGCTTTGGAGTTCACTCCGCTGATCAATGTCCTCTCATGCGACAGCGGCCTCTAGTACATCTTTATCCTCGCCATGTTACAGATTACATCGTTCAGCCTCCCTCTCAACTATCAGCTTCCTGCGTTAAATAGTAAATAAAATGGCTTTGGAGCTCAATCAGCTGATCAATGACCTCTCAGTAGTCTTCAGCATTCTCCCTTCAGCCTCCCTCTCAACTTTCAGCTTCCTGCGTTGAGCAGTAGATAGAATGGCTTTGGAGCTCAATCAGCTGATCAATAACCTCTCACGCGTCTTAAGTGTTCTCCCTTGAGCATTCCTCTCAAAATTCAGCTTCCTGCGTTGAATAGTAGATAAAATGGCTTTGGAGCTCAATCAGCTGATCAATGACATCTCAGTCGTTTTTAGCATTTCCCCTTCAGCCTCCCTTTCAACTATCAGCTTCCTGCGTTGAATAGTAGATAAAATGGCTTTGGAGCTCAATCAGCTGATCAATGACATCTCAGTCGTTTTTAGCATTCCCCCTTGAGCCTCCTTCTCAACTTTCAGCTTCCTGCGTTGAATACCTAGTAAATAAAATGGCTTTGGAGTTCACTCCGCTGATCAATGACCTCTCATGCGACAGCGGCCTCTAATACATCTTTATCCTCGCCATGTTACAGATTACATCGTTCAGCCTCCTTCTCAACCATCAGCTTCCTGCGTTGAATAGTAGATAAAAAGCTCAATCAGCTGATCAATGACCTCTCAGTAGTCTTCAGCATTCTCCCTTCAGCCTCCATCTCAACTTTCAGCTTTCTGCGTTGAATAGTAGACAGAATGGATTTGGAGCTCAATCAGCTGATCAATGACCTCTCAGTCGTCTTCAGCTTCTCCTTTGAGCCTCCCTCTCAACTTTCAGCTTCCTGCGTTGAATACCTAGTAAATAAAATGGCTTTGGAGTTCACTCCGCTGATCAATGACCTCTCATGCGACAGCGGCCTCTAATACATCTTTATCCTCGCCATGTTACAGATTACATCGTTCAGCCTCCCTCTCAACTTTCAGCTTCCTGCGTTGAATATTAGATAAAATAGCTTTGGAGATCAATCAGCTGATCAATGACATCTCAGTCGTTTTTAGCATTCCCCCTTCAGCCTCCCTCTCAACTTTCATTTCCTGCATTGAATAGTGGATAAAATGGCTTCCACGGGAAGTGTAATTTAAAACGATTTTAAGAGGACATACATACATCTACGGACAAAGTGAACACAATGGCTCATTTTTCCATTTAAAAAAAGAAAATGCGCTAAAAATCATTACTTTACTGAAATACTTATTATATATAATACAAACTTAGTTATTTGTAATATTCAAAATCAAACTAATCATTCTGTTATGTCGCATTTTTAGTTTAAGATGAATAAAAGCCATAATTTTATTAAATGGGAGCTGTATCAAACCCTTTAAATGAGAAGTAAAAGAAAAATCCTGTGGTGAAGCAGGGAAGAGAGGGCACGAGAGTAGGCAGGAGGTTACCGAGTGACGTCATCGCCTCAACCTCCGCGGCTCTTGACCCCTACCTTGTAGTTTACTACCCTCGGATAATACTGGATGCTTCAACACTCACCATCATTAGTTTGTGAACAAAACTTGAGAACTTTTATGCCCTTAGCTCTCCTATTCGAACACTCAAAAAGTTATGGTGAACAGGAAAATGTCAACATGGATCCCTCATATTAATGACACAGTCACAAGAACTCGCCGTAGATTCGGCCAGCTTCGACATCTCCTTAGCTCTCCTCACCTACCACTGGACCTGAAGTGATTAATGTATATTTCACTCGTCAGACCTCTGTGGCAATACGGTTACGCAATATGGAGCTCGGGATCTGCAACTCAAATCCGGCGGATCCAGAATTCACAGAACCGAGCTGTTCGGCTTATGACAGATTGCCCTTGGTTTGTCAGAAACGATTGCCTACACAACGATCTCAATCACCCATGGGTTAATTGACTTGATACAGGCTGCGTACACCCAACTCGCTGTTCGAATCAATAGGTACCCATCCTAGCACCTTGGTAAGGAGAATTCTGGAGGATTCTATTCTCACCCAGCACGAGTATCGCGACGTCTGAAGAGAAAATGGCATTCGGACCTCGACTATGACCACTTTGCGAACTGCTGCAATCAGAACCTATAATCAGAGGCATATCAAACACACGGACCCAATTAACATTACTTAGAAAATACCTTGTATTATTCCCCCATTATTGATGCCTACCTCATTGTTTCAGTTGCCAAAGTGTAGCCTGATTTCTTCATGTTTCTAGTCATGTTTATTACTATGTTCCATTATGCACACTTGAAAGTGATAATCCACAAAAAGTAAATAAATGAGGAAAAAAAGGAAAATGCTGGTTAAATTGAGAGCTTTACAACGAGTACTGAACGATTTTGGAGGGTTAAAAAGGGAAGAAGTCGAGCAAACGTATCAACGAAGTCTTTGTAGGTGAGAATTATCAGAAAGTTTTTGTGACAGTTTCGTGGGCCTCTTTTCGTTGGCTAATCGTCTCTATAAAAACGTATTCCAAGTTGAAACTTAAGGATGACATTTGTATTGATCTGTAGTTGTGGAATCAATCCCTAAAAGGTTCTCAACCAATAGTGTTCACACCCTGTATGTTTATTATATTGGAGCATTGACAATATCTATCAAAAGTATAAATTGAAAAAATTGTATTAACTATAGCCATCATTTGGTTTATAAATAAAAGTACCTTTATATTACAGAAAAAAAAAAAATTAAAAAATAAATAAAACAAAAATAAGATATTGGTTTTATACTGAATTAAATTAATGAAGTTTTGAGTCAATGAAGATGAATTTAATTTGTTCAAAGTGAAGAAGGCTGGACTATATGAGGTAAGGAGTGATCGATGACTTAATTTCCACCATCAATCTTCTAACTTGTTTGTGAGGCTTTGTTTTTCCTCGATGAAATTCTTGTGAAACTCCTCACTTAGTTGCGTCAGCGATATGAAATTCAGCTTATGAATTACGAAACGATCTTTGTTACGTGGGAGAACAAGGGAATAAATATAGGGAAGATAATGAAGGGTAGGCGCCACAGCAGGACACCGCCTGGGGTTTAGGGGAGGTCGAGTTCTTGGAGGCGGTTGGGTGGTTGGTGCCAGAGTTCGTGCCCGCGAGTGGGATGAGAAGGTCGAATCGATGACATTGGAAAGGGCAGGATGTTCGATATGTGGTGATTTCAAATAATTTTGCGAGCCCTAGCGGCAGAAAAATTAACCCTTAAACGTGGGATCACTGGAAACATCATAGATTACATCTAGGCACAGATTCAATCCCTTAGTATTAACGAGATTGAAAAATTCCCGTTTTCGTCTCAATACGCACCGTCAGGCTCGTGAAACGCTTGACCATAACCAGAGAGTATTAGCCTTCATACTTTCCCAACATCCGCGCTAATTTTAAGAAGAACGAAAAACGATAAGGGCAAGTGGAATGAGTAGCTAAGCACGATGACAACTTTAAATCGGTCAACACATATTTATATTATAAATATTCAGACATCTGTAAGCCCTTCATGTACACTTGTATGTCTAGGTTTTGACAATTGTTTAATAGCGCTAGAGAACTACCTATAGTCCTTTACACTCCAAAAAACACCTACCTAAGCCTACAAAAATCACTATTCAGTTTCGAGCAGGTTTATCGGGCACGACGCGACCGAGGGAAACCGCGGGACGTTTTTCCTGAAGTGTCTGGATATGCTTGAGTGGGTGTCAGAGAGACTATTTTGGGCAGCAGATGGAAAGAGGGTGTTTGCTTACTGGTGGCTAAACAGCTCTCTGTTGATTCTGAATCCTCTTCAGCATTTGCGTCTCTTGGCTAGGGAGACTCGCTGATCTTCGGCTGCCGATTCTTCTTGGCGTCATAAGTGCGCGGGTCGGTCAGTCTTCTATTGCTCCCTCAAGACGGGTTCACAACTTTAGAAACTAAGACATCGAGTTGATGCCCGTCCAACAGTTTTATTCACTCGTCGAGGGGCGAAAACGCTTCCCGAGTTGTCTCCTTTTGCCGGACCCAATCATCGCCCAGCAATTTCCTCCAAGTCGTTCCTTGTAATTAATCCCATCGTTCATTGGGTACCAGTTTTCGTGACGTAAGTCACTGGGCGGTCAACAATTCTCCTTAATCCTTTCCAGGGTGCTTTCCAGGGAATTTAGCCTCATTTCAATGTCACGCCATTTCTCGTATTCCGCTGACATCAGCGCAGTCGTGTTTGTGTGAATTGGGTCGGAGAACTGCATATTGAAGACTTCGGTTTATCCTTGTCTCGGATATTGCCCATTTTCAATTGTAAATTGTCGATTTACAAGTTGACAGGTATGCTATCATTATCACACACGATGACTGGACATTTTACCCGTTAATCAGGTACATAATTACCTATCTGCTTCCAGTGGCCACTTGTAGGTACGATAAACCAAAGTATTTTTGATGATTTATCATCGCCCTATACAGCTTGGAGCTTGGTAAAGTACTGTTTGAAATTTAGTATAAATTGTTGAAAATTGCAGCCATCACTTGAGTTATAAATTCTGTAAACCTGCTAGCCAATCTGCTAAATAATGTCATCATGGTCTACCATGACTGTTTCCCTGGCACAACTAAGGCGTCCTTCGAGAAAACCTTAAACATAGCTATCAACACCTTGTCAACTATCATCCTCTTAAATGTAATTTGGGGTTAACTAACCATAACTGCCCCTTACACAATAGTGATTTAAAATTTTAAGGTGGATACGTGCGTAACACTTGTTGTTGAAGCTAGACCAAAAGTCTGTAAGCAAGTGTTTATACTTGATACTACCTAATACTGAAATATAAATGGTTGTGTAGGTACCTAACACATAGCGGCTCCTCATTCGTATTTATGTGGGGCAGTAATATTCTGGCCATATCTACCAAGTGCTGCTGGTGAGGAGGAGGAGGGGGGGGGGGGGGGGGCTTCCCAAAGAGGTGAAGGCCTCAACACGATTGGATGTCAGGTGGCCTATCACTATCAAACGCAATACGAGGGGTTAGCAAAACAAACATAGCGACCACGTTGAGCAAACCAAACGAAGCAGCTGGGAGCTGGTCATCGGTAGAGTAAACAGTAATATCAACTGGAGACTGGATAATCCGTCAGAGTTGAGGTCCAATATTTGCTACAATACTGTGGCAAAACAAGGAGGAACTTCCTTCTTCTCTTCGCTCCGTGGGCAGCTGTGGTGCCAGATGAGGAACTTCCACCCATCTGAAATTCGTCTAAAACCTATTTTACTAAATTCTAGATTCCTTCCAATTCACAAACAAGTCGGAAGTGGTACATAGCATCATTGAACTGTTTTAAATTATCCCGAAAAATTCCATTGCGAAAAATAAAGTAAAAGGTAATTGCGAAACTATTATACGTATGAAAAATGCTTCTCACCCACCAGAGCTACAAACAAATTTAATTCTGGTAACGGACACACTGTTTTATTTTAAATTACTTTTTTTAAACAACAAATCTTGTTCGACCAAGTAGATAAGTAGGTAGTAAACCGTGTTCATCGCAATATTAAGATAAACCACTTCTGTCCCAGAATCTTCCGATTGGCTCAGGATTTTTTAATTAACCACCAACATATATTAAATGGATAAATTGAAATAATGATACGAACTTTAGCTTATCGGTTGATTTCTTGATATCTATGCCCAGGTGAAAATTACCGTACTAGATCAATTTTGTAGTTTCCAAAGTTGAAGCGAATTTTCAAAGGAAAAATGAGTTATTTAAATGGCTTCAAAATTTTAAAAATAGGGAAGAGGAGGCCGGGACCCCTACAAATCGGTTTCATACATCAAAGAGCACAATTCGAGGTTTTAACTTGGTACTGTACTATTATACTCTACCACAAATTGAGGAGCTCCGTTCTCAAGTTAAGCAACTTAAGTTGAATAGGAATTATATTAGCTACAGAACTCACCTTGCTGATAAAAGTGGTTCTTCAAGCTGCAATTGTACTCTACCACACATAGAGGAGCTCCGTTCTCAAGTTAAGTAACTTAAGTTGAGTAGGAATTATATTAGCTACAGAGCTTACCTTGCTGATAAAAGTGGTACCTCAAGCTGCAATTATACTCAACCACACATAGAGGTACTCCGTTCTCATGTTAAGTAACTTAAGTTGAATGGGAACGATATTAGCTACAGAGCTCACTCAGCTGCTTAAAGTGGTTTCTCAAGTTGTTTTTACGACCACACCCAGAGAAGCTCCGTTCAGAATTTATGCTACTAAAGTTGAATTCATTCAGTCATTATCTAAAGATACCACTTAGTAGATTAACGTAGTTTCTAAAGTTGTAATTTATTATACCTACTCAATTATACCCATAGAAGCCCCTTCCCATCTTAAGCTGAACGGGAGTAAATTAGCTACAGACCCCACTGCGGTGATTAGTGTGGTTCCTAATGAGATAATTATACTCTAAAACACCCGAAGAGGTCCCATTCAAAAGTTCAGTACCTACAGTTAAGTTGATTAGAAATAAAATACGCTACAGAGCCCACTCAAGTAATTATTAGTGGTATCCCAAGTTGTAAGTTATCATAATACTCTACCACTCCGACAGAAACCCCATTCCGAAATGCAGCATCTTAAGTTGAATAGGAAAGCATATAGGTGAGTAATCCATGCGTTACAGGGACGTCCCTATGTATTAGAAATATGGGGGAGAGGAGGCGGGGCCCCCTACAGATCCGTTTCATACATCAAAGAACAGAATCCGAGATTTTAACGTCGTATGCATAAATAATATATTTATTTAGGTATATAATACGGCGTAAAAATTTCGTTCCAACGCAGGAAAAAATCCGTCTTGGCCAAAGACAGGCCAAGTTCGTTAGCCAGCCCCGATCTCTACCGAATTTCAATTTCAAATTTGCTGTAGTCCCAAAAAATGTCCCAAAAAGAAAAAGGTTTCTTGACGTTAGGGCATGTCGGGTGTCACAGCAAAAGAGTTTTTTAGTGATGAGTCGGTTCAGACCACTCCCAGATCTTCAAGATTCATAAATAAATGAGAAAATTTGATTTTCAGGTGAAAAATTCCCATGATTGATTAAAATTTTGTAGAGTTCGAGTTGTGCTGCGAGTCCTGAAATTTCCCCTGCAATGCCATCACACGGCTATCCCTGCAGGATATGGTTGACCTCAATGATCAGAATTTAGTGCCCAATTTAATTTTATCTACAAGTTTTCTTTGAAAATTCGCTCCTTTAGTCATGCTGCATGCCTTAATATTTGTTTTCAATCACATTTCATAAGATATTTGAGCACATTTTTGAGCGGAAAAATGTCCTGACAATAAAGTTGATGGTACAAAGTCTACAAGACAACCCAAGGCGCCCAAGTTTTTCGAGGGCGAAGTATTCATCCGTTGTTTTTTTCAGCAGTCATCTCGAAGGGAAATCATGTATTATTCAATCTTCCAATTTCCCAAGGAGTCCAAGGACACTTTTTCCTCATAAATATTGACTCGATTGGGAAGCGGATGAGTTAGACCTCCCAAGCGAAGGCGAAACCAGCAGAGAAGAACAAGGAATACAATTCTCGTAAAGTCGATATGAAGGGACCCAGTTCACTCATCCCAGCTTAATGTGGAGAGAATTGGACACAGGGAGGAAATAAAGTTCGCCAGCTTTACCGAAGTTGAGTGCCCTCAGCTATTACCGGGTCCCACGTTTTCAGTGATGATCTTCCAAGGTTACTGTGAGTTGCATTCAAAGCTTATTAATGCCTCGCTGAGCCCACGTCCAAGTCCTAAAAGTAGATCGGAGTGCTCACTCAAGACTCACGCTAATTTTTGAGCTGGTTCCTCAAGATGTGTTTATACTCTACCACACCCAGAGACCCATCACAATCTACCAGCCCTCCGTTCCAAATTTCAATAAGTCGAATTAAAAAGGAAAGAACTTATATAGAGAATCATTTAGCAGATTAGAATGGTTTCTAAAGTAATGAAATGTACTGTACTCAATTACAGCCAGAGAAGCAGCGTTCCCAAGTTTAGAAACTTAAGTTGAGTAGGAACTATATTAGCAACAGCGCTCACCTTGCTGATAAAAGCGGTTCCTCAAGCTGCAATTATACTCACCACACATAGAGGAGCTCCGTTCCCCAGTTTAGCGACTCAAGTTGAATAAAAACTATATTAGCTATAGAGCTCACTCTGCTGATAAATATTGTTCCTCATGTTCCAATTATACTCAATCACACATTGAGGAGCTCCGCTCTCAAGTTAAGCAACTTAAGTTCAAGAAGAACTAGATTAGCTACAGAGCTCACTCTGCTGACAACAGTGGTTCCTCAAGCTGCTATTATACTCTACCACACATAGAGGTGCTCCGTTCTCAAGTAAAGCAACTTAAGTTGAATAGGAACTATATTAGTTACAGAGCTCACTCTGCTGATAAATGTGGTTCCTCAATTTCCAATTATACTCGATCACACATAGAGGTGCTATGTTCTCAACTTAAGCAACTTGAGTTGAGTAGTTAGTTACAGAGCTCACTCTGCTGACAACAGTGGTTCCTCAAGCTGCAATTATACTCTACCACACATAGAGGTGCTCCGTTCTCAAGTAAAGCAACTTAAGTTGAATAGGAACTATGAAATGAAATTGTTTATTTGTAAAAGCCTTCCGGCGGTACAAAAGTTCAAACAACACATAAGTAATCAAGGTAGAATATTTAAGCAGAAAGAGAGAAAGAAAAAACAATCTGTACGTTAAATGAAAAGAATGAGTGCAACGAATCATACAAGAATTAGATATAGATATACAGAATAGACATAGTGCAAGGTACATAATGAACAATGAGAAGCAGATGAAGAAAAGGTTACACAAAGAACAATACGTTATTCAATGTAGTATAAAGAATACATTATAAAGAAGAAAGCAACGCAAGTACATCATTACATCTTTATAAAATCCCACGAGGTGAGAGAAGAAAGAAAGGCGAAAATATACAGAAGAGAGAAAATTAGTACAAAAATCCCTCATTCAAGAAAAAAACCCTAGTCCTTATACAATTTTGAACGAAGAAGAATATTTTTTTGCAATGTAGTATGTCTTCAAGAGAGAGTAATGAAGAAAGCCTATCAAAAGATAATTCATTTTCAAGAAAGAAAGAGTATCTCTCGCCACGAAGGACAGGGCAAACGCAGAGGAAATGGAAGACTGAATCAGGCAAATTATAATTACACAGTGGGCAGTCTACAGTGGGATCAAATTTCACCACAAAGCCTGGTACACTCAGCTTAGCATAGAAATTTCCCGTTAGCCTGACTTGGGCGAGAAGCCTTTTAATATGAATTCCCATGTCAAAGTTGAGATAAGAGGGCGATTCGTCCCCTCGTGGACAATAAATCTTGTATATAGGGCTGAATGAGGAATCCTGGTTACGCAAACCATCCGACCGTCTCCAAAACAGCGCAATTTTTTCCAATAAACTATCCCGGTTAAAATTATGGTAATCCTGGGACGACCAGATGCGACTCTCATCATGTTTGGAGAACAAAGCACACATTTGGGAGGCCCAGTTGTACTGAGGGTCAGGCTGGGAATCATGTAGAGCAAGGAGGCGGTTAAAGCAGAGCTTAGGGAGCCTAGAATCTTCCATAGTTCTAAGTTTCAGCCACCAGTTTAGGGCCAATTTTGCAATTGTAACTTCCAAATGTGGGATTGCTAATTCGATGCGAATGAAATAGTCCGGAGTATTATTTGGAAGGAACAGAATAGTTTTGTAGGCTCTAAGTTGAATTTTTTCAAGAACATCGCAAAGCGAAACACCCCATGATTCTACGGCGTATAAGGAGGATGATAGAACCAAAGAACTCACCACAATTTTCAACGATGAAAATGGGCCCCCACGGACTTTATAAAGCATAGGCAGCAGAGCCCGGGCCGCCGTCTCTCCCCTCCCAACGCAATCTTTAGCATGTTGAACAAATAGACCGGAGTTAAGAAATTTCACTCCTAAATAGGTATAGGAACTGGCAATAGGGACCTCTGAATTTCCGCAAAAAACTTATAACGAGGTGATATAGTGCCATGCCTTCTGAAAACAACCACATTGGACTTCGAGTGGTTCACCTTTAAGGCATGCTCTTCACAGTAAGAATTAAGGCTCTCGAGAATTTTCCTCATCTCTGTATAGCTGTAAGATAGCAAACAGAGATCATCGGCATACAGAATTGAGATAACCTCGTGATTGCCGTCAACATCCAAACCCCTCAGACCCCTTTCCCGCAAATAAATGTCCAAATCTGAAATAAATAGGGAAAAGCAGAGCGGAGACAATACATCACCCTGCAAAACACCCTCCAAGACGCCATAAGGTTTAGAATCAACGCCGTCCACACGAAGCTTGAAAGACGAGTTGCTGTACAAAGATTTCAGAGTATTTATGAAGTTGGCACTGACATTGAGATTATACAGCTTAGCCCAAAGTTTATCATGAACTAAACTGTCGAAGGCACGGGAAAAATCTATGAAAGCCACAAACACTTTCCTTTTAGGGAGTCTAGTATTTATAGAGATTAAACTTTGTAAGGTAAAAATATTATCGACACACCCACGTCCCTTACGAAAACCGCACTGGTTCTCCGGGAGAAGATGATGTTTTTCCACAAAGGGGAGTAATCTGTTCAACAGAATTGAATTGAAAATCTTAAGAATTGTGTTAATGAGTGATATTCCTCTGTAACTCTGGGGGTTTGAAGGAATATAGGAACTATATTAGTTACAGAGCTCACTCTGCTGATAAATTAGGTTCCTAAATTTCCAATTATACTCGATCACACATAGAGGTGCTATGTTCTCAAGTTAAGCAACTTGAGTTGAGTAGGAACTATATTCGTTACAGAGCTCACTCTGCTGGTAAAAGTGGTTCCTCAAGCTGCAATTATACTTTACCACACATAGAGGAGCTCCGTTCTCAAGTTGAGCAACTTGAGTTGAGTAGGAACTATATCAGCTACCGAGCTCACCTTGCTGATGAAAATCGTCTCTCAAGCTGCAATTAAACTCTACCACACATAGAGGAGCTCCGTTCTCAAGTTAGGCAACTTAAGTTGAGTAGGAACTATATTAGCTACAGAGCTCACTCAGCTATTTAATGTGGTTTCTCATGTTGTTGTTTTCGACCCACCCAGAGAAGCTCCGTTCAGAATTTATGCAACTTAAGTTGAATAGGAAACGACATTATCTGAAGAAACGACTTAGTATATTAGCGTAGTTTCTAAAGTTGTAATTTATTATACCTACGCAATTACACCCAGAGAAGCCCCGTCCTATCTCAAGTTGAACGGGAATAAATTACTTACAGATCCCACTGTGGTGATTAGAGTGGTTCCTAATGTGATAATTATACTCCAACACACCCGAAGAGGTCCCATTCAAAAGTTCAGTACCTACATTTAAGTTGATTAGAAATAAAATACGCTACAGAGCCCAGTCAAGTAATTATTAGTGGTTTCTCAAGTTTTAAGTTATCATAATACTCTACCACTCCGAAAGAAACCTCATTCCTTAATGCAGCATTTTAAGTTGAATAGGAAATACATAGGTAAGTAGGGTAACCTGGTGTACCCAGGGCCTGGTGTACCCAGGGCCGATCAAAAATTGAAGCAGAAGAAAAGATCATAACAGTGATGTGTCTACCATGCTGCATAGCCTTTTCCAGGCACATGTAAAAATTCCATGTTAAATATCCATGATAACAGGTACTGACTCGTGAGGGCTGTCAAAAGTTTTTGTATGGTGTTCTCGAGCTCTGCTGTAAAAAGTTGGAGGGTTTTTGAGGTGCAAGTGAACAAGGTAAGAAAAAATATTCACGTTTCTATGGTACTACTATATGGTTAACATCTTATTAAAGAGTTCTGAATGACTTTATAGGATTTAATCTAGAATTAAATAGCAGATATGCAAGTTTTTAATTTTTGATAATTCTTTGTACCCAGGGCCAATTTTTCGTTGTACCCAGGGCCGGCCCTGGGTACAACATGAGGTGGCGGCCCTGGGTACAATATCTGAAATAATATTGTATAAATTAAGATTAGGGGTATAAAATTAACCAAATTCGGTCAATTTAGTTATTACTTTAAGTAAATCAATCTTTTTCAGATGCCACGAAGTTCTGTGGGCATAAAAAAACCGCCCCCCTCTGAAGCTACAACAATTGCTGCTGTCCTGCTGTGTATGAAGTGTTAGCGGGAACAAGCATAAATAATCGCTCGTTCTACTCTACAGTGACAAAAAACTCAAAAAAAAGTGGAGATGGAGAAGTTAACTATGATCATTATCGTGACCACAAAAAAGTTTTTTCGGCATCTGAAGAACATCTTCCGGTTTTTTAAGGTTCTACCAGATCCAGTTTTTCAAAGAAGGGGGCAAATGAAGTTTTCGGTCTACTTCCAAGGTTTGAACGTAATGTGATTTACGTTTTTTCGATAGACCATACTAACCACTCTCAGAGTTCCATTTAGTTCGTATGTTTGTATTTTCATTTTCATTGTTATATAATGTAGGCGTATTCCCTTTTTTTTTTTTTTTTCTCCATTCCAAGAGCAGCCCACAATTTATCGCCATATTTTGTTTAATTACAACGGTTCATTATTGAATATAATATCTAAACCATAGAAGTTATGAAACTATAACTGGAGCGCAATTCTACGATATAGTAGTCTCTCTGGTTATCTTAACTTGGTACCTAGCTTTTTAGCTCTCTAAAATTTCTTTGTAGTCCTTTTCTTGTCGTTACCAAGTCAAGCTTTGATTTCATGTGATTTTGACCTAGTGACATAGGACATTAATTTGAGGATGCCCTATGATCTCAAATTTATTATGCCTTAGTACGATTTGGCATATTTTAGTTGTCTCTAAGTTGTGATTAATAAGATCTTGGATTTCAATCGTGTTAGGATGTGATTTTGACCAATTGATAGTCCTAAGTTTTCGATTTTATGGTTTTCTATAAATCATCTATTCGTCTTTAAGTCAGGCTGAGTTTTAAATACCATTGTGATTTTGATGTAGGACCTGCAAAGTTATGTCAAGAAATCTTAAAATTTAAGAAAGATCTTGTATAATATAATCAATTTGATATTAAATAAAGCGGCTATTTGAGTTATTTTCGCATTTTCTTCTAATTTTAATGATCAACTGTGGTGGCCCTGGGTTCAACACCCTCTGGCCCTGAGTACAACGGGGTGTTGTACCCAGGGCCACTTTCCCATTTTTTAAAAAACATGCTGCTGTACAAAAAATTGCGTCTTGATGAATGATTAAGCCAATGAGAATTGTTACTAAGGAGTCGCTCCAACGATAAATTGTAAAAATAGTATGAAATAAGGGTAGTTTGATACTCAAATTACGATTTGAAGAAAAAGTGGCCCTGGGTACAACAGGTTACCCTAATCCATGCGTTACAGATACGTCCCTATGTAGGTTGTAGATGATTAATATATATAAATCAATTTGAACCCCTGTCGATATCCAACTTTACGGGGATACTACCAAGCCTAGCGAATCCTCACAGTCCATTTTAAACCGTCTACGTCACTCTAATGCGGAAATTAATCTCACTATACAATGTCTAACACGAGTGGGCGGTCAACACTCACCGATGTAAACAGAAAAACGAATTTATCGAGGTTTCCCATTCACGTCAGAGTTTCTATTCCCACATTGGCAAACAGCTTGTTTATATTGGCGCCCCTGCAATCTCAAACCAAACCACCGACAATGTATAGCGCAAAGCGTTCCACGCTAATGGATCCGTACACAACCGATCAGTCAAAATGCAAGTCTTTCACATCCGACTATCTACGAAGTGTTATTTTTACCTAGTAAGAGGGTACAGTATTTCCAATAATTGGTTTTTGACATAGATATGTCTTTTGGATGGGGGTCATGACAAAATAAGCGTGATCGTGATCACAAAATGTAATGAGTAACTAGGTTGTTACCTACTTTCATTACGTTACTAATCACGCTACTCTATCCAGAAAATGGGGAAGTCATTATTTCTTTTTTCTTTAGCAATTAACGAAACAACAACAAAACAATTCGAATTTTTAATTTAAGTAATTTCATTTACTGTTTCTTATCTTACCTACAAGTTAAGTAGCATAATGGGTCCCACGAAACTCCTACGAAACAAGGGTTTAATTGGTTTGAATCTCATAGTGACTACAATGTTTTTGTCAGTACATTTTTCTCAGCTTCTGTTGGACGAATTATTATTTTCTTTAAATTCGTTCGTCCACTGTTCATTTTTCAGAGGAAATTGAAAAAGTTCCGGCCACGCGGCCTTTCTTTTCAACTGCGAATTGGGTTGAAAGACCACACAAGTCTTAAAGAGTTAGGGCTTTTGTTAGGAAACTTATAGAATCTATATTTTTCTAAATACTGGTATTCTTTAATGATACGCAATTTCAAATTGATGGAATACCTACCAACTTCATTGAGGTTTTTGAAATTTATTGCAAGTGAGCACATATCATCAGAATAAAGGCATATTTTTTTAGCATGAAACTCTTTATTGCTCAAATTTATCTCAGATAAACGTTTTATAGATTGTTCTGCAACAAAACAAATTTGTGGAATTTAAGCTCTTTTAAAGCAATTTTTTGGACACATTTTCAGTCATCCTTTGTTTTAGGATGCTTGATTTTTATTGTACAAATTTATTTAAGGATATATATCATCAGGAATGTACCTATATAAAAAACTACAATCTACCACTTCTCATCATCGGGCATTGCAATCCTCTCGTAAATGAGAAGACGTACTTAATAGCCTAAAAATTGTGCTACTTTAAATTTAGAAAGAAACATTGCACAAAAACATGTAAAACCGAACAACTAATTATAACAAGGTGAAAGAGTTAAAACGCTTGCATACGAGTCTGCAACGCATTGGGACATTTTCATGTGTTTACCTATGAATGGTCAACGTCATTTCTGATGGTCATAATCATCGTTGTGGCCACTTGGGACAATTTTTTTCGTGACGATTTTTTTGTTATGTGCCATATGAAAGACATGAAAATGTCAATAGTCTTCAAACTGTAATTTTTTCAATGACCATCACCCTCATCTTGCACGTATTATTAATATAAATGATTTTCTACATCATGTATATTAAAACATATTTATGATTTGAACATGTGTAAATTGTGTCTGCCTTTTCAAGGATTCTCACAACGTGATTTGTTCGCTTCGAGTTAAATACTTGTAGATTCTGACATAATTGTGTATAAGAATCTGTTAATATAATTATTCAACTCGTGAGTTAACCATCGGTTACTACAACTTTATTCTCCTACAAATGGTTAAGTTCTTTCAACATGAGTATTAAATTATCTTGGGTTCTGTTCCGAGGAACAGTACCGACCGAAGTTTGGATTGACACTTATAATTCAGTATCTGCAATATTTCGGCGCCATGATGGCTGCCCTCATCAGGCAAGATATCACCTAGGTGCAAAAGATATGATTGGCATCACATTTTTATGAATAGGAACTATTGAAAAATTAGTAACCTTAAACTTGACCTATTTTTGGATAATAAAATAACATCTAGAATACTGTAAAGTGACATGTTAATTGCTAGGTGGTAGGTACTTAAAGTAGAGACAATCAGGGTTATCTTGATGAATTATAAGTTTTAACATCTGTATCAATTGGTATGTGGATTTTTCTGGTGAACTCTTATTAAAATTGAAAGGATGTATAAATGAGTAAAACTCGGCGCTCCGCGCCTCGGCAGGGGGGTGGGGGGGCAAGCCCCCCGGATCCCCGGTTACCTCTATTTACTTACTTCGAATGAAATTATTGAAATACAGAATGTGTTTTAGCTCACGGGTTTCACATAAAACCGTGAAACCCGTATATAAGAATGACTCAGATTTTGCGGTGTATCGTATCACTAGATGTCATTTTTTTTTATCACCAGCGCCATACTTGAAACCTCTTCGTCATAAGCTTTCATTTGAGCCCTCGTTCTAAGCGGAAATCATCAGTAAATTGTTGCAACAATTTTCGTTACACAAAAACGCAACACAATTTCGTTAACATAAAAGTTTTTGCTTTCGGTTGGAGATGCCAAGCCAAAACACATATTTATATTTATAAATCTTCATCGAGGCTTAGATGGGGTTTGCTTTTTTTCCGTCTCGTAAGTTGCTTCAGATTGAGACAAACACTTGCTTATGCCACTGATTTAACTGTTATTAAGTTTCTTGTTTCTGCTTAGAATAAAAGTAAGATGATGCGTGCTTACAACTTTATTTGTTAGCTATCGAGTGACCATGTGGTTGATGGCTTGCTTATTTTAAAATTGCAAATATTTTAAAATACATTAAAAAAATGCTGCAAATTATTTCACAAAGGTTTATTATTTTTTCAATTGAGTATGATCGTAGTTTTAGTTGGCTTGCGTACGTCATAAAGCCCATCCAGACTCCTCGGCGTGTCCTATTTCGAGTTGCCACAACCTATACTTCTATAATTATATACGCATGTTTATATTTCTCGATTTGAGCTCCTATCTATTCAAATAATTATTGCCTTAATAATATCATTATCTAAGTACGTACGAAAAGTCGAGAGGATATGTTATTAAATATGCGTAGGCAAAGCATTGGTATTAACACACAAATATGACCTAGAAAAAAACATATATTCATGCCTAGAAGGAACATGAAATTCGAAAGCAATACAAGTGTAGGAAGTTTTCCACGCCACCCTGGAGGTACTCCCTAGGTCTCGTTACCTCACAACCGGAGGTTCACCACCCTATTACGCTTACACTATCATATCACTCATATTTTTCCATCAACATTCATTTGAAAGTTGTGCATTTTGAGATGAGTGAATTTTGTCCTAACATGAGAATAATAATTATTAGGTCGTGCAGTTGTGGTCGTGCATCATTCCACTAAGCGTGCCAGGCGTGCGCGCGTACGTCAGTCTAACACTCAAAGCCTCGAAAAAGACACTTTTTCACCTATTTTTGGCTCATAGCACCCATGGGTGTGGAGCGATAGAGCTGGCGAGAAGTTAGGAACAAGTGGAGTCTACGTGCGAAAGAACGGATTTGTTAACTCAATTCAAAGGCCTTTTATGGCCCGGACGGCGAACGGCAGACGGACATCGCAAATTTGGATTCTACGCACTTTGTAAAATGACAAAGTTTGAGGGGGGGGGGGGGGGGGGGGGGGGGCTATGAAAAATTTTTGCTTTACGATCACATAGGCCTAATGCAATGCAACCAAAATAATAAGCAAAAATAAGCAAGCCATCAAACACATGGTCACTCCATAGCTAACAAATAAAGTTGTAAGCACATTATTAACATGTATCATGTTTTAGCCCTGGGGTCCTAGCGAATTTTGCGAGTCAATTTTTTTCCGCGCACGAAATTAATTACAGTGATTTCCGCCTACAACCGAGTCGTTGCTAGGGAAATGGTACTTCGTCGTTTTTCATCCCACAAAATTCGTTGACCATTCGTTCGAAAGCTCTCGATTTATCCAACAATATTATGTTAACTACGGCGAAGTGCGTGTCCAACAAACTGAGTTATGAGCATGGTTATATAAATAATTGTTAACACACAGGTGATCATTCTCAATAATTGATATTGTGAACATGATTGCAACCGCTTGTTAATTTCTGATGTTTTCATAGAATTTCGAATCAATATCGAGGAGAAAACATGATACATGGTTGAAATTTTTGGTTCTAGAACAAAAATAAGTTTTTTTTTACTTGTATTCTAAGCAGAAACACGAAACTTGATAACAGTTAAATCAGTGGCATAAGCAAGTGTTTGTCTCAATCTGAAGCAACTTATGAGATGAAAAAAAAAAAGCAAACCCCATCTAAGTCCTGATGAAGATTTTATAAATAAATCGAATATAATATGGCCTGATGAAAACGTAATCTACAGACTGAACTTCAAGATCCCCCATCTTCAATTTCAATTTATTTTATATAATACAGTCGAAAACAACCTACTAATCTATATATATATGCCTTTTCATTTATATATATATATATATATATATATATATATATATATATATATAAGATTTGTAAAAAAATATCAGAAACAGTCTGTTAACAACCAGTGGATTCGAGCGGGCAAAGCTTGTTGTTAACAGACTATATATATATATATATATATATATATATATATATATATATATATATATATATTAATATGCCTTTTCATTTCTCGAAATACCAATAAAGCTAAACTGACGTGATCAGGTCCCGTGCCTCAATAACTTCCTCAATAAAAGCTGCAATTTTTTTTTTTTCGATTTCCAAAAATAACTTTGTTCTACGCAGTTTCATGATATTTGTCGCTGCGTAGTAGTCGAAGAAAAAAAATAAATTATCAGACTAAATAAATAAGGTGGCGCCTAGCAGCCGAAGCTGACGAAAGATGAGGAATCTTATCTCGCGCGATAAGAGCTTCGTAGCTTCCAGTCTCCAACTTTGAAATGCCGCCGGGTCGTTGACCCCAATCTTCATAGTCGCAGAAGTGCAGGTTCCTTCCTTCGACTTCCCAACGTCGACCACGTGGGGTCCAGGTGGACCCCATGCGCACCTTCCCCCCCCTCCCTTATAGCCACTTTGCCCCTCACTGCCTGCTCCTCGAGACGAGACGTTCCAAACCCGACGCGAGCACCTCCCACCCTACTGCCTTTTCCCCTCCGTTTGTTCCCCGCTGGGTAACAACCGAACAGGTGACCCCTCTTATCACTTGTCTTATTGTTTAGGTTCTATTTAGATTACAGTACTTTGACATGCGCGTTTGGTTTATATGTAGGTACTTTTAATTATACGTATGTTATATATGTAGTTTAAATTACTTCTATTATATGTTCTTTCGCATGTATGTTCCTCCGTTTCAACATGCTATTTTGTTACCGTTGCACATACCAAACGAAGAGGAAATTCAATCTTCGCCTGGCACATAGAATCTTGGCATGGTTCGGACAAAGTTAACTCGCCAAACGATGAATTTTTTATGTTCAAGAGAATTGCTTGAGTTTTATTACTCGTTCACTGTGATTTTACTTGACTCTTTTCTAAGTCACTCTCTCTTCTAAGTCAGTCTCTAAGTCACATGGAAAATGAGTGGTGGTAATGTATTGTTCCTCCTACATAATAAAATAAAAGCTTTATTGTTCTATTAATTCGTCATTTTGCACTAATTTTATTTTCCCTACTCCATTTGAAATATGTGTTCAGATACAATGAATCAAAAGGTTGATAGGTAAATTTTACCTATAGTTAAAAATGTTAACGTAAAAATTTGCTCTAATTTCAAAATTTATGAACTCGAGAAATGGCAAAAAATTCGTTAAACAAATTTTCTTTTATAATTTAATGGGGAACTTTCATGTGTTGGAATTTCACACTTTTGACCCCAGATTCGGATTCAGCACACTTGAAAACCATCTACTATTACTTAGTAGCTCAAAATACTGTTTAGTCTGGCCAATAAACGGGTGATAAGATCACGCTAGTAGTAATGCAAGAGAGCTGAAGGTTCCTTCAGACAGGTGAGGGCCATGACGTCATCGTGCAAATGAATTACAAGACCCGTATTACTGATCTGATACCCACCGTACAGCTACTTTTTGGAAAGCTCTCGTTAAGATCTATCTATTAAGCAAATAAAAATAACCATGCAAATTCTGCATTGTTTTATTACCTATTCATTTTCATTTTTATTTTAAGATTAAAATATTTATTAAAACGAGTTTGTCACCCTGGAAATTTGAACATTACCAGGCAAATTAGCTTCATGAAAGTATTTAAATTTGAACTTATAAGGTGCATGCTGAAAAAGTCATGAGTTAAGGTATACTTCATACTTCATAAATGAATACGAATTAGAATTAATAGAAATCGTAATAATAGTGAATCCAGAAATGGCAAAGGGATAATTTTCCAATTTAATCTGATGGTTTTCCGTAATCCCGTAGATTTAATGCGATCAATTCAACTAGACTGGACCCCGTTACAATTACAAATCAGTGAGAGAAAAACACCGTTAAGATCAGCTTCAATTAAGACCTAGAAAGCTTCAGTTAAGACCTAGAAAACAGTATAATTTTCTGGATTGAGGGCGTGATCAATCCCAGTTAATTAATGATTCAGGTTTGTCACAATATCCTGCCGTTGATGAAGGAATTGACAAATACGAGTATGCAGTGTTTATTGGAATCATAAATGAACATTAGAAATTAGAAACGGTGACACGTAAGGCAAATTCATCAATAGACCATTAATTTATGGTTTTTCAACTACCTACCTTAGGGTAGGTACCACTTGGTACAAATTGGATGGTGTAGAGCTCGTGCTGTATTAGGGTGATTCTCACAGAAAGGGGCAGAAGTGATGTCCGGACCAGTTGCGGCGACCCAATAAGGATTTGGGAGCTGGCGAAGGTCTCAAATTGTAGTATAGGTTTTTATCTAGAACCCTTTTTTCCATTTTTAGGTTATGTTTATTCCTTTAAATAGAAAATTAACTAAATATAGTCAAATAGTCATCGACCTGTCCTGTCCCAATGCGACCTTCCCAACTTCAAGCTTTAATCTCCGGTCTTTCCGCTTTTGAGTTTGGATTTTATTCAATTTTTCTACATCAGTATGATTTCTGAGATGCGTTTCTGATCGATAAAATTAATGTAGAACCGCTAGAAAAGTGTATTTGGATGGAAATATGTGTGTCCGGAGCATCGCCGTCATCGACCTGTCCAATATTGGTTTTCGAATTTTCGCGGTCACAATTGTATTTTAGCGGGTTTTTTTGCCGCTTTTTTTTTTCGCGCCCTTCTCAGTTACCAGAAAAACCGCCATTCGTTTTAATTCAGTCAACTCGTGGTCGTCAGCGGGAGCAGATGTGTGCTGGACCGTGGGTTGGTCAATCACAATCGTCAGAAACCTGTCCACTTTTTCTAAGTGAGTACTTGAACTCAATTTTTTCTTATGGTATTTTTATTGTACACCGAACGGTCTAGTTTCATGTTATATGCCGAATTTGGGAAAAAGCTTGCCACAAGGTGAAACATTTGAGAAAAAATGAAGTATCGTCATCGACCTGTCCATCATCAACCTGTCCTCTCCTGAAAATTCGAGGACAGGACGATGAGGAAAAAGGCAAATCTATTATGTTTTTTGGATTTTCTAGTATTCCCGTATTCTCGCATTTAGTAATCCAATATTCTCGTATTGACCATTCAAAACACATATCTACTTAGCCGAACGTTGTGAAGGTCTACTAGGACTTATTAGAGAATTTCTGTCATTCTTCGTTTGTTGGATTCACCCTACAGTGGTCACGTTTTTCGGTCTTTTGACTTGAAATGTTGAGGGTTAACGTTTCTTGGCAGTTATAGCAAATTTTCCTTTTATGATACCAGGACAGGGTGGTGATGCAAATGGTGAGAATCAACGGGTCGCATCACTGCCCTGTCCTAGTGTCATCGACCTGTCCGCACAAAATTTTTAAATTTTTTTTTTCTGAATTAATAAAAGCGCTACTGTTTGGATTTGCTTTGAATTTCGATACATACGATATAGAGAGCATCTGTGATTTTTTTCAGCTCGATTCGATCACTTTTTCTTTTTTCAAAAGTCAAACTCAAAACTGACCTTTTCTGTGAGAATCACCCATTAACTAAGGACATAGTTACCTAATTGAGGCATATAACCAGTACCTATTATTAAACAAAAAGTAAAGTAATAACACGGAGAAATTATAGTTCAATGCGAGATGGCATATTCACAAGCGAATGCCAGCACATGCCATGAATTTTAACAGTTCCTTGAGCTCTCAAAGAGTTGCCATTTCTGGGTGGCCGCCAAATGGAAATTTTAAATGTCCCTGACATTTCCCGGACTTAACAGCAGATTTCCCTGACAAAAAATATCTAAGTCAAATTTATAAAGGGAGTTCCGACATAAGTTCATCCAACTCTGAGAGTCGATTGCAGAGCTCATTTCTGAACAAAATTCCTCTTAGAGATTTTTTCAAACGCTTTTTTGTACCTAATGACATTAAAACGGCCATAACACCATTTAGAACCACTTTAAACCCAAACATAAGGACATCTTTGGAAAGAGCGTTAAAATTCCCAACTACCTGATTACAAAACAATATTTTTTGAGCCAACTTAATAAAAACTACGTTAAAAAGAGGTTAAAAAGCAAATTTCGAAAATTTCTCAGAATATTTACTTTTTTCTTGTCCATTTGCTCTTAAAACAGACTAGTTTGGAAGGGCACTGCACGAGTAAAACTTTTTTCAATGAAATCGACGGTTTTCGCCAAAAATTAACCCTCTATGAAAATACGAGTTTGGGGCCGGTTTCTACGTATTTTTTCATGCTGAATCGAATGGTAACTCTTGCAGATCTCCCCAACTCCGTTGTTACTGAGTTACACTTTAGCTAACTAGTTTTACCCTTAAAAACACAGAAAATTGACTAACCGTTTCGTGACAATTTTCGAGTTTATGTACCAAAGCAAACATCATTTAGACTCATTTACTAGAATTGAGTCTCTACACTACGTCGGTTCATGGATATGTCTTATCCCCCCCCCTCTGAAATATGTAGTTTGTGTTTCAAGTTAAAAATGTCCCCAATCAATTCAATCCTCTCTTAGTGTCCCAGAGTGCCTCCATATCTAATTTCAACTTCCTAGGATGAACAGGAGAGAATTTAGCTTACTCAGCTTTTTCTATAAGTTCAAATTTAAATTAAAATTTTAACCATTTGAGTTTTTAAAAAATTCTTTTACATGGATATTTTCTAGCTTGCGGGTAGTTCCAAATTGTCGTCCGACAGCAACAAATGTCACGCCACAAAAACCGTTCGTTCGAAATCTGTGAGATTATTACACATGACTCCATATTTCAATGGGCCAATTTCCCCCTACTTAACCCTCCTGAGAAGTCCTAGCTTATGCACTAACTAGTGCAATAAACTAGTTATGGTCCTATTGTACTAGTACAATCAAATAGTAATGGTACTCTCACTGGATCGATGCACTTCTCTACTAGGTTTGCTACCTAGTTCAATACAACTTGTAGCGTCGTTACTCTTTGAACAATTCAACCACCTCTCTTGATAACTATTTTTGTTATTCGTATAGTCCACCTATAAAATAATATGTAGTATGAAGTACGCTTTGGAAGTTTGATTGTTTAGGAGTTAGAACAATTAAAAAAATGCTGAAAAATATTACACAAAGTTTTCATTTAAAAAATTCCCTGAGTCGGTGGTTTTTGCTAAATTCCGAGACTTTTCCCGACGCGAAGAATTCCCTAACAATTCCAGGGTTTTCCTGACTTTTCCAGTTGGGGGCCTCCCTGCGTTTGTAGCACATGGATGGAATCTTGATGTTCGTTTATGAAATCGAAAGGTTGTCGATCTTCGGCATAGAGGGGACAAATCATAATTTTATGCTCCATATCTTCCACCACATCTTCGCAGTATTAGCAGATCTCTAGATCAGCTAGATCTCTCTTGAGTATCAACAAGAACAAGGCAATTGTGATACAAAGGAGCCCAGCCCATGTTGGTCTTCGGGGAATTGAGAAGGCCGATCAGGCAGCTAAGATTGGAGCTGCTACCAATTCCACGATATCCTTGAAACCATTCATCCCTTTAATGGATGCTTGGCACATTACCTAACAACTGATGGTGAGGGAGTGACAGGAATCGTACAATCCTCAGTTTTAAAGGAATGCATCATTTCCAGGTCATGGAAAAAGTTACCAGAACACCCCACATCCTCCAACAACGACTTCCTAGAAAACAAATGGTGGAGCTAATACGCCTTCGCACAGGACACGGAAATGTCAACCGGAGTCGGTTTCTCACTCAGCTAGCTGACTCACCAAAAACTTCATAAACTATACATCGGCGGAAGACACATAATCTCGCCCGTAACTCCCCAGTAACTTCTCTCGGGATATCTTTGAGAATTACATTGCCGAGATCTTTTTCTAGTTTTCTCCTACTGAAACAGATCAAACTTGTTATGGAAGGACACAAAAATTACCTTCACTATAAAAGATGATAGTCATTTGGACTGACGGCGGGTGAACTAAGTGGTATGAAGCCTCGCGCCAGATGTTTTACAATTGGATTGGGGCCATCAAAAAGATGACTCCGGCCAATGCGGTGCCTTTTATGATACCGCCCGCCTTCCAACAGGCTCGCGTGTTTTTTCCGCTTCAGTAAATACCAATAGAGACAACGACCTCTTTCACTAAAAGAAGATAAAAAAAAGTCCAGTCATGCAGCATGACCTCATGAGCGAATTTTTGAAGAAATCTTCGACATTTCAGTCGCTATTGATCGTGTAGAGAAATTTTAGTTTATGATTTTGATAGAAAAACATGGAATCAAATTATTAAAAATAATTAGGAGGTACTCATACTTTATCATTATTAAACACTAATCTTGTAGATTTAAAGACAAATGTAGGTAAATATTCATAGATTTCGATGTCCAATGTGGTCAGTATTGAAGGCAGTTGAAATCTTAACAGTATCCTATCATAACATCATCAAATCTTGACATAAAATAAAATAACATACCGACGTCATATGGAAGTGCGCATGCGCGAAGGGCAAGTTTTTTTTTTTGACCGATGACCCCCAATTTTTATTCCGGAATCGGATTCTGCGTTCAATTTTGCGTCCAGAACATCCGCCACTTTTGTTCTGCTCATGCGCAAACGTGCGCTACGTTGAATTTGGCCAAGCAGAGCGAGGCTTAGGAATTTACGTTACTGACGGCCGAGCGGAGCGAGGCCTTGGGTCTGCGTGCTAGTACGTACATAAATACAACTTCTTCATAATTTCATGGCTGATATTTTCTAAGCCACAGTCAGTATTAAAGCTACATCAAGTCCTAAAACAGTTGAGCGTAAAAAATTAAAGAGAGCGACCGAGAGAATCGGAGGATGGAATATTTCACAGAGTAAACTCATCAGTTGTGATTACATTTTTTTTTTTTTTTTTTTTTTAACAAGCACCTACCACCTACGTTTTAAACAGCATGGTTCTAGGATTGGTTATACAGGGATACTTCCATAAGAGTAGTTCAATCTGAATTTGGACAATGTTTCATGCAAATATTACCGATTTTTACAACTAGCGAACGGCATTATTTCGATTTTTGACTGATTTTTCAACTTTGAAATTTTTGAAAACTTGATACATATTCTTATAGGAAATTTTACGCTGATTCCGAATATACCACATGTTAGTATGCTGAAAAAATTATTTCGTACAACAAATCGCAAAAAACAGGCTATTTTGAAATTTTTGACTACATTTTTGTAAATTTCAACCCGAAGATGTAATCCGATCATGCTGGCCAACGAACTTGAACTTTCGTTTTGTGTCCTTAACCTTTTAAAATTTGTTTGAAGTTTCTAGCACAATTCTACGGACAGTTATCGTCTGGAATGACACATACATATATACATACATACATATATACATACATATATACATACATACATACATACATAAAAAAATGCGTTAAACTTCAGAATATGATTCAGAATAGCCTGAAACCGATTTCTGCATAACATTTTTTTCAAAAATTCACATTCTAAAAATTTTGAGGCGAGAACAATAGCTTAATTTTCTTCAAAAATTCGCTAAAAGACGGTGCCTTATTTTTTAGAAAAAACTTTTTCTAAATTCTCTCCTTTCCACCCTAGGAATGTGAAATTTGACAGGGAGCCTTTCTAGGACATCAAGAGTCGAATGCAAAGCCGAGTTCGAACCAGATCAGCTGACTCAGCTAAATTGCACCTAATGTAATTTCATTACATTTTAACATATTTTAATACGATAGATAATTTAAGAAAATTTGCTCATACGATCATGCTGCATGACTGGAACTATTCATTTTCAATGGTGAGCCTTCGAAATCGACCAAGAAAAAAAAAAGCCTAACGCCAAACTCTCAAAATTGGTATGTTTTACGTTTCAAAATGAGTAGGTGTGTTGATTCCAAAAGTTAGAAAAAAAAAAAAAAAAATCCACCGTAAGCTTTTTTTTTAAATATTGAACCGGATTTTATGAAATTTCGGACAAAACTCGCACATCGGCCTAACTAACAGCCCAACGGGTCAAAGAGAGCGAAAAATTGAAATTTTAGTAAGCTTTACGCTGTGTGAAAACGAGTGGAAAAATATGCAATTCTGACCGTTTTTTCGATGTTTTCTGAAAATGGTAAAGCGAATATCAGTAGAAGAACATCACCACGTAATTCAGCTTGAGAAAATACCCCAAAATCATGTATCTCATTACAAATATTTTATAAATTACAAATTGATATAACATTCATTATTAATTCAGCTTATTCACTTTACCTTATAAATATTGGAAACAACAATAAAATAAAACACACAATGAACTTCATAAATGATTTCAAAAACATTCAAGCACTTAACATAGGTAGTACCAGTATATATAACCGAATTAATCCTTAAGTCAAACAAACATAAATTTCTCAGTTTGCCAACTTCACTGAAGAAGAAAAATAGCCTTTTTTTCATGTCGAATTCACTTGGTACTGATACAAAATTTATCTCTGTTTCCGTTACCCCCCCACCAAGTCCGAGATATATCTTTTTCTGATCCAGTTATACATAAGACACTCAAATAGAACATGAAATATTTGAAAATTCTACTAACACTGTAATACAGAATGGATTATCATTAAATATCATGTAACTGAACACCACGATCAGTTTCTAAATGTTTTAGTCTTATAGTTGATTCAACTGGGTATTGAAAACTACGTTAATGATGTTTACACTACAACTGTTCCAATTATGTATTTTTTGTGAATCATACTCGAATGTAAGGAACATACACGTTTCTTGTATCTCACGTATATACAGGGTGATTCCCTCGCAGATGCAAAAAAAAAAAATTTTTGGTGAAACTATATCAAAAATGGAGTAAAATGCCGCCAATCGCATATTTTTATCTCAATCCGTACTCAAGATATGATTTTTTAAAGGTTTTTTCAGGAATACCATGTTTTTTTTTTCATTTTAAACTCGGATTTCTCCACTTTGCCTCATTTAATTTTAACTTTCAACCTCATTTTCGGTATCAGCATTAAATTTCCTATAAGAATAGTGTACTTGGGTTCTTAAAAAGTACCATCCAAAGACCCTCACATCAGCTCAAACATTGACGATTTTGAAAAAATAACATTTCTGAAAATCTTTAAAACTTTACTACTCTTTTAAAAAGAATCCTGGAAACTGGCAAATCTCATGAAAACTACTTCATCTAATATGCTTTCCAACGGTATTATCAATTTTACTTTTATTTTGTTATTTAGGGGAGAAAACAATGTTTTAATGTTCAAAAAGGTGGGGTTTTCAATGAAATTGTTGGTTTTCTCGAAAGATGACCCTCCATGAACCTACGAGTATGGGGTCGGTTTCTATGTATTTTTTCACGCTGTATCGAATGGTAACATTTGTAGATCTCTCCAACTCCGTTATAATCGAGTTTTACACTTTAATTAACTAGTTTTACCCCATAACACACATACATTTAATCGTAACAAACAAACTAAACATTTGCGATTTTAAGTGTAAAACTCGGTTATAACGGAGTTGGAGAGATCTACAAATGTTAACATTCGATACAGCGTGAAAAAATACATAGAAACCGACCCCATACTCGAAGGTTCATGGAGGGTCATCTTTCGAGAAAACCAACAATTTCATTGAAAAACCCACATTTTTTAACATTAAAACATAATTTTCTCCACTAAATAACAAAATAAAAGTAAACTTGATTATACCGTTGGAAAGAGTATTAGACGAAGCAGTTTTCATGAGATTTGCCAGTTTCCAGGATTCGTTTTGGAAGAGTAGTAAAGTTTTAAAGATTTTCAGAAATATTATTTTTTCAAAATCGTCAATGTTTGAGCTGACGTTAGGGCCTTTGGATGGTACTTTTTAAGAACCGAAGTGTACTATTCTTAAAGTAAATTTAATGCTGATTCCGAAAATGTGGTCAAAAGTTAAAATTAAATTAAGTAAAGGGGGGAAATTTGAGTTTAAAAGGAAAGAAACACGGTTTTCCTGAAAAAACCTTTAAAAAATCATATCTCGAGAACGGATTGAGATAAAAACATGCAGTTGGCGGCTTTTTACTCCATTTTCGATGCAGTTTCACCCAAATTTTTTTTTTGCATCTGCGAGGGAATCACCCTGTATATCATGTATATTATTATGTGGCTATTGAATATTTTGAAAACTCGATTTATCACAATCAGGGCACATTTGTGCATAATTGCGCCGTTTGTGCGTAATCAAAAATTTTTATGAAAATTTAAAATCTGCAATAAAAAATTGGGGTTTCTATTTGAAAAATGCGAGTTAAGAGACGTAACGCCAGTGTGGCGGATGATCAGAATCCGATTTCACCATTGGATAACATTTATAAAATAAATGGGAATTATTATTTAAAGTTTTCTTATATCTTCAAAAATAAAGAAACTGGTCCATTAAATTATAAACACCCTGTATATTGGGATGTGCTCATTTGTAAAATTTTACCAGACATCTCACCAGATTAGCCAAGAAAGAGTTCAGTCCACGAGGAGAACGTAGACGAAGCACAGCCAATTGGAGACAACAGGAACTACGGTCATAATTCTCAACGTGGTTTATTGATAATGGTAACAGTCGGCATCCGGCCACATTAAACTAGAGGAACGATACTGGTGAACGATGACACTGTTTCGACCTTGAATAATAGAGAGCGCTTAGTGAAAGTTGAATGAAAATATACCGTCATGTGATAGGCGTTGTGATGGTCAACAGAGATTAGCTGACCACAATGGATGACAAGAGTGACGTGGGAGACGACAGGACACGATGTCACGAATGGAAGCTCGATCCGAAACAAACCGAAGCCAAACGAGAACCATAGGGAGTGAAAGGGAAACATGAGATTTTCACGAGTTTGAGAAAATCCAATTTTTTAAACCAGATGTGAGTGTCCCATTTCTGTACTGTTTTTTGCGTACCTCATCTGTAAAAAGTCCAGTCATGCAGCATGACCCCATGAGCGAATTTTTGAAGAAATCTTCGACATTTCAGTCGCCATTGATCGTGTTGAGAAATTTTAGTTTATGATTTTGATAGACAAACATGGAATCATATTATTAACACATGCGCAGAGTAAACTCATCAGCTGTGATTACTTTTTTTTTTTTTTTTTTTTTTTTAGCAACTACTAAGTACCTACGTTTTAAGCAGCATGGTTCTAAAATTGGTTATACAGGGATACTTCCATAAGAGTAGTTCAATCTGAATTTGGACAATGTTTCATGCAAATATTACCGATTTTTACAACTAGCGACAAATGTGATTACATTTTTTTTTTTTTTTTTTTTTTTTTTTTTTTTTTTTTTTTTTTTTTTTTTTTTTTTTAGCACCTACTAGGTACCTGCATTTTAAACAGCATGGTTCTAAAATTGGTTATACAGGGATACTTCCATAAGAGTAGTTCAATCTGAATTTGGACAATGTTTCATGCAAATATTACCGATTTTTACAACTAGCGAACGGCAATATTTCAATTTTTGACTGATTTTTCAACTTTGAAATTTTTGAAAACTTGATACATATTCTTATAGGAAATTTTACGCTGATTCCGAATATACCACATGTTAGTATGCTGAAAAAATTATTTCGCACAACAAATCGCAAAAAACAGGCTATTTTGAAATTTTTGACTACATTTTTGAAAATTTCAACCCGAACATGTAATCCGATCATGCTGGCCAACGAACTTGAACTTTCGTTTTTTGTCCTTAACATTTTAAAATTTGTTTGAAGTTTCTAGCACAATTCTACGGACAGTTATCGTCTGGAATGACACATACATATATACATACATACATACATACATACATAAAAACGCTGCAAATTATTTCACAAAGGTTTATTATTTTTTCAATTGAGTATGATCGTAGTTTTAGTTGGCTAGCGTACGTCATAAGGCCCGTCCAGACTCCTCGGCGTGTCGTATTTCGAGTTGCCACAACCTATACTTCTAAAATTATATACGCATGTTTATATTTCTCGATTTGAGCTCCTATCTATTCAAATAGTTATTGCCTTAATAATATCATTATCTAAGTACGTACGCAAAGTCGAGAGGATATGTTATTAAATATGCGTAGGAAAAGCTTTGGTATTAACACACAAATATGACCTTGAAAAAAACATATATTCATGCCTCGAAGGAACGCCGGCGCCGTACCCACCACAAGGTGCCGCGGCGCCGGCGCCTCCTCTCACTCCACCCCCCGCTCACCCCCCCCCTCACCGCCCACCGTGACCCCCTGCCAAGCGTGCCAGGCGTGCGTGCGTGCGTAAGTCTAACAAAGCCTTGAAATGACACGTTTTCGCCCGTTTTTGGCCCATAGCATCTATACGAGTAAAGCGATCGGGATGGTTAAACGTTAGGACCAACTAGACCCCAAATGGAGTCTATGGGCGAAAGGACGGGTTTTTTAAGTCAATTCTTAGGCCTTTTATGGCCCGGACGGCGGACGGCGGACGGCGAACGGCGGACGGCGAACGGCGGACGGCGGACGGACATTTCAAATTTGGATTCTACGCACCTTGAAACGTAAAGTGACAAAGTTTGAGGGGGGGTTATAAAAATTTTTTGCTATACGATCACATAGGCTTATTATTGGAAATAATAAACCAAAATGCGTTAAACTTCAGAATATGATTCAGAATAGCCTGAAACGGATTTCTGCATAAAATTTTTTCAAAAAATTCACATTCTACAAATTTTGAGGCGAGAGCAATAGCTTAATTTTCTTCAAAAATTCGCTAAAATAGCTGCTAATTATTCAGTGTGGGCTCCAATGGACATTTTTAATTTCCCTGACTTTTTCCTGACCGAACTTCAGATTTCCTTTACAAGAAATATCAAATTAAATTTTTTATTTTATTTTTTCTCGCCATTTTATTGTACCTTTAATGCTATAAAATTTAAAGAAGAAAAAAAGACTACTTGTAGGTATGTAGTCTACTTGTATTAATTTAACAATTTCATTGCCCTCGAAGTGCTCAAATATCATAACAATTTAACCTAAATGTAATACGATAATTTACAAAAATTCATCCATACGATCATGTTGCAGGACTTTTTATTTAATAGTTTATGGTTTTTGACATTTCATGTCTTTGCTATGGCACACAACCAAATTTTCGTTATGTCACGTTACGTTACGTAACGAAATATGCTCAATGATTTTCTGATGATTTCCGCTTACAACCGAGTCGTTGCTAGGGAAATGTTACTTCGTCGTTTTTCATCCCACAAAATTCGTTGACCATTCGTTCGAAAGCTCTCGATTTATCCAACCATATTATGTTAACTACTGCGAAGTGCGTGGCCAACAAGCTGAGTTATGAGCATGGTTATATATGAATAATTGTTTACACACAGGTGATCATTCTCAATTATTGATATTGTGAACATGATTGCCGCTTGTTAATTTCTGAAGATTTCATTGAGCTGGTGTTTCGATGATTTGATTCATAGCAGGTGATCCGTATATTGCGAGAACGGTTTGATTTGTGAAGAGGTGGTTAAATCATTTAATAGGTAATCATTTTAATAGACGAGTCTGCAACTAAAGACATGAAATGTCCCAATGTGTTGCAGACTAGTATGCAAGCGTTACTGATGATTTTCCATAAGTACGCTCGGTGGGACTTTTGTGCAATGTGCCAGGGCAAAGACATGAAAATGTCAAAATGAATTCTGTAAAGAATTTTTCTTTCTTTTTAACTTTTACTTATTCAGTTTTTCTTGTATAACTCGAAAATTTAAAATTCTATCGATTTAGTCACTGCGACAAAATTAAATTTTAATTAAGAATGTCGTAAATCGTTTTCGTTTGATTTATCCGAAACATAATTCAGTGAATCGAATGAAACTATAGGAGAGTTGCACGACCACCTCTTCTTAATTTGTGCTCCAGTAGGGTTTGAGTGTTGGAAGAAAAATATCAACACGAATGTGAATCGTGAAGCGACTTTGGCATGCAGCAGTACGCTGAACTTATGCCGATTCGGATAGTTTTTTTTGTGATCTGAAGCTATTCGTTGGAGTACATTTTTCCTTACATGGATTTCTTAGCTCTGGGGATAGTTCAAAATTTGCGTCCGACAGCAAAAAATGTCACGGTTTTTTTTTCCACATACTAGGTACCAATCGTTTTCAGAGAGAATATAACTTCTTGATTTCTCATCCCACAAAGATCGTTCGTTGGAAAGTTGCTCTGGGAATTTATAACACATGACTACACATTTCAATGGGCCAATTTTCCACTCCTCAACCCTCCTGAGAAGTCCTAGCTTATATATACAAACTTGGGTTTTGGGACTCTTACTAGATCAATCCACTACTCTGCTGGGTTCTTTCTCCCTAGTTCAATATTCAGTTGATTTTTCTCACAAATGGTTTACTCTAGGTGGTGTAGTGGGGAACCGGCGAGGGACCGCCCCGATGTAGAAACCGAAAAGACAACGGCCTTCATTCAATACCTCCACGAGACCTACATCGATGAAAACGCTTTATTTCCTCCAACCTTGTGGCCAAGACAAGCGACAGCAATAGGACGACAAATGCTTGCGAATCATTTCATTCCCATTTTAAACGAAACTTTAATTCCCCACCGCATCCCCTCATATTTAGTTTCGTAGATGGTTTACTAGCATTTCAAACCGAAATCTACATAAAGACGTACGACAGCGACCAACATACTCCCAAAAAAAAAAAAAAAATTTGGGTTTTAACTACTTAATTGTGCAATAAAGGGCTTAGTCCTATAAAGAGTTAATTTTTGCTTCAAAACTAACCAACACCGGGGCGGGAAGCAATTGAGTAACGGGAAGGAATCGCCAACACTTTGAGGGGAAGGAATTTAGTAACCGGAAGGAATCGCCAAAACTTTAAGGGGAAGGAATCGCCATGCTTTTTGGAGGTCGGGAAGGAATCGCTGGTCCCCGGGTGTAGTTACCATGGAAACCAATGGCATAGCTTCACTTTTTATGTGCGTGTAGCGCTGTTACTTTTGAACAGTTTAACCACAACTCTTGATAATTATTTTTTTCATTCGTATAACTCACCTATGAAATAATATGTACCTAGTATGATAAAGTACGCTATTGAAGTTTGATTGATTAGGAGTTATAATATACCTAAAAACACTTTAAATTATTACACCAAGTTTTCATTTAAAAAGTTCTCTGACATTTGGTGGTTTTTGCGAAATTCCCTGACATTTCCCTAACTTAAGATGATGAATGTCAACAATCGGGAATGGGGTCAGAACTAATAAAGCGCCTCTATCGCCGAGCTTTCGAAAAATATATTTTCTTCATCAGGGCCTAAAACTAGTGAAGAAGAGACTCAGCATGACATTACAACAACATATTAAAAAACAAGTATAACATTTAAATCACAGAATAGGTAGGTACGTAATCATAATTCCCCTCAACTGAGGCTCAATATCATAATATCAAATTTTGTTTTTAGCGAATTTTCTTAGAAAATAAAGCTATTACACGAAAAAAATTAATCGAACATGAACTAGGACATTTAAAAATTTAAGCACAAAATTGTACTGAAAAATGTACTTAAATTTCATTAAAATAAGCTAAAAATCGATCGGAACACTTGAAAAAATTGTAAAAATCCACAAAATCGTTTGTTCATTGGAATATTACTGACAAAAAGTTAGTTTGCTATAAAATGTATAATAAAATTTTTATTTGTCCCCAAAGTGCTCAAATTTCAACAGAATTTAACATAAATGTAATACGACCATTTATGAAAATACGCTCATACGATCATGCCGCATGACTGGAACTTTTTTCTTCCGTTATGACTGTGAGGATGAGGGGTGGAGCTTCTCATCAGCACTAGGAGCCCTTGAGTGAGTTGTTGTTGTCCAATAAGTGTAGTATTTTCTTGATATTATGACATTGAGCCTCAGTTGAAGGGAATTATGATTACGTACCTACCTTGTGACAGCGTTCCCGTCAGAATCCCAGAGAAAGCGCTGCCGTCGCTCCGTTGGAAAACAACGGGCGTCGCACGCCTCTTCTCGTGTTCTTGAAAGGCTGAGTTTGGTGTTGGATGGGTGATCCAAGACCTGGAAAACCAATCTACTCCGAACATAGCTCATTAATGCTATTAGCAGGAGTGGTATCTCTTCCTGACGGGAGACTGTCACTCTCCTCTACCTCTCTTTCGAGGATTTAGGACCCCATTGCACCTCTGGGGGGCTACCTAAATCCCTGATAACCTATTCTGTGATTTAAATGTTATGCTTGTTGGTTGTTGACTAGTTTTATTTTAATATGTTGTTGTAATGTCATGCTGAGTCTCTTCTTCATTGGTTTTAGGCCCTGATGAAGAAAAATCAAAAGAAAAGCGACCTACCTGTACACTTTTTCAGGCTGAAAAGCAAGAACTACACAAAGACCTTTTAAACGTAAAAATACCTAAAACTCTCTTCTTTCGAGTCAAACAGAAAACCTTCACCGGACTTCCACTGGTCAGAAAACTCTTGAAATAACTGTGGAGAGAAGCCACTACAATGAGTCGTTGTTAACAGTCGGCTGTTGTCAGTTTTATTTCCCCAGCAACGGCTTGGTTGTACGTGAAAATCATAAGAAAGACAAAGCAGCTTGAAATGCTTGCATACGAGTCTGCAACACATTGGGACATTTTCATGTGTGTTTTCTTATTGTATTTATTACTAGGCAGATCTCACCCGTGCATCGCACAGCGGGGCGTACAAATCAATTAAATGGGCCATAAGAGAAACCGCCCACCCGTCGGTACTTAATTGAATTCGCGATCGTGTTGACTCATTGTTCCGACACCCGTGGGTACTTCATTGAATTTGAGCCAGGCTACATCACCTACCCCCCTGCAAACTCGTATGCAAGCTCTAAGAGCCACTCAGCTGATCCGGACCCTGGGCATCGTCACGTAAATGTGCTAAAGAGACTACATACGAAATTACAGCTTCCTAGAGTGTAAAACATAGAAATTAGCTTCAAAAGCCACTCATCTGATCCGGACCCTGGGCATCGTCAAGTCAATGTCCTAAAGAGGCTACATAAGAAATTACAGCTTCCTAGAGTGTAAAGCATAGAAATTACCTATTAAAATGATTTAACCACCGCTTCACAAATCAAACCGTTCTCGCAATATTTGGATCACCTGCTATGAATCAAATCATCGAAACACCAGCTCAATGAAATCATCAGAAATTAACAAGCGGTGGCAATCATGTTCACAATATCAATTATTGAGAATGATCACCTGAGTGTACACAATTATTCAAATAACCTTGCTCATAACTCAGCTTGTTGGCCACGCACTTCGCAGTAGTAAACATAATATGGTTGGATAAATCGAGATCTTTCGAACGAATGGTCAACGAATTTTTTGGGATGAAAAACGACGAAGTACCATTTCCCTAGCAACGACTCGGTTGTAAGCGGAAATCGTCAAAATATTTACGTTAGGTACGTTACGTGACAGTTTTTTGTGCAATGTGCCAGGGCAAAAACATGAAAATGTCAATATATTTTTCGAGAGCTCGGCGATAGAGGCGCTTTATTAGTTCTGACCCCATTCCCGATTGTTGGTATTCACTATTCATCGTGGGTCGATCTTGACATCATTTCCCCGACTTTTCCCGACGCGAAGAATTCCCTGACGATTCCAGGGTTTCCCTGACTTTTCCAGTTGGGGGCCACCCCGCTATTACACAAACTTTTATTATTTCTGTATTAGATGGCCCTGAGGCGATGTGCGTTGTTTAGTATAACGAAATATGGAGACAAATGTCAACAAGACAACTCGCCCACGGCAAGTTCGACGTCGCGAGCTTCTGGTGACTTCTACCTTCGCCCCGCACTACTTCTGTACCAGCCAACGCTTTGTCTATTTCTACTAGCCAGTCAGTAACAATCTGGAGCTTCAGCCTTCCTCAACTTTCTTGTAACAACCTCTAGTGCTAATTAAACACCTGAACGTTACGTTGCTCGACAACATAGACACAGTTGACATTTTTGATTAGAAATTTTGATGTCAGAATAAAGTTGGAGTTCGGGATTGTAACAACTATGGTTATTAGCATGGAACATGATTTAGCCTTGAGCTAACTGCCCGAAAACGTTACGCGGAAGTGTCACGAAATTTTCTTATGATTTTCACGTACAACCAAGCCGTTGCTGGGGAAATGAAACTTCTGTAGTTTTCACCGGACAAAAATCGTTCTCCATTCGTTGGAAAGCTCTCGATTTATCACGCATTTCTTTCGTACTTGTTCTTCTATTCATGTCGTAGTTTTATATTTATTTATGTTATATATGGATATAGTGAACAATGCCGCTTGTTTTGTTGTCACTTGGTTGAGAAGTTAATCTTGGTTATTGTAATTGTAGACGCGGATCGTAACAGAAAATTACCTACCTAGTTTTAAATTTATTTACATTTACGAATTAACGGGAAGAAAGCATGTTCCATGTTTTAGCATCTTAGCCGAAGGCTCAAAGCGGAAAGCAACTGGTTTTCTGTTTTTGTTAGTTGATTTTGATTTTTTGATTTTGATTACTAGCCCTTGCGAGGCCCGAAGGGCCGAATTTTTGTTGGCATACTTTCATATAAATTGTAAAGTATATTACGATTTTGGCGCATTTCCGGTCGATCAACGTTTTAATAGAAATGGACTGCAGTGGGTGCTTGTTGCGTTACAAGATGGAAAGTTGTGGTATCCTCTCCCAGTATCGTATGGGGATATTTCTCTTCATTCAAAGTACATTGATGAGCGTAGAGATTTGCGTAAAAGTGTTTCCCAGAAAACGGTGACGGTCTTGATGGATGAAGAAGACATCGATTCATATCTACATCGATCTCGTGAGACAGCATTACCTTGTGATGAAGATGAAATACAATCTCAAGAAACAGCATCTGCTAAGGGCGGTTCTGAAGTCCAGTCAAATGAATTGTTTGAGATCGCGAATCTTCCGTTCAGCCAAACAATTGCCAGCCAGATGATATGGAGTTGAATGGACTGAACGAATCCTCCTATCACTGGCGAATTTATGGAGAGCTTTCGACTTGAATTGGGGACCATTGTCCATAACCAACTTATTGACTTTATCGATGATAGGAAGTCCTTCGAGATATTTTATTTCAGCTGTAGACGTTTCATTCATACTCTCCGCAAAAGTAAATTTTTAGCGCTCGTCTACAACTACAAAGAAAGATTTTGTAGTCACTTTTCCCACTGATTTCTTTGACAGCTCCGCAAAATCTGAATGGAGAGTATGAAAGATTTTTACATTGCAAAGTATTATTACATTTCTATTCTTGTATTCGCCAAGTCAGGTTGAAGAGAAGGACCCTGAATCATTCGCCTTTTTCCTTCTTCAAACTGTATTTGCCTGGCGGAAGGGTGCTCCCGTTACCGAAGGACAGCTATGAACGCTGTAGTAACGTTATAAATGGGGAAAGGTTCCTCATCGCGTCAGGTTATGGTCATAACTCGCATCCCAAGATTGAAAAACAAGAAAACAACGCCGTTATTTGTATTTAAATCACCGTCTGTCAAACAGTGAGTGCAAATAAGAAGCTAACTAATAAGTGCTAAGCGGGGGAGGTGAACGTTTTTTGAGATATGTAGAAAATGACAAAATATGTTGAGGAGGTTGAAGAAATTTGGGGATAGTTCAGGCTGTGCCTCACCATTCTCAACTTTCTCAAGTTATCTTTTAATCATCTTCTGTCATTTTCGTACAAATCGAACTAAACTTGACTAAAATAAATTTTGAACCAGCTAGGAACACAGGCTCCTGCCGTCTGTGTGGGAAAGACTCCGCAAGCCGTGGCTCTGCCTGACACAGAAAGTGACATAGTTCGTGGTGGGCCACGGTGAGTTTGCCGGAAAGTTGGTTGAATTACGCCTTATACAGCCATTGGCAGGGGCGAGGAGTTGGCCGAACACGTGCTTGTGTCCTATCCCGAGTTCCGTGGGGTGACCTCACAGTGACCTACCTCGCTGTTTTTTTTTTCCCACCTTTGGCTGGCTGGTTGAGTACAGCCAGCCCACTAACTGGGCACTGAAGCTCTCGTGAAAAGTCTCCCTCCTCCCCATACCCATATTGTTTGAGCTGAGTTTAGGGAGGAATATCCTCACTCAGGCGGAAGTAGAGCGGTTAGAGAGCAGATACAAATTCTCTGCCCTCGGGCCTGCTACTCGGTCAGGCATCTGGAGACAGTGGGGAGTCCAGTAACATGGTAATCTCCCATCCCAAAACCGGTGCCACGGGCTACCCCAGGCTACAGGCACACTGGCACTATGCCAAAGTGTCACCAGCCTGCCTCACTGATGAGGTAGGATTCGTGTTGGCAGTGGTTGAGCACACGCCAGCCTTGGGACGAGGGGCCCAGGGTGCTTAGGGGAAGAGATCGCATCACTAGGAACTTGTACCCTGGTAGTGTGTCTCGGCATGTAAGTTTTGCTATAAACTTTTGGATACCAACTCTCTTCGCTGGGAGAACCACCAAGAAGGTTCACCTCCACCTGTAGTGCCCCTTTGCATCACTAGGAACTTGTACCCTGGTAATGAGTCTCGGCATGTAAGTTTTGCTATAAACCTAGATACCAGCTCCCTTAGCTGGGAGAACCAGCAAGAAGGTTCACCTCCACCTGCAGTGCCTTGGCTTGTGAAAGCTCCGAGCAAGGGCTCCTGAACGGTGAGTCATACCGTTCCTCCCGCCTTTTTGGAGGGCGAGAGTTGTGTCCCACCGGCTTGCCGGCGGGGGGGGAGAAGCACAGTCCACGAGGGATAGGCTCTCCTAAGCAAATGTCCACCTTCTGTGAGAAGGGGGAGCTCTCTTATGTCCACTCGAATGAATGAATGAATGACGTGTTTATTAAACAATATAGGAAAAATACATATTAACATTATTATACATAACAACATGCATACAGCTATAGACTGTCTGCCGGAGGTATAAATTTACGCTTGTTTGTTCATTTCTGCCTAGTATTTAATTGTCCTTTTTTATTATTATTATTTTTTTTTTTTTAATATATTTTTCTTCCAAAATGCTTCACTAATTAAATTCTTCGATCAATATCCTCCTGTACTTTGCAGCCACACTTCCATATTTTGCCAACGGAAACCAATTTCCTCCGTTCAATAAGTCCTTTACCTCCTCCTCCCTCAAACGAGCCCGGCCAAAGAATCGGACCCTAAATTCAACGAGCACCGGGCAAACCACGAGGAAACGCAAATCAGTCTCTGGTACCCTCATGTTGCACATCGCACACCTGAAACGAGGATTATCGGGGGAGTCATATGGCTTACAGTTAAGCGGCATCAAAGAGTCTCTCAACCTCAACACCCACCTCAAGACCCAAAGACGGCACTGTTGTTTCTCCGAAAATAGGTCACCAGGTCTCACATTGTAGTCCAACTGTTAGTAGATTCGATTGCTTGACTGCCGTGCTCTCATCACTGTTTCATTGTACCAAACGTTGCGTGCTCTGAAGATCAATCCTTCCAGTTGTGAATGCCAATCCCCTATGTTATTTAAGACAATGCTCATCTGGGAACCTGTGCTCTCATTAAGCCCCTGCAAAACAGCATACCAGGAACATCCAACACGCACAGTCTCCTCCGCCACCAACCGTGTCCACTTATTATTCAAATCACAACAACCGATTCGCACCATATTGCTGAAATGTCATCCTAACGGACCTACATACAATACACAAATCCCTCAGCCCTCATGTTCGTATGGTCACCCCCTTCCGTTGAAGGAATTTTATCAGTTTATCAGAACAAACCCAAACAAATTGTTGTGATTTGAATAATAACGAAAATCGGCCAAGCCGTTCGAGAGTGGTAGTACTGTAAAGGCGGTGAATTAGTGGACAGCAAGAGGTATGCTGTTATCTCTAGGCGTGTGCTTGGCATAAATCGGATGATTTTTGTAAGCGTACCTAAAATACAAAAACCTGGCGTATATTCAGTAAGGAAAACCGCTGCTTGCATTGAGCTTTTATTTATTGAGTATTTCGTAAAAACCATATAGGTACCTAATATTAAGCAACTTTCATTCAGAATTGTATTCTCACAGAATTTTTCATTTTCAAGTGTTGAATTTTACTTGTTTTTTTCATATTTCATTGATTTTTACTGCATATTCTATGGCATATTTGGAGCGTTTGGCTGCATATAAATCCGGTCTCTAATAATAACCCAATGATAATCCAATAACTAACCCACCACGATAATTCCATAACTAACCCACCCACGATAATCTAATACTTGCATCATACTAAACTACGAAAATTCTGTTGGACCGCACTCGCTTGGCTTGGCTATTTTCATCACTCCACCTAAACTTAGTACTTCCCATTTTGCATAAATCACTTTTACTTTTGCATCGCTGTACGAATATTTTCTCACAGTGTCATCTTCTCATTTGGGCCCCGCTTGCGGCCACCGACCAATAAATCGCGTTTATTTTCGATGTGAATTTTTTTTTCTAAATCGACCTTCGCTCGACATGTTTGCCTCTTTATATCACGACGGAGGGTTTCTATTAACGCATCCGTCTGCCCTATTTTTATTTTCAGATGGTCGTAACGCACTCGAACCTTCAAGGCGTCTTCTTTCGTTCGGATCCTCTTCTCTCAAATGGTTGTCCGCCGTTCAGATGGATGGGACAGCCCTGAGGTGTCACTCATTCACTTCCGCGCGGAGATGGATGAAGGTGAGGGTTGGGACATTCGCAAATCACCAGCGATAAGATCTCAAACACAACAGGAAGGTTCTTCGAAACCAAGAATTATTGCTGAAGATATTACTTTGTTATGTTGAAGCTTTTATTAAAGAATATTGTTCCAACACGTTCAAATATTTTCCTTCTAGAGCTCCCTCCCTTCCTCCTTGTTATTGTTTCCCAAGAAACATTGTTATTCAATTTCATACTGAGAGTTTGGTAAGAACTTTTTGTTCTGTCAGTGGACTCTTTATTGATTGTTACTTTTATTGTTGATTTAGTGTGTGTTCCTTCCCCAGTTTCCTTTTGTTATTGACTATTGTACTTGAGCGGGGTTTTTTTCCAGACGCTGTGTATTTGCTGCAAATTTTCCTTTCTCCTCAATAAAGTTTTGATGGAGGATGTTTTTATCTTTACATTTTCTCTATAACTGATGATTCACAAGGTAAAGTATTGATACCATCGCCCTAAATGCTGTCCGAACGAAATGTATTCTAAAATGTTCTTTTCCCTCAGCTCTTTGGGGCATCGAGAAAATGTCATAGGTAGTTAGTTGATGAGAAAACATTTTGACAAAAAATAAGAGGAACGGTTCTCAATAAAGCATCGCCTAGGAATACCCAAATTTGAAAAGAGCGACCCGCCAATGAATTTATACATTTATTACGTTTATAAACGGAGTAAATTCAACCACAAAAAAATCCATGTAATCGACGTAAATGTTGTTCCGAACAAAATGTGTCGTAAAATGCTCTGTCTATAAAATTTCATAGTTGTTTATAATAATTTATTATTAATTATTACGGTTGATAAATACTTGAAATAACTAATACGGTTGATAAATATTTGAAATGGAAATCACACATACTACAGGTATGCAATTCAATCAGAAGAACCTTATTTTTCATTAATTTTTCCATTTCATTTTCTTCTTTTCTCAATAAAATTTTATCACTATCTACATTGAAAATGACTTTTCACTATATATTATATTCTGAAAGTATACTCTGTTCTGACTTTTTGCATTCCTGTTTGGGGTGGGGCTTATAAATCAAATTTTGGTGCAGTAGAGGTTGATATAAAGTCGTTATTGCGACTTTTTTCAAAACTGGATACCAAAGCCCAAGTAAACCTTTATTTTTAAAACATAAAATTCTTCCGCCCCGATTTATTTATTTATCAAAGTTGTTGCAACATTATTTAAAAAAATGATATACCTTTTATTTCTCGGTCACATGATGCAACTCGACTTCATTCTGGCTTTATGGTACCAATTCCTTACCCAAAGTTTAACTTCTTTAAAAAACAATATTCTTTTTTTTTTGGGCCCTAGATTATTCATGGAACTACCTCTAAATATCAAACTTACCGAAAAAATTAATAAATTTAAAAAATCTATCAATGATTATCTAATGAAGCAATATCGTACTGATTCGCCTACTGACTTTCCCTTACTTACTTTACTTTCTTATCATGTTTTCTTGTTTATGGTTTCTGTTATTTTTCCTTTCTTTAAAATGTAACAAGTTGTAAATTTATGTTTATTTATGAGCACCTGGATTTAATGATGTAGACTTTTGTTTATAAATTATTTTGTTAACCTGCAATTCCTGATCTCCAGACAATTTCTTAAATTATGGAGATCAGCAACTGCCAAGTATAGTTTATTTTCTTCATTTGTATTTTACTTTTAAATTATTTTCCCTTAGAAGTATTAAATACTTCACTTGTTTTGTAAACCACCAATGTAAAAATGATAATAAAATAATGGCTTTACAAATTGAAAAAAAAAAATTAAGTTACATTGTTCTGAAATTTGAGCACTTTAAGTGTATGAAAAAATGTAGTCCTAAGCACTAAATCTTGGCAGAACAGGCCATAATCAGTAACAAACAATAACAGTTATTGTTAATAACTATTGTTATTGTTAATAGTCCTAAGCACTAAATCTTGGCAGAACATGGAATATGTTCCTTGGGAGAACAGGAGAGAATTTAGGTCACTCAGCTGATTAGGAAAGAGCCCATCATTTCAATTGTCTCTTAATGTCCCAGAGAGTCTCCCTATCAAATTTGGACTTCCAAGTTTCTTTCTAGTCTAATAGTGGTTGCAATCATGTTTACAAAATTAACTGAGAAGGATCTCAGGTGTATGTAAACAATAATTATCTCAGATTGTAGGTCACGCACTACGCAGTGGCGCACCACACAGATAGTAAATTGAGGGCTTTCCAACGACTGACGAGTTTTTAGATGTACGGGTGCCATACACTGATATATACGGCTGTATTCACAGAAACCTGAAAGTTCGTTGGCAGCAACTCTATGATGAAGCCAGAGTGGGTATCAGATACCGGGAGATGAATCCTCGGATCGCAGTTTAACCTTGGTTCGCTCAATTTGAATTGAGTAGACCCGAAATACGAGTGATTGCTCGTCTACGTTCCAACCATGGCTTATGTGGTGCTTATTTGAGCAGAATAGGAAGGTCGAACCTCATAGCTTGCGAATATTGCCACAATGAAGAAGACGATCTTAAACATAAACTGATGATATCCCCAAAATACTCCGAAGCCAGAGGTCGGTTATTTGATGTATGCGTGAAGCACACGGTGAATCCAATGCATTTTCAACAAATTATTTATTCTAGAAATGTGTACATTTATAAGGCAATCATTTCTTTTATACAAGAAGCTGATGTAACAATTTGAATTAATAATTGTATAATTTGTTAATTTTTTAATATACGTGACTTCATGGCTATGGCTAATGGCTAATGCCAATTGAAAAAAAAAAATTAAAAAACATGAATATGCTTTAGCCGTACACGACTCACTCCTCGTCGATTCTCTGAACCCGACCCCCCATCGGCCTCTGAACTCTGTTTATCATTCAAAACAAAAAAATGTTTTAGCTCCTCGCTCTCACTTTATTATAGAAATGATCACGACCATTGAGCTCTTGTGAGATGATGATCTCCTAATAGAAACTCGCGAGTAAACATTCACTTTATTATAGAAATGATCACGACGATTGAGCTCTTGTGAGATGATGATCTCCTAATAGAAACTTGCGAGTAAACATTCACTTTATTATAGAAAGAGGCTAAAGAGGCTACATACGAAATTACAGCTTCCTATAGTGTAAAGTATAGAAATTACCTATTAAAATAATTTAACCACCGCTTCACAAATCTAACCGTTCTCGCAATATTCGGATCACCTGCTATGAATCACATAATCGAAACACCAGCTCAATGAAATCATCAGAAATTAACAAGCGGTTGCAATCATGTTCACAATATCAATAATTGAGAATGATCACCTGTGTGTAAACAATTATTCATATAACCATGCTCATAACTCAGCTTGTTGGCCACGCACTTCGCAGTAGTTAATATAGTATGGTTGGATAAATCGAGAGCTTTCGAACGAATGGTCAACGAATTTTGTGGGATGAAAAACGACGAAGTATCATATCCCTAGCAACGACTCGGTTGTAAGCGGAAATCATCACAATTATTGGCGCTACTTTCGTTGCACTCTCGTGGGACATTTTTCGGTAGTTAGGTCACGGCTAAAGCATATTCATGCTAAAATTTCAATTTCTCCCTTGATGGGAAAAACAAAAGATCATGGGTATGTCTAGTACCTACTGCTTACCAGTTGGTACCTACTACTCAATTGTATACCAACCATGTAGTGCCTTCTTTTCACAAGATTATTCCATTATGGTTACAAAACAATATTAGTTTATAACTTAGAATAATAAATCAGCATTCCTTGACGCTACAATGGCTTAGAGGTCATGAAATGTGGTAAAATGAGAGCATTCCAAAAGGTGGAGAACGATTTTCCTACTATGAAAACTATGGGAGTTACTCTTCCCTAGTAACGCCTTGGTTGTACGTGATAAATCAATAGAAAATGTGCCGGTGGGGGGAAAAAAAGTGTCGGTCGGGAAAAAAAGTGTCGCGAAAAATTCTTTGACCCCCAGCCAAAAGACATATCCATGTAAAAAAAAAAAAAAAAAAAAAAAAAACGACTGACGAACGATTTTCGTACGATGATAAATGTCTAAGACACAGTTCCGTAGCAACGATTTGGTTGTAAGCGATAATCATCAGAAAGTAGGAGCGTATCGCACTAAATGTCATGTAACGGTAATTTTGTCTCATTTTTGTCCGGGTTATGGCAAAAACATGTTCCATGTTGAAACATTTTGAAAACCAATAAGAGGAACGGTTCTCAATAAAACATCGCCTAGGAATCCCCAAATTTGAAAAGAGCGACGGGTGAATGTATAATCGAACGCTCATCGAGGCCACTTGGATCGAGGCTTGAATTCGTTGGAAGCGAACTCCGGCGAATCGAACCGTGGATTTACGTCCCATTGTTCTCGCCCGATCTGGGGGAAAGAATTCCATCGTGCAAAGCTTCGAAATGAAATCTCGATACGATTTATTGAAATCAACGTACATATCGCACCCGTCCTAGAATAAGGGTACAACTCAAAAATCGCGATTTTTGAGTTAGTTGTGGTTCTGAGAAGTAGAAGCGGTCTAGTTTGTCTGTAGAAGGTGGAGATATGTGTAGGGCACTCTAATTCCGCTAGAGAGTGCGTGTGTCTTTCTTCTATGGAGGGAGTAACCAATTCACGTCCTAGGAAGAAAGACACAACTCAGATGAGTTCAAATAGTCTGTGTTTCGTTTTGAGTTGTTTCCTTTTTGTGTGGACAATTTTAACTTGTGTCTTTCTTGTCTGAACATTTCGGATCCTGACTGGTGAGATTTCAGTGTTTGAGTTGGAACAACTCAAAAATTCTTAAAAAATCAACAAAACCGTTCCCCCCACACCCTTCCCACTGTCAAAAAAACTATTTATTCACCATGGGGCTTTAGAGTAATAATGTAGGAAACAAGTTTCGCAAAGATAAATTATGTTCATCGTGTTCCAAAGAACGGGTAGCCAATGGTGTGGAAGAAAACTTTGAATGCGATTTGCCGAAAATGACAATTTTTGAGTTGTACCCTTATTCTAGGATGGGTGCGATATATTCGTTGAATGGTCACAATATACTTTCGCAACATCTTCATTGGGGAGAAAATTTCTTCAGTCGTGCAACATGACCATACGGTCGAGCTTTTGTAGTTTTAGCGAATTTTCTTAGAAAATAAATAGCTCCAAGGAATAAAAAACCTTAAAATTGAATTAAATTGCTAGTGACGATGGACACCTCCAAAAGGTATGTAAATGATGAAGTTTGCTTGTTTGATTGTTGTTACTTTGTTTTTTAAGATATGTTGCAGAGAAACTCAGTGCCTAGTGCTAATATAAATCATTAATTTTGGAGAATGAACATCACTGAAATTGCAATCTGAGTGACCGAAATGTTAGAAAACATATTGGTAAGTGATGCATGAATTACAGGGACTGAATAGATAAGGGATGAATAAATTTTACATAATTTAGGTGAGTGAAAAAAAAAAACTTAAATATGATTTCTTAGGATTATTCCCCACCCCCGCTCCCAACATTTTCCAAATTTCCTCCTCCACCGACAGAAACTTCTAAAGTTACACAACAGGACTAAGACCTGGATCGAATAAATAATGAGAAAAGCCACGGAAATAATTTGAGTATAGAAAAATTATTACGATTTATCGCTATTACCCACTCCATTCACCCCCTTTCCTTCATGAAATTACAAACTTCGGACATTTGTCCCAAAACTTTTTTTTTTTTTTTTTCAATATTCTTTATTGCACCAAGTATTACTTATTAACAATATTATTTTTGAAAATATGGACTTTAATTCAAAACTAAGATACATCACTGAGTTTTGTTGATTATGGTGGATGTTTCACTTCACTGCTTCACAAGTAAGCAAGGTCGAGTGGTTTGGTACGCTTCAATCTTCTGATGATATCACTTGTATCAAGGAGTTGGACAGCTTCCTCGTTGATGTGACATCTTAACCGCTGTAGGTGTCTCACAGCTTGTCGCTTTATAGCATCGTTTATTGTTTCGATCCGAAGCTCATGATGGAGACGTTCGTTTCGAAAGTACCATGGTGCATTGACCACCGTTCTTAGCACATTGTTCTGGAATTTTTGGATGATGTCTCGATTTGACTGAGCCGTACAGCCCCAAAGCTGAGCTCCATAAGTCCAGACTGGTTTAAGGACTTGGTTATACAGTGTTAGCTTGTTCTGGATTGACAACTTCGACCGTCTCCCCATTAGCCAATGTATTTTTCTGAATTTTAGAAGGAGTTCTTCCTTCTTTTTCTTGACATGGGCTTTCCATCTAAGTTTGGCTTCCAGTGTCATGCCTAGGTATTTGGCTTCATTAGCATTCGGAATAACTTTTCCCATGAAATGTACCGGAATATACTCGATTCTCTTGTTGGAGAAATCGACATGTACCGACTTAGTTTCATTTATCTTGATTCTCCATTTTGCTGTCCACTTTTGTATGCTGGATATTGATTGATTTAACTTGTTGGTGGATTCAGTGTTACATTCTCCGACTGCCAAAATCGCTGTATCATCTGCGAAGGTGGCTGTGGTGTTCATTCCAATTTCTGGGAGATCACTGGTATAAAGGACATACAAGAGCGGTCCAAGAACACTCCCTTGTGGGACTCCTGCCTTGATTAGCTTTGGCTCTGAGTAGGCGTCTTCTTGCTTTATTCTGAAATAGCGATTGGTGAGATAAGACTGAAGCAGCTCAGCATACTTTATTGGTAGATTTTTGCGCAGCTTGTAGTTGAGTCCCTCATGCCAAACTTTGTCAAACGCCTGAGCGACGTCTAGGAAGACGGCTGAGCAGACTTTCTTTTCCTCAAGGGCTTGTTCAATTATATGTGTTATTCTATGGACTTGATCGATAGTGGAATGTTTCTGTCGAAAGCCAAACTGGTGCCTTGGGAACAGCTTACGTTCTTCGATTATGGGTACTAGTCGCTTGTGGATTAGTTTTTCAAATAATTTTGATAATACTGGTAGAAGTGAGATTGGTCTGTACGAACTTGGCTCCGTGGGAGGCTTTCCAGGTTTAGGAATCATTATGACCTCGGCAATCTTCCACAACTGAGGAATGCAACGGTGTTTTATAATTGCATTAATAATCATGGTTATTTTTGCAATGGCTTTACGCGGGAGATGCTTAAGGATCTGACCAGTGATAAGGTCGTAGCCAGGAGCCTTTTTTGGACTGATTTCCTTATCGATTATGAGCTTAATCTCTTTGATAGTAACGGGTGGAATGTCGACATCTTGATCAATACCATTTGCGACCTCTAGAGTCAGTTCATCTGTCATAGCAATGTTTGGAGTGAATATGTTTGCTAAAGTCAGAAATGACATGAGACAAAATGAGTCCCAAAACTTGAAAAAGAAAACACGGAAATCAGATGCTAATAGTTAAAACATCGTGGTTCATCAGTATTACCCCCTCCATTCATCCCCTTCCATAATGAAATTTGAAACTACTGAGATATGTTCCAAAACTAGACCGAATTTTTAATTGAACAAAAAATGAATCTCGAAAATCTGACGAGAATTGCTACAACATCACGATTTTTCTTACACCCCCCCCCCCAATCCATAACGACATTTGAAACTCTTGACATATGTTCAAAATCTAGATCCAATTCTTAGTGAAACAAAATAAGAATCATGAAAATCGGTCGAGATTTGTAGTTTTCGGGCAGCGCATGGAAGAATTACCCCCTCCACCCCTCACCATGACAGCAAATCCGAAATTTCCAAGGCATGATGCACAACTAGACTAAAATCTGAATCGAACGAAATAAGAATCACAAAACTAGGTTGACAATGAGGAACTTGCACCCATCTGGAATTCGTCCTGAAACCTTTTCCACTATAAACTAGACCACTTCTGATTCACAAATATATAATGAAACACTACAAAAAAAAATTGTTTTAATAATTAAATTCGAGTTTAAAAATCGCGAGAAGGGGAAGGCGCTGAGAACGCTCCGTGATTGGCTGACTACTGTGTGACGTCACTATGACCGTCCCAGAAGGGGCTATACAGACTTCTATCCTGCAATAAACTACACTAACGTAAAACATGCGTTTCTTATTACTTTCTATGATGTTGCAACATCTATTCACACAACAGAAGTATCTAGGCACATCCCATTACCAAAATGTACAATAGTGAAGAAGATGAAAAAAGTCCAGTCATGCAGCATGACCCCATGAGCGAATTTTGGAAGAAATCTTCGACATTTCAGTCGCTATTGATCGTGTTGAGAAATTTTAGTTTATGATTTTGATAGACAAACATGGAATCAAATTATTAACACATGCACAGAGTAAACTCATCAGTTGTGATTACATTTTTTTTTTTTTTTAAGCACCTACTACCTACGTTTTAAACAGCATGGTTCTAGGATTGGTTATACAGGGATACTTCCATAAGGGTAGTTCAATCTGAATTTGGACAATGTTTCATGCAAATATTATCGATTTTTACAACTAGCGAACGGCATTATTTCGATTTTTGACTGATTTTTCAACTTTGAAATTTTTGAAAACTTGATACATATTCTTATAGGAAATTTTACGCTGATTCCGAATATACCACATGTTAGTATGCCGAAAAAATTATTTCGCACAACAAATCGCAAAAAACAGGCTATTTTGAAATTTTTGACTACATTTTTGAAAATTTCAACCCGAAGATGTAATCCGATCATGCTGACCAACGAACTTGAACTTTCGTTTTGTGTCCTTAACATTTTAAAATTTGTTTGAAGTTTCTAGCACAATTCTACGGACAGTTATCGTCTGGAATGACACATACATACATATATACATACATATATACATACATGAGGCGAGAGCAATAGCTTAATTTTCTTCAAAAATTCGCTAAAAAAGAAACCGAGCTGAAGGTAATACAACGTGATCGAAAGTAAACAGTTCCATCATTAGTTTGTTCTTACTCTTTGGTGAAAATTTCGTACAAATACTGTATCGTTCCCAACTGCACGAGTACTACTATCAAAACACCAGAAAAATGGTTTATTCATGTACCTCGTGGCGAAAAAATTCGAAAGAAATGGTTCGAGCTCATCAGGAGAAAAGACAGTTTGTCCTTCAATAAACCATCAATGTACACTTGCAACGACCATTTTAATGTAAGTACTCTACTTCACCTCCAAAATACCTACTTAACAACAAACTTAAGTAGTCATTCATCTGTGAACAAACTACATATTTAAGATAACTAGAGAAAATTAAATTTAGTCATCTGGTGAAAGATTCACGTACCTACTACCGACAGTAAAAAAGCTTTCCTACTTGTTGAATATATACAGGATGTATATACAACATGTATATGAAATATCATATACAGTTAAGTAGATGTTTACCTAGCTGTATAATAGTTGTACAGCTTTCTTGTTAATGCACGAAGTCAACAATTATTATTCTCCAAAATTACCAATCAAATAATGTTATAAACAAAGCATCTCTCTCCTTCGGTTTGACCTGTACCTATGTGATTTGAATAAGGGTTTTAGAGAAATTCGTCTCGTTGCAGTAGGTACTTAATTCAGCTAGAAGAAGACTTGTACGTAAAATTAATGAGAAATCAAGGAGGTTCTGTTACCCCGATTCGATTGAAGAAAAGTGTTTTTCCACTGAATTTTCCAACTGTAACGTAACAAACGAGTAGAATTTTTTATTTTAAAGAGCAGAAATCCTTCACCATCAAGTTTAGTTGAATCGAGTTGATTTTGAATTGATAAAAATTACTTAATAGGTTGTTTCGTTCATTTCTTATTTACGCTGTGTTTATGCCTTTTGCGTCCACATTCAGCAAGACTCGTAGTTAGTTAGGTACCTACCCACTTACCGGGAACTTGGCAATATGTCGACACATAAAACTGGTCGACACCTCCTGTCGCCATATTTCCACACCAGGTGTTGAAGAACGTCGATAACGCACATCTTTGAAACTGGTCGACGGATTTATGTCGAAAAATTTGAGATCCGTTTTTCGCTGTATTTCAACAACAGGAGTTGAACATGAGCTAAAAACACCCCTCTTGAAACTGGTCGACTGCTAAACGACGACAAAAGGGTTGTTTGGCCACTACCTGTCCTCAGCCTTGGTCCCATGGGGTCTTTCAATCCGAGGATTAAATGAAAAGTCACATTTACGTTTCTAAACTGTTATGTGATCGTGTTATGAGACCACGAAACTATACACTTCATTCTGATCTACACATCCAACTAATCTGCATTTTTACTAAGGGATTGACTACTTGATGTTATGTATTTTTGAGATGCGAGCTTGCGAGCATCCAGACCACCAAACTATACACTTCATTCTAACCTACATGTCAGGTATACGAAGGATGTCGATGTAAATATGTCGACGTATCCCCATGGTTGACTTGGACGACCTTTTTCAACAAGGGGTGTTGAAAGTTGTCGACTAGTCGCTGTATTTTTGTGTCGCCATATTTCCAATGCCTGTGAAATCGACATTGGTCAACCCTTGGTGTTGAAAGATGTCGACACGGCTTCTTGCCCGTTTGTCGACCAGTTTATGTGTCGACATATTGCCCCCCATCCCACTTACCTTCTAAGGTACAGAGTTACCTACTTTTTTAGTTATACAATATCTAGGTTCTGGTTCAAATAAGTGGTTATAGTTTACTTACTTTGTCATCTTCACTCCTTTTGTTTCAAAAGTCTCCAGTTTAATTTACGAGAGGAACTTACACAGGCCGAGAGCTGTTAGGGACGGTAAATTAAAAGACGTGCCCTTTTCATATCCCTCCTTCAACTTATTTACCTTCTCCATCTCTCGAAGAATATGAAGCAGGTATTTAGAGGTAGGTAGGTAGGTTTTTAGAGGAACAACAAATACCGAAAAGCTAACGAACACAAAGGAACTGAACTGAATTGAGTTATTAAATAGCTTATCAGATAAGATTTACATCACGATGACGTAGGACGAGAAAGTGGGCGGAGCTAGCTGCCAAAGGCGTTTTGGCGGGCTCTCAGAAAATTCAAACTTCAAATATTTTTTATAAAATCATTGAGGCTTTTTACAAAACCCATTCTTTCACTATTTACCTTAAAAATCCATCTACTTTCAATTTCTGCAGTAAAAAAAAAGTGTGCAAGTTCCTCATTGTAAGCTGGCAAAATTTAACGATAAAAGACACGTTTGTTCGGCTTCACGACCTCCATTTCCTCTCTTCCATCATGAAATTCAAAATTCCCGGGATTTGTTGTAAAAATAAGACTAAAATTGGGATTGAACAAAGAAAGAATCTCGAAAATCGGTTGGACATTGTGGCCTGGGCAGCGTCGACAAAATTTGTCATACATACTCGAACATACGCGCGCACGCGCACAGACTCACAGACACCTATGGTTTTTTTAATTTTTTTCAATTTATTTGTTTATTTATTTATTTTTTGACATTTTACGTCTTTACTTTGGCTCATAAACGAAAAAAGCATTAAAAAAAGCGTTACGGTTGGTTTTCTGATGATATCCGCTTACAACCGAATCGTTGCTAGGGAAATGGTACTTCGTCGTTTTTCATCCCACAAAATTAGTTGACCATTCGTTCAAAAGCTCTCGATTTATCCAACCATTTTATGTTAACTACTGCGAAGTGCGTGGCCAACAAGCTAAGTTATGAGCATGGTTATATGAATAATTGTTTACAAACAGGTATCATTCTCAATAATTGATATTGTGAACATAATTGCAACCGCTTGTTAATTTTTGATGATTTCATTTAGCTGGTGTTTCGAAGATTTGATTCATAGCAGGTGATCCGAATATTGCGAGAACGGTTTCATTTGTGAAGCGGTGGTTAAATCATTTCAATACGTAATTTCTATACTTTAGACAGGAAGCTGTAATTTCGTATGTAGCCTCCTTGGGACATTTACTTGACGATGCCCAGGGTCCGGATCACCTGAGTGGCTCTTAGAGCTTGCATACGAGTCTGCAATAAAGACATAGAATGTCCCAATGTGTTGCAGACTCGTATGCAAGCGTTTCTTTCAATGAAATGATGGTTAGTTTTTGTTTTCATTTTAACGCTTTTTTCGTTTATGTGCCAAAGTAAAGACATGAAATGTCAAAAAATTATTTAATCCTGTGTTCACAATATAAATGTATAATTTATAAATAATATTACATCACGAGGACTGAAGTTACTAGGTAGTTTAGTTATGACTTTTCATTCAAGCTCTATGACTGTGTCCTGTATTTTGACAACATAGAACATCCAGGATGACTAAGTTGCCTGCCTATGGACTTAATAAAGTAATAGTGGTTGTAGAATTTATTTTATTTTGACCTAATATTTTTCTTTGAGTTCATCATGTGCTATTGTTATTTCTTTACGGATTTGGTCTTAAAATGTTCTGAAACGGATTTTTATACGGGGTTTTTTCCCCTCATGCTTGGGTTGTCCCTCATCCTCTGGATCAATTCCAATAGATCGTCCCTCTATTGACGAAGCCTACCTTCAGGGGGACGTCCTAAACATATGTGAATCCGAGAAGGTAGTTGCTATGGCCTTCTGTGAGAGACTAGCTCCCTTACCGTCACACAACACTATTACCTACCATGATGTGTCCTTCCCACGCCTTCACTGCTATAAAACCTTCCACTAGGTCCCGACAATATACCCACCATCTTAGATTCACATTCCCAATTATACTCTCAACAGCCCGCCGACTTTTCTGCGACTTCAAAAAGTTGATTTGTCTTAGACAGCAACTGGATGATTTTCAAAACCCAAATAACGGTGTTTCGGGAGTCGATCCATTCCAACCAGCACTTGATTATAGACGCGGAACACCTCCTCATTTCGGGAGAATCATCATATGCCAGAATCAACTGTTTAACTCAGCTCGCTAATATGAGGCCTGCTCGAGACAATTACGAAACTCACATTGGGAAGATAATGACACACCGTTGCAGTATACAGATAGTGAAGGGGGAAATTCAGCAGTGCGGGAGCCACTAGGGCTCAATATTGAGGAAAATGGCAGCGGAACAACTCAGAGTTCCCCTCTGGAAACGTCAGCCCGCACGTCAAGAGCAATTGAAAAACTATCGGAAGCCATATGAGAATCAATGAGCCCTCCACCAATCAATCAAAACAATGAGCGATATCTGAATCGAGTTGACGACTCAAACAGTGTGTTATGTCATGTGGAGTATTATTTCGTTTCTAAAAGGGAAGCAGTACGATCTTCCTGGTAGGTCTATTTACAAGAGACAGAGCGGCAGTGTTGGGCATAATCTTATCGTCGAATACTAATACGATTGTATTCGCAATAGTCATTTGCTTATTCTGAGTCTACTGGGTCATTATCATTTCATTTGCCGCTTTCATGTCCCCGACGACGAATTCTTACAATTCTTGACCAACACAAGCGATTTTGGGGGAGAAAAGGGTAGTATAAGTTGGGATATCAACGAAGAAATAATTTGACTGCCCGAAATCCCCTTTAACCAATACACAGTGTCAACGAAAAAACTTGAAATCCAGGAAACTCATGAGTGTTACCGTCCCCTCCAACCTAACATGTAAGTAGAAGTTAGGTAGTTAGGAAACAATGACAATCTAGAACTAGCCAGGGTTACTAGCTGCAGTAGGTTAGTTCCTCTTTATTTAGAGTAAGGTTTTACATTTTTAAGATTTTTCCCAACCCGTGAAAAACTAGTTTTTCAGTCAGTCCCCCATATCTCATCTCAATGGGACCTCAGGAGTGTTATCATTTTTGCGATCAAGAAAGCCGATGGAAAGTAACGGGAAACAGTCAGATGTGAAGGTTATTTTGTCCAGTTGAAGATGTGAGACTGCAGTGGAGTACTTGGAGTTGCAGCAGTTTTTACAGCGAAAGAAGCCTAAAAACATGGGGAGTATTTTTATTTTCAATCATGAGTGTTACACTAATTACGAGTGTTTTTAGTGCTTAAACAAAATAATCCGATATCAAGAACTATAATGCTTGGTGACAGGTTTCAAACAGAAGCCATCCCCGAGTTTTGCCACTTCATCATCCTGTGTGACGCCATTTTTACTGAAAATTCTCATGAGTGTTACCCCTCAGGAGTGTGACCAAGGATGGGTAAAAAATATATAAAATACAACATCAATGAAAAACTCACTGTTCATCTATAGAACACAAATCTGCAATGTACAATGAGTAGTATTTGCCGATCTAACCTCATTTTCGAGCACTTTCATATTTCACGTCTTTGAGGTTCTCAAACGACCCAAAGCGGCAAATGAAATGAGAATGACCCTACTTCGTATTCGTGTAATCGTATTCGTGTAATGTTATTTTCGTAATGGTATTCGTGTAATCGTATCGTCGGCGATTAGGTAGGTACACGGATATAACCCTATATACGTCACGGTCATCAATTTCAATAGGGCGTCCCTCCTATAATATGCGATGCCTTGCTAATATTACCTACCTTTAGAGGGACGTCCTTAAAGCGAATTCAACGATGGTCTCAAATCTATTTCAATAGGACGTCCCAACGTGAAAAAAATCACGTTTTTTCGACTTAATCCCCTCTCTATTCCACCTCTTCCGTCTTGAAATTCTAAATTTCCGAGGTTTGCTGCACAACTAGACTAAAATTGGGATCGAACAAAGAGAGAATCTCGAAAATCGGTCGAGAATTGAGGTCTGGGCAGCGTCGACAAAATTTGTGACACACACAAACCTATGGTTTTTTCCACGGGTTCGGTCTTAGAATGGTCTGAAACGGATTTGTATGTGGTTGTTTTTGACATGGATATGTCTTTTGGCTGGGGGTCAAGGAATTTTTCGCGACACTTTTTTTTCTCCACACAAAATGCAACGCTCCGGCACTTTAGATTATTATTAACTCGAAAAGTGAAGGCTAGGTAGAATTTCTATTGATTTTTCACGTACAACCAATGAGTTACTAGGGAAGAGTAACTCCCATAGTTTTCATAGTAGGAAAATCGTTCGCAGCTTTTTGGAATGCTCTCATTTTATCACAACATCTCATGACCTCTAAGCCATTGTAGTGTCAAGGAATGCTGATTTATTACTCTAAGTTATAAACTAATATTGTTTTGTAAACATAATGGAATAATCTTGTGAAAAGAAGGCACTACATGGTTGGTATACAATTGAGTAGTAGGTACCTACTGGTAAGCAGTAGGTACTAGACATATCCATGATCTTTTGTTTGTCTCATCAAGGGAGAAATTAAAAGGTTTTTTCTCGTGCTTGGGTTGTCCCCCCCCCCCCCTGGATCAATTCCAATAGGCGTCTCTCTTATTAACGAAGCCTTGCCTGTAAGACATAGCTTCAGAAGGACGTCCTAAAAACCAGCGTGCACATCCACCACTTATTTGTTTCTGAGAATTTAAAGATTTTCTCGAACTGGATCGGTAAGGTCATTAGAGAGTTCCTAAACGATAAGTCAGTTGGGATAAGGTGCTTGGGGATTTTATCATCTGGGGCGAGCTACACGGATGGGTAACCTGATAAAGCCAAGAGGGTCGAATTAACATTTCATCTTAAGTGACGCTACTTATCTTCAAGTAACGCTGAACCGCCAAGGGGATTATCGCCTATCCCGTGTTTTCAGTTTCCAGCATTTCTAAGTTTCCTAGTTCTTTTCTTATTCACGATCAGGGTTTGCAATGGCAGATTTTGAACATTTATGATCAAGAAAATGAATATAACTTTCATGAATCATGAATACCAACAAGAAATGAATATCACTGTTATCGATGTGTAAGGTTACTTTGCGATAGGGAGGAAGAGATGAGATAGGTTGGTTCGGGATAAAGCGTCTTATGTTTAGGTGAAATAAATTCTGCCCGCACATGCGCAGTAGTGTTTTCCGTTCACGATAAGGCGCCTCATCTCTCTCTCCCTATCGCTTTAAGAACTCTCTAGCAGGTTATCTGTATGTACCAACTCAGCTCTGATGTCGGAATGGTTTTGAAGGAAAAATCTGAACTTTTGAGGAGGGAGTCTGAAGACAGTTGTAGAAAAACCAACTAAAGGTGAAACCAAAGGTGACCTCAATGTTATTGGGCCCTGACGATCCAGTTCAAGAAAATAATTCCTAGAAACTAATGAATGGTGAACGCGCTCGCTGGTTTTATTCAATCGAGTGACAGAGCAAGGTCCTACCAGTGTTGTTTGAATCCATAGAAATTGGTGTTGCTCGCGAAAAATAGTTCTGAGAAGACTCCATAGAAATCCGTAGCTCCGTAGAAATAGAAATCCTGGAACTTCAGGGCAGAGGCAGATACTTGTTTTGTTCTTGGTAGGAGTCAAGACGATAATTTGGCCAGGTTCGCAGAAGGGATGAAACATCCGAGGCAAAATCATCTTTACAACATTACATCGCAAGCGCCGATTCCAAGAATCGGTGAATTAAATTTATCTTTTCGAAGATGAGGAGCCTCATCTGCCCGCACATGCGCAGAAGTGTTTTCCGTTCACGATAAGGCGCCTCATCTCTATCTCCCTATCGTTGTAGGAAATCTATACTTGCTGCGCTCTATCTCGAGCTTCTCATGTTCGGTGACCCATTGGGGTCACTCTCACTCGAATGCGTCCGAATAAAATAAAGGGACTCTACTTGAGGTAGAAACTACATGACCTCGTCAAAAAGCTTTGATCTTCACAAAGCATACTTTCTTATTCATAGAGTAGGAGGAGGGCAGCGCATATTCCACTGCAGGCCGGACGAAGGTTTTGAAAGAGAGAGCAATATAAGGACTTCTTGGCAAGCTTCCCGTTTTGTTCCAGCAAGTCTTTCCGGAAAACCTGAACGTTTCTTCTTTTCTTCGGTTTGTTACAGGACCGAGTCAGCATATCTAACACTGCTGTGAAAAATCAAGGGATCTCAGTCGAAAAAACTCAGTTTAGGATTCGTGGTGGCCGAATCGCACAATACTTGTCTGCAGAGACAAATTCTCACTTTTCGGTAAATAGAAATCTGTCTGACTCGGGACGTTCCCAAAAGAACCCCCAAGTCTGTCTGCTCCCCCTCTCTTCAAGATAATAGCTATCTCTCATTGTGCGTGTAGCAATTATTCATACCTTACTGATTTACATCTATAACACAATTGCTATTCTCACTCTCACCTACCCTCTTCCTCACCCTCACGTACCCTCAATATATTGAATTCAATATATCTCGACATCAGAATAGTCAGAGAATCCTCCCACTTCATCTCTTCTTTGGAGCGCCATTTGAAGAAATTGGTAATAAAATTTCCAAATGATTAATTTTCGTATCTCACTTTCTAACTCTAAACTTCTATAAATATTATATTGTAAAGAAATGAGAAATTTAATCGCGACAGTTTCTAAGATTGACACAACGCCAAAGGAAATGTTTCACGAAGAAGGTGAAATCAGCTACCTAGGTGAAATGGAAAAGTTGTTCCTTTCGTAGAAGCTGGTTATATAAATACCAGAAGTGAACAAGACTTTTACGAAGTTGATACTCTCACTTGAACTTCTTTCTATTATAGGACGAACTGATAATACTGTAGTCTGGGTATTGTCAGCAAATTTTGCTCGTAATACGGTATTTCCAAAAGGATTTGGTTTGAAAACAGCGTTTTCAGGTGAATGCACCTGAAGCAGCCTTCAAGTAGTGGCTTTGAAGTGGCTACATTCTTTGGCTCTTTCTGAGCCAAAGAGGAGATGTACATCACGTTATTGGACTAGTAAAAAAATTTTGAGGATTTTCGTAGGTTTTTTTGGGTTGTCCCAAAACGTGAAGAAACCCTGGGTTATCTACAATCCAAATTTGGGTTATCAAAAGCCAATTCTGCATGTGTACGTTAACAGCCTTCAAGTTTCTAGTGGCTTTGTTGTGGCCTTCACTACTTTCAGGGTTGATCTCTTTACATGCCGAAGGAGAGATACAGAACGTATTTTGGACGTTCTTGAACTCATATCAAACTTTTGAAGATTTAGGTAGGTTTTCTGACGAAAAGAAACCCTGAGTTATTTAGCAATCCGAGGTTCAAACTAGGTGAGTAGTACGGAAATAAACTTGTGAGGTGAAAGTTGAACAATTATGAAAAGAGGATATACCTACTCTAATGAGACAATATTCAATCTCGATAATGATTGGACTCCGTAACAGTTTCGGAACAAACACAGGAACAGTCACTCGGAATGTTCGTACACCCCCCCAATTTTCATACACTCTTTCCTATGGTGAAGTCAACATCTGAAAATTGAAATTAGAAAATGATGAAATTTTCAAACGAAAACACTGAAAATTTTGGTGTTCTAAGGTAGAACGCCTCATCTTATTCAGATCAAAGGATAAACGCCCCATTTGCGGCTCTAAAAAATTGCGACAAGGCGTTCTTCCTGGGACTGTTATAATAACTCAGCACATATGACGCGTTAAATTCTCCTGTTCTTCTCGCCATTTTCTTGTGAAAGCTGAACTAGTTTCGTCTGTTTTCTGCTGGTTAATATTTTTCATGAGTGGTATAATTTACGAATCTTTTCTCTGGAATTGTGTTTTTTGAAGTTGATTACGGATACAAAGTTTATTTGTTGCCCATTTCGTTTTCTCTAATCGAAGTTTACAACTCGTGTAACGTGCTGAAAGAAAAATGTATTCACGGGGCGTAAAATTACTCGCACTCGCATTTTGATGTTATTACAACTGAATTTGCATATCTAAAAAGCCTTGATTTTGTGGTAGAGTCAATATTCAAAAGTTCTAAGATACGGGTTAAAATTCGTTTAAACAAATAGATTTAAAAATAATAATAAATACCTAAATGAAAAATCGTGTGGTTGTAATAGTTTGTTATTGAAATAATAAACAAAGAGGTTTATAAACAATAAACAGAGGTTTATTAATTAGATAAATGGACGAATAAAAATTGGATGATATGAAATGAAATTAGGTATACATGGATAATAAATATTCCTGATTACTAACAAATAAGTTGAAAATTACCTTCAAGCTTGGTATTTAGAAGGCGTTCTTGACTAAACTGGGATTAGTGTTCAAAAAGTTCGTTCAAAGTTGTTCAAAAGTTGGTTCAAGTTGGTTCTCCTCGAACTTCTGAGGAGAAAAAATTATCAAAATCTAATAAAACGCCTTATGAGCCGTTCTTTACAACTAGAATAGATTATTTTATCGATAGTTTGGTACCTACGTGATCACTAGACGTCGAGTAACGAAGAAATTGGTATTAAAATTTCCAAGTGGTTCATTTTCGTATCTCACTTACTAACTCTCAACTTCTAAAAATATTATATTGTAATGAAATGAGAAATTTAATCGCGACAATTTCTAAGATTGTCACAACTCCAACGAAAATGGTTCGCAAAGAAAAAAACGGAAGTTAGTGAAAAAAGTAGTCAATTTCCACGAAAAAAAAGTAATTCTAACATTGTAACTCTTTATTTTTCGAGGAAATAGACGTTTTTTTTCACTAATTTCCGTTTTGAAATGGGTTTCCACAACTTCGTCGCGAGTGATTTAGTTCGTTTCACAAAGAAGGTGAAATCAGCTACCTAGGAGAATTGGAAAAGTTGTTCCTTTCGTAGAAGCTGGTTATATAAATACCAGAGGTGAACCAGACATTTACGAAGTTGATACTCTCGCCCGAACTTCTCGTTTGAGCTGATGGAAGTTATTTTAGTCCGCGTCGACGCTGCTTCAAGCGGTTTGAATGGGATAACAAGAGCAATCGCTTCAGGAGCGCGATCGATGACCGAGTCTAGACGAACGACCCTGGATCCACCCACGAGCCCCCCGTTGGCGTGACCAGATGGATATGGACGTCTCCGTTTAGCCAGAGGAAACAGCTAAGGAGACGCTGAGAGTGTTTACGTTGGACGAGAAAAAAAGTCGCTCTAAGATGGAATTTTCGAGAGCCTTACGACCGATAAACTTGCGTGGGCGGCAGGCGGAAAAACATCCGCATCCGAACAGAGAGGGCGCACAGTGGAACGAATGACGTAGGTTTGCTAAATTGGAAACCCCATATTCGGAAACCACCTATAAGGTGATATTCTCGAGACTTCGACACTAGCGCATGGGTCATTCTCATTTCATTTGCCGCTTTGGGTCGTTTGAGAACCTCAAAGACGTGAAATATGAAAGTGCTCAAAAATGAGGTTAGATCGGCAAATACTACTCATTGTACATTGCAGATTTGTGTTCTATAGATGAACAGTGAGTTTTTCATTGATGTTGTATTTTACATATTTTTTACCCATCCTTGGTCACACTCCTGAGAGGTAACACTCATGAGAATTTCCAGTAAAAATGGCGTCACACAGGATGATGAAGTGGCAAAACTCGGGGATGGCTACTGTTTGAAACCTGTCACCAAGCAGTATGGTTCTTGATATCGGAATATTTTGTTTAAGCACTAACAACACTAGTAATTAGTGTAACACTCATGATTGAAAATAAAAATACTCCTCATGTTTTTAGACTTCTTTCACTGTAAAAACTGCTGCAACTCCAAGCACTCCACTACAGTCTCACATCTTCAACTGGATAATATAACCTTCACTTCTGACTGTTTCCCACCATTTTCCATCGGCTTTCTTGGTCGCAAAAATGATAACACTCCTGAGGTCCCATTGAGAAGAGATATGGGGGACTGACTGAAAAACTAGTTTTTCACGGGTTGGGAAAAATCTTAAAAATGTAAATCCTTACTCTAAATAAAGAGGAACCAACTTACTGCAGCTAGTAACCCTGGCCAGTTCTAGATTGTCATTGTTTCGTAACAACCTAACTTCCACTTACGTGTTAGGTAGGAGGGGACAGTAACACTCATGAGTTTCCGGGATTTCAGGTTTCATTTGTCATCACTGAGTATTGGTTAATGGGGATTTTGGGCAGTCAAATTATTACTTCGTTGATCTCCCAACTTATACGAACCTTTTTTTCCCCAAAATCGCTAGTTTAGGTCAAAAATTGTGAGAATTCGTCGACAGGGACATGAAAGCGGCAAATGAAATGAGAATGACCCGCATCCTTACATCGAGCATCGAGGCAAGGAGAAGGCGAAGTTATTTCACCTTGTTGTCATGGTGACACGTAAACTATATGCGAAAATGGGTACTTTTCCGTTATCCCCCCCCCCCCCCCCCCCCCCCACCCCCGTCGATTTGTCTTCAACACGCCCGCCCGATGTTTCTAGGCATTACTTCTTACTTAGATTATGTTATGTTATGTATTTTTGAGATGCGAGCTTACGCGCATTCAGACCGCCAAAATATACACATCATTCTGACCTACATGTCCAACTAATCTGTATTTATACTAAGGGATTGACTACTTGATAGTATGTAATTTTTAGATACGAGCTTGCGAGCATCCAGACCACCAACCTATACACAGTGTAAAGCAGACCTACTGTTTTGGTTGCAGTAAATGTCCGACCCTACTTGTTAAGATGAGACCAGTATGATAAATAATAACTCGAAGGACCACCTCAGTATTAGGAAAAAGGATAGGTAATGTATGTGGTATGTGGTTGTGGGTGCTCAGATGAAACACAAGTTTGAATTGATGAAACATCAACTAATAAATAATTTATTCAGTAAATGTAACAATGATATAAGGGGAATCAGTGCCTAAGTGGTTCAGGTGGGTGGTAGGTAGGTACTTAAATTATTCCTATTGTCTGTCCCTAAGTGGCCACTAAAGTTAATAAAGATATGTTGACTAGAAGAAGTTACTATGAAGACTAGACCATTTTGATATACATATTTATGACTACAATTCTTAGCTGTATGATGAAGCTGGTAGTCCATGTGGTGGTTTCCCAGAGGTCCAGCTCCAAGACAACTCCAGTGGTCTAGTGGTAACTCCAGTGGTCCAGGGGCAACTCCAGTGATGTATATTGCAATAGATGTCCAGTAGGTAGTTGGTAGGAGAAATATCTGCTAACCTCACAGAGGTGTTCCAGCCAAGATATAAGGATGAAGCCAAAAAATGCAATGGCACACCAGTTTCTGTGGTTTTGAAAGACACTGCACAGAAAACTGAGTAAGATAGGACCGTTTTTTGAAGTGGATGGAGCACAGGATAAGTGATAAACTTGGACAACTAATTTTTCTTGGAAGCATGGGCACTTTTCCAGAAACAGAACAGAACAATGAAGAAATGCAAGATGTCTGCCACAACTGCTCTTTCAGAAAGCTCTCAGGGTTGATCAGAGGCTGGCGGTGGAATCCGATGATGAAGTGGCGAGAAGGTCTTGTGCAGTTATACAAAAATTACCTTATAATATTTAACAATATATAAATTACTATAAAAATAAAGCAATCAGTAAATGCCTAGAAACCCATGCAGAAATAAAATACATGGATGTAATTATGGATTCATCCACTTGATGGCATCCATGGTGCAGCAGAAGGAAGGTATCTCAAATGTGGTAAACCTACTCCACGGTGATAAGAGATAAGACTCAACCTTTTGTTTTTATTGTAAATAGAAAATGATGAAGCTATGGAACCAAGAGGCGAAAAATACGTAGCAGTGAGGTTTTTGTGATGTGTAGTGCGGAAAAAATGGGAAATTACTAGATGGAATTGGAGTGAAAATGCGTGAATATGTATGGCCAGGTTGGAAATGATAAGTAAGTTCGAACACACAGCATTCTGATCTATTTGTGCGAATTCATGTGCATTCTACGTGTGCGAATTCATGTGGAGGCAATCAAACCACAACCACGCCAATTTGTTTCAACAAATCCTCACCGACATCGGCAACTTCTGAAAACACGGTAATTATTTTTGGCATTTTCATGTCTTTCATATGGCACATAACAAAAAAATCGTCACGAAAAAAATTGTCCCAAGTGGCCACAACGATGATTATGACCATCAGAAATGACGTTGACCATTCATAGGTAAACACATGAAAATGTCCCAATGCGTTGCAGACTCGTATGCAAGCGTTAGTTTTCTTTCAATGAATGTTGTAAGGATCTAAAAAATGGCATAATTGCACATTGCGCAATTGACATCAACTTTGTTATTTTAAATGGGAAGCCCCATTTTTTATTGCAGTTCCGAATTCTACGTGAAATTACATGAAGAAATGACCCATCACTCGATTTTTAAGTGCGCGCAAACGTGTGCAATTATAAAAGTACGCTATTCCGCTCTAAAAGTGCAATAAAATGTGAAATACTGAGTTTTTTAAGATACTAAATTGCCACATTTAATACATGATTTTCGAGTATTTTTTTGTGCTGAACCTCGTAATGATGTTCATTTATTGATATTTGCAACACCAACTTGGGAAAACACAAAAAAAAACTGCATTTTAGTACGCTTTATGCTTTGTAGAAATTTGTAAGAAAATTCCAATTCTGGTCAATTATCACTGTTTTCCCAAGTTGGTGTTGCAATATCAATAAGTGAACATCATTAAGAGTTTCAACATGAAAAAATACTCTAAAATCATTAATGTAAAAAACTCAGTACCTATTTACATTTCTTGCACTTTTAAGCGGAATTGCGCACTTGAAAAATCGAGTGATGGGTCATTTATTCATGGAATTTCACGTCAAAATCAAATCTGCAATAGAAAATGGGGGCCCTCATTTTTAAAAACGAATTTTTCCTTCTTTTTTTCAATAATATAATTTCTTCCCACAGCTTGAAATGTCACCAATTCTACGTAAATATGCAATCTAAGTAAGAAGTACCTACCTAATGACTAGAAACATCGGGCGGGCGTGTTGAACACAAATTGACTGGTGGGGGGGGGGGGGCCTAGTTCCTAGTCAATATTTTCATTATTTGTATTAAGCAAGATAATAAATTGTATGTTAATTACGTCGTTATTATCAGGAGATGACCTCAAACGCTACGAACGCAAGATCAGTCTGAGCGGTCGAGATCCATATGAAATGTCTGTTGGGGAGTTGACATACAAGTGTTAGCTACGAACTAAATCACTCGCGACGAAGTTGTGGAAACCCATTTCAAAACGGATGTTAGTGGAAAAAAAGTTGTCTATTTCCGAGAAAAAATAAATAGTTACAATGTTGAATCGATTTCGACGGTTAGGCCATCATGAGTAACAAACAATAACAACAACTGAACACACATTAGAAAGGACACAGTTTTTATAGCTTATATTAAGTGCTAGCTAAGTGAAGGGGATTATAGCTAATGAAGTAAAAGGAGGGGAAGAATTACTGGTTTCAAAAGTTTGAAGGGATAATTCCAAGCTTTATAGAAATGGACTTTTCCCATTCATCACTTATATATAAGTGGTGAAATATATTGAGGAATATCCTCATTTAAACATTTACCAGATCTGTCACTTTTGATCATTTCGAATTTTTCAAGTACATTAAACATACCTCCCTTTGGACAAAAGTGGATAAATTCTACAAATTGTCTATCTGTCAAACCAAAATTGTAATTATGATTGGATTCCTTATGTTGTTTTGCAAATGTAGACCTACCCTTATTTTTCCTGAAACCCCCCTGACGCTCATCTATTCTTTCCCATAATTTCCTACCAGTTTGTCCGCAATATTCGTAGCCGCAAGAACATTTTAGTTTATAAACCCCATTTATCCTGAACATTAATTTTGTCTTTAACGGAACCTAGTAATGCTCTAAGACTACTTCTAGCTTTAAAACCCACTTCGTATCCCTTAAATCAGGGGTGCTCAAACTTGAACTGCTGGCGATCTACCTCAATATTTTTAGACTACTTACGATCGACTCTGAGAGCTGCAAGTATGTGTGATGCAGGGTTGTCGTACATACACGATATATAGATATTAGCTTTCCGCACAATTTAAATTATTTTAGTCAAGGTTTGGGTTAGGTTTACTTAAGTTCTTCTCTACAATATCAATGAAAAAACTCCTAGTTATTCAAAATTGCGAGTTTATTCGTTGTTACAAAACAAAAGAGTTACATATGGTGTTAAACTCAACTAAGGAGTGACTTTGGATGTTGAAGCGTGGCACTGCATGTCCTCAGCATACTTTTCATAAGATGGTGCGTAACCACTGAGTGCCAATCGCAAGCATGATGACATATGATCGTCAGTTAGTCGATTGCGGTATTTTGACTTAATTATCTTCATTTCAGAAAATGCAGACTCGCACAAGTAAGTTGACCCAAACATTGCCGTCAGTCGAAGGGCGATTTGCCTTAGATTCGGATATTTATCTTCAGATATAAAACACCAGAAATTTGTATCAGATGCTGTAGCTTTGATATGTATATCTGATATAATCTGCACCAACTCATTTTCAACAGAACATGAGTTCATATTAAACTGACTTGCTACTTCAGTAGCTAATTCCTCAATGTTTTTACATGAAAAAGGATAACTCATAAATGATGCTATATTTGCCAATTTACTGCAATCATAAAAACGCATTTCGAATTGTCCCAAAATATTTGATAATTCAGCCTCATACGTATCATAATTCAACTGAGGAATCCTTGCTTTCAAAGACGGAAAATGTTTCAGATCCTTTCTTTTCAGTTGATCTATCATAAGTTGCAATTTACTTTTGAATGCGTTTACTGCGCTAATCATCTCAATAATAGTTTTTCCTTTACCTTGAAGCTCCAAGTTAATGGTGTTTAAGTGCATTGTGATGTCAGTCAAAAATGCCAAATCAGTCAGCCATTTTTCGTTTTTCAACATCTCAGTGTCATCACCTCTTTCGTCTAGAAAAGCTGTTATTTCGGGCAATAATTCTTGAAACCTTTCTAGGAATTTTCCGCGACTCAACCACCTGACGTCCGTGTGAAGAACTAAATCAGTGTGTTCAGCTGACTCCCTATCTTCCAACTGCAACTTGAAGAGCCGCCGTTGCAAGCTACGTGCACGGATGGAATTCACAATTTTTGTTGCAATGCCCATAATTTCCTTCGTGTTTAAAACTTTTGAACACAAAACTTGTTGATGTATAACGCAATGGAATGAAAAAAATGAAGGGAATTCTTCATTAGCTCAACACAATGCCACAAAACCGTTCTTGTTTCCAGTCATTACGTCCATTACGTAATAAATTTTTGTAGTTTAGTTACCTACTTATTAATAAATTTTTTCTTCTCGAGATCCACTCAAAAAGCACTCGCGATCGACTGGTCGATCGCGATCGACCGTTTGGGCACCCCTGCCTTAGATGATAGAATTTTGCCGATTTTATCAGAAATTTTCCCATAATAAGGTATATTTAGGAATTTTTTTTCTCCTAAAGTTACATCTTCCCTAACCAGTTTGGAAACTTTACTCTTTTTCCTAAGAACCTTATTCCATATGGTATCAACAAAATCTCCTCCGTAGCCATTTCTAGCCACTATGCTTTTGATAATGGATTTTTCTTTTGTTAAATTTCGTTCACTCATTAGAATAGATAGTGCTCGGTTGATCACTCGTACTATAGAAAGCTGCACGCTTATGGACTAAAGGGAGATTTGAAGTACTATGGACCTAGATTTGAAGTACCTTTTACAGCTAGATTACGACTCCATCCACGATAACCACTCACGCCTATCCAGGGTCCCAGGGGATTCCGAGAATGCTATTATCGGATTTCCCAGTTTCTGTTTTCCAAGTATGAGCTCACGTCGTCGGAATAGTTTTATTTTTCAGATGCGAACTTTGGACTCGGCGACTCTACGAATTCTTATCTTCTACGAATCCTCCAAACCAACTACAGAGTATTTTCCGATGTTTGCTCCACGCATGGTACCAACTTTCTAACTAACTTTCTTCTATCCAGAAGGTGGTGGATTGTCATCGATACCTAGGTATTATAGTTGACAAATTCCTGAAGTGGAAACAGCACATTTATCATGTCAGTAATTCAATTAGAAGATCGCCTTTCATTTTTTCTTTTCTAAACAAATTTCTACTTCTGTCTGTTATCAAAATGACTTTCCATGCATATTTTATTCTATTATGACCTATTGTCTTCCGGTATGGGGTGCCCTTTTTACAAGGTATTACGAGTTTGAATTCATGTATTACAATACCAATCCCATACCCTAAGTCTGATTTTTTCAAGCGACAACTTTCTTTTTTAGGCCCCAGATTGTTTGTTGAGTTGCTACTTCACATTAAACTAATTGACAATTTTATTAAATTTGAAAAAGTATTATCAACATATTTTTCAGGGATCTCTATCAAAACGATAACGATTTTGTCCTCATCTATAGAGTTTTCGTTTTGTTTTTTTGACAGAATGTTTTATTTGAAATTTCTTTTGTTAGGTAGAATGTAGTATGTACTTGTTGTGTCATTTAAGATCTTATTCCCTTATCTTTAATTAAGTCATGTAATGGTGCATATTTGTGTAATGATAGCACTCGTCATATTTTCTGTTTTTGTTTTTTGAACTCCTGATCTCCAGACAATTTTTATAAATTTTGGAGATCAGTAACTGCCAAACTTTAACTAAGATGTGTTGTTCTTGTATCCATGGATAGAAGTATCAAATACTTCCATATCTTTTTTTTAGTTTTTAGGATATACTTACATTTTGTATCAATAAATGGCATTAATAAATTTAAAAAAACTGTAGCCATGTTGTGGTACGTGGAAAAACTGGACATGATGATTCGAGAACCAGATTCAAAAACCTATAATATATCTACAGCAAAAGGTTCGATGCATACAGCACAATAATTGATATGCGTATGATTGATAGTTGATATGAATTATCTATCTGATATGCATTTTCTATTGTATTCCATTAAATAATATTGTTTTCTGAAATTTAAGTAATTTTTGTTCAGATTTTATAGGTAGATGTTTTACATACCTACATTTTTGTGCACAGACAATATCAACCAGCAGGTACCCATTAATTCATGCAGTCAGAAAATTGATAAATAACCTAGAAGTACTCAACCGCTAAAAGCGTTACTTACAAGGAGCGAAGCTTTTTAGAGGTGACGAAATTTTCTGATGATTCTCGCTCACAACCAAGTTGTTGCTAAGGAACTACTACGGAAGCTTTGCCATTTTTCATCGTGCAAAAATTGTTCACCAGTCGTTGAAAAGATCTTAATTGTTGCTAAAATCTCTCACAGCTCTGGAAATAAACGCAGCTGAGCTACACGCAAAGTTATTATTGAACTAAAAACAATCCTAGAAGAATAAAAACGAGAACTGGCTTACTTACGAACCGATACATAAAAATGTCTCCTTCTAGGTGTTTTGTGTTATAATAAACCCAAACATCAAGTATCGAGTTGTCAAAATGCCACCTTTAGCATGAGCTGAATATAAACTCGATAAATGGTAGCTTGGGGAGTTTACATTAAGCGAGACTTGAGGTAAGCTCAAAATCCGCTTACGTGCTAAACCTCGATAACTTCAGAGCGTTAGGAGTGAAGCGGCAGAGAAACATGTCCACCCACCCAAATGAGGCCTTTACCATGCGATGTGCTTCCAATGAATTTCTATCTAAGTGTTTGAATTTTACCACATTATGTAGAAGAGTGACGGGAAGTTCAGTTCAGTTGAAGGTCTGGGGACGACCTCGATCACACTCTACCTGAACTGCAGCTGAATCGTAGATCTCGTGCGTACTCCCCCTCTCTCCTGCCACCAACACTAACAATTGTCAGATGAGAACTGTACCTTCCCCACAGTTCTCAATAGCTGATATTGATTTTTTTCTTTAGAATTTAAGGGAATCTTTAGAATCAAAGAGGGGTGTCAAAAGGACACTGCAACGGGCACGACTCTAAGGGGAGCCATGCAGACCGTCCGTCACTAAACGGATTGCCATCACGGACTCCACTGGCAGAATATCCGGATATAATAATAATAGTAACCCGCAAAGCGAGCCATCGCCGCACTCTGCCACAAGGGATACAGCGATGACCGCTTTGTAACCCCTACAGCGTATAAAAATGCCCCGTAATAAAAACTAAACTACGACTAGATGATCTTACAAATATATAAATATTATCGATAAAATATATAATGATAAATACTATACATCTTAGGTAAATAAAGGTATGACTAGATGGACATAAATAAATAAATATATCACAAATCAGAATACCACAACTTGTTGTAAAGCTCAGTGGCCTTCAGGTGCGCCAACAGGGACTGGACGTTGTCTGGTCCGGACAGGACATCCACCCACTGAGGGGGTGAATGCTGGACTCAGATGTCCATGAGGGCTGGGCAATCCTCCAAAAAGTGGTGGAGAGACAAATCACCCCCATATCTCCCACACACAACATCACGAGCTACTGGATCTAGCAGTTGTCTGTGAGTAAGACGGATATGGCCAGTGGCTACCCGATCGACCACTTCGGGTCCCTCCTTGGAAGGTGGGTCACGAAAGGATCAACCGGGCAAAGGTCCTGAAGGACTCCACGCAGACCAGTGACCTCACCCTGCCACTGCTCGAGCCACATGGAATTGTCTTTATGCTGCATGTAGGAGATTTGATCCTCAATGCGCACAGGCAACATTTTGATGGAGTCATTACCAAGCTCTCCTTGCTAGGGCATCACCATACCCATAGCCGTGAATGCCCACATGGCTTGGCACCCACATAAAAGTTGTTTGTGCCCAGTGGTGTGGCTCGAAGTAGTGACACAAGCAGGCTTTGTATTAGAGGATCATATGAATATGTGTCCCTAATCGCTTCGATGGTACTCAGTGAGTCACTACAGATCACATAATTTCCAATTCCCAATAGCTGGCAGTGTAGAACAGCCAGCGTCACTGCCCACAGCTCTGCTGTGAACACAGACGCAACAGGTGGTAGGCGTCTAGTGACTTGGAAGTTGGGGCTCCATAGAGCAAAGCCAACACCATGAGGCGTTTTTGAACCATCAGTGAATAAGAGAGTGTGTCCAGTATTTTGATGGGTTGCCTCTGAGTAACGACATCTGAGGATATGTGGGGGTGTATTGCCCCTTGAACCCAACCCTCAAGGGAAAATCAATGCGCATCCCAGACAAGGTGCCTGGAGGGACGGGAGGGACTTCAAAAGGGACCAGAGGGTATCTCTCTATGCAGTCCCACCTGGTGAGCTCCTGAACACGAATGCCCAATGGGCGAGTTCGAGTCTGGAGCCCGGAATATGTTTCATCCAGGGGTGGTAGAGTTACCATGGCATGCAGAGGGTGCCCTGGGAAATAACAAAGGCGCTCTGCATAGCGGAGTGTCAATAGATTTCGCCTAAGCTTCAGTGACTGGCTACAGCAGAGTTATCCGTTGTAATGTACCTACCTACCTTTCTCAATTTCTTTTTTTTATGTTTAGAAAAAGGTCAGGTTTGATTAAAAACTAAAACCAAAAAATAAAATTTAAAAAATTTTGTTTTGCGGTTGAACCACTTAGTTGACCGGGCGTTGCTCTGTAATGAATATTCTATTCAGAGCTTTTTTCAAGATTTATTTTCACCCGCTACCTATCTCCTGAATTGCCGATCACTCAACGTCACGTCTTTCATGTCGAGCAAATTTAATTTTTCAATATCCATCAGACCGCGAGAGATTGATTTTCTTTCCCCACGCACTCCCCGCTCTTCCAAGCACCGGTTGATCTCAATAAAGCGTCTACCGTCTACTGGATCATTCACTTTATGGTTCTCTTATTAAATTTTGCTCAGCTATTGAATTCCTTTTGTACGTCATGTGTGGGTCGATTTGCACTGAATAGATTCTGTCGAACTAAAACGAAAAGTCATGTAGGGTGTGGCACACGCTTCGTCATATCCGTAACCCATATCCATCTTACTGCCAAAAAACCTTGTCTAAATAATATCCAGCTTTACAAAATGAATGTTATGATTTTTCCAATTTTTTGAAAGTTTTAATCGACTTGTTAAGTCTATTTTAATGAAATATAAGCACATTTTTAGCATAATTTTGAGCATGAAATGTATTTTGTTAATGCGTAATTAAGGAAGGTAGGTACCCTATGCCGTGGAACACGCTTTGACCTCTGGTGTGGGTAGTAGACGTCGTACTACCACGTATCCACTACCAAATTCCTACCAAATATCAACATCCCAAGGTGAGAAAGAGCTGAGGAGCTCACTCAGCTGATCAGGATAGAGACCGTTATTTCATTCGACTTTAGTTGTTCCAGAGTCTTCTGGTCAAATTTGAATTTCCTCTCGAGATCACGAGAGAATTTAGCTCACTCAGCCGATCAGGAAAGAGCCTCTCAGATTATTCGTCTCGATGTCCTAGAAAGGCTCCCAACCAAATTTCAAATTCTTCGGGTTAACAGGATAGGATTTAGCTTTCTAAGCTTAGCATGATGGATCCTGTCATACCAATCGCTTCTTGATGCCCCAGAAAGTCTCATCATCAAATGACAACTTCCTAGAGTGAATGGGAGAGAATTCAGGTCACTCAAGTGATCAGGAAAGATACCATAATTTCTCTAAATGTCCCAAGAGTCTCCCAAGCAAATATCAACTTCTTAGGGTGAAAAAGAGATAATTTAGCTCACTCAGCTGCTCAGGATTGAGCCCGTCATTTCAATCGTCTGTTAATGTCCCAGAGAGCCTCCCTATAAATTTTCATCTTCCTAAAGAGATCGGGAGAGAATATCACCCGGCTAATCAGGGGAAAAAACCCATAATTTTATTCGTCTCTTAATGTCCCAGATGGTCTCTTAATGCCACCACTGATGGTGAATAGCTATCTCCAGGCGTACGTTCAGAGCATCTCACGGATTCCTCCCCAGTATACTATTCCATTCAATGCCCTGTTCAACCATATTGAAACCAGTACGTCCCTAACAGAAGTTCCATCAAACCACCTTATCTCAGCAAACGAGACAATAAACACCAAGTGGCCGCAAGCACAACTCATATTCACAGAAGGCTCAAAGTCAACAGAAGGAGTTGGAGCGGCAATTTGGGAGGCAACGAACAAGATTGGAAGGATGTGGATGCTCTCACCAAATGCAAGCTCGTTTACAGCTGAGGTTATTGGTGTTCAAATGGGCTGTCAGTACGTACTGGACAGTACCACACATCCACGACCTGTACTTGTCTTCTGCACAGACTCTCTAAGTACCCTTCATCTGATGAGAAACCCAGCACCGACAAAAGCCAATAAAACCATATTAGCTCAGATGCTCCAATTACTGCATCAGTTTACTGTGAAAGGCACAAAAATAATACTGTTATGGGTTAAAGGTCATTCCGGTGTGTGTGGTAATATCAAGGCAGATGCCTTAGCCAAACAAGGGGCGAGCGTGGGGCCCCATTCGTCAATGTTACCCTGCCAAAAGAGGATATTTACAGGGTTATACAGGAGCATTTCAATTTGCGGTGACGAGAAACTTATGCAGAAACCGACTTACTACCATTCTAACAAAAGCCATCAACCAACTCTGCCAACAAGATCATGGATGAACGATGCACCTGGAGAGAGATAATTCTGCAGAGTTCTCTCTAGACTCAGGACAGGAATAGCGGTAACCCCGCATTATCTGTACCGTATAAATGTGCGAGAACCCCCCTGAGTGCTCATACTGTTACTGTAATACATGTGACGCAGAACATTTAATAATGGAATGCAATTTTTTTACCTACCAAAGAACAATATTATTTGACCGTTTATATGCTAATTTACCAGTGCCCTTTAACTATGTAACTATTCTTAAACACCCTGTAATTTACCCAGAATTATTTTCATTTATAAATTCATGTAACTTTAACTTCTAGATGACATTTGTACATTTGTAAACTGTATGGCTGTATTTTAATAAAACGCCATTGAAAAAAAAAAAAAAAGTCCCAGAGGGGCTCCGTACCAAATTCTTCTAATTCGGAGAGGTTTAGGCAGCGACAGTTTTTCCGCTACTTTCATTACACATCTTGGTCTCGCAGTAAAATCTCATGTTTAGCAATAGGTCCCGGTAAAAAAAGAAATATCTAGTTGCTTCAATTTCCTCACTAAGACTATTAAGAGCAGAGGTTTTGACAATTCTCTTCCCCTAGAATATGGAAACCCTGAAACTGGATTTTGAGAGTGTTAATCTAGGACTTCCCAACACTGTGAATAACTGGATTGGAAAACGTAACAATAGAATGATTTTTATCATGAGTAAATTTGACGCAAAATTGAATAAACTCCTGAAATTGAGGTGTTTGGGGGCCCCTCCACGCTTTCTTTTGAAATTTTAAGTCTTTGCTATGGCACATAAACTAAAAAAACGTCCGGAAAATTGCTCACGAAAATATTCTGATGATTTCCGCTTACAACCGAGCTGTTGCTAGGGAAATGGAACTTCGTCGTTTTACATCCCACAAAATTCGTTGACCATTCGTTCGAAAGCTCTCGATTTATCCAACCATAACTGCGAAGTGCGTGGCCAACAAGCTGAGTTATGAGCATGGTTATTTGAATAATTGTTTACACACAGGTGATCATTCTCAACTATTGATATTGTGAACATGATTGCAACCGCTTTTTAATTTCTGATGATTTCGTTGAGCTGGTGTTTCGATGATCTGATTCATAGTTGGTGATCCGAATATTGCGAGAACGGTTTGATTTGTGAAGCGGTGGTTAAATCATTTTAATAGGTAATTTCTATACTTTACGCGCTAGGAAGCTGTAATTTCGTATGTAGCCTCTTTAGGACATTTGCTTGACGATGCCTAGGGTCGGGATTAGATGAGTTGCTCTTAAAGCTAGTTTCTATGCTTTACACTCTAGGAAGCTGTAATTTCGAATGTAGCCTCTTTAGGACATTTACTTGACGATGCCCAGGGTCCGGAATGGCTCTTAGAGCTTTTGCTTACGAGTCTGCAACACATAAGAGTCTGCAACACTCGTATGCAAGCGTTTCGTTTTTTAAATATGTATTGAAAGTTGTAAGTGGAATAGGTAGGTATTTAAATTATTCTGGAACCAATACAAAGATCACAAGCCTTCAATACGAATGCCTGCCGAGAAACTCGCCACTAATACTATGAAGATAATAATCTAGAACTGTCTCTGCGAAGAGATGATGGATAACCTCGGAAGGTACAGCAGTCGCCAAGACAGATACATCTCAAAAACTAATATCTGAACTGGAGCAGCGTCGTCGGATACGATGTTTATGTGCGGAACGTGCTAAAGCCACCTACGACGGTTTAGCGGTGGTAGTAAAATATGGGATGAATGCATCGTGATTTTATTTGAGACGTGCTGAAATTATTTTAGAACAGATTAGGTACCTTTTCAAGTAGAAGAATACAGTGTATTTGTCATGCATAAATCTTTAAGTAGTCTTGTATAATCGTAGGCTCTTTTAGAACATTTCAACACAAAAAACGTTACACAACAAACGATAATCAATGTTGGTTTGGGTGGTTTTGGTGAAGTATTGACATGGATATGTCTTTGGGCTGGGGGTCATTCTAAAATTTGCGAAACGACACCAAAATTTGTGACGACCGGCACTTTAGATTATTATTAACTCGAAAAGTGTAGGGTAGGTAGAATTTCTATTGATTTTTCACGTACAACCAATGAGTTACTAGGGAAGAGTAACTCCCATAGTTTTCATAGTAGTAAAATCGTTGGCCACTTTTTAGAATGCTCTTATTTTTTATCACATCTCATGACCTCTAAGCCATTGTAGTGTGAAGGAATGCTGATTTATTACTCTACGTTATAAACTAATATTGTTTTGTAACCATAATGGAATAATCTTGTGAAAAGAAGGCACTACATGGTTGGTATACAATTGAGTAGTAGGTACCTACTGGTAAGCAGTAGGTACTAGACATATCATGATCTTTTGTTTTTCCCATCAAGGGAGAAATTAAAATGCTTGTTTCCAAGGATTTCTGCTTACAACGGAGCCGTTGTTAGGGGAATTTAATACATCTCGCTGGGTTTTCGTCCGACGGAAATGATTCACCAGCTGGTTCGAAAGGTCACGATTCGTGCTAAAATCTTAATTTTATGCCTATAACGTGTGACAGTACCCATCATTTCCGAGATAGTGCGTCTTTTCGCTCAGCGTTGGGTTGAACGCCGCTTTTCTCTCGTTCTCGAGCGCCGCGATTGGGGATAGCCTCGCCAGCTTACATTTATGCTCTAATAGGGGAAAGGGCTGCTACACTTCTCCTCTGTTATTTATTGTGCGGATTATAGCCTTGGGCGCCCAGCTCAAGTAACCCTTAATCTGTAACATGGTATCAAAAGCGTGATTAGGATTGCGCAACGGTCATTAACTAGTAATACGATCCGCTATTTTAGAGGGCTAAATGTTTCAGGAGAAACATCGTGCTGTCAGAGCCCACTTTAGAACTAGATTAGGAATTTAGGGAAGAGTTGATATTAAACGAAGAGACTGATACATTTTACCCCTTTATTGATACAATCTTTAAACCCTAGTTCACCCTTAAAGTCTCTCCTCGTTGTACCTTGGTTCTCGTAGAGGCTTTGAGATCTAGAAGGTCTAGGCCAGGGGTCTCCAACCTTTTTCACTGAAGGGCCACATTTTAAGGGCCAACAATTTACTAATATTTCCCAAGCCCCCCCCCCCCCCCCCCCATACATTCACTAAGTTTTGTTTTAATTAAGAGTGCTCAGTGGTGGTTATTGAGATATTCTGGGCTTAGTTTTCTAAGTAGCTATGTTCCCTTATATATCTTTGTTGTTGGATAGCTCATATCTTGTTCTTTTAAGATAGTTAAAAATAATGTTGTGAACGAAATATACCGGACCTAAGTAAGACAATTATTAATGATCTTTACTTAGGCTTACTTTCACTGAAAATTTCAATGATTATTTCAAATACCCATACATTTTAAATATAACATGATGAGTTATTTTCAGTCCTGCCTTAGGTACAGTTGGGGTAAGCTTTCTGTCCTTACACCACCACAGTACAGCCCGTGCAAAACACTGACCATCGCTGAATGGCTGATCGCTGCTGGTTTACAAATAACTTTACACTTATCGAGAACGGAAGGTACAAAAATAGAGACGATTACTGTACTCATAGTTACCGGTAAAAGTGTTTTAAGGAAAATATATTTTCAAATAAAAACTCGGCGCTCCGCGCCTCGCCAGGGGGCAAGCCCCCTGGACCCCCGGTTACCTCTACATACTTCGGACGAAATTATTGAAACACAGAATGTGTTTTAGCTCACGCGTTTCACATAAAACCGTCTTCAATCTTCGGTTGAAGATTGGTTAAAAACTGGAACTCCAACGATTTTCGTATAAAACTCGGCGCTCCGCGCCTCGCCAGGGGGCAAGCCCCCTGGACCCCCGGTTACCTCTATTTACATACTTCGGACGAAATTATTGAAACACAGAATGTGTTTGCGTTGTCGCAGGTGATCCGAATATTGCGAGAACGGTTAGATTTGTGAAGCGGTGGTTAAATTATTTCAATAGGTAATTTCTATACTTTACACTATAGGAAGCTGTAATTTCGTATGTAGCCTTGTTAGCCTCTTTCTATAATAAAGTGAATGTTTACTCGCGAGTTTCTATTAGGAGATCATCATCTCATAAGAGCTCAATCGTCGTGATCATTTCTATAATAAAGTGAATGTTTACTCGCGAGTTTCTATTAGGAGATCATCATCTCACAAGAGCTCAATGGTCGTGATCATTTCTATAATAAAGTGAGAGCGAGGAGCTAAAACATGATTCCATGTTTTAGGATTGATGAATGATAAACAGAGTTCAGAGGCCGATGGGGGGTCGGGTTCAGAGAATCGACGAGGAGTGAGTCGTGTACGGCTAAAGCATATTCATGTTTTTTAATTTTGGCCGTCAGGCTCAAAGGAACTGTGGCTTTTTTGGCTAGTTAGTCCATGGCTAAAACACATTCTGTGTTAAAATCTTTTTTTAGTTTGTAATTTTTCCGAGGGCCAGTCAAAATCTGCTCGCGGGTCTAGGCGTCTTCGTGAAGCAGAGGCACTGAGAAGAGGGCTTCCAAGAGGGCACTGTCGTTGACGAGACGGTAGCTATTCGTCCCGAATCCAACTCACGGTGCGGGATAACGAAGGCCCATGTTACCAAGCGTTGACAGTCCAGTGACGAAAGATCCTAGATTTTGGTGCTCGTGGGTCTTATAAATCCTCGGTCGGTCGGCGTTTTCGAGGTGGGGTCACTGCTGAGGCTGGTCTCCTCACAGCTGATCCGACAGTGCTCAAGGATTTCAGAAGGAATCCTATTTATCCTTTTTCATACAATTTCATTGGTCAATTAGGACTAATTCATTTTCAATTTTTCCCCTTTTCCACTCTTCAATAATTCACACCTTATTCATGATAAATCTAGGCGCCTCTACCATTACATCTTACTCCTACAATACATAGTATTATACTGGCTATTTCTATGGGCATAAGGGTGGTCCTCCACTGGAAGCGACTATGCGACTATATAAGCGACTAATCCCGTAAGCTTGAAACGTATTAGAGCTCCTCCACTGCAAGCGACCTGAGCGACGCGACTTCGCGTATTTTGACGCGACGAGCGACTGATCCCATCCTGATGGGATCAGTCGCTTGTCTTCGAGCGACCTGGCTTCCCCCTCCCATGTTTTCTCGGGGGGAAGAACACAGTTTCCTACAGAAAAAGCCCAAAAATCATATCTTGAGGACGAATTGGGATAAGAAGGTGCAATTTGCGGCATTTTACTCCACTGTAAAGTAGTTTTACGCATTTTATTATTAATCTTGATATTATCATTTTATATATACATATGTATATATTTTGGTATTTGGTTGACTAGTGATATATATCTATATTCGGGAGGTTGAATGACCAGTCTAGTCTTGAGTTTTTTTTAGGTGTTTAATCACAACGTTTCAACCCAGGAGCTGGGTCCTATTCATGTGAATGATTGATGTGCTGGATCTTCCAAGTCAGATGTAAAGACTTTTGAGAAGTAACATACGTGTTGTTGGTGAAGCCAGTTGACATACAATATGTATATATATATATATATATATATATATATATATATATATTTTTTTTTTTTCTACATCACCTTGTACTATTAACATACCAAACTATATTATGTTTGTTAATCGAAACCCGCACTGCGATTCTCCAGTTACATGAAACAATCGAATATTCGTATTGGGATGTTATTTTTGTAAATCTAAGGCGTAAGAGCCCCCTCGGACCGCCCCAAGAGGCTCGACTACCCAGTACAGCCCCATAAATTCTCCCCGCCTCATAATGTTCTTCCCCAAATAGCAAGGTAAAAGTAAAATTGACCAAATCAAACCAAAAAATTTACCCCATGCCTATAGAAAGTTTAACGGTGATTCCGAAAATGTGGTCAAAAGTTGAAATAAAAACAAGTAAAATGGAGAAATCCGATTTGAAAGAGGGAAAAAAACACTTTCCTGAAGAAAAACCCCCTTTGAAAACCCCCTTTATCTCCCTTCAGCTCATCGTGGAGGTGGTTAAATTCACCCAAAGTTTGCCTCTTTGTCAATATCGGGTTCATCCAGAACATTCGTCGTTTCCTTCTCATCCGAAGGAAATTTACGACAGCATTATCCAGCAAATAATAACTATCTACGTCGTCCATTTTACCAAAAATAAATGCAGTCACTGACCTACTCACCACCACAGACTTGGCGCGACTAAGTCGCCTCCAATGGAGGAGCTCAGTCGCTTCCCCAGTCGCCTCGTGGAAGTCGCAAAGTCGCTAAGTCGCTTCCAGTGGAGGACCAGGCTAAGGAAGGCCAATTGTTACCAAGCGTTGACAGTCCAGTGACGAAAGATACCCGATTTCGGCGCTCGTGGGTCATAAATCCTCGGTCGGTCGGCGTTTTCGAGGTGGGTCACTGCTGAGGCTGGTCTCCTCACAGCTGATCCGACAGTGCACAAGGATTAAAGAAGGAATCCTATTTATCCTTTTTCATATAACTAAATTCATTGGTCAATTAGGACTTATTAATTTTCAATTTTTCCTCTTTTCCACTCTTCAATAATTCACACTTTATTCGTGATAATTCCAGGCGCCTCTGTCATTACTTCTTACTTCTACATAGTATTATACTAGATACACTCCTGCTCAAAATTAGAGCACCACCATCCATTTCTTCGTTTGTCCCCTTGTGTCTTCCCTTATCTATCAACCAAAACTTGATTAGAGACATAGGCCGAAGGCTCCAAGCCATCATACGAGCTAGAGGAGGTAATATGAAGTACCTATTGAAAAGCAAAACTGACATTCTTTTTTTCACATTTACAATTTTTATAATTTTACCACAAGGTACATTTTTCTTTAATTTTATCCATAACATATTTTCTTCGAGAATTTGTGCCTTTTTTGGTTACTGTATTCCTTCTGTGTTTGTAAACAATGTGAGCAAATTAATAAAAACTTAATGAGGGAAAACCGAAGGGGACAAACGAAGACATGGTTGGTGGTGCTCAATTTTGAACAGGAGTATATTTCTATGGGCAAAAGTTCCCATTTCTATATTACAGGGCATAAGTCCCCACTATTCTAAGTCCCCAAAGAGGGCTTATTACTTATATTTCTAACGTACTATTTTTACTATGTAAGTCTCCAAAGTTGAGCAAGTTACCCTTCCCGATTGTTCGAATCCTTGATTGGGGATAGATAGCCCAATTAATGTTTCAGATGACAATTCCAGAAGTTCCATCCTGTTTTATTTCTACATTTTATTCCCAATCGCCAATGTAGCTACTTATCAAGGACCATAAGTTCTCCGCCAGTAGTGCCTTTAGCGTGACGATAGCGTTTGGTTATTCGTGTACATACGTATTAAAATACGTATAGGAATACGCGAAGAGCTAGCAGTTGCTTGCTCTAGACGCTGCTCTACGCGTTAACGGGGGAAAATCGTACGGGAAGAACAAACACTCTCTATTGTGTGTTAAATTGTACGCACGTGGCCTAGTGCAACCGCTTGCGCCAGTTCAACCCGCTTTTACCCGTGTCCACCGGAATGAAATATTAATTTTTTTCAGCTTCCTGCTTCACCCTCTACTTACTGCCTCCAAAAAAGCTTATTTGAGGTAAAATGTCGACAACAGACGTTACTCGTACTCTGCACTTAAGAGGTTTCATTGTATATAACAAAGATTTCTCTCGTCCATTTCCAAAAATCGTCGAATCATGACGATTTTATGACACTAGGACCATTTACATTATACCTACCCGAAAACATCGAAGGAAGATTTGCTAAGCATTTACTACTCGTACATCTTGGGAATTGTATATGAACCTTCATTTATCTGCTTTACAAGTGTGGTAAACGATGTATATAACTATATGCCATTCAGTCAGAATATTATCCATTGTGTACAAACCCTCCTGTTCAATGTTAAAGGTTTCACTAAAATATCCAGCGTATTTCAGGTAAAACTTACGCCTCTGGCGTCACTCAAACTTCAGTGTTTGTTATAACGACGATTTTTCTCATAACCATTTATGACCCTGGGACCATTTACATTATACCGAAAAATATCGAAGGAGGATTTGCAGTGCATTTACAAGATCCTGTCAGATGAAAGTTTCAGTCATGCAACATGATCGTAAGAACGAATTTTCTTAAATTACCAATCGTATTATAATAAGGTAAATTGTATTGAAATGTCAGCAATTTTAGTAGAAAGAAATTGTTGAAAACCAATTTTATGAAGAAAAAAAATCGTACTAAATAAAATTCGGTGATTCAAAACAGATTTTGAATTTTTTGCAGTTTTTATATAAGTACGTTTTTCAGCATATTTTTGTGCAAAATTTTGTTAATGTTCAATTTAATCGTTGATATTGTTTTGACTGAAACACCCTAAAATGATAAATTCAACGATTTTTGGCTGTTTTTAGCAATTTTCAGTGATTTTTTTAGTACATTTTTTGGAATTTGACCAATTTAATGAACCCAAAAATTTTTGACCAACGAACCTATCCTTTCGTTGCCATTACCCAGGCAGTTTCATCACCGTTTTAGACATGTTCTTATTACTACATCGTTTCATCACCGTTTCAGACATGTTCTTATTACCACATCGTATAATTGAGGCAGCTTCACTTGTTTTATTGAATGAATTGAAGGATAGATTTAGTAGTTTGTCGAAGCAAACAAGGCAGGTTGGTGCTCCACCAATAACCGTTACTACGTAGCACCAAATTCGCTGTTGGTTAAAAGTGAACTAAGTAGGTAGATTGTTGCCCTGCCAACGAATACAACTGCATATCAACCAGTTTGTCGAATATCGAATCAGGAAATGTGCAACATGAATTATAAACCAGATGTAAGGAAAATACCTTGAAATTCATTCTTCTGCAGGGTAGACTTCATAAAGACATTGTCATGGCAGTTATTACGCGAGTTTAGCAGTTACGCAAATTTGTGGGACAAAAAAGTTGATTAAGCAGGTACCTACTTCAATTTTTGTATATGGAAGTAAAACAAGTAATAATATACGGAAAGTAGGTTTTGTTAACCTACCTCTCTAAGTACCTACATACCTTTCCAAAGGCGATACCTACCTAATATTCCCCTCTGGCAGAGCTGTCATGGTACGTTCTTTTACTTGACCACTTTCAATGGACTCTAAAGATTTTTAGTTTCTTAATGGATTCAAAGAACGGTTCTGAAAACAGGATAATCCGCAACATTTTCGTGGCTGATGTCTGGAACCTCTAGCACTTGTTTGTCAACTTCCCAACACAGATCTCGACTGCACAAACTAATCTTGCGTTCACAATATTTCAGGTGATTGCTGGATTACAGCTTGATATAATTTGCATAAAATGTATTACCTGACATAATAAAATATACTGAACTAGGAACTAGGTGAATACTGAACAGTAAGATAAGTAGCAATGTAGGCAGTGACTCCAAATGGAGCTTTTTCGCATAGTTTACTCGTCACCATGACAACAAGGTGAAATAACTTCGAAAATTAGGTTTTTAGCCTTGCCTCGATGTAAGGATGCGCTAGTGTCGAAGTCTCGAGAATATCACCTATAGCATCTATCAAGAAATGGGGGTTTTTCAAATTATTATTAGTTCATTATCCCACCACGTCAGGCAGATGCAGGATAGGGATTGGTCTCAATCCATTCTAGTATACTTCATCACACTCCATGAAACCTGGTGATGTCAACCGCTCCATAAAGCCGGGATCTACTTCGTCATTACGCTGCCCATCAGATCGTCACTTGACTCGTTACGTTCTCCTGTGTTGGTAGAACTGCGTGGCCCTCTTCTGATTCGCTGGATCAGCCCGGCTTCACTTCTTGCTGCAGCTTCGGAGTTCTCTCTTACTGTTTCAAGCTATTTTTGCTCTTGCTTTTATAAAAGTCTTATACTCACAGTTCACTATAATAATAAAGTCAGTATTCAGTTCAGTTGTGATAATTCTAGTGAAGTTCATTTCGATTCACCTCATCAAAGTGAGTAACTTATTTAGTTAATACTATTTTCGATCAGTCTGAAAAAGCACGAATTCGTTAAACCTGCTCAGGTTTTTCAGCGAATGATCGATTTGTTCGACAACGATCCTCAGTAATTATAAAACAGCATCTTTGCTGCCCCGCAATCTTACGAAATGAGGACGCAAACATATTGTTGATTTTATGTATGTAATCCGCAAGGATCATGTAATATTCCTTCTTTTTAAAAGGGGGGAAGTCAGTTAGATTTCGTTCCCTTGTTCATGGTGACGCTTTCAAATCGACCGCCATGATGTTTTTTTTTCTTTTGTTACTTGTGCACAAACTTAGGTAGGCAGGTTAGGCGTCCCTCCGCGCGAAAAATGTACGATAGTTAGGGAGGGAAATTTTCCCCGCGGGGGAAATATTTCGCTCCGACCGACCAGCACTGATGTAATCTCTTATCAGTGTTAAGGTTACCCTTTCTTTAATTGCGCAATCGTGTTTTTGTATACAAATATTACGATCCATTTGCGAGTCTGAAGTAGAGCTCTACCTGGTTCAGTTGAATCAGTTAATGAATCAAAATCCTAGGTACAAATTATCCTCTGCCAAGATTCCAGTCCCCAGCATTCTGAGGAGAATGAAGTTCGGCCGTTCCTTTTGCCCACAAAGGCGGTATTCGGGCGCGAGTTCCGTTGATGGGGTTTTTGCTGTTAAACACCCAAAGTAAGTTGTCAAATGTACGAACCCTGGAGTTAAATATATGTAAAAAGCGCTTTACTCCAAAGTCAGGTGGTGCGTGTTTGCTTTAAGCAAACCCTTAAATAATAAATAGTTCTACATTAAATTGACTTTCTCGAGTTGCAGCCCTCGATAAGACAGATACCGAGAACTCATTAAAGTCTGATACGTTTTATAAAATAGAAAACGTCCGTAGGGCAATACTAAAGGGGTATATATAAAAACGAGACTGAATGTGTCCCCGTTACTGGATAGCAGAGAGGAATAATTAATTACAAAATCAACAATATGTCAGCTTACTAGGAATCCGAGCCAAGTGTAGGGGACTGTAGCATAAAGTGTTCTTTCTCTCAATTTGTTTGGAAAATGAATATGAACATAACATTAGAGTAAAATTTTAATATCTTTAATATCCTTCTAAGTAATTGTATATCTGACTTAATGTACTACCTTGCATATTTCATGCACAGTCTTTTCTCTTGAGTCGGATTCTTTGTTATGAACTGCTTAAAATCCCTCCAGGGCACTCCTACCTTTTTCACCAACCTTGGTTGGTTGATTTCTGGCGGCCCAATAACATGACAATGAGGAAATTAAAAATCAACCAACAACAGGGTGTCTTACGATGCTGAAACCTCGAACATACAGATTGGCTAGCTTGCCGTTTGTACTAATTAACCGACGCGTGAAGCATTGGAAACCTAGTCACGGTGAGGTGGCCTCTCTCTGTCGGAACTGAGGTTCTGGGTGCTCGAAAATTAGCGAGTACCAGCCACACTGAAAAGAGATATATTTTGTGTCTAGCTTAATATAATTTCCCTTCCGTATTGACTCATTGAGTAGGCGGACACTGTCCGCTCTAAAACTAGGTTCACATGGGAAATTCTTCTTTCCCAAAAACTAAGCATTCTCGCTTTCCAAATTACTACCGTCCTAATGGATGAATAATCTGTTGACTGTGTAACAGTGTGGAGCATCGACACCCTCAGTCAGACAAAAACTGGCTATAATCTAAAAGTTAGTATTTAGTCACAAGGTTGGTAGTTGTAAACAGAGATCAAAATATAATGAAAAAGGTAAAGGGTATTTCGTAATAAGTCAGTATCTGTCTGTGACGCAGGATGTCGATGTAAAAACAAAGTGCTACCAGAATTGCACCACAAGCACTCAAGTTCCAATAATGATGAGAGTACACTACAGTCAAGAATTTAAAATTATACCGAAGCTCTAGTTAAAAGAAAAGTCATTATGAAATTCTAATTATTTTTAATATTTCAGGATGTCTGGCTCTTCCGATCTCGATTTTGAGCGATCTGACTCTGAACTATCTGAGTCAATGGATCATCGTCCTGAGGATCGCCGCCGTCGCCCCAAAAGGCAATCCTCAGCCGCCCGTAAAACACGCTCAGAGCCCGACTTTGTTAAGATGATTGCTGATCTGGAGGCCAAATTAATGAGCTCCTTGAAGGAGGTAAAAGAGGAATTTTCTACTATTAAGGAGAAAGTGAACCATTATTCTGAGGTAAGAGACATAGATTTTCTCTTTGGTGACCGTTCAAATCATACCCAAATATCAGATAATGTGCCCGAACCTATGGATACCTCTAATGCTCTGCCTGTAGTTTCTGAAACCTCTGTTCTTCCCTCTATGTCAGCACCAAATGTAGCGACTTCTGCTCATACTGTCTCAGATCTAAACTTTGTAGTAAATAACAATCATGAGTCAGAGCAGGTGTCAAATCCTTGCCTTCCGCAATCACAAAGTAACAGCTTGCCAATATCAAGTAATCCTAGGAGACTTGATGGAGTACGGTATCGCCCCCTCTCAACAAAATTGGAGGAAAATTCCCAGTTTAAACTCTGGCGTCGGAATGTTGAAGCTGCCATTGATGCTCAAGAATGTGGCTTTTTGTTGAGAAGGGACGAGCCCGTGCCAGAAGGGTACACAGTTTTTGATTATAATACTGCTAAGAAAAGAACCAGATTTTTCCTTTTAGAGTCTATGTCTGACGACTATCATGAACTTGTTCAGGAAGTTGAACACCCATTAGATATGCTAACTTCATTAGAGAAAATCTGTGAGCCCTTCTCCCCACATCAAGTGAACCAAGCTGTACTTTATTTTAATACAATGTACTACGACTCATCAGCTGAGAGAGTCATTGACTTTCTGAAACGATTTGATGATGCTCAGCGCAAACTCGTGAAGCTCCATCCAACGATGATGTCCCCAACTTACATACGCCAGATCTTTGTCTTGTCAATTCGCGACACACAAACGTATGAAAAAGAACAGCTAAATCCCGGTAAATATACGGTGTCAGAACTGCGTGAAATGCTGTCTGATGAAGAGATGCGTCTTGAAAATTTAAACACCCTTTCTAAAAGATCAGACTCCGCAAAGTTGGCGAGGGCTTCACGTAGTACCTATTCTACAGGAGTCAGAGGAAGGGGAAAACGATCTGTAAACTCACGCGTTCCCTTTAGACAGAATAATATTCCCTTTAGACAGAATAATATGATCTTTAGTCAAAATAATCTCCCTAATTCCGTTTTTCCATCACAGAACAGAGGGAATACTTTCCGAGCTCAGAGCAAACCTAGACGCAGACCTCGATGCACTTACTGCCACCGTCTAGGACATGACAAGGAACGTTGTTTCAGTCTTCAGAAAGTTTGCTTCAACTGTGGAGGAGACCACTTGGTCTCCATCTGTCCTAAACCCTCAAGGAAACAAATTCCCAATCCTCTTAAGAGAAAGTCTGAGGCCTCCACGTCCGCTACACCAGCACAAGATAGACTAACTAGAAATAAACGATTTAGGTCAATGTCAGTTAAGAAGCCAAATCTTGTTCGAATGCCCTTGGGACATGCTAAGTTGCTTCAGCGCCGATTGGCTGGGCATCAAGATGCTTGTTTTTCAATTGCTGGCAACTTGGATGGTCCCGATGACAAGGAGGTCTGGGTCACCATGGGTGACGAAGAGGAACAGGAGGTTGCTCACATAAACTATTGCTCTGAGAAAAACTCAGGCTCGAAAGCCCTTACCATCATCACTGGTAAGAATCCTAAGTATTTTAGGGCCATCGTAGACACAGGATGTACAGAGCACTTAGCGTCAGAAACAATCTGTCTCTCTAATCTGCGTCCACTTAAAAGTCCGAAAATTTTTAAATGCGCGAATAGTGATGAAAATGCAGATTTAGTCGGTACCATGTCAGGAACCTTAAATTTTGTTAACAATAATAAACCCAGAACACTAAGTGATGTGATGTACATCCCGGGTCTAGGCTCAAACCTGTTTTCTGTTAGAAAAATGACTGATTTAGGTTTTCATGTGTTATTCACTAATGAAAGAGTCGATTTTATACAACCTACCACAGGTAAAGTTTTCAAGTCCGGGTATTTTAAGAATAATCTATGGTACGTAGATCTAGAATTACTTGAAAAGAACCCTCTTAAAAGAAAGTCTGATCACTCTGTTTATGGAAACAAGAGAGTCAGACTTGATAATTGTTTTACTTCTATTCCTACAATAGATTCCCCATGTAATCAAGAAACTATCACTCTCTCCACCGATATTTTGTTGGGAGGGAGGGAAAATGGTAGTCCTAAAAATGATGATTCTTCCGAACTTCTAGGAGGGAGCGCTGCAAAGTCGCAGTGTTCCACTACAATTCAAGGGGAAAACACTAATAAAATTAATGCCAGTAAAAATCTTAGTGCCAGAAACCTATCAAATAGTGACAGTCTAGTACCTAAACATAATACAAAACAGAGTTCAATTCAAGTAGGACAACTTTCCAAAACTCCAGGAGGGAGCTCTACCTCTAGTGACAGCTCTAAAATTCCCACTTGTAGTAAAAACTTAGACAATGAAATTTCAAAATATGATAACAAAATGTTAAGTCAAGTCTACAAGGAAAGTCTGAGAGATAACTATGGTACGCTATGGCACATACGTCTAAATCACGCTTCAAAACATTACCTGGAAGCAGCCAGCAAATTTCTACCAGAACTAAAGTCAGTTAAATTTGGAAACGAAATTCTAGACTGTGTAGATTGTGCCCAAGCTAACACCAAAAGAAAATCACATAAAGAGGTCAGACATAGAGTCCAAAAACCCTTTGCAGTTTTACACTCAGATTTGATGGGACCTATTCGTCCGCATAACTTTAGAAATGGTGATTCCTATATAATAATCTTTGTATGTGATTTTTCCAGATATCTGTTTGCTTATTCCCTTGCAAACAAAAGGGAAGTCCATCTTGCTTTAAACAAATGTCTGAACGAAATAGCTACCATTAGTTTGCAACAAAATTCGGTGTTTAAAATTAGAGCTGACAATGGTCTTGAATATAAAACTTCCGAAATGAAAAGTCTGTTAAAATCCAAAAATATCACCCTAGAGACGAATGAACCATATACCCCACAACAAAATGGATGTGCCGAAAGAATGAACCAAGAATTAATACATAAAGTCCGTGTTAACTTGTTGTCAGCAAAAATGCCCTTGTCGTTTTGGGGACATGCTCTGAACTATGTAACCCATGTCTATAATCGAATGCCACACTCTTCAAATAATTTTAAAAGTCCATTTGAAAAAGTGTATAACTATTCACCTACCCTAAAATATATTAAACGCTTTGGTTGTCTGGTGCTAAGTGTGGATAACGAAAATACAAGTAAATTTGCTCCAAAAGCCAAACGCGGGTACCTACTCGAATGTACCAAAACAGGCTATGTAATTTTTAGTGAAAAACATAAAACTCTCGTAAACTCATGTAATGTAAAATGTATAGAATCACAAGTATATGGTGATCATATAAAGGATTATCCTCAACCACTTTCTGAAATCCTTGAAATAGGAGAAAACGTCGGTTCTTCTGAGGAAAGCCTAGGGGAAGTCGGTGACTCGGAAAGTCAGCCTTCCGCGGTTAACGAAATTCTATACCTTGAACCCTATTCATTCTCTGATGCAATGAAGTCACCTGATAGAGATTTATGGGAGGAAGCCATGATTGATGAATTAGAATCCCTCTCAGCTAAAAACACCTGGGAACTAGTACCAAAGTCAGAACTACCTCCTAAAACAAAAATCATAAAGTCCCGCTGGGTCCACAAGCGAAAAATGGAGGCTGACGGATCCTTTCGTTTTAAAAGTCGTCTAGTAGCTAAAGGTTTTGCTGACACGAATGATTATATACTGTCTGAAATATACGCACCTGTAGCAAGGCTAGGTGACGTAAGACTATTACTATCAATAGCAAACAAATTTAATTTACATTTGTATCAGTTAGACGTCAAGACAGCTTTTCTAAATGGAAAATTAGAAAAACCCGTTTTTATGGAAGTCCCTGAAGGTGTAGTAGAATTAACTGACGTCCCTGAATCTGTTCAGCAAACCCATGTCTGTAGATTAATTAGATCTCTGTATGGTCTAAAAGTATCTCCGAACTTATGGTTTAAAAGATTTACTGGACTAATGAGTAAAATGGATTTTGAAGAATATCCACATCAAAGATGCATTTTCAGATGGCAACAAGGAGAAAAGTTTGCCATACTTCTAGTTTATGTCGATGATATTTTACTAGGTTCTAACTGTAAAACGAAAGCCTGTGAAGTTATAGAATGTCTGAATCAAGAGATTGAAGTGATAAATCTAGGAACCCCAAAGAAATTTTTAGGTCTAGAAATAGAACGTAACCTTGAAAATCAAACTATCTTTATTTCACAAAAATTATTTATTCAATCTCTCTTGGATGAGTTTCTCCCACCTGATTTCCCAATCTGTGACATTCCAATGACAGATAGAATATGTACTCTAAAATTCCAGTTGGAACACCAGTCCGAAAGTACGTCACTCCCAAATGTTCCGTATCGCAAAGTCATTGGCTCATTACTCTACTTGCAAGGAGGTACGAGGCCAGATATTTCATATGCAGTAAATTTTCTTAGTAGAAAACAGGTCAATTATACGTCTTTTGATTGGGAGTGTGTACTAAGAGTCCTAAGTTATCTTAAGGGTACTATAGACCTGGGACTCTTATACACTGGGACAGGTGATACCATATTCAGTTATGCTGATGCCTCTCTGGGATCAAGTGATCTCAAAGGCAAGTCCACAACAGGATGTACTGTTTCTGTATTTGGAGATCTAGTGACCTGGCGGTCGAAGAAACAGAATCATGTTGCCCGATCGACTTGCGAGGCTGAGTACATAGCAATGTCAACAGCTTGTACTGAGGTTATTAGCTTCAAAGAACTCGTAAAATTTCTAATTAAACTCGTGATAACTCCCACTATATATGGTGACTGCACCCCAGCAATAGCCCTAGCGATGACTGATGAATCTAGAACACTAAGACATATCGTTAAACTTAGCTATCACTTTGTAAAAAATGAATATAAAAAGGGGACAATAAAGTTGGAATGGGTACCTACCCAGGAACAGTTGGCTGACTGTCTCACAAAACCCCTTCCAAAAGGACTATTTACAAAATTTAGAAATGATTTATTGTTCTCTATGTAATTATATGCCACCTAAAGATGTATTACTGCATTCCTTTTCGTTTGTGTTTCAGATTCTGATGATGAGTGTTGGGCCTAATCAGTTCTGTATCTGCCTGCTTCTTTTACCATATAACTAATTGCCCAGAAAAAGAAAACAAAAAAAAAAAAAAAAGGAGGAAAAAGAAATTCTTAAGTTGACTACTTAATTTTTGGTATGCCTGAATCTACACAACAATGTTCTCCACCAAGAGTGAGTCAGTTCCATGTATTTCCTATCAGTAGCTTCCTAGAAACAATTCTCACTTGCCTTCCATTTTTCGCGGAACTATCATACATGTAATCTAATATCGCGAAACCGTCTCGGGGAACAATAGCTCTTAAAGCGACTAATATACTCTTATCTTCCACAAGTCTGACCTATATAACTTACTGTGACAATCTGTCTGAAGGGCACATATTTCTTCTCTTTTAAAAAAATTTGAAAAGGAGGGAGTATCAAGAAATGGGGGTTTTTCAAATTATTATTAGTTCATTATCCCACCACGTCAGGCAGATGCAGGATAGGGATTGGTCTCAATCCATTCTAGTATACTTCATCACACTCCATGAAACCTGGTGATGTCAACCGCTCCATAAAGCCGGGATCTACTTCGTCATTACGCTGCCCATCAGATCGTCACTTGACTCGTTACGTTCTCCTGTGTTGGTAGAACTGCGTGGCCCTCTTCTGATTCGCTGGATCAGCCCGGCTTCACTTCTTGCTGCAGCTTCGGAGTTCTCTCTTACTGTTTCAAGCTATTTTTGCTCTTGCTTTTATAAAAGTCTTATACTCACAGTTCACTATAATAATAAAGTCAGTATTCAGTTCAGTTGTGATAATTCTAGTGAAGTTCATTTCGATTCACCTCATCAAAGTGAGTAACTTATTTAGTTAATACTATTTTCGATCAGTCTGAAAAAGCAGCATCCATCCTTCTTCACCTTTTCGACGCGGTTATTCTTCGTCGCGGTTACACTACTGAGTTTCCGTTTCCGCTACTTCTGAAAGTTTATACGCCGCTGTTATTTGATGCCAGTATTTTTCATATTATATGTGGTTATTCTCCGTTGCGGTTGTACTCTAAATTGAGATATTATTTGAAAAACCTCCTTTTTATATGCGGTCATTCATTCGACGCATCCGCTCCCAAAATATACCGCATTCGACATAGAAAAAAAAAAACTGCTCACCCAAAATTACGAACGCTCATCTCTGCAATACCTCGATCACTCCCTCAAACACGACCTTAAAAGAGACTCAAGAGAAGAGTTCACAGTTATAGGCTCGTATAGCAAATACTGAACATTGGTTGTACTCTTATTTCGTTGCAATAACCTTAGCTGTCTAAATAATATTTTCTTCTGTATACCATTATTAATTACTTATTATATTAATTACTGTTGCTACTATTCATTAATATCACTATTATTGAGGCCAAGCTATTGAGCTTGTACCCTCTGTACACGTTCCATGTTAAGTTTTTGTTATTTATCATATATAAGCAACACTGTAGAGTACAATGCACAAGAAAGTTATCGGAAATATGAGCAAAAAACATCCTACATGAGGAAAAGACCTTGGGATTATGTATTCGTCGCATTCGAGGCGAAACAGGTTTTCCATACAGACGTCAGTTTCAAAGCACTCGTTTCGAGTAGGGTCACTCGGTCTCAAGGGTCACTTGGAGGGTCGCGTACAAACATGAAGTGAAAACAGAAGGGAAAAATGAGAAAATATCTCCTCCAAGGCCTCTAGCAAGGTACCCACAAATCGAATAAGGATCCAAGGAACGAGGTTTCTTAGAATACCACGCTGGGAATAACAACTGGGGGTAGATACATAGGTATTATATACATACATATATAAAAATCGAGTTCTGACAACATCTAAATGTTAAAAGGATTCGAATTGAACATGGCGCCTATGATTAGATCGAACAGCTTGATTCGCTGCACGGATTCCCATGATTCACCGAGATGATAACAATGCTCCTAGCGGGTGAGCTGTAAGCCGGAGGCAACAGACAAGTAACACAGTGGCCATTAGCAATTATGCTCTAAGCCAGCGGTTCCCAACCTTTTTAGCTTGGGGGCCCAATAATATTTTTTGAAAAAATTCGAGGCCCACCCCGATTATTGTAAATATTAAATCAAATTAAAACATACTGAGCAAAAAGGGGGGAAAAAAACTTTTTACTGAAGAGCCTTTATTTATTTATAGATACTCGTATATTAACATGGATGTTCAAACTTAATGGGATTTGTGACATTGTTTGTCCCCTACTAGTGCATCAATATCGGGATCGAAACTTGACGATTTTAGACCTAAGTTACTCCCCACGTTCAACTTATTTCTATACTTATTTTTCAAATAAACTAAAGGAGAAAACGCTCTTCACACAGATAATTAGCTGCAAATCCATCAATTGCGTCAGTGCAATTTTGCCAATTGCGAGATAGTCTTTTCGCACATTTATCCAAAAAGGAATCAATGGGGTCATTTTAAAACTTGATTTCAGATCCTGATCACAAGACAGTTCAATTAAAGAGACCTCTTTACTTGAAGATGTGTTAACTTTTTTTAAGTTATCTTCATGAAAAGGATTTCTGATCCATTGGATTTCTCCTTCAATTTGAGGGAACTAGTTCCTAAAAGATATATGAAAAAACTTAGTTTCTTACTGTGATTTCTCAGTCCGAAAATAAAAAGTTAAAACACAAAGCAAAAGAAAAGTAATGAGACAAGTAATTGAAATAAATTTTGATAAATATGTATTTAAAACTAAACTGCCTGAGGTCGGAAGCCAAAGATGAGAGGTGATCTTTTATGGTTGCAGCTGTTGTTTCATCAGGACTTCGTTGGTTTCAAGGAAACCACGTAGGACAGGAAAAACGTCGAAAGAATTTTTTTAATTTCAATTTTATTAGCCCATCGTTGAAATGTTATTATCATTGCCTCTATTTTGTCTTGTACAAGAAACTTATGAACCTTGCCCTGAAGAGTTAGATTAAGAGTGTTGAGGGCACCAAAAATATCTGCCAAATACGCTAACCGCTTCAACCAGTTTTCATCGGTCACACAGTCTAAGAAAGAACTTGCACGTTTGCCATCATATGCCTTCATGAGGAAAACCCAGAGTTCATCACGAAGTTCAAACAATCTTGATAAAAATCTCTGGATAGCCACCGAACTTCACAGTAAAGTAGAAGCTATTTGTGTTGACTGCCCATTTCATCACACAAAACACTGAAAAGTCTCGAGTTTTTTTGGCCTTGCTTTAATAAAATTGACGATTTTTACTGAATCGTCAAGAGTTTTTTTCAGACACTCGCCCTAACCTTTAAATGCAAGAGCTTCTCTGTATATGCTGCAATGTGTCCATTTGACAAAGGGAGCTATTGACCTAACTCTGGCGATTAACCCCCTATGAATACCAGACATAGCTCGTGCCCCGTTAGTTGTCAAACCTACACACTTTGACCATTCTAATTAATTTTCTGTTATAAAATTGTCAAGCGACTTGTAAATAAATTTAAAAAATAAATTGTAAAATAATTGGATCAGTAAACTTACACTATCCAAGAGAATGCCTAAATTAATATTTTATCGTGAGGACCGATTTATTAATACCGTACTGATTTTGCAATATTTTAATATTATGTTCCGGCCTGCATCTGCGGCCCAGTAGCGAGCTGCCTGCGGCCTACAAGTGGGCCGCGGCCCAGCGGTTGGGAACCCCGCTGCTCTGAGCAATCGAATAAGCCAGAGGCAGTAGGTTACAGGAAGTGCAGGCGAATCAAAGTGTGTTCATGCGTCTGATCATATTTTCAGTATTAACAAGTATTGTAAGAGTGGAGTATTAGTATTCATCATACCAAGTGATTTGAACGCGAACGTTTTAGTAAGCAATCAAGAAGGAAAAGAGTTATGCCTCATTTGAGATACACGCACGCACGCGAGATCGGACGACTAGGGCGTGAAAAAATGGAGCATATTGAAATTTACGTTTGCGCATGCGCAGAGTGAAGTATTGATTTGGCAACAATGAAACTGACAGGGGACCGTCTACCCCCTAGCCCGCACATTTCCTGAAAATTTATCCAGATCGGATGAAAACTGGAAAATAAGCTTGTTACAAGAATTTCATATTGTCGCATGCGCAGTAGCTATCAATGATACAATCATGTTGAAATTGATATAAGATGATCAAATTGTCATCCTCCAACTATCATCCGAATTTGAGCGAGGTCGGAGGACGAGGGCGTGAGGAAAATTATGCTTGGTAGAATTTACGTTTGCCCATGCACAGAGTGTGGTATTGGGTCAAGAACGATGAAACTGATAGAGGGCCGTCTACCCCCTAGCCCGCACATTCCCTCAAAATTTCATCCAGATCGGATGAAAACTGTGGAAAATAAGCTTGTTACAAGGATTTGCGGACACACGACAGACAGACACGCACACATATACAGGGTGAACGCAATCAAGGTGGCACAAACGAATAGAGTCGATTCTAGAGCTCATTTCCAACAAAAAGTACCCCTTAGACTTTTGGTTTATTATTTCCAATAATAAGCCTATGTGATCGTATAGCAAAAAATTTTTATAACCCCCCCTCAAACTTTGTCACTTTACGTTTCAAGGTGCGTAGAATCCAAATTTGAAATGTCCGTCCGCCGTCCGCCGTTCGCCGTCCACCGTCCGGGCCATAAAAGGCCTTAGAATTGACTTTAAAAATCTGTTCTTTCGCACATTAACTCCACTTGGGGTCTAGTTGGTCCTAACTTCTCGCCAGCTCGATCGCTCCACACCCATGGGTGCTATGAGCCAAAAATAGGTGAAAAAGTGTCTTTTTTTTGTATATTTCAAGTTGTATAGAAATTGGAGATTTATGAGTGAAAAGAAAATGTTAGCTATTAATTTTATGAAAAAAAAAAAAAAGTATTCTAAATGATACTCTTGTATTCAAAAAGAGATTTTGGATTTTAGGCTATTTTTTGCAATTTTATAGATTTTTTAAAACAAAATTAATGGAGTTCAAGTTTGTAGCATAATTTCGTACATAAATTGTTGAATATTCTATTTCATAGTTGATAAACTTTATTTGACCAATCTTATGCTAAAAAATATCAATTTAACGATTCTTAGCCATTTTCAGTGATTTTGTTAGCACATTTTTTGAAATTTGACCAATTAAATGATATCAATATACAGTATAGGTAACACTTTTATGTGTTGGAAAGATGACTTGGTAATAAATTGTTTTGTTTATCAACTATATTAAAAAGCGTAAAATTGTGAGATTCCGCTGCTGTAATGGATTGAACCCATTTGTGAGGTCCGAAGCTCCGAGTTCCGATACTAAATATAGGTACTATAAGCGGCGTTTAATAATTATGGACCAGAGATCTACGTAGAAGGGCTGTCTAATACATAAATAATAAACCTTTATATAATAATTTGCAGCGTTTTTTTAGAGGCTTTGTTTCCGAGTTATTCACAAATTAAGATTTTTTTCGTGTTATCGACCTGATTTCACTAAAACGGCCATAACTCCCTTGTTTCCTGAGTAATCTCAAATCTGAGGAAACCGTGGGAAAGAGCGTAAAATTACCTATCCCCCTAGTACCAAATAAAAAAGATAGGGAGACTCTACGGGACATGAAGAGACGATTATGCTGTTGGGCTCTTTCCTGATCAGTTGAGTGAACTAAATTCTCCGAAAAGAGGAAATTTAGTTGGGAAGTTGAAATTTGATAGGAAGACCCTCTTGGACATCAAAAGACGATTGAAATTATGAGTTCTTTCATGATCAGTTAACTGAGCAAAATTTTCTCATTTTCACCCTGTGAAATTAAAGTTTGTCAGGAAGCTTCTCCGTGAGAACAAGAGTAGAATGAAATAAAAGAATGTGTCAGCTGAGTGAGCTGATCAAAATATTCTGCGAGGACCCGACACCTGCTTTACATAATCATTGTCATCAGTGAAATTAGCTGTGGTATTGGTCCCTCGTAGGTTTTCAACAAAAAGTGTTACCTTCCTGTACAACGTATGCATGTTACACCAGTTGCCGCTGCGCAGTTAGCCGGCTGTTGGAATTTCCGAGCCGCGACCCTCAGCTCCGCCTTTCACCTGTCAGCCCCCTTGCATCTAAACTTTAAGACCGTTAAAAACGTAGCCGCCATACCACAAGAAGGTACTAGATAACTGCAACTCTTAGGGAACTCCAGGGTTTCGGGAAATCAAAGCGAACGTGCGAAATTGACATCAACTTCGTTATTTTAAATGGGGACCCACATTTTTTATTGGAAATTTGAATTCTAAGTGAAATTTCAAGAAGAAATGACCCCTCACTCGATTTTTTAGGTGCGCGCGAACGGGCGCAATTCCGCTTCAAAAGAACGCGACTCCGCTATAAAATGAGTTTTTGAAGATATTCAATTGCCACGTGTAATACATGATTTTAGAGTAGTTTTCCGTGCTACGTCTCGTAGTGATGTTCATTTATTGATATTTGCCACACCAACTTGGGAAAATATCGAAAAACTGACCGGAATAGCACTTTTCTAACACATTTCCACAAAGCACAAAACGTACTAAAATCGTAGTTTTTTGGTATTTTCCCAAGTTGCTGTTGCAAATATAAATAAATGGGCATCATTACGAGGTTCAGCACGAAAATATACTCCAAAATCATGTATTACGTGTGCAATTGAGTACCTTCAAAAACTCAGTTATTGCACTTAGAGAGGAATCGTACCCGTTTGCGCGCACCTAAAAAAATCGAGTGATGGGTCATTTCTTCATGAAATTTCACGCAGAATTCAAATCTGCAATAAAAAATGTGGGTTCACATTTAAAATAACGACGTTGATGTCTACAAATAGAGTTCATAAATGTAAAAAGTCGTATTTTATCACAATAATCCGAGCTCTGAAAATCTTTTTTGAATTTTATTACTAATTCAGTATTTATATGTGTTAATAATTATTTTAGGGATGATGGGCACATCAAAATCTGTAGGGGGGGGGGGGGGTACATGGCGTTTCTCGTTTCTGTTCGGAGGATACATGAAAAAACAAAGTTTAAGAAACGCTGCTCTAGTGTGTTCGTCACGTGTGATCTTCCTACCCGTTAATCGGCCAAACTAATCGGTCTTTTGAGCTGAAAATTGCTACTAGGGGATTTTCAAGTTAGTGCACTGATACGAACTAAATCACTCGTGACGAAGTTGTGGAAACCCATTTCAAAACGGAAGTTAGTGAAAAAACGTTTTCTATTTCCACTAAAAATGAAGAGATACTACGTTAAATCGATTTCGACGATTCATCATCAGTAACAAACAATAACAGTTATAAGTTTATAACAATAATAGTGTTGCCGCTAATGACCTTTCTGGTTGAGGCGCGACTTAAACCTTTTTAAAAAAAGTAACAATAGTAGTTATTGTTTGTTACTGATGATGGCCTAACCGTCGAAATCGATTTAACATTGTAACTCTTCATTGTAACTCGGACAGTGAGTCCAGGACCAGTCCAGGATAGAACTACGTACTGAAAAGGGAGGGGATAGAACCAGCGGATGATGCTGATGGGATAACCTGAACCAAACCTGAATTAAAACCTTCCTCATTTCTCATTTCCGCAGAATATCTGAGGAGTAGCTAATCCATGAAAAGGGAACACATCCACTTTTTGGAAAATTTTGTTGTTTTACCAACATTTGTATGTCTTTGCTTTGGCACCTAACCGCGAGAAACGTTACTTTTAGGGAGTGAAACTTTTTACGGGTGACGAAATTTTCCGATGATTTTCGCTCACAACCAAATAGTTGCTACGGAACTTATCTGCTATTTTTCATCGTCCCGGAAACCTATGGGAGAAATTAGTAGGTACATACCTAGCGAACTACATCAGAGCCCAAGGAAAGAGAAAACGCCTCTCAATCCCATTGAAGTCTTTTCGTCATGATTTAAAACGTGATTGTTGGTTACGCGTTTTATGGAATAGGGAGAAAGGAGAGAGGGAATTTGACACTGAGATGTTTTCAGGTAAATTCAGAGCTTTCCAACGAGTGGTGAAACGAGACGTTCGCGAACAACCAAGTTGAGACACAAGAATTTAGACCCTGACTTGCTCTTTAGTTCGACTACCCACTGCGTGGCATTCCCAACGCTCCTGTCGCCATGAGATTTTTACACAGATCAGTTTCTACTTAGATTAGTGGTCTGGATGCTCGCTACGCTCGCATCTCAAAAATACATTACATCAAGTAGTCAATCCCTTAGTAAGAATTTTGATTAGTTGGTCAGGGTCTAGAGTCTCGTGTCTCAAATTGATTGTTCGCGAACGTCTCGTAGTGGTGAACGATTTTTGTTAAAGCTAACGGAGTTACAATTCCTTAGCAACGGAGCGGTTGTACAAGAAAATAGTGTCGTGTGTAGTGTCGTAGATGCGAACTAAAGAGAAGCCGTTATCTTCGAAAATTAGCTGATAAAACGGTATTGTATACGGTAGGTGAGTTAAGATTTCATTATGTATAATTAGTTTTCGATAAATCCGAGTTCCTGGGAATAGCTTGGTGAAACCCAAATTTTCACCGTCGCTGAAATTTATTTTGGCTACCGCTAAAACGAGTTTTAAGGTGTTTTTGGGAAAAAACAGATTTTTCGACAAAAATGCGGCTGGGGAACTTCGAGCCGCTGCGCAGTTGGGTTCGTAGCCGCTGCCCTTCTCCAGCCTCACATTCTTCTTCTTCCATCCGGGTCTGTTGTGTCGCGGACGGAATGAGCGATCCGCGGGCCGCAGCAGGTTCGTGAGGCGGCCTGGCAGGACGAGCCCGAGGCCTTTTCCCCAAACACAAGGTCGTTACCTCCAGATTGGAATATCGAGATGAGGAACTCGTTCTGTTCTGCCGGCTGCCAAAACCACGTGGACGGCCGGTTCAAGAATGAGTCAAGCGGCGGACTAATGATTATGATTGGGTTCGGTATCCCAGTGGGTGGGAACGATCAAAGGTGATGGAGAATGGAAGGGGAATCGAAGGAGAATGGAGGGAATAGTAGAGATCCTCATAGAGCTCGAAACATTTAGGTACGTTTGCAGATAAGTTTAATTTAAATGTACACATTATAAAAAAGTCCAGTCATGCAGCATGACCCCATGAGCGAATTTTTGAAGAAATCTTCGACATTTCAGTCGCTATTGATCGTGTTGAGAAATTTTAGTTTATGATTTTGATAGACAAACATGGAATCAAATTATTAACACATGCACAGAGTAAACTCATCAGTTGTGATTACATTTTTTTTTTTTTTTAAAGCACCTACAACCTACGTTTTTAACAGCATGGTTCTAGGCTTGGAGAGTAGTTCAATCTGAATTTGGACAATGTTTCATGCAAATATTACCGATTTTGGTTTATTATTTCCAATAATAAGCCTATGTGATCGTGTAGCAAAAAATTTTTATAACCCCCCTCAAACTTTGTCACTTTACGTTTCAAGGTACGTAGAATCCAAATTTGAAATGTCCGTCCGCCGTTCGCCGTCCGCCGTCCGGGCCATAAAAGGCCTAAGAATTGACTTAAAAACCCCGTTCTTTCGCACATAGACTCCATTTGGGGTCTAGTTGGTCCTAACGTTTAACCATCCCGATCGCTTTACTAGCATAGATGCTATGGGCCAAAAACGGGCAAAAACGTGTCTTTTTCGACGCGAGCACGCCTGGCACGCTTGGCAGGGGGTCACGGTGGGTGGAGAGGGGGGGGGGGGGGGGGGGGGGGGGGGGGGGGGGATTGAGAGGAGGCGCCGGCGCCGCGGCTTGTGGTGGGTACGGCGCCGGCGTTCGTTCGAGGCATGAATATGTTTTTTTTTCAAGGTCATATTTGTGTGTTAATACCAAAGCTTTTCCTACGCATATTTAATAACATATCCTCTCGACTTTTCGTACGTGCTTAGATAATGATATTATTAGGGCAATAACTATTTGAATAGATAGGAACTCAAATCGAGAAATAAAAACATGCGTATATAATTAATTATAGAAGTATAGGTTGTGGCAACTCGAAGTAGGACACGCCGAGGAGTCTGGACGGGCCTTATGACGTACGCTAGCCAACTAAAACTACGATCATACTCAATTGAAAAAATAATAAACCTTTGTGAAATAATTTGCAGCGTTTTTACAACTAGCGAACGGCATTATTTCGATTTTTGACTGATTTTTCAACTTTGACATTTTTGAAAACTTGATACATATTCTTATAGGAAATTTTACGCTGATTCCGAATATACCACATGTTAGTATGCTGAAAAAATTATTTCGCACAACAAATCGCAAAAAAGAGGCTATTTTGAAATTTTTGACTACATTTTTGAAAATTTCAACCCGAAGATGTAATCTGATCAAGCTGGCCAACGAACTTGAACTTTCGTTTTGTGCCCTTAACATTTTAAAATTTGTTCAAGTTTCTAGCACAATTCTACGGACAGTTATCGTCTGGAATGACACATACATACATACATATATACATACATACATACATATATACATACATAAAAAAATGCGTTAAACTTCAGAATATGATTCAGAATAGCCTGAAACGGATTTCTGCATAATTTTTTTTCAAAAAATTCACATTCTACAAATTTTGAGGCGAGAGCAATAGCTTAATTTTCTTCAAAAATTCGCTAAAAGAGGTCAATTATTTGGGTACCTACTAAGATATTATTTTTAAAAAAAGGAATAACTTAGTTCACATTCATTTATTACAAGTAGGTAGGTTGTTTCAAGGAAAATGATGAGCTGATCTTGTTTATCATAATAATCTGTGTGAATTAAGTTAGTGTTTGTTGTGCTCAGTTTTGTGAGTGACCAGTGAATTTATACCATCCAGGAACAACAAGATACATCAACCACTCTCCAATAACAGCTTCCTGTACAATCACATGCTCTTTATAACACTGATAAAACTAACTTTGTGCGGGATCATTCTGTACCCTACCATCATCTGACATGTAGAGCCCATCTTCCCGCAAAGTTATATATATATTTCCTCTCTCTGTGTAGAGTTTCTTGCACTGGCCGCTTTATTGCAACACATCAGTTTGTGATTCATCTGTGAGGACCAGTAAAGCCCACATTTGCTGATGAGTGAGTGAGTTTGATGTTACATTGCTGCCTGGCACGCATCCATGCCACATCACCCTAATTGGGACCCAGGTGCCCTCCTACAGCCAGGTTCTTACTTTTGAAGCCTTCTACACCTCTCAACCAGTGAGTACCACATTATATTGCCTCTTAATTCACGCCCTACCTACTGGAATTGGCAGAAACATTGGTCATTCAAGAGGGAGCTGATTATGTAAGGGTGAAAAGGCAGGAAGTAGACTCGTATCAACAGCTACCTGCCCCAGTGACTAACACACTGGCCTCACAACCCAAACATCAACACGGGCAGGAGTTCAAACCCTACAGCAAGCAAGGAAATTATTTCACCTACATGTTCATCATTCCCAAACCACCACTGCTTCTTCACTATTCAACTATAAAATACCTAACTACAGAATGAACAAATTTAATAAATTCTGATAAAATTAAATATAGGCATCCAAAAAGGCAAGGAAATATAAACGATAATTTTATCTTTCTGTTTAAAAATGGGCCCATTATTTTGGTGATTTTTTCATGCTAATGAACCTGTTATTTGCGAACATTTTGAAGTTTTAATCATACTGACCTTTTTTTATTGAAATTTAAAAGGAACATGAATGATGAGCTTGATATAGCTTCAGCTACATTCATCTGTTTCATACACCCTATGCACTTCATATTTACGAAATAACGTAATATAAAGCAATGCAACTCTCCACCAATTAAGATTTGGGCGTACCCACTGTCCAGCAAGTGATACAACAAGCCTCTTACAAAAGACTCAATGACAGCATGACAGGCCATGAATATACATTACGGCCAGGGGTACACAAGTCAAGGTGTGGGCTGAAACATAGCAAAACTTCGTTTACTTTTGAAACTTGGTTTAATCTGCTAAAATCGTTTGGCGTGTGTGCGGCCCTTATCTTCTGGTCTATACTACCTTTCATCAATAGTACAACTCGCTAGACAAATTCCCGTTAAAAAAACACAGAACTGAGCTTAAACGGACGACCGATTCACTTTTAGCAGAGATTTGCTCCTATTACAAACTATGAGCGTCGTTTAAGAACTTGTACACCAGATGTCATAAACTGCATTCTCCGTTTAAACAGCAGTTTAAACGTGGAGTGAGGTTTAAACTGGTTTTGTACCCCTGAAACAAACACAAGGTCGTTACCCCCAGATTGGGATATCGAGGGCCAGTTTCAGCATTTGAGTTAATCAAGAATTAGCGTTAACACGGCATTATGTTTGAGCTTAATCAGACGTTACAGCGATTTTTCTATCACAAACACCCCTCGTTAATTAACTCGTCCGTCAAACTTGACGATCTGATTACCAAAGCTGATTAACTAATTACCCATCCCTCGAGGAATTGGGAGGTGAACGGATGATTAATTCTAAGTTGTGGGTGAACGAAGCCTTCAATTTCCACTTTTTAATTATCAAATAAGTATATAATAATATTCAATGATTTTGAACATTCAAGTTCAACAATGTACAAAAATACGACCACAAGTCACTCGTGGAAAAAATGTTCACTCACAACCTCAGACCGCCCTACAAAACTATGTTGCCAAAGTGCTTTCACTCAACCAGCATATATATTAGGCAGATACCTAGGTAGTTACCTAACCAAGTTTTATACGTTTCCTTTTGAGAAGTAGAGATTTGTATGTATTTACTTTTTATCTGACGAGATTTCCATAGTTTTCTGTCACAACCCTTCCATCAACTAGTACCTATCCTCCTACATATATGAATTTCTTGGAATGTAGGTACGATACGCTCCAGTACCTGAAGATCTACCGTTTAGGCCACCAAAAGAGTAGAAAGATAAATATGTTTTATTTCACTTCACTTCACAGGTTCCTCATTTAAGAAGATTTTCAAGCGCAGGTTAGAGGTTTTATTGCTCTCTCTCATGTAAATGTTTATTCAAAATTAATGTAAATCAAATTTCAGTGTTTCAACTTAGAAAAAATCAAGTCCTAATAAGAAGAAGCTGTTGAAGTTGTTTAGTTAATGATTCCACGCTACGGGCAGCCACTTTTCTGTCCATTACAGACAAATGTTCCATAACCAGCCACGGGAGTGATTACTTTGACGTCTGAATTCACGTGGTGAAAGATAATTCCTTAACGCCGCTCTTAATCGCCAGGCTTCCATTACCGTTTGGTTAAGTTGATGGGAGATTAGCTCAGATGGGTGAAACTGGCCCTGAGGTGAGGAACTCGTTCTGTTCTGTCGGCTGCCAAAACCACGTGGACGGCAGGTTCGCGAATGAGTTAAGCGGCGGACTTTTGATTATAATTGGGTTTGAGGAACGATCAAAGGAGATGGAGAATGGAAGGGAAATGGAAGGGGAATCAAGGAGAATGGAGAGAATAGTAGAGATCCCCATAGAGCTCGACAATATATGCACTTTATATTTACGAAATAACGTAATATAAAGTAATGTAACTCTCCACCAATTAAGATTTGGGCGTACCTACTGTTCAGCAAGTGATACAACAAGCCTCTTACAAAAGACTCAATAACAGCATGACAGGCCATGAATATAAATTACGGCCAGGGGTACACAAGTCAAGGTTCAGGCTGAAACATAGCAAAACTTCGTTTACCTACTTTTGAAACGTGGTTTATTCTACTGGTATCGTTTGGGGTGCGTACAGCCCTTCTTGACATGATCACAACCAAACTTCAAAACTGCGTCTGCATTTTGAAGGAACATACAAATGTTTTGAATACACAGGTGCATGCTCTGTCGCAAGAAATTGCTAACAGCCAAGAAACTATCTTACTAATAAAAAAAAAATTAATTAGAGAATTGACAGGATTGAAGAAAATCTAGCATTATCTGAAAAAAAGAATACGAAACAGAACCGGCACACGGACAACAGAAACGATCTCATTCTTCATAACGTTCTAGAAGGGAAAGAAAACATGAATATTCTCAAGAAGATAGTGATATTTTTAGAACGGAATTAAATTGCGTTCTTGAGGATTATGAAGTTATAGGTGTAAGACGTTTAGGCACCATCCAACCTTCTAAAAGTAGACCAGTTCACATTCATTTTGCTAATAATTTCTCTAAATCTAAAGTACGCCAGAACACTTACAAGTTCAAGGGATCCCAATTTAACACATTCGAGTTCTAAGACAGACGAACACGGGAATTTAGGAAACATCTCTTGCCTAAGTTGTTTCTAGCAAGAAAAGACGGGAAGCATGCCGTCTTGATTGGAGATGAACTATACTGTTGATGGAAAAAAACTTATCATTCATTATGGACGAAGTTGGAGGATTCTACATCTACTGGGTCAGAAGTGGAGATTAATCTGAATACTCCTCCTCCGTCCCCTTCCAACATTTCCAGAAAACAGGTCAAGAAGAAGATGAAAATCTACAAGAGATAGAACGAACACCAACACCGCTTTGGAAATTTTGGTAATGACTCGAAATTATCATTGAAATTTGGCAGTAGAGTGCAGGCATTATTGATCGTGATCTATGTTAACTATGCAGTGCTCATTTATTATACATAAATTACGTAGACCTATATAAGTAATTATTTGATACATCATACTTTAAGTCTAACATTGTTTGTTGAGGATGAAATGAAGGCAATATGTTATGTGCTATTTTTAAATATGTATTTAACCCGCCAGTTCCTAATGCACCCTACAGGGTTCACCTCTTTTTTGGCCCCTGAAATTTAAACATCTCGCCCACTAACTGATCCTAGCGGTCCTAGAGGGTTTTGAAGACGTGACAAAGTGACTTGATCAAAAGGAAGTTGATAAGATCCACCTGTTATATTGATAAGTCAGTTCAAAGTGGCCAACCTCCGCGATTTTGCGTCTGTGTGACCTGCCTTCTCATTTTCGTTCACAATGACTAAAAAACGGTAAGTAACCAATAATTCATTCCAGATTTTGTTTTTCTAGTTGTTTCTGAGAAACCCTAACAAAAAATATCAGAGAACTGAGCAAAATTGGCCTCCCAATCATAAATACAACTTCGGTGCACAACTATAGGGTGCATTAGGATTGAGAACAACTTTGGGTTTTGGTGGTAAGTAGGTACATGTTTTGTGTTTGTTATGATTTATGTCTGTATTATCTCACTTAGACTCGTAGTGTCTGTTTGTTTTTTTTTTTTACCTCAATAATCGAAATGAAGAAGGAAAGAAAGAGGATCCTCCACCGTCCAGACTACCAGAGATCTCTGCATTGTGAGGTGGAATCACAACAATATTGTAACCATGGCTTCCAACTGTCATGGGATAAGTCCTATTAGTAAAGTTGATTGGATTGGGACTGTTGACAAGGTGAAGAAGAGGATTTCCGTTGATTGCCCGAATGTTGTTATGACGTACAATCGATATATGGGCGAAGTCGACCGGTTAGATGAAAATGTTGAATATCTTAGGTGCTCTCTGAAGGAACGGAAATGGTGGTACCCTCTCTTCCTGTTTGGACTTGATGCTGCTTGTCAGAATACAAGGCAGCTAAAGAAGAGCACGTATAAAGAAAATACGACATACTGTCAATTCAGAAGGGCCATCGTTCAGTCCGAATGCCTGAGTCACGGGAATCCAGCCAAAAAGGTGCGATCCATTTCAAACATCCCCAAAATGAAGGCCAGACTTATCCCAAGTCAAGCGAAGCTTTCCTACGAGCCAGTTCCCTGTAATCAGCGGCGATGCAAAAGATGCCACAAGAATACGAGGCAAATGTGCCGAGCATGTGGAGTGTCACTCCACATTCATTACTGGTATCATATCAGTTCCATGAGGACTTAAGAGCGGACGTTGCACCTTCATCTCGTGAATAGCTTTAAAATTGCATCCAAGAAGCTTCAAAAATTCTTTTCAACGCTGATTTTTACCTATATAATACTGCCTACACTATCCTGAAGGGTTTATGAAATAAAAGTAATGTTTTCACCAAACATCTTATTTCTGTTGTTCCCATGCCTAATGCACCCTCCAGGGTGCAGTACCACTACTAGTACTTGGAGCGTGATATAAATGGTATGCTTTGTTTCCTCATTCAATTAGATGCCCAATAATAAGAATTCATGAGAAAATTTCAAATTTTTATGGTAGTTTTCATTTAGGAACTGGCGGGTTAAGGAACTCCTTGTAATACCTACGGGTTATACAATAAAATTGAATTGAAACTTGGTATAGTTTTGGGCGTGACAAGGATTTAGCACAGACAGACACGGAACCAGAATTGATCAGCAAGCTCTGAAAGCAAGTGGTAGTAGAAAAGCAAGAAAAACATAGAAAAGCAAGTGGAAATTTTGATTTCGGAGGACCAAAATATTTTCGACTTCAATCACGAACGCAAAGAGTTTTTGCGATATAGTTGAACTGGTGTAGTACTGGTCAAATTTATGTGGAATATGGAATACGTGACGTGTGTAAATGGACGGGTAGGAGGTCAATACAGTGGTTGATTGGTTCAACTTGTGCGTAAACCAAGGATTTCGGGCAGACCGCATACTACAAATATAACGGTACCCAAAGCTTCTCAACCTTTGGCAGTGAGGAAGCAAAATTGAAACAACTTGGCTGTTAAAAGGATGATCGGGTGTTTTAACGACCAAGAATGAGCGTATAACATTAACACCCGATCAAACCTGATTGCAAGTTCTGAACAGATGTTTACAAACTGTACGATCGGCCAGATCAGCGACCTCTGATTCAACAGCTGTTTATTCGCGTTTTCGAATAACGGTAGTTGCGCCACCGTCGCATCCATAATAGAGGGAAAGATCCTGACTCCACTCAACTCACACAAGGCCATACCTTCACTGAATATCTACTAATAAATCATGAACTACAACTGAAAACACCATTTATAACGGTCATGTCCGTACACTAGACAACAAAACTAAGTGCTGGAAGTTGAATAAGAAGTTCAGAAGGTTTATTTGTTTATTATTTACAAGTAGTAAATAAGGTACCTACAACCTGTAGTCGTGGGTTTTACGTCGTATTCAAGTATTATTTCATTTTAGATTTTCATAGAAATTATTAAATTAGATTTGGCTGTTCAATAATTACTCAAAATGCACAACCGTTTATCGTAATTTCAACGACAGGGCAGCATATGGGTGATTCTCACAGAAAAGGTCAGTTTTGAGTTTGACTTTTGAAAAAAGAAAAAGTGTTCGAATCGAGCTGAAAAAAATCACAGATGCTCTCTATATCGTATGTATCGAAATTCAATGCCAATCCAAACAGTAGCGCTTTTATTAATTCAGAAAATAAACATTTAAAAATTTAGGTGGACAGGTCGATGACACTAGGACAGGGCGATGATGTGACCCGTTGATTCTCACCATTTGCATCACCACCCTGTCCTGGCATCATCACCCTGTCCTGGATTTCCTTCGAGTTGGTTTGCACAAAAAAAGCTTGTTTTTGTATAACACTTCATATTGTAATATAATCAGAATGTGAATTCAAAGTTTTCGGTGAACAAACAGTCTGCAATGCGGTTTCTCAAAGAAACCTTCCTTAGAGAATTATTTTCAAACGTGGTACAGTATCCAAAAATCATGGTTGAATATTACTGAATGCCAATTCTAACTAATTTTGAAAAGTTTTCATATGCATTTTAAAAAAGCAAACGTTAATTATATAAACATAATACCTAGAATCTAACATGTCAATCAAACGAATAAACCATTAACATTGAAACTTGAAAATATACATTCTCATTGAAATATTAACATGACTTGATAGGGAATAGGATGAGATCTATTAATTATTTTCAGTCATGCTCTTCCCTAGTCATTACTATACATTTATATCACACGTTCAATATTAGTTCTTCGGAGCCATCTGTGTCTATAAAGACAACCAAAACTAAAAAATAACGAAAAATAAAAAGAACCGCGAGTGGTGCACAAAAAGCGCTCAAATTTTAAAAAAATGTGCTCCAAAAATCGTCAAAAGACCCAAAAACGTGACCACTGTAGGGCGAATCCAACAATGACAGAAATTGTCGAACAAGTCCAAGCAGACCTTCACAACGTTAGGCTAAGTAGATATGTGTTTTGAATGGTCAATACGAGAATATTGAATCACTAAATGCGAGAATATGGGAATACTATAAAATCCAAAAAACATAATAGATTTGCCTTTTTCCTCGTCGTCCTGTCCTCGAAATTTCAAGATAGGTTGATGATGGACAGGTCGATGATGGACAGGTCGATGACGATTCATCAGTTTTTCTCAAATGTTTCACCTTGTGGCAAGCTTTTTCCCAAATTCGGCATATAACATGAAACTAGACCGTTCGGTGCACAATAAAAATACCATAAGAAAAAATTGAGTTCAAGTACTCACTTAGAAAAAGTGGACAGGTTTCGGACGATTGTGTTTGACCAACCCACGATCCAGCACACGTCTGCTCCTGCTGACGACCACGAGTTGACTGAATTGAAACGAATGGCAGTTTTTCTGGTAACTGAGAAGCGCGCGAAAAAAAAGGTGGCAAAAAAACCCCGCTAAAATACACTTGTGACCGCGAAAATTCGAAAAACAATATTGGACAGGTCGATGACGGCGATGCTCCGGACACATGTATTTCCATCCAAATACACTTTTCTAGCGGTTCTACATTAATTTTCTCGATCAGAAATGCATCTCAGAAATCATGCTGATGTAGAAAAATTTGAATAAAATCCAAACTCAAAAGTGGAAAGACCTTTAATTAAAGCTTGAAGTTGGGTTGGTCGCATTGGGACAGGACAGGTCGATGACGATTAGACTATATTTAGTTAATTTTTTATTTAAAGGAATAATCATAACATAAAAATGGAAAAAAGGGTTCTAGATAAAAACCTATACTACAATTCAAGACCTTCGCCTGCTCCCAAATCCTTAGTGAGTCGCCGCAAATGGTCCGGACATCACTTCTGCCCCTTTCTGTGAGAATCACCCATATCATATTGTGAGGTTTCTTGGAAGAAGTGGAGGATGCCCAACATAAATAATACAATACAATTTTACGTATAATTTAAAATGAATTTTTAATGAAAAATAAAATACCGCAAATTACATAGATCATTTTTAGCAACTCAACATGAATTCCTGAGTTGATAAAATGGTCAATAAACTCATCCAATTGTTGGCTGTTCGCTGATTCGCTGTCTGTTGGGAAATGAGGTTTGCGTGAGAGAGAATTTGAAGACTTCAGAGTTTTGCAGAATCAGATAGGACTGAGGTTTGGGAGAAGCGTGCGGTTGTGCGTGGGGCTTGAAGAAGTGGTTCTGGATGGGAAATAGGCTTCAAGACCTTGATTTTCTTATTTTTCCAGGTAATTTCATGTAGTTTTTAATGAAACGCACTTGCCAGAACGTAAGAAAAAAAAGTCCAGTCATGCAGCATGACCCCATGAGCGAATTTTTGAAGAAATCTTCGACATTTCAGTCGCTATTGATCGTGTTGAGAAATTTTGGTTTATGATTTTGATAGACAAACATGGAATCAAATTATTAATACATGCACAGAGTAAACTCATCAGTTCTGATTACTTTTTTTTTTTTTTTTTTTTTAAGCACCTACTACCTACGTTTTAAACAGCATGGTTCTAGGATTGGTTATACAGGGATACTTCCATAAGAGTAGTTCAATCTGAATTTGGACAATGTTTCATGCAAATATTACCGATTTTTATAACTAGCGAACGGCATTATTTCGACTTTTGACTGATTTTTCAACTTTGCAATTTTTGAAAACTTAATACATATTCTTATAGGAAGTTTTACGCTGATTCCGAATATACCACATGTTAGTATGCTGAAAAAATTATTTCGCACAACAAATCGCAAAAAACAGGCTATTTTGAAATTTTTGACTACATTTTTGAAAATTTCAACCCGAAGATGTAATCCGATCATGCTGGCCAACGAACTTGAACTTTCGTTTTGTGTCCTTAACATTTTAAAATTTGTTTGAAGTTTCTAGCACAATTCTACGGACAGTTATCGTCTGGAATGACACATACATACATATATACATACATATATACATACATACATACATACATACATACATAAAAAAATGCGTTAAACTTCAGAATATGATTCAGAATAGCCTGAAACGGATTTCTGCATACAATTTTTTCAAAAATTCACATTCTACAAATTTTGAGGCGAGAGCAATAGCTTAATTTTCTTCAAAAATTCGCTAAAATGGAGGGAGTGGTGGGGGAGTTAAATTATTATTTTGATTTATTTATTATTATTATAATTATTTTTTATTTAAACCTACAATAACATGAAATCATAAACAAAACTCAGAACGCCAATCACGCTTATTTGTTCACTGAGGAGGATAAAATTTTTATCAGGGGATCATAATCACCTGTTCTACCATTTGCTAAGAACTTATTAAAACAGAGTGGCCTCATAGCGAAATAAAACGAAGAGACGCGCTTGCCCCGCCTGACCCTAACTAGTTTTACCCTTAAAAACCCATAAAATTGAGCATAACGAATGAACTAAAAATTCGTGAGTTAAAGCGTGAAATTCTGTTATAACGGAGTTGGGGAGATCTGCAAGTGTTGCCATTCGGTTCAGCGTGAAAAAATACGTAGAAATCGGCCCCAAACACAAATTTCTTTAGAGTGTCATTTTTCACGAAAACCCTCGATTTCATAGAGAAAAAAAACATGTTTTTCAGCATACAAACATTCTGAGTCAACTGCGATTATATTCGTATTCGTGTAATCGTATTCGTCTGTCGGCGATTACACGAATACATCCCATAAAAATGCATCACGGTCATCAATTTCAATAGGGCGTCCCTCCTATTGTATGCACCAAATGTGTGTGATTGTAGTTTAGTTTAGCTCTGTATGCTTGCCAGCATTTTAGCATGAATATGCTTTAGCCGTGACCTAACTACTACCGAAAAATGTCCCACGAGAGTGCAACGAAAGTAGCGCCAATAATTGTGATGATTTCCGCTTACAACCGAGTCGTTGCTAGAGATATGATACTTCGTCGTTTTTCATCCCACAAAATTCGTTGACCATTCGTTCGAAAGCTCTCGATTTATCCAACCATACTATATTAACTACTGCGAAGTGCGTGGCCAACAAGCTGAGTTATGAGCATGGTTATATGAATAATTGTTTACACACAGGTGATCATTCTCAATTATTGATATTGTGAACATGATTGCAACCTCTTGTTAATTTCTGATGATTTCATTGAGCTGGTGTTTCGATTATGTGATTCATAGCAGGTGATCCGAATATTGCGAGAACGGTTAGATTTGTGAAGCGGTGGTTAAATTATTTTAATAGGTAATTTCTATACTTTACACTATAGGAAGCTGTAATTTCGTATGTAGCCTCTTTAGCCTCTTTCTATAATAAAGTGAATGTTTACTCGCGAGTTTCTATTAGGAGATCATCATCTCACAAGAGCTCAATCGTCGTGATCATTTCTATAATAAAGTGAATGTTTACTCGCGAGTTTCTATTAGGAGATCATCATCTCACAAGAGCTCAATGGTCGTGATCATTTCTATAATAAAGTGAGAGCGAGGAGCTAAAACATTTTTTTTGTTTTGAATGATAAACAGAGTTCAGAGGCCGATGGGGGGTCGGGTTCAGAGAATCGACGAGGAGTGAGTCGTGTACGGCTAAAGCATATTCATGTTTTTTAATTTTAGCCGTCAGGCTCAAAGGAACTGTGGCTTTTTTTTTCAATTTCAGCCTTTAGTTTTTCGAGTCCTATTCATGTGCCAACAGTTGTCAGCCTCAACTGCAACCAGTTCTTGTTTTTGTTATGCCATTTCACTCAAAATCCAAGACCGTGTCCTATATTTTGACACCATAGAAGAATCTTGAGCCCTGATGATGGTTTTATATAAACCGAAAGCTCGGCGATAAGGACTTTTATTCACCCTGTTATCCTGATAATTTGACAACATGCATATTGTGGGTCGATCATCTCTTTCTCTACCTATTTCAAGTTTGAAAGATTTATCATTGATAATTGTGAAAACTTTGAGTTTTTTTTTTCATAGAAATTTAGTTAGTTAAAAGTTGAAATCATTTTAGTAGGTAAATCCACTAAAAAGTATCGATTATTGAAAAAATCGATACTTTCTTAAAGAAACACTATTCTTTTCCATTTATTTCAAAAGAATCGATACGATTTAAATCCATTTTGAAAAATCCGACATTCCTAGGCAATACTAGCGAGCGGCCTTATCCTATTATAATAAGCGACGAGTTTCAAGTTTTCGAGTTGGGACCCCTCCGGAGGACCCCAAGGACGAGCTATCGTGGGATTCCTACCGGTGGAAGCAAAAGTGGGTCGAACTGGAATTTAACGACACCAAAACGGTCTTTCTCGATTCAATGTGAAACAATACGAAGAAACCGACCCAAAATTATTATTTTCTTAGGTGGTCATTTTTCACGAAAACCATCGATTTCATTTTTAAAAAATTCACCTTTTAGCGAATTTTTGAAGAAAATTAAGCTATTGCTCTCGCCTCGAAATTTGTAGAATGTGAATTTTTGAAAAATTTTCATGCAGAAATCCGTTTCAGGCTATTCTGAATCATATTCTGAAGTTTAACGCATTTTTAGCGAATTTTCTTAGAAAATAAAGCTATTGCAATGGCTCCAAAAATTTTAAAATAAAAATTTTCAAAAATTTTCTTTATCGAAATCTGTTTTGAGGCATTCTGAAATGATTCCTGGATTTTAACGCTTTTTTATATGTATATATATATATATATGTATATATATATATATATGTATGTGTCATTCCAGACGATAACTCTCGATAGAATTGAGATAAAAACTTCGTTCTTTCGCCAAAAAATCAAGCATTTCAAAAGAAAGGATGAGTTCGTTGGTCAACACATTTTGAGTACATTAAATTGGTCAAATTTCAAAAAATGTACTTGAAAAATCACTGAAAAAGGCAAAAAACTGCTAAAAATTAACAAATTTCTATTTTTTAGCAGAATGCTACTCGAAAAAAATTGATCGAACTTGAACTAGGACATTTAAAAATTTAAGCACAAAATTGTACTGAAAAATGTACTTGAATTTCATTAAAATAAGCTAAAAATCGATAGGAACACTTGAAAAAATCGTAAAAATCCACAAAATCGTTTGTTCATTGGAATATTACTGACAAAAAGTTAATTTGCTATAAAATGTATAATGAAATTTTTATTTGTCCCCAAAGTGCTCAAATTTCAACAGAATTTAACATAAATGTAATACGACGTTTATGAAAATTCGCTCATACGATCATGCTGCATGACTGGAACTTTTAATGTATGTATGTATGTATGTATGTATGTATGTATGTGTCATTCCAGACGATAACTGTCCGTAGAATTGTGCTAGAAACTTCAAACAAATTTTAAAATGTTAAGGACACAAAACGAAAGTTCAAGTTCGTTGGCCAGCATGATCGGATTACATCTTCGGGTTGAAATTTTCAAAAATTTCAAAATAGCCTGTTTTTTGCGATTTGTTGTGCGAAATAATTTTTTCACCATACTAACATGTGGTATATTTGGAATCAGCGTAAAATTTCCTATAAGAATATGTATCAAGTTTTCAAAAATTTCAAAGTTGAAAAATCAGTCAAAAATCGAAATAATGCCGTTCGCTAGTTGTAAAAATCGGTAATATTTGCATGAAACATTGTCCAAATTCAGATTGAACTACTCTTATGGAAGTATCCCTGTATAAACAACCCTAGAACCATGCTGTTTAAAACGTAGGTAGTAAGTGCTTGTTTAATAATTCGATTCCATGTTTGTCTATCAAATTCATAAACTAAAATTTCTCTACACGATCAATAGCGACTGAAATGTCGAAGATTCCTTCAAAAATTCGCTCATGGGGTCATGCTGCATGACTGGACTTTTTTGAGTCCTATTCATGTGCCAACGTTGTCAGGTCATGCTGCAACCAGTTCTTGTTTTTGTTATGACATTTAACTCAAAATCCATGACCGTGTCCTATATTTTGACACCATAGAAGATTCTTGAGCCCTGATGATGGTTTTATATAAACCGAAAGGTCGGCGATAAGGACTTTTATTCACCCTTATCCTGATAATTTGACAACATACCTACATATTGTGGGTAGATCATCTCTTCCTCTACCTATTTCAAGTTTGAAAGATTTATCATTGAAAATTGTGAAAAATTTGAGTCTTTTTCCATGGAAATTTAGTTGGTTAAAAGTTGAAATCATTTTCGTTCTAAACCCACTAAAAAGTGTCGATTCTTGAAAAAAATCGATACTTTCTTAAAGAAACGATACGATTTTTTTCGATTTATTTAAAAAGAATCGATACGATTTAAATCCATTTTGAAAAATCCGACATTCCTAGGCAATACTAGCGAGCGGCCTTATCCTATTATAATAAGCGACGAGTTTCAAGTTTTCGAGTTGGGACCCCTCCGGAGGACCCCAAGGACGAGCTATCGTGGGATTCCTACCGGTGGAAGCAAAAGTGGGTCGAACTGGAAGTGTTTTCTACTGAGGTGGTCGACCCGCCAGCGGCTCAGTTTATGGCTTTGACGTCATCAAACGTCTCCGTCAATTCGGGATATGTCGAGTGCCAAAAGAAAAATACGTAAACTCCGAGACAACGACCCCCTCGAATCGTGCGCAAACCGACGTTTGACGTAGGTGTCGACAATAAAGATCGGTAGTTACTTGCAAATGAGTTAAGGCCCTTTTACACGAGCGATTTTTTTCGGCAATAATTGCAGAAAAAAGTATTGCGCAACTATTTCAAAAAAGTTGGACAACTATTCTCTCCTCGAAAAAGTTGCCGAAGATTGCAGGCAATTAATTGACGGGAGTTGTACAACATTTCAGGCCCACGAGCCCTCTCGGCAACTGTTGCATCGTGTTGAAATGAAGTCCAAGGGGTTTGGAAAATTATTGCACTATTGCGGCAATTTTTCGGCCTTGGGTCGGGAGAGGGAACGAAACAGCCAATCACATTGAGAGTTTATTTGTGCAGCATGACCTTATGAGCAAATATTGACGTGAAACCACTGATGGGGTGCAGCATGGCCCTATGAGCAAATACTGACGTGAAACTGCACTGATGGGGTGCAGCAGTGCCTCATGAAAGAATTTCAACATAGGAAAGATGGGAGTTTATGTGTGCAGCATGGCCTTATGAGCAAATATTGACGTGAAACTGCACTGGTGGGGTTCAGCATTGTCTCATGAGAGAATTTTAACGTAGGAAAGATAGGAGTTTATATGTGCAGCATGGCCTTATGAGCAAATATTGACGTGAAACTGCACTGGTGGGGTGCAGCATTGTCCCATGAGAGAATTTTGACGTAGCAAAGATAGGAGTTTATTTGTGCAGCATGGCCTTATGAGCAAAGATTGACGTGAAAGAATTTCAGAGGTGAGAGCCAACCCACATTCTCTCTGGCTCAAACTGGCGCTGCCAAATTCCCCTCTTTTTCCTTTGGTTGGCAGCAGGAGCGACGACGACCACAGCAGCAGCGACGACCACCTCTTCACCGTCCATGGCACAAACTGTTGTCGCCCGTGTAAACGAAACAATTGAGCAATTTCTATTGCTCAACTTTATTGGTGCAACACAGTGCAATTAATTCCTTGCAACATCTTGACGCAACACGTGCAATTTTTTGGAGTTGCGCAACTTTTGTTGCTCGTGTAATCGGCCCTTTACCTACTTAGCAACTTACATCATCGGATTTCTGCTATTAGCTGGAAAGAAATTTAACGTACGAATTCAGAAACACCAAAACGGTCTTTCTCGATTCAGTGTGAAACAATACGAAGAAACCGACCCAAAATTATTATTTTCTTAGGTGGTCATTTTTCACGAAAACCCTCGATTTCATTGAAAAATTCACATTTTTCAACATACAAACATACTTTTCCCCTCTAATTAACAATGTTAATTATGGAAGGAGTTTTATTCATTTTTCACTCTACCTAAGATAGTAGGTACCTACCTACCAAAAACAAAAGGGTTACGATTCTCCTTCTTCAAAACCTGTTGAAGGTAACCTTTAGCTATGAACTCATGCTACAATGATATATAGATTTATAATAATATGTTTTTACCTAGGATTTCCACTTAATCGTATTTCCGTGTACCGTAATGTGATCACTACCGTACACCGAATGTGCATCAAAATTTCCGTATGTTTACGGTAATTACCGTACTGATGGCAACCCTGCGTCCTACACATTGGTTATATACCAAATACATGATTCAGTAACAATAATTAGTGAGCCGCAGTTGCAAATAAAGAAAGGCGGGAAGTGGAGACGATTCTAAGGAAAAGTAGAAGTTAACTAACTGGCAAGATGGGAAATTAACTTCAAAACATCATACAAAAAAAAAAAAAAAAAAAAGCCAACCAGAATTAATGAAAATTATACAAGTTAGAAAATTAGGGTTAGAAAATAGACGAGGAAAGTGGAGAATTTGGTGGAATTCGGATATCGGTTAAAATATTTAAAATTCTTCAAAAGTTGGCAAGTTGATTTTTAGCAAATGTTCGTAGAAAATGAAGCTATGGCAACGGCTCCAAAAATTTTGAAGTGTGTTCCAGGCCCCCCAAATACTGATTTTGTCATTTTTACGAATTTTTAAAGGAAAATTGAGCTATTTAGATGGCTTCAAAATTTAAAAATTGGAAGGAAGGAGGCGGGTACCCAACATGTCCATTTCGTACATCAAAGAATACTCCTAGATTTTAACGTCGTATATATATATATATATATATATATATATATATATATATATATATATATATATATATATATATATATATATATATATATATATATATATATATAGGGTGTATTCCCAGAAATTCTCTTAAAAAGCTTAAAAAATTCGTTTCTTCTTGGCAAAAGACAGGTCGAGTTCGTTGGCCAACCCGATCGCCAAATTCAAATTTGCAATATACAGTGTCTCAAAAAATTCTTAAAAAATCAGTTTTTTGACAATCGGGCATGTGGGGTGTCACAGTCGAAGTATTTTTCAGCGCTGATTCGACAATATAATCTTTGTGTTACTCTTTGAACAGTTCAACCACCACTCTTGATAATTATTTTTGACATTCGGTTAACCCAACAATGAAATAATAAGTAGCATGATAACGTAGACTGTTAAAGTTCGATTGTTTAGGAGTTAGAATATACCTAGGAACGCTGCAAATTATTACACAAAGGTTTCATTAAAAAGTTCCCTGACATTTGGTGGTTTTTGCAAAATTTCCTGTTTTGGAAAAAAAAAAAATTTCATTGAAATCCGTTGTGAAACTTTCTTAGACGAATCCTAAAGTTTAACGTGTATATCCGGCCGATAACTCTCCTTAGGATTGAGATGAAAATTCCATTCAAACGAAAGGATGAGTTCGTTCGGCAACACTTGTTTAGCACATTAGATTGGTCGAATTTCAAAAATTGACCTTAAAAAATCACTAAAAATGGCTAAAAATTGTTAAATTTATATTTTTAGCAGAATTTCAGTCAGACGTTTGGTCAGAACGATGAACCAAAACATTAAAAAGTTCCAGTTATGCAGCATGATCGTATGAGCGAATTTTCATGGATACGAATTAAAATATGTTGAATTGTATTGAAATTTGAGCAATTTCACTAGAAAAAAATTATTAAAAAAAAAACAATTTTATGACAAAAAAAACTCATACTAAATTGAATTCGGCAATTCAAAAAAGATTTAGGATTTTCACATTTTTTGTAGTCTTTATAGATTTTTCAGCAAATATTAATGAAATTTCAGTACGTTTTTCAGCATAGTTTTGAGAATTTTTTTTATTTAAATGTCCTAGTTAATTGTTTACAATTTAGTTTTGACTAAAATTCTGCTACAAATTATCAATTCAACAATTTTGGGCCGTTTTTAGCCATTTTTAATGATTTTTTTAAGTGAATTTTTTAGAAATGTTACCAATTTAATGTGCTCAAAAATAATTGTTGGCCACGAACTCATCCTTTCGTTTGGAAAACTTGATATTTTGGTGCTCGTACGGTAATCCTAATCCTAAGGAGATATCGTCTGGAATGACATATATATACGCAAACTTCAGGAATCCTTTCAGAATGCCTCAAAACGGATTTCAATGAAGAAAATTTTCAAAAATTTTGATTTAAAAATTTTCCAAGCCATTACAATAGCTTCATTTTCGAAAATTCGCTAAAATATGCAGAAATGTATGCTGAAAATGTACTTAAATTTCATTAATATTTGCCGAAAAATAGATAAAAACTGCAAAAAACCTAAAAGTCCAAATTCTTTTTTGAATTGCCTAAAATTATTTATTGAATTTTTTGCTAAAAAAAATTGGTATTTTGATAATGGAAATTTAAATTTGGTAATTTCTTTTCACTTGAAGTTCTGAAATTTCAAAACAATTTAACATAATATAGTACAAAAATTTGTATTATTAAATTCGTTCATACGATCATGCTGCATAACTGGAACTTTCTAGCCGATTTTTCGAACTGGCCTAAAAAAATCGACAACACTTTTTGAGCACATTCGATTGGTGACATTTCAAAAAATGTGCTTAAATAATCACTAAAAATTGTTAAATTGATATTTTTGGCAGAATTTTAGTCAGAAGAAGTTTAACTGCTTAACTTCTGGAATATTTAAAAGTTCCAGTCATGCAGCATGAGCGTACGAGCCGTTGCAATAGTTTCATTTTCTACAAAAATTCGCTAAAATATGCAGAAATGAATGCTAAAAATGTACTTGAATCTCATCAATATTTGCCGAAAAATGGATAGAAACTGCAACAAAAAACCTAAAAATCCAAATTCATTTTTGAATTGCCGAAAATTATTTATTGCATTTTTTGCAAAAAATTGGTATTTCAATAATGGATATTCAAAATTCGCAATTTCTTTTCAATTGAAGTTCTGAAATTTCAAAAAAATTTACCTAACGTAGTAGGGTCAGGTGGGGTAATTGTAAACATGGGGTAAATGTAAACAAGTGATATTACCGCCAACGTGGTGAACTGAGGAACTAAAATTGATGGTAAACCTTCTCTATGGAGCACGTGGATTGTACTGAAGAAGTTGCCGCTCATTCTCGTCAGCTGATCTTCACTTGATAAGCAATTGATTACAGCTCTGCCGAAAACTTTGATTGTCGAACATTTTAGTGCTCAGGTTTTGTTCATCTGGCCTGCTCCAAACATCAAGTAAGTGATTCCAACTATTTTTATCCATCATATAGAATGTTAGCTTGCTTATGCATGGACGATTTTCGTTGTACCTCTTTTTCCTGCTGGACTATGACGTGTTTACAATTACCCCATACTTTTTTTACCTATGGGGTAATTGAAAACAAATATTTTCCACGCTTATTCAATGATTTCTGATCAATTAAATGTAGAAATTTCGCTCGTTTCGATTGCCTCTGTTTATATAATATCCATATTTGGTTTTTCTGTTCCAGGATGCCTCATTCATACGTCAAAAAGAAGCCACTCCCGCCGTACACTGTTCAAGACTTGGAACAAGCCGTCTTTGATGTCATGAACCAAAATAAGACCAACATAGAGGCAGAAGAGGCGTATCGTGTCCCTATTTCGGTAATCTACCATCGTATTAAGGGTCGAAAAACCAGTATTCACAAGATGGGGGCTGGTCGGTTGCCCGAATTGCCAGAGGAAGTCGAGAAATGCCTCGTGAAATGTCTCATTGCTCGCGCACAGATGGGGTTCCCTTGTGATAAACAGGAACTAAAAGATCTTGTTCAAGAATACATTCAGAGCAATGGAATTCAATCACGTTTTCAAGATGGGCGTCCAGGAAGACAGGTAAAAGCCCAGTGAAGACAGGAACCGGGACGCGCTTGAAACATCAAACCTACGGAGAGGTGCTAACGACTGACGATGTATTGCTCAGACTGAGAGAAGCCCAAGAAAAGAAAGCCACCAAAGTTACAAAAAGGAAGAAAAGCAATGAATGTGATGATAAAAAAAATGAGAAGCCAAAGAAAGCCAAGAAACCGAGTGCCAAAGAGGCAGACTCTGAAAGTGAAAAAGAAGAGGAACTTCAAATCCTAGAATCTGATAGAGAAGAGGAAGAGGAAATGGATTGGGATAGTTACCTGAAGAACATGGAGGAAGAACAACTGGAAGAAGTCACCTACATAGAACCTCGAGGCGTAAACATTCTGCCAAATACATTTGTGCTGGTTGAAATAATGGGAGGAAAAAGAGGCAAAACCAAGTACTGTTATTTGTGTAGGGTCGACAAGGTTTCGAATGAGTTGGAGGTCACGGGGTTGAAAAGTGTCAACTCTGGGAAATCCAAATTCAAATTGGTCGAAAATGATAAATTTTCAGTTGAATGGGATCAGATAAAAGCCATTCTTCTACCCCTCAGATTGAAAAGGATGGGCGCAGGGAAATTTATAAATTTTCAGGAACTGTCAACGTAGGTAATTGAAATGTAGACTGAACTTTCAAGTCACCAATTTAAGACTGAGTTTGAAGGACTGATAAACTAATACTATGATACTCAATTCATGCGTACTGCTAGTTGATTGTGATTCAAGACTGTGTTATTAAGTGTACCATTGTAGTAAGTACAAATTTTTAATATGCCTGTTTCCATAGGCTGCTTTGATTATTTACTTGGAGTTTATTAAAATATACCTACTGTTTACGATTTTAGTTTATTAATTCATTCAGCACCGTCGATCCCGGAAATTTGAAAATTTAGTCAGTGGAACTTGATTGAAAAATGTACTTGGGGGAAATGTAAACAGCTGAGTGGGGTAATTGTAAACATCGTTCTTCTCTCTCACAAATGGTTCTTGGAGCTTCTACTAGTCGCCATATGACTATGTCTGCCACGCTTTTGACCTAGGTGAACCTCGTTGGAAGATGCTTGTTTACAATTACCCCTTAACCTATGGGGTAAATGTAAACGCTATGGGGTAAATGTAAACTGGCTCTGGATTTGTCCCAAATGCTATTAGATCAAAAATTTTGGTGCCTCCTAACTCAGCAGATGCTACAGTTTCACGAGAAAAAATTAGTTCGCACATTCGGAGTTTTATGAAGAGTTGAGGAGAATTTTGATCCAAAACATAGAGATTTTGTTTACAATTACCCCACCTGACCCTATAGTACAAAAATGTATTATATTAAATTCACGGCCATGCTGCATGACTGGAACTTTCTAGCCGATTTTTCGAACTGGCCTAAAAAATCGGCAACAATTTTTGAGCACATTAGACTGGTAAAATTTCAAAAAATGTACCTACTAAAAAAGACACTACAAATTGATATTTTTAGCAGAATTTTAGTCAGAAGAAGTCGAACTTCTTAACTTCTGGAACATTAAAAAGTTCCAGTCATGCAGCATGATCGTATGAGCGAGTTTTTATAAACTATCTACGTATTATAATATGTTAAATTGTACTAGAATTTGAGCAATTTCAGTAGAACGAAGGCCCCCCCCCCTCCACTGATTGTGAGGCTCCGTAGTGGTCTGCTTTTGATTACATTCGGAATTTACGATCAGCGCAGGAGTTCGATGACCGATTGAAAGAAACGTAAACAAAACCTGCGCGAGTGCTCACCTAGTCGATAAGGAGGAGGAATGTAAACAATAACAAAGGGCACTTGACTGATAGGAAAGAGGATTGCAAAATGTAAACAATCAACAAAGCGGGTTCTTCATACTCACTAAGGCGAATCAATCGACATGTCAAGCGGAGAAAACTGGGCGTAATCCAGAGAAAACACTTCAAAACAACACACGCGGAAGATAAAAAACGGCGTCGGATCGAGAAAACCGGCACTGAATGGGAGGAGGAGCCGGCGTCCTGGAGAGAAAACAGTCGCTGGAGGTCAGAAACGAACCACGCGGCCGCCGTTGCGCACTTCGATCGAACTTGTCACGAGGGAACCGCGCGCGGAGGCGTCTACCGACAACTGGCCCGAAATGAAGTCGGGGTAAGAAGGGGTTGAGGAGAAGGGGGGGGGGGGGGTAGCGCGGCGCGTTCGCGCGCGGGAAGGGAGGCCCGAACGCGAAGCAAGGCCTCCGCTACGCACGCCGGAACCTCAACAGTAGAATAATAAGATTCAAGATTCTTTATTTTGGCACAACAAGAAAATAAACAAAAGGAAATATACTCATCAACAAATAAATATTTAAAAATAGGTATATTTAAAAAAAAATAGATAAATAAATAATAAATAAATAGATAGATAGATAAATGATTTATTGACATCACAGAAATAAAATGAAAATAATACACTTCATAATATATAGGAAATTAAACACACCATTATTTTTATATTAGTGTTGTCAACTTATTGTCGGCGATGGGCAAGCCCGTGCTGCCGACAAGAGTCGGAACTCAGCTCAAACAGCTCAAAAGCAGTACAACAAAGGGCGATTCCTCAAAATACAGGAAAAAGAAAAATAAAAAAGAAGAAAATATTTCTATAAAAACTAAAGTAGTTACATTATTGGAATGTAGCGTGGAACCAGGTTATTTTGTTACATAGGTACTAGCCATAATATTTTCTAAGGGGATGTAACCAACTGAAATCAACCAAGAGTATACAAGCTTTTTGTACCCATCTCGGTTACTGTTGAAAGGTGATTTCAAAACTCTAGGTAAAGATTTGTGCACTACATATATTAAATAGCGAGGGTTTTTTGTAAACAGAGTTGTTTTTGTACGAGGGTTTGCAACATTACCATCCAAGCGAAATCTTGTTGGGTATGCGTGTCCTGTTTCAGCAGAAATTATTTCAGGATGTTTATAATAGTATAGTAACAGGTTTTTGACGAACAACTGCCTAATTGAGAAGTTTTTGCTTAAATTGAATACTTCCACCGAACTGAATGTTTTGGGCTTTTTTAAGCATAAATTCAATATACATTTCTGTAATGTAGTCAGAGGTTTCAATGATGTTTGATATGTGCCACCCCATACGATAATTCCGTGTTGAATTATGGATTGCACTAGACTTACATATACCATTTTTATGTTTGTGGGGGATAACATCGAACGTAGATTGTAAAATATATGTATGAATTTCTTTAATTTTTCCACTAAATACGATACGTGGCCCTTCCATGAAAGTTTATCGTCAATGATGACCCCCAGGTACTTATGCTCATGAACTCTTTCAATAGGAATGCAGGAGCACCCTCTTGAGCAGGCATGGGTTCGGAATCTGTGATCTAGCTGTGATTGCGTCATATCATCTGCATTTCCAATTAATAAGTATTTTGTTTTTTTGACATTTAATGTGAGCAGATTGTTTAGCATCCAACCCGCCAAACTCGAAAGGCTGGCATCCGCTTTAAGAAGAACTTCTTCCCAATCCTTTCCAATTACTAGAAGGGCCGTGTCATCCGCAAATAGGAAAAATTTACATAGACCGGTAATGCAGGGTAAAGAATTAATATAAATCAAGAATAAAATCGGTCCAAGAGTTCCCCCCTGAATTACCCCGTATTCATTGGTAGCAACATTACTAATACAATCATCAATCGCTACTACATGCGTCCGATCCATAAGGTAACTCCTAAACCAGGCAAGAGCTCCGTCCCTTATCCCATAGGTATGTTTCCAAAATTTCTATAAGTAAATTTCTATCAACGGAATCAAAGGCTTTAGCTTGATCCAGCATAAAGAGTGCTGCTTTCGAACCTGTATTTTTAATATTATGAAGCTGATCTACCAGTTCATATAGTGCGTCGTCAACTCCCCCTTCCCTTGCGAAAACCATATTGAGCATTACTTAATAATTTATTGTCCTCCAGATATAAAGATAAATTTAATTTTATCCATTTTTCTAGGATTTTTGAAAGTGCTGATAGCATTGATATGGGCCTATAGTTACCAACCTCCAACTTAACTCCTCCTTTATGCAATGGGATTATTTTTGAGAGTTTAAATTGATTAGGGAAGAGAAATTAACCAATACGTTATACACGTGTGCCCACAGAGGCTTAAATTCAAAGAATTTGTGTCCCTCTGTGAAGTCGCACCTATCCCTGTATCGCACCTATATGGTATATCAAAAATAAATCACTATTAAGAAAAGAAAACAATTGTGAAAACATATTCTTAGAATAAAAATTGGTTTCTTATATCTTGCTTTTTGAATAATTTAAATTTGTCAAACTGGCTGATATCAATTTTATGATTATAAAAAAATTGTAACGCTACAACATATGCACTTCTTCTGTAAATTTCCAGATTAATTTTTGGCATTCTAATGTTGGACCTATTTGCCTATAAGAGGGTACTTGAATAGAACCATCAGGGTTGACAGAAAACGTTTCTTATTTAAAAAATTTAAATTTTTTAAAACAGTTTTTAGCAAGTTTTTGTAGAAAATGAAGCTTTTTTTTAGTGAAATAAAAACCTACGAAACCGGTATTTTTCCGAAATTTTCGACGGTCGTTAGAGGGGAAGGGGAAGCGGGGAAGTCTAAAAAAAACGAGGGAAAGCGTCCGAAAAACGTCAAAATTGAGGTAAAAACGGAATTTTAAGGTCGAAAGAGTGGAGGGAAACGAATAAAACATCGCCTATATTCTGGCCGTGAAAGCGACACAGACTCACAGAGTTGCATTCTTATAAAATTCTATTCTATTGTGATCTGCCTCCGTTTTGGCTCTGTTCCAAAATACTCAGACGAAAAGAGACAGAAAGTGAAGGAGAAATAGAGGAGAGATCACGAAGCCACGCACATCCGCCTGTTGGACTCAAGTCTGGCGGAGTCGTCACTGGAATACTCATTTCGCCATCTTCTTCTGTTTTAGCGAAGTTTTTGTATAAAAATGAACCTACTTGCACAGAGTCAAACATTTTAAAATCCAAATTGTTGAAAATTTCCTTCAATGAAATCTGTTTTAAGCCATTTTGAAACGAATCTTAGTGTTAAACGCATTTTCATGTGTATATACGTACGATACAGGCAAAAGTACTTGGATGTGCACCAGTAAGTCATGATGAGTTAGAGACAAACACACATCTCATCCTCTCCTACCAACCCTGAAATATTAAAGAAATACAACATTCCGGTTGACTCAAAATCATAGAATAGAATTTTTATTAATTACGTTTCTACAGCACATTAGTAATAATATTGAAGTCTCTAATCCTACACTACTCCCTCCATCCTTTCTTCGTCTTCCCCTTCCAACCTTCTCCGCTCTTCCATATCATCGACTGCCCCTTCCCTTCTTCGTAATTGGTCCGCATGCTTCCTCTTTAGTACCCCTCCGGTTCTTACTTCGTATGAGTATGGTCCATTTCGTTTTTCCACTCTCCCTGCTCTCCAGCCTCGGTTAATCTCGTTTTTCACCCAAACTTCTTCCCCTTCTTCAAAAAATCGTCCTTTCTTCTGACCATCGTGCAGAACCTGCTGCTTCCATATTTTCCTCTCCATCTGCTTCCGTACATTGGGTTTCAAATGATCAAATATCGTAGAAAATCTAAGCCCCAGGAATAACTCAGCCGGAGATCTACCTATTGTTTTTTGAGGACCGTTTCGGTAGCTGAATAACACATTTTGTAGTGCCAATAAAGGATCCCTTACCTCTTGTTTTGTGGCCTGGTAACGTCTCTTCAGTGTTCTTATCAGCCTTTCCACAAGTCCGTTGCTTCTTGGGTGGTAGGGTGTTGTTTTTATGTGCCGAATCCCATTCCTTTTGAAAAAATCCTCCATATCTCCCGAAATGAACTGAGGCCCATTGTCTGTCACTACTTCGGCTGGTATTCCATACCTGCTAAACCAAGTTCGCAGACGTTGGATTAACACCGCTGATGTTGTAGACCTCAGACACTCAACCTCAGTCCACTTGGAATAGGCGTCGATTCCCACCAACCACATTACACCATCGATTGGCCCTGCCAAATCTAAATGAATCCTCTCCCACACCTTCTCAGGAATGTTCCACGGGTATAATGGCACCTCCGCTACATCTTCTTGATTTTCCTGACAACTTTGACATGTTTTCACGTACACTTCTATGTCGTTGTCGATGTGGGGCCACCATACGTAATACCTCGCAATCGATCTCATCGCCGCTATCCCTGGGTGCCCACAATGTAGGACTCTCAGCACCTGCTTCCTCATGTTGTTTGGTACTACAATCCTTCCAAGTAACAACAGGATCCCATCTTCCACTGTCAACTCTTCTCTCCTTGTTTTGTAAATCTTCAAGCCTTCAATCAGTCGTTCTGGCCAGCCCTTCATGACGTATTCTCTTGCAGCCTTTATTTCTTTATCATGATTGGATTCATTCTTCAATTTATCGATTGACATCAAAGTTTCAATTTTATCCAAATTTAAGAAATTAATTTTTGTTATTTCTGTGTCTATCGAATTTTCGTTCCTTGGTAGTCTTGAGAGTACATCCGCACAAACGTTTTCCTCTCCTTTCCGAAATTCTATCTCATATTGGTACTGATTCAGTTCTATCGCCCATCTTATTAGTCGGTTGTTAGTGACCTTCGGGAGAATTCTTTCGGTCCCAAAAATTCTTTGTAGAGGTTTATGATCCATTATTAATACAAAGGGCCGTCCATAAATGTACTGATGAAATTCCCGCTCAGCAAATACTATTGCTAGCGCTTCCCTGTCGATGTTTGAATACCCCTTCTCCGCCTCTGCCAGGGTTTTACTTGCAAATGCAATAGGTTTTTCTGTACCGTCCTGGAATCTATGCATAAGGACACTTCCCAGTCCTTGCTCAGACGCATCACATACTATAACTAAAGGCAATGTCTCATCATATGGTACCACTGTGTCTGAACATGACAGAATTGATTTCACTTTTTGGAATGCTTCTTCTTCTACCGCGGTCCACTCCCATTGTGCCCGTGATCCCGTCAGCCTATGTAGACATGCACACATTTCATGGAGTCGAGGGACAAACCGTTCATAGTAGTTGATCGCTCCCAAAAATGAACGTAGTTGCTTCACATTGATCGGAGCCGGTGCTTCTTGGATCGCTTTCACCTTGTCTTCTAGAGGATGAATACCATGTTCATCAATGTTGTGGCCGAGATATTTTACCGACTTCTGCATGAATTTACACTTCTCCTCTTTAGCTCTGACCCCAGCATTCTTCAATCTTTTCAAAACTGCTTCCAAGTTCCTTAGGTGCTCTTCCACGGTTTTCCCAGTAATGACTATGTCATCCAAAAGCACCCCTACCTGTGGTATCCCTTTCAAAAGCCCCTCCATGAACCTCTGAAAAATTCCTGGACTTGCTGAAACTCCAAAGGGTAACCGTCTATACCTGAAGTATCCTTGATGTGTGGCTATTGTCAGGTACTTCCTATGCTCTTCAAACACTTCCAACTGTAAATAAGCGTCCCTCAAGTCAATAACTGAATAGAGCTTTCCGTTCGTCAATTTACTAGTCAGTTCTTCAAACGTTGGCAAAAGCGCACTCTCCAGAATCAAGTTCGGGTTTAGTGTTACCCTAAAATCACCACAAATCCGGATGTCTCCATTTGGCTTCTCTACATTTACCGTTGGTGTTGCCCATTCGATGGGTGTGATTGTTGGATCAACCTCCTCTAGTATCCCAGCCTTTACCAGTCTCTCCAACTCCTGTTCTATTCTTTTCCTCATCGGAAAAGGAACTCTGCGTGCTGGGAAACTCCTGGGGTTAGCTCCTCCTTTCATGTGAATTCTAGCCTGGTATCCTTTGATTGTTCCTAACTCATTCTTGAACACCTCTGCAAATTTGTTTACCACTTCCTTGGCTCTGTTTACTATCGCCTGATCAATTTTCTCCACTTCTGTCTTGTTTACTCGAACCTCTGATGGCAAATTCATATTAAAAGCCAAAATCCAAGGCAACCCAAACAGTGGTGCCTCCTCGCCATTCACCACAGCTACACTAACTTTCCTACTCTGATCAGCAACCTTCACTACAACTATGCACTCCCCCTTTACGTCCAACGTATTACTACCATACGCAACGAATTTGGATTTGCTTTTCTCCAGCTTTGGTGCTCCAATTTTTTTCCACAATGATATCCCAATCATAGAGGCTCTTGCACCTGAGTCAAACTCCATTCTAACTTCCTGACCATTCAACTCCACCTTGATAGTAGCTCGAGGTATCTTCTTCGTCAATAAATTGTCCCTATCTGTTTTCCGAATGTTAACTTCAGGCCTCTCTCGTTCTTCTGCCTCTTCCACCAAGTTTCTTACCGTAGCAGCCTTACACTGTCTAGCGAAATGACCCGTTTTATCACATTTGAAACATTGTGATTGGTTCGCTGGACATCTACCTATATCATGCTTAAACCCACATCGCCCACACTCTTTCATTTGGTTTGCACCTTGGTTCCCTTTCATCTTTATTTTGTTCCTATCATATTGCCTTGTCAATTTGCCTATCAGTTTCTCCTCATCACCTCCGCACTCGAGTTCTTTCCTAGCTCTTTCCATTGTTTCCGCTAACTTCAATAGTTGTTCAAGGGTTAATTTTGATTTATTCTCATTAATCCCCTCTGGCCAACGTTGTCGGATTTCCATCTCAAATTCATGAAACTTGCAGCCTCCTGCGAACCTGTCCCTCACTCGTTCTGTCATATTGTTCTCATACCCACAATATGATGCCAACTCCTTCAGTCGCACAACGAATTCTGCGAAGGACTCTTTTTCTAATCTAGTGCACTGCTCAAATTCCAATCTAGCTGAGAATACAGTTTTTTTAGGTTTATAAATGGACTTAAAAGCGTCAATAACCTCATCCCAATCTGCATCATAAACTGAGTAAGGTAGTAGGAACATTTTTACCTTTTTTAAAGCCTTAGGACCCATCCTCGTCGCCAGTGAAATATTAAAGAAATACAACATTCCGGTTGACTCAAAATCATAGAATAGAATTTTTATTAATTACGTTTCTACAGCAACTAAACATTAGTAATAATATTGAAGTCTCTAATCCTACAAACCCCACCATAGTAAACGAATGGGAGGGAACACACCGATCATATGAAAAAGTGTAAACTCCAGGAATCCTAGAGTTTAAAGCTTTTTCGTATACATAAATTTATGTGTCCTTCCACACGATTGAGATTTTTTTTTTTTTTTTTTTTTTTTTTTCAATTTATTGGTTGCGTTACAAAATAAGTAACATATAACCAGTTAATTTTAATGTGTAAAGTTATTGTTCACATCGTATCACTGACGGGGCACTAGAGGTTTATACCCGAATTCATCATGAACTGGACCAGCTTCTTTAAGGCCTGTGGTGTGGCATCTCGTAAATATTGAGCCAAGTTTATTCCATCTGGGCTGAATTCTCTTCTCTCTTCGTCATATAATGGGCAGGTCTCTAACTTATGTGTCACATCTTCTTCAACGTCCTCACAAAATTCGCAGTTTGAGGTATCGCTTAGCTGAATGAGGTATCGACTTCTATTAACTTGGCCATGACCTGTTCGTGCGCGTATTAGTTGAACAATTGATCTTCTCGGGAGATTCAACTTCAGCAATTTTGGTTTTTTGCATACCTGGTTCATAATAGAGTAATGGTAGACCCCTTTGTCGAGCGAATACTGGTCATACCACTGTTGCCACTCAACTGTCGCCATCTTATCAATCAAAGTTAATGCGTCGGGAAGTGGGATTGGTGCTGTCAGGGATTGGCATAATCCTGAAGCCCCAAGCTTGGCAGCTTGATCGGCCATCTCATTCCCGCCTATGTCAATGTGGCCGGGTATCCATTGTATTGTTATCCTTTTGGAGTTGTCAGATACAAGGAGCAATTTGGCTATATCGTACACTAAATAGTTTGATGCCTGTCCCAGATGTATACGTGCTAGTTCCTCACATGCTACTTTTGAATCAGTCAGGATAACAGTTTTCTGTCCACGCCTATTAGTCCTTTGCACTTCTTCTAAGGCAAGCTTTATGGACAGTAATTCAGCGCTGTTGATTTGGAATGAGGATGGTAAACGAAAAGACTTGGTTTCACGACTCTCAGAGTCATACATACCCACTCCTACACGGTTTCCACTTCTGGAGGCGTCGGTGTAAATTTTTGTGTGTGTTCCATAAACATCACTGAGCATTGCCCTGGTGAATGTGGCTAATTCGATGGTAGGGACGTTCTTCTTCGACTTATCTATCCCAGGAATATTGGTCTGAATATTCAGAGTCACCATTGAGATCGGTTGGTTTAAGCTATATAGGAGTGGCAGAGGTGAAACATTTAAACTTCCCTCTATACCCTGACGAACACCAGGTGGCACAGCAGCTTGAATACAGGATGGAGGCATGCACTCCATCAAAGTTTCCAGGGCATGGTCTTCAATAGGCTGTCTATTCCATATCTGCGATTGATCTGCTAGCATCTTACAGCACTCTCTTCTATATAGCTTCGTACGCCTTATCATTAATGGAGGTTCCCCCGCTTCACTGAGCAGAGCATTAATAGGTGTGGTACGGAATGCTCCGAGTGAAATGCGAATAGTAGAATTGAGAGCTACATCATAGCGTTGAATGGTTTTGGAAGATGGGCATAATGTTGACCCATAGTCAAGGAGTGGTCGCACCAATGCGCGACTTACTTCAAGCATATTAGACGGATGTCCACCATATGACACACCTCCGGCCAAACAGTGAACCACCTTTGTGGCGGCGAGGGCTTTCCCACTCATTTCAGTTATGTGACGTGAGAAGTTTAATTTGCAGTCTATCCAAACTCCGAGAAACTTGTGTACTGTAGCAGTGGGGAGCGTAATCCCGTTCATCGTCACCTTGAGTGTACCAATGTCAAATTTTCTTCTCGTCAGAGGCATGATTACAGTTTTTTGGCTATTCACGGAGAAATTTAGATTGTGCATTACAGAGTTTAAAGATGTTATACCAAGTTGTATATTCGATACAGCCTTTTTCCAGTCTGAATGGGCTGAAAAAAGTAGAAAATCGTCAGCAAATTGTTGAAGCTGACATCCATGTAAATCTGCAGCATGAAGAGGGATGCAATAGGCATTGAAACAGGTTGGGCTTAGAACACAGCCTTGTGCTAGTCCCCAATCGGACTCAAATGAAACAATGCCTTCATTAGTTTTCAAAATATAAGTTTTTGACTTGAGGTAGGACTGTATCCATTGGGTAATGAGCGGAGGTACTCTGAGGTTCTTTAGTAGCTCACACAACAGAGTGGGGTTTACTCTCGTGTACGCGTTTTCAATATCAATGAATGCAGCCACCACGTACTGTTTACATTCAAATGCATTTCTCACGAAATTCACAAACGTCTCCACTGCCATAGGTGCTGAACGTTGTCGCCTGAAGCCAAAACAATTCCTACTGAGTAACTGGTTGTGTTCTAGATGCCACTGCAGTCTGATTTTAACCATGGTATTGATTAATTTGGCTGGGCACGCCATGAGAGCTATTGGTCTGTTGGACGTCAGCAGGTTAGGGTCCTTTCCAGGTTTCGGTATTGGCACAATCTCGATCAGTCGCCAGTCGTTAGGGTAGTCGGATTCCAGCCATCGTTTATTCATGGCGCTCAACAGAGCCACTTTCATTGTCGAGGGTAAAGCCTTCAACATACGATTGAGATAAAAATAACGTTCTTGCGCCTAAGAATCAAGCTTTCCACACGAAAGGACGAGTTCCAAGGCCAGCATTTTTCAAGTGTAAACTTCTATAGGCGCACCGCGTCGAAAATTTAGCTGGGTATGAATACGATTTTACCGTCACGTTTTTTTTTCCGTCACGCTGTTTATTTCTTTTGATTTTCACGTACAACCAAGCCGTTGCTGGGGAAATGAAACTTCTTTATTTTTCACCGGACAAAAATCGTTCTCCACTCGTTGGAAAGCTCTCGATTTATCACGCATTTCTTTCGTACTTGTTCTTCTATTCATGTCGTAGTTTTATATTTATTTATGTTATAAATGGATATAGTAAACAATGCCGCTTGTTTTTTTGTCGCGGTTGGGAAGTTAATCCTGGTTATAGTAATTCTAGACGCGCACCATAACAGAAAATTACCTACTTAGGTACTCTGTTCTAATTTCGATTTTAAGAAATCGGTCTTAACAAGATTTTAGCATGAATATGCTTTAGCCGTGACCTAACTACCGAAAAATGTCCCACGAGAGTGCAACGAAAGTAGCGCCAATAATTGTGATGATTTCCGCTTACAACCGAGTCGTTGCTAGGGATATGATACTTCGTCGTTTTTCATCCCACAAAATTCGTTGACCATTCGTTCGAAAGCTCTCGATTTATCCAACCATACTATATTAACTACTGCGAAGTGCGTGGCCAACAAGCTGAGTTATGAGCATGGTCATATGAATAATTGTTTACACACAGGTGATAATTCTCAATTATTGATATTGTGAACATGATTGCAACCGCTTGTTAATTTCTGATGATTTCATTGAGCTGGTGTTTCGATTATGTGATTCATAGCAGGTGATCCGAATATTGCGAGAACGGTTAGATTTGTGAAGCGGTGGTTAAATTATTTTAATAGGTAATTTCTATACTTTACACTATAGGAAGCTGTAATTTCGTATGTAGCCTCTTTAGCCTCTTTCTATAATAAAGTGAATGTTTACTCGCGAGTTTCTATTAGGAGATCATCATCTCACAAGAGCTCAATCGTCGTGATCATTTCTATAATAAAGTGAATGTTTACTAGCGAGTTTCTATTAGGAGATCATCATCTCACAAGAGCTCAATGGTCGTGATCATTTCTATAATAAAGTGAGAGCGAGGAGCTAAAACATGATTCCATGTTTTAGGATTGATGGCAGAATGATAAACAGAGTTCAGAGGCCGATGGGGGGTCGGGTTCAGAGAATCGACGAGGAGTGAGTCGTGTACGGCTAAAGCATTTTCATGTTTTCTAATTTTAGCCGTCAGGCTCAAAGGAACTGTGGCTTTTTTTTCGGCAACCAAAATCATTTCCTTAATATATTTTATATTTATTATGTTTTGCAGAAAATCGTCATAGAAGTTTACACTTCTCCCTGTGGTATTTAGCTGGTTTTTTGAGCACATCAAATTGGTCAAATTTAAAAAAACGAGCTGAAAAAATCACTAAAATAGCAACAAATTCCCAAAAATCGTTAAATTTATAATCTTATAGGAGAATATTCATCAAATAAAATTTATAGACTATAAAATAGTATATTCAAAAATCGATGTACGAAATTATGCTAAAAAATGTACTTAGTTGTAATAAAAATTTCATCCAGACTTCAGTTTGATAGAAAATTGAAGTTTGACATCCATATAAATTTGTTGGTGAAGAAATTACGAAAAAATTTTCATGTTTTCAAAATTTGTAGAGGTTTTGTGAGCATCAGATAGCTGAAAATTATTTATTTTGGACTTGTCTATTCACATCTAAAATATGGTATCGTTGTTTGGGGTGGAGCCAATATATCAAATTTAAAAAAGTTCCAGCACATGCAGCACCGTATGAGGAATTTTCGTAAATTATTCTACTGTATTAGGGGAGAGTGGGGTGATACCGTCAAGTCGGGGATCACCGCCACCCCATATAATTATTTAACCACCTGAGTGACAAATCTTGTAGCCAAATATCGTCATCTTTAGATCAGCAGTAATGTTGGAAATGTTGGTTTGGGGTCATTAATTTGTTTTCATAAAAGATAGGCGAGTTCACAGTTTTTGAATCTTGGCGTTCTAGTTTTACTCTTGTCGAGTTTGCGTGGTAAGTAACAGTTTTTCATACTATTTTTTCATATTTATTTTTCATGCTTATTTTTCAATTTATTCATATAATTTTCTCCTCATCCCACCTCCCTGCAGGGACACAACCGTAGATTTCTCCAAATTTAGTCATAGTTTTTCATACGTTTATGTAAGTTGTTAAGAATAACGACGTAGAAAAATCATTTAGCTTTAATTTCCACTCTTTACTTCATGTTTTTTTACGAAAACTGTAATTTTTAATGATTTTTTATCTCGAAAAGTTTACTGGGGCAGTATTGCCACACAAAAATTCAGGCTAATTCCGCCATGGCGGTATTGCCCCAAGGCTCCATTCATCAGTCTTGTTGGATTTTAGCATGGAACAAACTTTGCCTTGAGCTAACTGGCGAAAAGTGTCACGTTTTCTGGGAGACGCGTTTGGGAGACGAAATTTTTGACATTTCATGTCTTTGGCACATAAACGAAAAAAGCATTAACAAAAAGCGTTAAGAAAAAGCGTTATGGTTGGTTTTCTGATGATTTCCGCTTACAACCGAGTCGTTGTTAGGGAAATGGTACTTCGTCGTTTTTCATCCCACAAAATTCGTTGACCATTCGCTCGAAAGCTCTCAATTTATCCAACCATATTATGCCAACTACTGCGAAGTGCATGGCCAACAAGCTGAGTTATAAGCATGGTTATTTGAATAATTGTGTACACTCAGGTGATCATTCTCAATTATTGATATTGTGAACATGATTGCAACCGGTTTTTAATTTCTGATGATTTGGTTGAGCTGGTGTTTCGATGATTTGATTCATAGCAGGTGATACGAATATTGCGAGAACGGTTTGATTTGTGAAGCGGTGGTTAAATAATTTTGTTAGGTAATTTCTATACTTTAGGCTCTAGGAAGCTGTAATTTCGTATGTAGCCTCTTTAGGACATTTACTTGACGATGCCCAGGGTCCAGATCAGATGAGTTGCTCTTGAAGCTCATTTCTATGCTTTACACTCTAGGAAGCTGTAATTTCGTAATTCTGTAATTTTTTTAGTAAAACATTTATGTCGTAGTTTTAAATTTATTTACATTTACGAATTAGCGGGAAGATAGCATGTTCCATGTTTTAGCATTCAAGCCGAAGGCTCATATCGGAAAGCAACCGGGGGAGGTCCAGGGGGATACAGAGATACCTTCATTTTTGTGATAACTTGTAGATTGATGAGAAAGTCAATAAATTCTCTAAAGTCAGGCCAAATTTCAGTAGGTATCTATGCCGAGAAGGCATTTTGAAGAGAATAATTTCATACATTCAAACATCTCATCTTTCTGATGATGAATCCATGGTACCGTATTATGGCAGCCATGCAAGCCATCGTGACATCAAAATTTTAGTTACGTACATTCAGTTTAGTTAGTTATAGTTCAGTACATAGTTTATGTATAGTATATAGTTTATAGTATATAGTTTATAGTATATAGTTTAGTTAGCTAGTTTAGTTATTCTGCTATGTGCAAAAGCAACCCGAGATGGCTACCTAGTTTCATTTGAACCAAACCAAGGGGCTCCAACGTTTCGCCTCCCACAACAGCAAGAATTCGGTTTAGATGCAGCTGTAATGTTTGTATTTGTATCCCTGGAAATTAGGGTGCCCGCAGTTTTGAGAAAGGGGGAATTTTGATGACCTCCACCCGAAATTTGGTTTAAAATGTCGAAAAAATGACCCCTGAATTTTTTCCGATTTTTCGCTTAACAAAAACCTACGCCGGTAGCTCGATTTTGGTTTTTGAAATAGTACGCTTTTTTTTGCCAATATAAGACTTTTGAATACAACTTTTACAAACTTCTTTGTAAAATTGTGAAACTTCGTATTCTCATGTTTTTTGAGTCGCTGAACTCGGATTTGCTGTCAAAAAATCAAACTTCTAACAGAAATACGTAAAAATACAAATTTTCATAATTTTACAATGAATTTTGAAAAATTGTCATTTTTTGACATAATTTTGACGGTTTTGAGATTCCAAAATATCAAAAGTTGTTGCTGTCGACTTGTTTTGACTGCATATCCGAGTTCAGCGACCCCAAAAACGTAAATATACGAAGTTTCACAATTTTACAAAGAAGTTTGCAAAAGTTATATTCAAAAGTCTGATATTGACAAAAAGCGTATTTCGGAAACCAAAATCGAGCTACCGGCGTAGGTTTTTGTTATGCAAAAAATTCAGAGGTCATTTTTTTGACATTTTAAACCTAATTTCGGGTGGAGGTCATCAAAATTCCACCTTTCTCAAAATTGCGGACACCCTACTGGAAATGCCCCTTTAGCGTGAACTTACCGCTAGAGGGTTCGTTCTGGTTGGTACAATCAGAGAGAATTGGGTTGAAAAGTACCCTATCGAATCTGTGGCCAGTTGGGTGCGCCCTTCATAACCTTTTATAATAATTAGAGCTCGGATTTTGCATATTACTTTTTTATTGCCCAAAGTGATTTTTCTCGACGAATTATGATGTTTGGGTGTTTGTAGGCTACTTTAAATTCAAATTTAAAATTCATATTTTTGCATATTCAGGGCATTTGTACATATAAGTGCATATTTAGGGTGTAAGTGCGTATAACTGCATATTTTCGGCGTTTTGCAAACATATTCTAGTTTTTGAAAGAAATTTTCACGCTTCTCGTCACGTGTATCTTCAAGGAAGGTAGGTACCTACCCAAAACCTTTTCAGAATGACAGGCTAAAGGCATAGCAGGTACTGGTTGATTCCGTACGCAGGTTGTTTTTCGACTAAATCCAGATTAACACTGCAGACAACGACTGCTGCCATTATAAGCTAGGTAGACATTCACATTACAGCTGTCCTTATAATCGAATTATACAGGAGCACTTAGGAGAAGACTGTGACTGGATTGAATAAGATTGTTACGAATTCATGCAGGGGAATGTCCATGGCTGCTCTACTTCCATGTGTATGGATCTAGATCCATAATCTTTCATAGTTGTGTCGTGTGATTTGGAAAGAACATTTTCATATTATTTAAAAATGTTCCTTTCAGACCGAAGGCGTAGTTTTAAAGTAGACAATTTGGAGAAGATATTGATTGTACAAACGAACTAATTTTTGTGATAGTACTTACAACAGATTCATTTTTATTGAAATTATAAAAATTAAGTGATTCTACTTTTGGTGGTTATTCATGCGTATTCTCCCGTCTTCCGTACAAATAATCTAAATTTTTTAGTGGTTTTAATCCCTCGCATTGTGATTTACATACCTAGCACTATTCGAAATATATATACATACGGCTTTATATGTTAGGGATAAGTGAAAATTTCAATGTATGTATTTGGGATACGTGCATATTTCCAGGTTTTTAAGTGCATATTTATGCATATTTTGGAGGTTTTAAATGCATATTTTGAGGTTTTAAAGTGCATATCGATCCGAGTGTGGTGAATTCCACCACAGTATTGCAACAACCCTTTTCAGGGCTACCAAAAAGAGGTACTCACGACACAATCACATATAAAAGACGTCGAGTTACAACTCAGCAAAATAACATATTTCGCCCGAGAGAATATACGAAATATTCACTCACGAACGAAATATTCACAAATAAGCAACAAGCCAAACACCCACTGCAGGAGAAGGGTTCGTCAGGACAACTCACAGAAGTTGTCTTGAAAACAACAGCCCAAGCAAATAATCAATCGACCTCTACAAAATGCAAGGGCGAGGCTGGCAAACCAACTCAGCTATCATATTCACAGATTCTGAGAAAACACTATGCGAGCCAATAAGGAAACACATGGTGAACTAATGAAATTAAGCGGACCAACCAGGGGGCGGCAGGAGGCGGCCACCTCCCTATAAATACCCCGCACGGAGCCCTCCGTATTCATTCCACCTTCTGCTCTCGCTGACGACTCTTCTCATCTCTCGACGAAGTTTCTACACGCATTTCAAGACTCAGAAAGGCATATCTTCTCCTCCTCACAGATTCTCTCGATCTTCTTGGCATCTACGAGTCTAGTCATTGCACTACTCATTGCCCAACGTAGATCTCCAGTCAGGGCCCCACCCGGCACGTTTAAGACTTCGTCTAAAACGTCGCGTCCGCAGGGAGGCCTGAGCCGTATCACCCGAATCTCGCAGCCTTCGGCTCTTGATTGCCCGAGGGGTACGCCGGGAAATTGCACAGCTCATACGCTCCAATTTACCGTCCAAGGAAGCCTTTATCAAGGCTCGGAGAGGACCCCGACATCAAGCTGGAATAGAGCTTTGTCGAGCGAGTCCCTCCTCTACATAAATCCTTCATCCGAACGGAAAGGTATTTGTTTCTATCGAGTGAACACACTCGGATATCTCGATGGAGCGAAGCCCATCTTATTTCCTCGGGTTCGAGGGAAAAGAACTTGGCGAGGGGACAGGCGTCGGCCCTGCTCCAGCTCCTTATCCGAAACTCGATTCTCACTCAAAACGTAGTGACAAACTACCCGGGCCAGCTCCACGCCCAAAGCTCGCACCTCTTGACGAGAGCGCAGTTTTACCTAATAAACCCTCAGAAAGTTTGTTAGCCACTCCCGTGCACACGCAAGGGATCGAGGATTCTTTTCAGAATCTCTCGGAAGGTAGTTCTTACGGTTCTACCCATGAATATACTAAATATTCATCTCACGATCGCACCGTCGATCCGAGTGTTAAACACACTCCTCTCCTGCACACACCGCACGGACCAAACGGTACTTTCCAGTACTTCAATCAAACACATTCCGTCCTTCCTACAGATGTAAATCTAAGGCCGGAATATTACACAACGGTTCAGCACCCGAATACGCATTTCCAAACAGCTCAAACCGAACCTGGCGCCCCTCGCGGCCTAACAATGAACGAACCACGAGTTTCAACCACCCAGCAAAATGTCCTTGACAATTTCGCTCACATTTCCTTCGGAGATAATGCAGGGACTAACCCACATAACCAAGATACGGGTACTTTTCACAACGTCCCACTTGGTCTACCTACACCAAGTAGAACATATATAAATCCACTACAAATGGTGACCCCGCCTTTGAACAGGCTTAACACGGAGCAAGTTTTTCCCTCTTATGTAGATAGTGGATTTCAGGGAACCACAGCGGGCATACAGCCTCCTCCCGGCCTTTACGCCCCGAATCTGACGCTCCAACCCTCTCCTCAGAGCGGTTTTAAAACACTTTTGGAAGAGTTAGGCGACTATCAGAAGCCAATCTTCCAGGAGAAAAATATTGATCGTGCTCTCGCAGAATTCGATCAATACTGCATCCGAAAAAACTTTAGAACACAAAATGAGTGTTTTTCTGCCATATATAAGTGGGTTCCTGAGATGATGAGAGAGGCTATCGACTCAGCCTATCTCACGGCTCCCCACGCACCATATGAAGAGGCAAAGAAACGCCTAACGAGAGAATATGGGCTATCTCTACAAGATAGATTGCTCGCACTAGAAGACCCCCAATCTCTCGCTAAAAAACCTAGCACGACGTACCACGAGATGTACGCCAAAGCAGTTGGGTACTTTTCGGAAGCACTGATCACACAAAAGTGAATCGAGACCCTACCCAACGATGCTAGGGGCCTAGTCGCAGCTCAAGTGGGCACAAACGCCCGGCTCGACATGGCTGATACCCTACACGCATATCGCAATACAGCTCCTTCTCGAAATATCAGAGAAGTCGAGGCCAATACTCAAATGAAAACCTCTAGCCCCAAGAAGGCAGTCTCTCAGCCCACTGAGAACAAGACTCCTGGGCCAAACAAATTAATATATATCTGCCGAAACCACGCTAAGTTCGGCAAGGAGACACGTAAGTGTGCAGATCCCCAACACTGTGGATGGAAAACACCGGTCTCCAAACAACCTAAAAAGGCTGCAGCTATAAGCCAGCCTCAAGAGAAAAAAGTTTCCAAGGAAACTACACCGGAACCGGTACACAAAAGTATCGTTCCGACCTCAGATAATGAGGACTCGGAAAACGAGTAACTGCCAGCGTAGCAGAGCCTATACGCCGGCAGTCTAAAAACTTCAAACGGCTCTTTTTCAAGTGTCACATTCACGGCACGGAATTTCTCATTGACACAGGGGCTGAAGTTAACATTCTCCCCCACACAGTCACGAAAAAACTGGGCTTGGATATTTCTAAAACAAATATCAAGCTTACGGCAGCAAACGGCGCCCCAATTGAAACATTGGGACGAGCAGAAACCACAATTAACATCGGTCTCGGCGACATGCCAACCGATTTCATGATCACAAACGTAGACCTAGCCATTCTAGGTATTCCATTCCTTGAAACATGGGACATCGGAATCAGAGTGAAATATAAATATATTTACACTAAAACAATGAAGAGCTACGCTGATGAAAATTTAGCAGCCGTCATGCAAGAGAAATTCACGGACGAGCAAATTGAAGCAGCAATTCCTCACCGGGACGAATGCTCCGACACAGAGAGCACCCCACTCGTCAAAGACAAAAAAATACTCGAAATAATCGAGAATTATAAACGACGTATGGACAAGCTCCAAGGAAAATGGAAAGACAACGGGGTATACCACCGTATAACTACGGAGGGTACTCCTGTACACTTTCGAGCAAGACCCATGGCAGGGGAAAAGAGAGCCCAGGTGAAGAGCACGTTTGACAAAATGCTCTCCGATGGCATAATTGCACCATCAGATTCCGAATGGGCGTCCCCGTTACACTGTGTGCCAAAAAAAGACGGGTCATGGAGGATCACCGGCGACTACCGTTTCCTGAACGCGAAAACGAAGAAAGACGCCTACCCTCCGCCTCACATTCGCTCATTTCAAGCCAACTTACACGGAACAAAAATCTATTCCACTATAGATTTGAAGTCGGCTTACTATCACATCCCCATGCACCCCGACGACGCTCACAAAACAGCCATTATCACCCCTTTTGGCCTATATGAGTTCAAAAAGATGAGCATGGGGTTGGCCGGCGCTGCACAAACCTGGCAACGCTACATGGACAGTGTAATGCGAAAATTTGAATTTGCATTCGTCTATCTAGACGATATTTTGGTGGCGTCCAAATCTTACAAAGAACATTTGGCACACCTCACGAAAATTTTTGACAAATTAGGAGAACATGGGCTCCGTGTAGGGTTCGACAAGTGCGTTTTCGCCAAACCCTCCGTCGATTTCCTGGGCTTTACTATCTCTGAACAAGGGATAACTCCTAAAAAAGACAAAATCGAAGCCATTGAGCAGTTTCCCCGGCCAATCGACGTACGTAGCTTACGCAGGTTTTTGGGAATGTGCGGGTTTTACAGAGCCTGTTCACAAAAATTCGCTCACATGGCTCAACCTCTCTACAATGCCATTCAGTCGAACAAGAAGAACGACAAAACTCCGATTGAATGGACTACAGAAAGAGACCAAGCGTTCAACAACCTAAAACAAGCTATGATCAAAGCTACGCTAAAAAACATAGCCCATCCTCACCCTACAGCAGAGTGGAGGATAGTGTGCGACGCGTCCGACACTCACATCGGAGCAGCACTAGAGCAGGAAATATCCAACAAAGACGGCTCCAAAACATATCAACCACTGGGTTTTTTTAGCAAAGAAATCCCGGAACAGTGGAAAAACAAAGCCTCTTTTGACAAGGAGATGTTCGCGGCATACCAAGCTTGTCTACATTGGCACAACGACTTGGACGGACGCTCTTTCCATTTATGCTCTGACCATAAGCCACTTCTAGGCACAATGCTTAAAAAAAATGCCCATTTTTCAAAAATGAGGCTTAGATGGCTGACCTACATATCACAGATGACAAGTGATATTCGTCACATACCTGGAGACCAAAACGTTGTGGCAGACGCACTCTCCAGACCCTTCGACCCGGTTGAAATACAAACTAAATCAATTTCAACCCAAACGGACGAGGGTCCGGCGGAAGCCGAGATTTCGAAAGTTACGGCCGCAGTGGAGTGTAACCTCTTGCTTCACATACTAGAAGCACAGGAAAAAGCTCCTCCCAGGCCGGAAGACATGCACAAACTCACCAAAGTGGAGTTTACGCAAGGAGAACTTTGGTGTAACCTAGACTTAGGACACCCTAGACCATACATTCCGAACGAATTAAGACATGAGATAATCGGACAAATTCACAATTTGGGTCATCCGGGAATACACTCAACAGTGTACAAAGTAAAACAGAGATATTTCTGGCACGGACTCCGCACGGACGTCTCAAACTGGGTAAGAGCATGTGAGACTTGCCAACGAGCCAAAATCACACGCTCAGTTAAACTACCGTACACAGAATTCGAAACGGCCACGAAATTCTCTCATGTCCACATAGACATAACCGGACCATTACCATTAGCAAAAGGACGAAAACAATACCTTCTCATGATGGTTGACAGAGCAACAGGTTGGGTGGAGGCTGTCCCCCTAACCAATATTGAGACATCCTCTATAACTGACGCATTTATTAAAATTTGGGTATCTTCCAAAGGAGTTCCCAAATACATTACCAGCGACCAAGGAGCCCAATTCGAATCAGCTCTGTTTCAATCAATAATAGAGCGTCTAGGGGTAAAACATACCCACACACTACCATACAAACCTTCGACAAACGGCATGGTCGAGCGTAGAAACAGATCACTGAAAGAAGCGATCAAAGCTCAAAACGAAAATTGGCTCGACGCACTACCTAAAGCACTACTAGCAATGCGTACAGCAGTGGACCCAGCGACGGAAACAACGGCTTTCCAAAAAGTCTACGGGATAGATGTACCCCTTCCAGGGGATATATTCGTTACATCAACGAATATTTCTGAACCAATATTTTTCCGCTCCACCCATATAAAGCATAATAACACCAAATACGCTGTGAATATGCCCAAAAACTTGGATACATGTTCATACGTCTACATAAGAGTGCCGACTCAATTGTCTACATTGCAATGCCCATACACAGGGCCTTTCAAAGTGATAAAACGAGATAAAGTCTCTGTCACAGTGCAAATTGGTGAACAATTTAAAAAAGTTCCCAAACAGCAAATCAAACCAGCTTATACGCTGGATGACAATGAACCGGCGGCACGAAACTCAATTAATACAGAAAAGCAGGAGGAAAATCTCCGAAAATCCGCCAGAGGGCGCGTCCCCTCCAACAAATTCGGTGAGAGTTGGGTGACCACGCTCTGCCAAACTGCCCACCACCGACCTACCCTCCCCGCAACCAGCCCTCCGCGGCCGCGGGGCCAGCCCTCACGGGTCTGGTACCCGTCGACAAGGTGCGGATCGGGGGTGACCTAACCCCGACGCCCGTCGCAACCGACGGGGCCGGAGGTCCACTCCAAGGCGAGGACGGCCGGTTACTCAGCAACCTCCGCCCCAACTGGCAAGGGTCTCGTACGGAAAATTCCGTGTTTCCCTGCCAGTTCTCCCCCGAGCACGTCATCGTTAGTAACACGACGTCTTGGGGGGGCGCCTGTGGTGAATTCCACCACAGTATTGCAACAACCCTTTTCAGGGCTACCAAAAAGAGGTACTCACGACACAATCACATATAAAAGACGTCGAGTTACAACTCAGCAAAATAACATATTTCGCCCGAGAGAATATACGAAATATTCACTCACGAACGAAATATTCACAAATAAGCAACAAGCCAAACACCCACTGCAGGAGAAGGGTTCGTCAGGACAACTCACAAAAGTTGTCTTGAAAACAACAGCCCAAGCAAATAATCAATCGACCTCTACAAAATGCAAGGGCGAGGCTGGCAAACCAACTCAGCTATCATATTCACAGATTCTGAGAAAACACTATGCGAGCCAATAAGGAAACACATGGTGAACTAATGAAATTAAGCGGACCAACCAGGGGGCGGCAGGAGGCGGCCACCTCCCTATAAATACCCCGCACGGAGCCCTCCGTATTCATTCCACCTTCTGCTCTCGCTGACGACTCTTCTCATCTCTCGACGAAGTTTCTACACGCATTTCAAGACTCAGAAAGGCATATCTTCTCCTCCTCACAGATTCTCTCGATCTTCTTGGCATCTACGAGTCTAGTCATTGCACTACTCATTGCCCAACGTAGATCTCCAGTCAGGGCCCCACCCGGCACGTTTAAGACTTCGTCTAAAACGTCGCGTCCGCAGGGAGGCCTGAGCCGTATCACCCGAATCTCGCAGCCTTCGGCTCTTGATTGCCCGAGGGGTACGCCGGGAAATTGCACAGCTCATACGCTCCAATTTACCGTCCAAGGAAGCCTTTATCAAGGCTCGGAGAGGACCCCGACATCAAGCTGGAATAGAGCTTTGTCGAGCGAGTCCCTCCTCTACATAAATCCTTCATCCGAACGGAAAGGTATTTGTTTCTATCGAGTGAACACACTCGGATATCTCGATGGAGCGAAGCCCATCTTATTTCCTCGGGTTCGAGGGAAAAGAACTTGGCGAGGGGACAGGCGTCGGCCCTGCTCCAGCTCCTTATCCGAAACTCGATTCTCACTCAAAACGTAGTGACAAACTACCCGGGCCAGCTCCACGCCCAAAGCTCGCACCTCTTGACGAGAGCGCAGTTTTACCTAATAAACCCTCAGAAAGTTTGTTAGCCACTCCCGTGCACACGCAAGGGATCGAGGATTCTTTTCAGAATCTCTCGGAAGGTAGTTCTTACGGTTCTACCCATGAATATACTAAATATTCATCTCACGATCGCACCGTCGATCCGAGTGTTAAACACACTCCTCTCCTGCACACACCGCACGGACCAAACGGTACTTTCCAGTACTTCAATCAAACACATTCCGTCCTTCCTACAGATGTAAATCTAAGGCCGGAATATTACACAACGGTTCAGCACCCGAATACGCATTTCCAAACAGCTCGAACCGAACCTGGCGCCCCTCGCGGCCTAACAATGAACGAACCACGAGTTTCAACCACCCAGCAAAATGTCCTTGACAATTTCGCTCACATTTCCTTCGGAGATAATGCAGGGACTAACCCACATAACCAAGATACGGGTACTTTTCACAACGTCCCACTTGGTCTACCTACACCAAGTAGAACATATATAAATCCACTACACCGAGCTCTAATAATAATTATACTTTACTGTAACGCCGTAGTGCTACACGTAGGTGTCTACGAATGGGTATTTCAACATCGCATGGTACGGGATTTAATTGAAATGTTTGTTTCACACTCCTCTCGATTAGGTAGATAACTGTGAAATCTCATTTTCAGTGAGTGCTAAAAGTAGGTATCTACGATTTTAATCAATTGAGACCTAATTAAGCAATCATCATCAGGTAATTCAATGTAATTAAAACCAATTTGTAATTGTTGGTTAGAGTTTACGTGACCGGATTCAGTGACCAAAACATCCATACCGACAATACCCAGCCACTGGACTCACGATACATTCTGTTTTTGATTTGAACTGTTTGCTGCTAGAAAATCCGTAATTTCCGAAGCAAGGCTGAGGTCGCCAATCCCAATGCTACTACATCTTTCCCCCACAAAAAAAAAAAAAAAAAAAAAAAAAAAAAAAAAAAAAAAAAAAAAAAAAAAAAAAAAACTGAAAAAAATTATTGGTACTTAGTTAGGCCCTAAATGATGAGAGACAGGTGGAAATTTGAAAATTCCTCTTCTAGTGTGCCTATGGGAATTGGAGGGTTAAGTAAAAATAAATTGCCAACTAGGTCTCACATTTGAGCAATTATCATACAAATATTGTATACTACTTGATAGTTATATCAGATAATATCAAATTATATTTTTGTAGAATACAACTTTTTGAATTTAATTGTTATTATTAATGAATATTTGTAAATCATATTGACCTGCATAGGAATAGATATTGTAAACAAATATCACCAGTGTAGTGAATCATTAATGTTGAGACATAGTTTCAGTATAGCAGTGAAATCGTAACTCTTGTCATCTCCCTTTCTTCACCGAACCAAATCATAAATTGAGTCGATTCGGTTGACTCGTGCTTTTAGTGGAACGCCTCGGTGTTGGCAAGCTGGATCGGTTGTCGGCTGCTGTATGTGTATTTGAGGATTCGTATGAGTTTTCCTCGTCTTTCATATAAACCACGCATTTCTCCCGTACTGTCGTCCTCTTTTATCTTCTATCATACAGGATCTAGGTTCTGGTCCTTTTCTTATATTGTCGCGGGCTGCCAGTTCCTTGGTTCAACTCTATACAAAAGACTTCCTCTCCTTCTTCATATTCTAATATATACAGAGCGTAATACATTATATAGCGTATCATAGCGTATACAGAGTTATTTTTCCCAGGCATTTTTAGCGATTTGTGTACCTATTTCTTCAGTTGATTTGCAGATTTTTATGGTTTTGACATGGATATGTCTTTTGGCTGGGGGTCAAGGAATTTTTCGCGACACTTTTTTTTCCCGACCGACACTTTTTTTCCCGACCCACACTCCCGACCGGCACATTTCCTATTGATTTTCACGTACAACCAAGGCGTTACTAGGGAAGAGTAACTCCCATAGTTTTCATAGTAGGAAAATCGTTCGCCACTTTTTGGAATGCTCTCATTTTACCACGACATTTCATGACCTCTAAGCCATTGTAGTGTCAAGGAATGCTGATTTATTACTCTAAGTTAAAAAGACCAAAAAACCATAATTTTGATGTAAACTTAGTAAAGTAAGCGGAAATCATCAGAAATGCTTGCATACGAGTCTGCAACACATTGGGACATTTTCATGTGTGTTTTCTTATTATTTTCTTATCGTTAGGGAAAAAAACCATAATTTTGATGTAAACTTAGTAAAGTAAGCGGAAATTATCAGAAATGCTTGCATACGAGTCTGCAACACATTGGGACATTTTCATGTGTGTTTTCTTATTATTTCCTTATCATTAGGGAAAAAACTGGATTCTAGAGCCACTCAGCTGATCTGTAATCGGTCAGTTGTGTTCAGAAGTCCCTCAAGGGGCTACATACCAAATCTCAGATTCGTGGGATCATTAGGGAAAAAACTGGATTCTAGAGCCACTCAGCTGATCTGGGATCGGTCAGTTGTGTTCAGAAGTCCCTCAAGGGGCTACATACCAAATCTCAGAATCGTGGGATCATTAGGGGAAAAACTGGATTCTAGAGCCTCTCAGCTGATCTGGGATCGGTCAGTTGTGTTCAGAAGTCCCTCAAGGGCCCACATACCAAATCTCAGAATCGTGGGATCATTAGGTAAAAACGTCATTTCTGATGGTCATAATCATTGTTGTGGCCACTTGGGACAATTTTCGTGAGCAATTTTCGTGAGCAATTATTTTCCGTGACGTTTTTTTAGTTTATGTGCCAAAGCAAAGACATGAAAATGTCAAAACTAATATTGTTTTGTAACCATAATGGAATAATCTTGTGAAAAGAAGGCACTACATGGTTGGTATACAATTGAGTAGTAGGTACCAACTGGTAAGCAGTAGGTACAAGACATATCCATGATCTTTTGTTTTTCCCGTCAAGGGATAAATTAAAATTTTGACATGGATATGTCTTTTGGCTGGCGTTTTTTTCTAAAGTTAGATCTTCTACCTCAAATAGTTTTTGGCGGGTATCATCGCTAACGATACCACAGACCAATTGAACAAAAGAATCCTTCATTTTATATAGCATTTGCCGATTTAATTAAACCTTTTACCGAATGAATCAAACCTTTTGCCAAATGAGTTAAACCTTTTTCCACAATAAATCACACTTTTCCCAAAATAATTAAACCTTTTCCCAATACAATAAATTGAACTTTTCTCCAAAATAATTAAACCTTTTCCCGAAATTATTATACCTCTTGGGAGAAAGTATGACGTATGTATAGATACGAATTTCGAAAAAGTTTAATCAATTAGGACTACAGAAAAACTTGAAACGAGGTGTGCAATCTATGGGTCAATGAACAATGCACCAAATGTTTACCCCCCTCCCCTCCCTCACAATTTGTTGGCTTACATTTCAAGGTACTTAGATTTCCAAAAATCGAATTAAGAAAATATATACATATTATACCTCTTCTCTACCTATATACTATTTTATAAGAATGAAACTCCGTCTGTCTGTTTGTCTGTTTGTCGTGTCTATGCACGGCCAAACGGCTGAGTGGGGGAGTCTACGAGTGGGGGGATCTTCTTGGGATTTTCCGAAAGGGGGAGCGAGCGAATTTAAAATTTTCTAATCCCAGCCGAACCATGGGCCGTAGGGCGGGAGGGGGGTCGAAGTAAGAATTAATGTGCGCTTTTTGGACTTCCCCGCTTCCTTTACCCCTCTAAACGGCCGTCGAAAATTCCGGAAAAATACCGGTTTCGTAGGTTTTTGAACGAGGAAGACGACGGCGCGATCGGATCGCGAAAAAAGTATCGGGAAATGCGTCAAAAAAATGCGAGAGTACGGACCGTGTTTTCTCGAAAAGTCCGACGAAAAACTACGTTTTTTCCCATTAAAATATACCCCGTAAAGGTACGTTTTTCGGAACGGTTTTCGCGGGCGAAATAAAGGTTTGATCCCGACGAATCTGAATCCGAAATCGGATATCGAAAAAAGTGACGTGAAGTCGGTCGAAATGCGAGAGGGAAGCGAGGCGAAGCGATTAAAATGAGAAATTATATGTGCCGTGGACGCGAGAAGGCTCTAGGAAGACGTGTTTGGGGTTCGATGACTCAGGTACAGGTTTCGGTGTTTGGGTGTTGCGAGCAGGTACACATAGGTACCTTGCGAGCGAAGCGAGAGCCATTTCAACAGAATAAATTCGGATTTTTTCCTACAAATATACAGCAATACCTTGCAAGCGAAGCGAGCAACATGCCCGAATAAACTTTTTGTGGTATCTACGCACTTAAGTCTTAAAGGGACTCGATGACTCATTTCAACGGAATAAATACGGGTTTTTCCCTACACATATGCAGCAATACCTTGCGAGCTTAGCGAGCAACATCCCCTACAGAAGTTAAACCTACCCTTAGGGATCTACCGTTTGCGAGCGAAGCGAGCAACATCCCCTACACACGTTAAACCTACCCTTAGGGAATAAATACGGGTTTTTTCCTACACATATACAGCAATACCTTGCGAGCGAAGCGAGCAACATCCCCATATAAACTTTTTTGTGGTTCCACGTAGTTTTATAAGATTTAATTTGTTTGTAAGAATTTCCAACAGAAAAAAACGTCTGCCAAGTTGGGTGGGCAGTATAACTTCCTCAGGCGATCGAAGCGAGCAGCATCCCCTACAGAAGTTAAACCTACCCTTAGAGATCTACCCCTTGCGAGCGAAGCGAGCAACATTCCCTACATGCCACATTTTGCGAGCGAAGCGAGCAATTTAATGGGGGGTCCGGGGGGCTTGCCCCCCGGCTGGACGTGGAGGCGAGCGTAGCGAGCCGGAGCGTCTAGTACCTTATATGTATAACCCGTCCGCCTACTTAAATTTTTGCTGTGATTCGATTTTTGGAATCTACTTACCTTGAAATGTAAACCAACGAATTGTGACAAAGGAGGGATAAAAATTTGGTACAATCTTCATTTACCCATACATTGTACACCACGCTTTTTTCGATTTTCTGTAGTTCCTAACTGATTAAACTTTTTCGAAATTCGTATCTATACATACGTCTTATACTTTCTCGCAAGAGGTTTAATTGTATCGGAAAAAACTATTTGAGGTAGAAGATCTAACTTTAGAAAAAAAAACCCAGCCAAAAGACATATCCATGTCAAAATTTTAATTTCTCCCTTGATGGGAAAAACAAAAGATCCTGGATATGTCTAGTACCTACTGCTTACCAGTTGGTACCTACTACTCAATTGTATACCAACCATGTAGTGCCTTCTTTTCACAAGATTATTCCATTATGGTTACAAAACAATATTAGTTTTTGACATTTTCATGTCTTTCATATGGCACATAACAAAAAAATCGTCACGAAAATTGTTGCTCACGAAAATTGTCCCAAGTGGCCACAACGATGATTATGACCATCAGAAATGACGTTGTCGCCGCCTGGGTATATTATTAATACTAATACTACTAAATTACTACTGGGTTTATTATTAATACTAATAATCAAATCGTTTTGCCGTTAAGCGTCACGCGGGAAGCGTCACGCGGGGGAGCGTGACTCGGGGGAGCGTCACGCGGAGAGCGTTACGCGGAGATTCCCTAATGATCCCACGATTCTGAGATTTGGTATGATGTAGCCCCTTGAGGGACTTCTGAACACAACTGGCCGATCCCAGATCAGCTGAGTGGCTCTAGAATCCAGTTTTTTCCCTAATGATCCCACGATTCTGAGATTTGGTATGTAGCCCCTTGAGGTCCTTCTGAATACAACTGACCGATCCCAGATCAGCTGAGTGGCTCTAGAATCCAGTTTTTTCCCTAATGATCCCACGATTCTGAGATTTGGTATGTAGCCCCTTGAGGGACTTCTGAACACAACTGACCGATCCCAGATCAGCTGAGTGGCTCTAGAATCCAGTTTTTTCCCTAATGATCCCACGATTCTGAAATTTGGTATGTGGGCCCTTGAGGGACTTCTGAACACAACTGACCGATCCCAGATCAGCTGAGTGGCTCTAGAATCCAGTTTTTTCTTTAATGATCCCACGATTCTGAGATTTGGTATGTAGCCCCTTGAGGGACTTCTGAACACAACTGGCCGATCCCAGATCAGCTGAGTGGCTCTAGAATCCAGTTTTTTCCCTAATGATCCCACGATTCTGAGATTTGGTATGTAGCCCCTTGAGGTCCTTCTGAATACAACTGACCGATCCCAGATCAGCTGAGTGGCTCTAGAATCCAGTTTTTTCCCTAATGATCCCACGATTCTGAAATTTGGTATGTGGGCCCTTGAGGGACTTCTGAACACAACTGACCGATCCCAGATCAGCTGAGTGCCTCTAGAATCCAGTTTTTCCCCTAATGATCCCACGATTCTTAGTAATAAATACAATATTAACTTAGAGTAATAAATCAGCATTCCTTGACACTACAATGGCTTAGAGGTCATGAAATGTCGTGGTAAAATGAGAGCATTCCAAAAAGTGGCGAACGATTTTCCTACTATGAAAACTATGGGAGTTACTCTTCCCTAGTAACGCCTTGGTTGTACGTGAAAATCAATACAAAATGTGCCGGTCGGGAAAAAAAGTGTCGGTCGGAAAAAAAAAAGTGTGAACGATGGTCGGTCGGGAAAAAAAAGTGTCGCGAAAAATTCCTTGACCCCCAGCCAAAAGACATATCCATGTCAAAAAAAAAGTTCTGGAATTTCTTGTCTCCATTGTTTTTTTCCTTCCTCGGTATGTCACGATGACCCTCCTAAATTTTTAGCAAAACGTATTAAACTTACCTGGGTTGATTTTGGCCAGCTATCAACCGCTATCGTAAACCAACCTCTAAATTGGTGCCGAGGTGATGATTTGAAGGACGGATTTTTTTTTTTTTTTTTTTTGTTGGGTTAATTTATGGGTTTTCGCATGCGCTGAACACGATGAACTTATTTATTTTACGCTCCGTCCACTAGTTATCCGGTAAACTGGCAGAGGGCACTGCTTGAAGATAAGTAAAAATCGAAAATTTCACCGAAAATGCTGTCGCCTGGTTAATAATTGTACTAGAAACATGCTATTATGGTCGGATAATATGCTTTGGCATGTTCTGAACATGATCCCGTTTTTTACTATAATTTTTCGCCGATGATTGCTTCGTGTATCGGCCATAAACCTCAAACTAACTGTTGGGTAATAGACAAATTCACCCTAATTTCACCGGAAATTATGTCGCGTTGATAATTTAAGGTCCCGAAATACCTTGTGCCGATAAAATTTGGTATTTTTCAGGATACTCGGTACAAAGCCGTTTGTAATTTGGCAAGGACTTGAACCGGCATTGCACTTATTCGCCAAATATAGCGGCAAAATGTAGAAAATACCTAGCTAAAATTTTCGCATTTTTCTGTAAAATTCCTTAGTTTCCATCGGTTTTCCGGGGTCAAATTCGTAGTTCTGAATTTATTGTCTGAACTGTAAAATTGTCTGAACTGTCTGAACTTCAAAAAAACAATGGGGACAAGAAATCCCAGAACTTTTTTGACATTTTCATGTCTTTGCCCTGGCACATTGCACAAAAAACTGTCACGTAACGTTACGGTTGGTTTTCTGATGATTTCCGCTTACAACCGAGTCGTTGCTAGGGAAATGGTACTTCGTCGTTTTTCATCCCACAAAATTCGTTGACCATTCGTTCGAAAGCTCTTGATTTATCCAACCATATTATGTTAACTACTGCGAAGTGCTTGGCCAACAAGCTGAGTTATGAGCATGGTTATATGAATAATTGTTTACACACAGGTGATCATTCTCAATAATTGATATTGTGAACATGATTGCAACCGCTTGTTAATTTCTGATGATTTCGTTGAGCTGGTGTTTCGATGATTTGATTCATGGCAGGTGATCCGAATATTGCGAGAACGGTTTGATTTGTGAAGAGGTGGTCAAATCATTTTAATAGGTAATCATTTTAATAGACGAGTCTGTAACACATACGAGTCTGCAACTAAAGACATAAAATGAATAAACTCTTTACATGTTTGTAAAATCCTTAAAAGTTTATAAAATCCTACAGTGAGGTAAAAAGCAATAGGTAAACACATGAAAATGTCCCAATGCGTTGCAGACTCGTATGCAAGCGTTTTGTTGTTTCTTTTGATTTTCACGAACAACAAAGCCAGCCGTTGATGGAAAATAAACTTTTTAGGCATCTTTTATTTATTCAATATAACAAGTAAAGCTTCCTCAGTTAAGCATAGTACTACGTACTTATAATAAAACGCTGATGAAGCTACCTGAGCAATGGCTAGGTATCTACACAGCAGTACAGACACCTGAGGAATTTTCAATCATCTTTTCTTTATCTATTTTTCAGGTTAATTATTCTCAAAGCCTAAACGAATGAAGTTCTTTAGTTTTCTGACACTGATTAACTACTATAGTTAGTAGGCTCCTAGTCCAAATAAAAACTCGTTCACGTTAGATTGGTATCTTTGACAGCAAACTAAAATCAAATTTTGCGCTGGCAGGCATGATTATTATAACATTTAGTCGAATTGAAACTTTGTATTGCTACAATATTATACTTACTCAAAACAAAACTGTTGAAAAATGGCCTTATAACCACGAATTATGTTGACGTGAGACGGCAGACTTCTTGTGAGAAATAGGTTGGTTGAGGAACGATTCATTGACGTAGGGCGGCGGTCTCATGGCCGACTTTGGCTGAAACGCAAACCTACTCCAGGCGTGACGTCACGAGAATATGGGCCATACTTAAATATGGATGGACTAATGAAGCATAGGTAGGTACTAAATCTTATTTCTATTGTTAAGTGCCAACAACTATGTCTATATACTCGGATTATGCCCTTCAGGCTCTGTCTAATAATAATATTATCTATAGACCAGTGATCTGCACAGGAGAAAAGCCAGGAGGTAGGAACTTTCTAATATAAAAAAACCCTTAATTTTTACTGTAGATTTAAAATGAGACTTTTTTATGCATGTCTTCAATCTGCACCACCTTTGTTTTTTTCAAATGTGAACCCACATTTTTTAATTGCGAATTCGGAATCTACATAAAACTTCATGAAAATATGGTTCACTTCTCTAATTTTTGAGCGCACAAAACGGGCCCAATCATGAGTAAATTTGAATATACCTAGCGAGTTCTTGGAGATTTTCATTTGTCAATTGTGATACATTATTTTTAGGTGATTTTCATGCTGAATAATGCATTGACGTTTATTTATTATTTGCAATACCAACTTGGAGAGGCACTGAAAAAAATTTTTTTTTTTTTTTTGAACCACCCTAATACTCCAAACACATTCGACAACTCCGATCCCCAGTTGGTTCAGTGGCGTTCTAAAAGCTTTAACTCCCCCACCCCCTCCAACCTCATTGTGGGTCAGATTTGAAAATTTTGAAAAAAAGTAGTCTTTGACTTGAATTGGAGTAATCCAAACATACTCGACAATCAAATCCCCAGATACCCCATTCCCCCTCCTCAAATAAAACACCCCCTATGGGGCAGATTTGAAATTGCCAACCTTTAAAACCTTCTCTGGACTTCCACAAATAATTTAAGACCAAAATTAGCCAAATCGGTAGAGCCGTTCTCGAATTTTAGCGAGACTAACGAACAGCAATTGGTTTTAGCGAATTTTTGAAGAAAATTAAGCTATTGCTCTCCCCTCAAAATTTGTAGAATGTGAATTTTTGAAAAAATTTTATGCAGAAATCCGTTTCAGGCTATTCTGAATCATATTCTGAAGTTTAACGCATTTTTTTATGTATGTATGTATGTATGTATATATGTATGTATGTATGTATGTATGTATGTATATGTGTCATTCCAAACGATAACTGTCCGTAGAATTGTGCTAGAAACTTCAAACAAATTTTTAAAATGTTAAGGACACAAAACGAAAGTTCAAGTTCGTTGGCCAGCATGATCGGATTACATCTTCGGGTTGAAATTTTCAAAAATGTAGTCAAAAATTTCAAAATAGCCTGTTTTTTGCGATTTGTTGTGCGAAATAATTTTTTCAGCATACTAACATGTGGTATATTCGGAATCAGCGTAAAGTTTCCTATAAGAATATGTATCAAGTTTTCAAAAATTTCAAAGTTGAAAAATCAGTCAAAAATCGAAATAATGCCGTTCGCTAGTTGTGAAAATCGGTAATATTTGCTCGAAACAGAGACTACAGTTTGTCTGTCAATTTCTTGCTGTGGGATACTAGATTCGAATGCAACTGACTTTACATCACTAGTAATATAAAGCCTCATCATCGATTGGCTGTGGAAATACGTTTCTTTCATATGACGTCGGTATGTTATTTTATTTTATGTCAAGATTTGATGATGTAATGATAGTATACTGTTAAGATTTCAACTGCCTTCAATACTGACCACATTGGACATCAAAATCTATGAATATTTACCTACATTTGTCTTTAAATCTACAAGATTAGTTTAATAATAATAAAGTATGAGTAGGTACCTCCTAATTATTTTTAATAATTTGATTCCATGTTTGTCTATCAAAATCATAAACTAAAATTTCTCTACACGATCAATAGCGACTGAAATGTCGAAGATTTCTTCAAAAATTCGCTCATGGGGTCATGCTGCATGACTGGACTTTTTATATATAAATATTGACCTGCATAGGAATAGGTGTTGTAAACAAATATCACCAGTGTAGTGAATCATTAATGTTAAGACATAGTTTCAGTATAGCAGTGAAATCCTAACTCTTGTCAGTAGGTACCAATTTTGTTGGAAAAAACTCAATCTAAATAATTTTTGGCAATTATGGTAAGTAGGGGAGACACTGCTGTAGCTCGATTGTAATCGAAAATTCGCTGAAGGACGTTTGTGTCAGAAATGAGTGATGTCAGACGACTCGGCTCTTGATATGATAATGAATTTGAAATTACGAAAGTTTTTTCATGTTTTCAACATTTCAAGAGGTTTTATGGGCATTGTATTGCTGAAAATGATTTATTTTGGCCTTGTCTATCCACATCCAAATTTGGTATCGTTGTTTGGGGTGGAGCCGACAAAACAAAGTAAAAAAGTTCCAGTCATGCAGCATGATCGTATGAGCGAATTTTCGTAAATTATTGTACTCTTTTACGTATGTTAAATTGTTTTGAGAACTCAAGACTTTAAGGAGAAATAAATTGTAAGCTTGGTACCAATTTTTCGGTGAGAAACTCGTTCTAAATCATTTTTGGCAATTATGGTAAGTAGGTACTGCTGTAGCAGCAGAGCCGGTCCTAGGCGCATGCGAACCAAGCGGCCGCTTGGGGCGCCGGTCAGGAGGGGGCGCCCCCGGCAGGGGGCGCCCCCTTTTGGAAAGGCGCCCCAAGTTAAAAAATTTATCCCGAGATAATTGTAAAACCCGCCGAGAAATAAATATTACTATGAAAATATAATTAATGCATGAAGAATATGTACAGGTTGCCTAAGAGTTTGTCAAATTTGGCGCCTTAGAAATTAGTACGCAACTCTGTCGACTAGAGGCGCTCATGACTGTCGCTGCTGTGATGGAACATGGAAGACATATCCAATCGACCGGTTCATCTCTGCATCAATCTCTGCCGTGAATCACAGAGTACTTTTAGCTTGCGTTTTGCCAGTGTTTTTCTCACATAGTTAGGGAATCACTTTGTTGTAGTACGGTTTAAAATACACGGTATAGAGTTTTATTAAGTATGTTTGAAAAGAAGAAGCTGTCGGGAGCAGCGAATAGAAAAAGAAAAGCAGCGTTCAAAAGCAAAGACGAGAAACATGCCAAATTGTTAAAAGACCTCTTAACCCGACCACCAGCATCACGAAACGAAAACAAGTCAACAGCTGAAACTAACCTAACACGGAATCCAGATGATGCAGACCTAAGTGATTGTCCGGTAAGAAAATTTGATGTAGATATTTTTACACACGACAATATTGAGATGATATTGAGGGGATAGATTTGCCAAAAACTCTCTTTTTCTCGGTATTGTCATGGTACTTTCCTTTACCCTCACTACTGTAAAAAACCGCAAGCTCATTTAATTTGGCTACTCTTCTGTCACAATGTGTCATTCACTATCTGCTCAACTCTTAGAAACATGTGACCTCAAGATCATTTAACTATCGAAATATTTACTGGAAATGTTCATACATAATTAGCAAATGGCGAAGGAATCTTTTTCGAGATCCGAAACTCTTGTTCGAAACTCGAAATCTGTCTCGGTCTCGTCTCGGTCTCATGTGATGCATACATAATAAACATAATAAGTCGCTTGTATTTTTGGATTTCATTTCTATCTCTTAAAAATACGAATCGTAAAAAGTTTGCCTTTTTTTGGCTTCCAGTATGATAGGGGGGGGGGGGGGGGGGGGGGGGCGCAACTAGCCCTTCCGCATGGGTAACAAAAATGGCTCGGACCGGCTCTGTGTAGCAGTAGTAGTAGTTGCTGAAAATGATTTATTTTTAGCTTTGTCTACTCACATCTAAAATTTGGTATCGTTGTTTGGGGTGGAGCCGACAAAACAAAGTTAAAAAGTTCCAGTCATGCAGCATGACCGTATGAGCGAATTTTCGTAAACTATTGTACTATATTACCTGTGTTAAATTGTTTTGAGAACCCAGGACTTTAAGTAAAAATAAATTGTTAACTTGGTACCAATTTTTCGGTGAGAAACTCGTTCTAAATCATTTTTGGCAATTATGGTAAGTAGGGAGACACTGCTGTAGCTCGATTGTAATCGAAAATTCGCTGAAGGACGTTTGTGTCAGAAATGAGTGATGTCAGATGACTCGGCTCTTGATATGATAATGAATATGAAATTACGAAAGTTTTTGCATGTTTTAAAAATTTCAAGAGGTTTTATGAGCATCAGATTGCTGAAAATGATTTATTTTAGCTTTGTCTACTCACATCTAAAATTTGGTATCGTTGTTTGGGGTGGAGCCGACAAAACAAAGTTAAAAAGTTCCAGTCATGCAGCATGACCGTATGAGCGAATTTTCGTAAACTATTGTACTCTTTTACGTATGTTAAATTGTTTTGAGAACCCAGGACTTTAAGTAGAAATAAATTGTTAACTTGGTACCAATTTTTCGGTGAGAAACTCGTTCTAAATAATTGTTGGCAGTTATGGTCAGTAGGGGAGACAGCTGTAGCTCGATTGTAATCGAAAATTCGCTGAAGGACGTTTGTGTCAGAAATGAGTGATGTCAGATGACTCGGCTCATGATATGATAATGAAAATGAAATTACGAAAGTTTTTTCATGTTTTCAACATTTCAAGAGGTTTTATGGGCATTGTATTGCTGAAAATGATTTATTTTTGGCCTTGTCTACTCACACCTAAAATATGGTATCTTTGTTTTGGGTGGAGCCGACAAAACAAATTTTTAAAAAGTTCCAGTCATGCAGCATGATCGTATGAGCGAATTTTCGTAAATCACTGTACTATATTACCTATGTTAAATTGTTTTGAGAACCCAGGACTTTAAGTAAAAATAAATTGTTAACTTGGTACCAATTTTTCGGTGAGAAACTCGTTCTAAATCATTTTTGGCAATTATGGTAAGTAGGGAGACACTGCTGTAGCTCGATTGTAATCGAAAATTCGCTGAAGGACGTTTGTGTCAGAAATGAGTGATGTCAGATGACTCGGCTCTTGATATGATAATGAAAATGAAATTACGAAAGCTTTTTCATGTTTACAAAATCTCAAGAGTTTTATGAGCATCAGATTGCTGAAAATGATTTATATTTGGCCTTGTCTACTCACACCTAAAATATGGTATCTTTGTTTTGGGTGGAGCCGACAAAACAAATTTTAAAAAGTTCCAGTCATGCAGCATGACCGAATTGTTAATTAGCCACCAATTTTTTGGTAAAAAACTCGTTCTAAATAATTTTGGGCAGTTATGGTAAGTATGGACGCTGCTGTAGCTCGATTGTAATCGAAAATTCGCTGAAGGACGTTTGTGTCAGAAATGAGTGATGTCAGATGACTCGGCTCTTGATAGATAATGAATTTGAAATTACGAAAGTTTTTTCGTGTTTTCAACATTTCAAGAGGTTTTATGGGCATTGTATTGCTGAAAATGATTTATTTTGGCCTTGTCTATCCACATCCAAATTTGGTATCGTTGTTTGGGGTGGAGCCGACAAAACAAAGTTAAAAAGTTCCAGTCATGCAGCATGACCGTATGAGCGAATTTTCGTAAACTATTGTACTATATTACCTGTGTTAAATTGTTTTGAGAACCCAGGACTTTAAGTAAAAATAAATTGTTAACTTGGTACCAATTTTTCGGTAAAAAACTCGTTCTAAATAATTTTGGGCAGTTATGGTAAGTATGGACGCTGCTGTAGCTCGATTTTAATAAAAAATTCGCTGAAGGACGTTTGTGTCAGAAATGAGTGATGTCAGATGACTCGGCTCTTGATAGATAATGAATTTGAAATTACGAAAGTTTTTTCATGTTTTCAACATTTCAAGAGGTTTTATGGGCATTGTATTGCTGAAAATGATTTATTTTGGCCTTGTCTATTCACATCCAAATTTGGTATCGTTGTTTGGGGTGGAGCCGACAAAACAAAGTTAAAAAGTTCCAGTCATGCAGCATGATCGTATGAGCGAATTTTCGTAAACTATTGTACTATATTACCTGTGTTAAATTGTTTTGAGAACCCAGGACTTTAAGTAAAAATAAATTGTTAACTTGCCACCAATTTTTTGGTAAAAAACTCGTTCTAAATAATTTTGGGCAGTTATGGTAAGTATGGACGCTGCTGTAGCTCGATTGTAATCGAAAATTCGCTGAAGGACGTTTGTGTCAGAAATGAGTGATGTCAGACGACTCGGCTCTTGATATGATAATGAATTTGAAATTACGAAAGTTTTTTCATGTTTTCAACATTTCAAGAGGTTTTATGGGCATTGTATTGCTGAAAATGATTTATTTTGGCCTTGTCTATCCACATCTAAAATTTGGTATCTTTGTTTGGTGTGGAGCCGACAAAACAAAGTTAAAAAGTTCCAGTCATGCAGCATGACTACATGAGCGAGTTGTCGTAAATTATTGTACTATATTACTTATGTTAAATTGTTTTGAGAACCCAGGACTTTAAGTAAAAATAAATTGTTAACTAGCCACCAATTTTTTGGTAAAAAACTCGTTCTAAATAATTTTGGGCAGTTATGGTAAGTATGGACGCTGCTGTAGCTCGATTGTAATCGAAAATTCGCTGAAGGACGTTTGTGTCAGAAATGAGTGATGTCAGATGACTCGGCTCTTGATAGATAATGAATTTGAAATTACGAAAGTTTTTTCGTGTTTTCAACATTTCAAGAGGTTTTATGGGCATTGTATTGCTGAAAATGATTTATTTTGGCCTTGTCTATCCACATCCAAATTTGGTATCGTTGTTTGGGGTGGAGCCAACAAAACAAAGTAAAAAAGTTCCAGTCGTGCAGCATGACCCCATGAGCGAATTTTTGAAGAAATCTTCGACATTTCAGTCGCTATTGATCGTGTAGAGAAATTTTAGTTTATGATTTTGATACACAAACATGGAATGAAATTTTAAACAAGCACCTACTACCTACGTTTTAAACAGCATGGTTCTAGGATTGGTTGTACAGGGATACTTCCATAAGAGTAGTTCAATCTGAATTTGGACAATGTTTCATGCAAATATTACCGATTTTTACAACTAGCGAACGGCATTATTTCGATTTTTGACTGATTTTTCAACTTTGAAATTTTTGAAAACTTGATACATATTCTTATAGGAAATTTTACGCTGATTCCGAATATACCACATGTTAGTATGCTGAAAAAATTATTTCGCACAACAAATCGCAAAAAACAGGCTATTTTGAAATTTTTGACTACATTTTTGAAAATTTCAACCCGAAGATGTAATCCGATCATGCTGGCCAACAAACTTGAACTTTCGTTTTGTGTCCTTAACATTTTAAAATTTGTTTGAAGTTTCTAGCACAATTCTACGGACAGTTATCGTCTGGAATGTCACATACATACATACATACATACATATATACATACATACATACATACCCTGAAATCAACATACATACCTACATACATACATTAAAAAATGCGTTAAACTTCAGAAAATGATTCAGAATACCCTCAAACGGATTTCTGCGTAAAATTTTCTCAAAAATTCACATTCTACAAATTTTGAGGCGAGAGCAATAGCTTATTTTTCTTCAAAAATTCGCTAAAAGTTCCAGTCATGCAGCATGATCGTATGAGCGAATTTTCGTAAATTATTGTACTCTTTTACGTATGTTAAATTGTTTTGAGAACTCAAGACTTTAAGGAGAAATAAATTGTAAGCTTGGTACCAATTTTTTGGTATAAAACTCGTTATGGTAAGTAGGGAGACTGCTGTAGGTCGAGTTTAATCGAAAATTCGCTGAAGGACGTTTTTGTCAGAAATGAGTGATGTCAGATGACTCGGCTCTTGAAATGATTAATGATGTCAGTAAGTCGGGGAATGCTGTTATCAAGTGAGTCTAGACGGCGGCGGGCGACCAGTAGATATTTTTGTTACTAGTAGTCTTACGCTACTACGGCGCTGAAGGTCTCTCAAAATCGTTAAAGGAGGTCCCCCACTCCCTCTTCCCGCTACAATTCCCCTCCACCTCCTCCCCCGTCCTACTAACCTACAAGAATCGAAGGGCGGCGCTACTACGCACATCCCGTAGCAGCTGGTGTGGCGGTGGGGGGGAGGGGGGGTTTACGACGGAAGCGGAGGGTGATGGGAGGCGGTGGCGCGGGTTGAGCGCGGGACGGGGGCGGTTGAGCGCGGCGGAGGGGGATTTTAGTCAATGAACGCCCTTTTCGGCTCCCCTCCTCCCCCCTCATGCCATCACACCCCCTCTGCCGGAGGTGGGGGATCAAACGGAGGAAAATGCAGGCGAGGCCAACGGCTGACGAGGCCAGAGGACTAGGCGGCTCTGAAGGGCAACTCCGTCATCGTGAATGGGCCATTCTAGAGAACGAGACGTTCCAAACCCGACGCGAGCACCTCCTACCCTACTGCCTTTTCCCCTCCGTTTGTTCCCCGCTGGGTAACAACCGAACAGCTGACCCGTCTTATCACTTCTTACTGTTTAGGTTCTATTTAGATTACAGTTTTACAGTTACAGTACTTCGACATGCATGTTTAGTTGATATGTACTTTTAATTGTATGTTATAAATGTAGTTTAAATTAAGTACTTTTATTATATGTTCCTCCACATGTATGTTCCTCCGTTTCTACATGCTATTTTGTTACCATTGCACATACCAAACGAAGAGGAAATTCAATCTTCGCCGGCACATAGAATCTTGGCATGGTTCGGACAAAGTTAATTCGCCAAACAATGAATTTTTTATGTTTAGGAAAATTTCTTGAGTTTCATTACTCGTTTACTGAGATTTTACTTTACTCATTTCTAAGTCACTCTCTCTTCTAAGTCAGTCTCTAAGTCACATAGAAAATGAGTGGTGGTAATTTATTGTTCCTCCTACATAGTAAAATAAAAGCTTTATCAATTTTATTTTCCCTACTTCATTTGAAATATGTGTTCAGATACAATGAATCAAAAGGTTGAAGATAGCAATTAATTTTTAGTTAAAAATGTTAACGTAAAATGTTGCTCTAATTTCAAAATTTATGAACTCGAGAAATGGCAAAAAATTCGTTAAACAAATTTTCTTTTATAATTTAATGGGGAACTTTCATGTGTTGGAATTTCACACTTTTGACCCTAGATTCGGATTCAGCTTGAAAACCATCTACTACTAATTTGCAGCTCAAAATACTGTTTAGTTTGGCCAATAAACGGGTGATAAGATCACGCAAGTAGTAATGCAAGAGAGCTGAAGGTTCCTTCAGACAGGTGAGGGCCGCGACGTCATCGTGCAAATGAATTACAAAGCCGTATTACTGGTCTGATACCCACTTTTGGAAAGCTCTCGTAAAAAATAGCCATGCAAATTCCGCAGTGTTTTATTATTTCATTTTATGAAATAACAGTGTTTTATTGTTTCATCATTTTCATTTTATTTTAAGATTAAAACATTAATTAAAAAGAGTTTGTCACCCTGGAAATTTGAACATTACCAGGCAGACTAGCTTCGTGAAAGTATTTAATTTGAACTTATAAATTGCATGCTGAAAAAGTCATGAGTTACGGTATACCTTCATAAATGAATATCAATTAGAATTAATTCGGAAGTTCATGCTGCTTGACTGAAACTTTTAAAATCATGATCCTAATGTATTACGTAAATCTGAAAGATACGAAAAATAGCTTTAAAATACTGGCGTTCAAGTTCGATTCACTATTTGTTTGTACATTTGACAATAATTCCCTGCAGTTACGGATATTTACGGAGGTTGGCAACGCTGAGCTGTTGCTTTGTAGGGAGGAACATGTTGGAGTGGGAGGTGCTCGCGTCGGGTTTGGAACGTCTCGTTTCTAGAGGTGTGCCGATCCCGATCTTTGTTGTAACTGTTCCAACCTGCTCCAGTTCCGCTCGTGAACCGATCCCGAATTACCGATCCGAGCTCATAGGGTTTAGTTCTACACCCGCGTCTTCCCTTGGATCCCTAACTACTTTTCCATTTCAGTAGCAGTAATAATCTAGATCACCCTTACTCAACCTTTTTGTCTCACAGGCCACATCTGTGTGTTCCGTAGTTGAAGCGGGCCACAGTTCACAAAGCAGGTATTACAAATCTTTGTAATACGAATACCTTAATCAAGGTACAATAGAACTGTGAAATACATTTAAAAAAGAAGTATATTTACAAAATCAATATTACAAAAATCATAGTAATACAAAATTAATGTGATTTTTTATATTGTGACAGGCTTTAACTATGTGAGACAGATCAGTGTCTCCGCTTTTAACATGGGTTATCTTTGGTATTTATTTCGTCAAAAATGAATTGAGTCAGTTCGGTAAGTTAAAATAGGAGTGAAACAGAACCGAAAACAGAAGAATTATAAAATGACTAAATAGAGGAGGAAACGGGTATAGGTAGGTAAATTTCATTCTATCGGACAAAGAGTGACCCTACCTTATGAGGGCCACACAGAAAAGCTTGGTGGGCCGCCTGCGGCCCGCGGGCCGCAGGTTGAGTATGGCTGATCTAGATAGATAGATATATATTTTTCTTTGTAAAGGCCTAAATGAGGCAATACAAACGTCAGGTATACAAAATACAAAATACAAAATAAATATAACAATACACTGATAATTAAGTCATGACACAATTAAAAATATAATAAAATAGTTAGAGAATCTTTAGGTAAAAACTCAGTCAGGTACATATTTCCTCCAATTCACATTTAAAAAACTTGATACTTCATAAAGTTCAATCTCAATCAGGGCTCGCTTCGAGGTACTTTTTAACTGGAAGCATTTGAATTTGTACTGGTAGGCAATTGAAAAGACGAGTCCCCATCTGTACCGGATCACTTGTCAACGTTGTCGTAAGGCGAGCAGCTGGTGGGCGTAAATTATTATATTTACGGGGATATTGATATTGATTTACCTCTTATAATTGAGTCAGTACGCTCCCGAACAAACAGAAGAGAATTCAGCCGAAGAAAATCTACCTACCTACCTATAATCTTTTGAATTTGACTATGCAATCTCTTTCCCTCTGTGGGTGTAGTGGCAGAATTCCATGAAATTTTGTCATTCAACAAAGAGTGAAGTGAGTGAGTTTTAAGTTTATCACTTCCTCTGATAGAAACAGAATTGATGAGTAAATAACTCAAATTGAAAACGGATTGGAAATTCAGATGATACCAAAGTATAGTTGTATGAGCGAATTTTCTTAAATTATTTAATTATATTTGTGATAAATTGCATTGAAATTTGAGTACTTTCTGTGCATTGAAATTGGTAACTAAAAATATGTCAATTAAAACACATTTTTGGATTTTGTATTTTTTATTTTTAATCAGTTTTATTGATTTTTTTTAACTCATACTATTGTTGAAATTGGGGTGCATTTGTCAGCAGAAATTTTGTGCACACATTTTTTTATGCTTAGGGGTAATCTTGATTGGCCTGGTACAGTTACGCAGCAGTTCCACTGGGAGATGAGGTTCCACATTCCCGATCCGAAAGAACTGGCACACCTCTAGTACATTCTTAGCAAAACTTAAATCTAGGCTTCCAGAGCTGTTTGACCACCGAGCAATGGAATAAAAACAATAATGAAATAATGTAGATAAACAATGAAAACTTATTAAGAAAAAAGTGGATAAACTATTTTTTATTATCGGGTGGTACCTTCCCTTGCTTGTACCACCGCCTGTATTCTTCTCGGCATGCTGTTGATCAAATTTGAAACCCTTTCTTGTCTGATGAGGTCCCATTCTGCGAGGACCGCTGTCCTGAGGTCTTGGAGGTTTACAGGAGGGTTCGGTCGCCTTCGGATGCACCTCTCTAGCTCGTCCCATAGATGTTCTATGGGATTGAGGTCGGGGCTGCGAGCTGGCCATTGTAGGGTGAGCATAGGTAGTCAGTAACTACGTTTGCTACGTGTGACCGCGTTATCGTCCATAAAAATAAAAGTATCGCCGGTGTAAGGGGCGAATGGCACTACATAATCTTCCAGTATGTCAGAAATGTACCTCAGTGTGGTTAGACTCCCTCGAGGATACACATGGAGTTCCGTTTTCGCCTCTGAAGTGATTCCACCTCAAACCATTTCAGACCCACTCCCGTAAGGCACCCTTTCAGCACTCTTAATGTTTTCCGATGAGTCCAGGTTCTCACTATTCGCTTCAGATCGTCGTATTAGAGGGTGGAGGAGACGAGGGCAGCGTTTCGCTCAGTGCAATATTTCTGAAAGGGTGCCTTACGCGGGAGGTTCTGAAATGGTTTGGGGTGGAATCACTTCAGAGGCGAATACGGAACTCCATGTGTACCCCCGAGGGAGTCTAACCACACTGAGGTACATTTCTGACATCCTGGAAGATTATGTAGTGCCATTCGCCCCTTACACCGGCGATAATTTTATTTTTATACCTCGAAAAGGTTGGCATGCGCACCCTACAATGGCCAGCTCGCAGCCCCGACCTCAATCCCATAGAACATCTATGGGACGAGCTAGAGAGGTGCATCCGAAGGCGACCGAACCCTCCTGTAAACCTCCAAGACCTCAGGACAGCGGTCCTCGCAGAATGGGACCTCATCAGACAAGAAAGGGTTTCAAATTTGATCAACAGCATGCCGAGAAGAATACAGGCGGTGGTACAAGCAAGGGAAGGTACCACCCGATAATTAAAAAAATTATTAAAAAAAAAAAAAAAAAAAATTCATTTTTCAATTTTTTTTCACACGATAACTACAGAAGAATGTTTTGTTACTTTTGTCCAAACATCGAAGTTTTGTGAATAAAGCTGATTTTTTCAAACGGGTATTTTTTATTTGCCACTCTGTTTCTTGCTGTTCTCTCATAAGATACTTTACTTGGCACATGCAAAAAAAAAAAAAAAAAAAAAAAAAAAAAACAATTGAAGCTAAGGTGAAAAAATAACAAAATATAGGGTGCGCCGGTTTTTTTTTGCTGTTAAGTTTATTATCTGAAAACAAAATTGAATGTCAGTTACCGTATTGAATTTCTGACGTATTAAAGCACGCTAGCAATTAAATTAAAATAAAAGATACATTTAATTATGTTTCTAAATTTAAAATTAGTCAGCACTGCCTTCAGTACATTACCCTAACTTACAATTAGACGGATTAGAAAAAAATAAAATAAGAATAAACAATTATGTATGATACAAAAAATGAAAATTTAATTTTGAAAACTGGGGACTAGGAATAAATAAGGAGACCGATCAATTCCGTGCTGGGTCTCAGGTTGTAACTATCCAGCTATGTAACTATTATCCTATAATAAATCGCTGTGCTTATTATCAATTTATATTAAATTTTGCAGTAATTCGTTAAATTTGTCATGTAAAAGTAGTTTTTCTTTCATTTAAATTAATCTAATTGTGTATGCATGTACCACATTATTATGATGACAATAAACTCTTGTTCAATAAAGTGTTTGACCTACTTAGATACCTCTTAGCGAACTTTGTAAAAAAATCAAGCAATTGCAATGGCCCAAAAAGTGACAAAATCCAAATTTTCAAAAAAACACAATGAAAAAAGTCCAGTCATGCAGCATGACCCCATGAGCGAATTTTTGAAGAAATCTTCGACATTTCAGTCGCTATTGATCGTGTAGAGAAATTTTAGTTTATGATTTTGGTAGACAAACATGGAATAAAATTATTAAAAATAATTAGGAGGTACTCATACTTTATTATTATTAAACTAATCTTGTAGATTTAAAGACAAATGTAGGTAAATATTCATAGATTTCGATGTCCAATGTGGTCAGTATTGAAGGCAGTTGTTTCGATTTTTGACTGATTTTTCAACTTTGAAATGTTTGAAAACTTGATACATATTCTTATAGGAAATTTTACGCTGATTCCGAATATACCACATGTTAGTATGCTGAAAAAATTATTTCGCACGACAAATCGCAAAAAACAGGCTATTTTGAAATTTTTGACTACATTTTTGAAAATTTCAACCCGAAGATGTAATCCGATCAAGCTGGCCAACGAACTTGAACTTTCGTTTTGTGCCCTTAACATTTTAAAATTTGTTTGAAGTTTCTAGCACAATTCTACGGACAGTTATCGTCTGGAATGACACATTACATATATACATACATACATACATACATAAAAAAATGCGTTAAACAGAATTATATTCTATAATATTATTTATATAATATTCAGAATAGCCTGAAACGGATTTCTGCATAATTTTTTTTCAAAAATTCACATTCTACAAATTTTGAGGCGAGAGCAATAGCTTAATTTTCTTCAAAAATTCGCTAAAAACACTAAATGAAAAATGAACCACACAAAAACCATTGTGAGAAATAATGTTCATTTTCATAGTAGAGGTGCGTAGCAGTTGCGGCTAGTAGAGACTAGATTTCCCCTGCAGCTTCCCATCCGAGCCGGGATTATTGTTTTTTCTTCTACCCTGATTTTCTCTCTGATCCTTGTTTACGAATAGCAAATTTATTTTTACTTTTTTTCATACATTCAAAGAATCGCATTTTCGTTTCTATATTTTCCTACATTCTATCTACATCTTCCACACGATTGTCTTAGCATTACACGAACTAATTGCTTATTTGTTTTATATCCCAATAATTATTTATGTATAATTTTCTATGCTCATAATTTGGTAGGTATGATAACCTCCATTACATACCTACTTTTACGCTGCTTCTCAACTTCTACGCATATAATTCTAATTTACTTAATTTTTCTCTGAGGTATAGCTTACCGCACGACCCCAGCGTATTGCAGTTTAGCATTCGCTCCTTGGTCAAAAGGCTACCTCTTATTCGTCATCCTTTCTAAATTGTCTCTCTTCCAAGGATGTACGCCAGCCGATAGGGTAATTAAATTCAAATTCACAGTGAACGCTATATGTAACATGAAAAAAGCAGAGTCAGGTAGGATATAATTTAAATATAACTTTATTCAACAATTCTTCAACATTTAATTTTTCTCTTCAACCAACATCTGGAAACATTTTGCCACCTGGGAGTCTTTGGCATGGCTCACTTCTTCCTGTGCTGAAATGAAGAATAAACTGCTTGCGCAGAAGTTGAAGGGCCTGATTCTGCTGTCGGAGTCGAAGTATTTTCTTACACTTTTTCCACCTTGCTGGTACCTGGGGGACTGGGGATTGAGCCTGGAAAAATTGTAATACATACTTCCTGCTGTGGGTTTAAAATATTGGAACAGAAATTTTGAATGCACTTTTGAAATTTGAAATTTTGATTACACGTACTGAGTTGGCAGATGGGGTATGCTGCCGCGACGTTACAGCCCCCCCCCCCCCCCCCCCTTGCGATCAATTTCAGACATCCATTCCTATTGTTTTATTATTTCCAATAATAAGCCTATGTGATCGTGTAGCAAAAAATGTTTATAACCCCCCCCCCCCCCCCTCAAATTTTGTCACTTTACGTTTCAAGGTGCGTAGAATCCAAATTTGAAATGTCCGTCCGCCGTTCGGGCCATAAAAGGCCTAAGAATTGACTTAAAAAACCCGTTCTTTCGCACAAAGACTCCATTCGCACCGCTCGCTTCCGATCGCTTTACTCGCATAGATGCTATGGGCCAAAAACGGGCGAAAAAGTGTCTTTTTCAAGATTTGAGTGTCAGACTTACGCACGCATGCACGCTTGGCAGGGGGTCACGGTTTGTGGTGAGGGGGGTGGAGTGAGAGGAGGCGCCGCGGCACCTTGTAGTGTCTGGGGTGACCAGGGGCGTAGCAGAGGGGTGTAGGAGAATGGATATTTATTACTTTTACGTGTTATACCCATATAATACACCGCGGCACCATAAGGTGGGTACGATGTTCCTTCGAGGCATGAATATATGTTTTTTTCTAGGTCATATTTGTGTGTTAATACCAATGCTTTTCCTACGCAAATTTAATAACATATCCTCTCGACTTTTCGTACGTACTTAGATAATGATATTATTAAGGCAACAACTATTTGAATAGATAGGAGCTCAAATCGAGAAATATAAACATGCGTATATAATTATAGAAGTTATGACGTACGCAAGCCAACTAAAACTACGATCATACTCAATTGAAAAAATAATAAACCTTTGTGAAATAATTTGCTGCGTTTCCAATAATGTGTACGTGGATGTTGCATTCCTTCGGGGGTGTGGTCGCTGATGCCAGAATATGGGTGGTGGAAGGATGTAGGGTATGCGGGTTTTGTGGTCCTATGGGGTCCGAGGGTTTACATATTGCATACAATTATTTATACTTCATTACATTTTGACCCTAGTTGGAGGGCTCAAGTATGTCATGATTCTCCTTTCCTGTTGTCTATTTCGTTGCAGGTCCATTTGGGGGTTCGATTTGGTTTGGGGTGTCTTTATTTATTTTCCTAGGGTGTTTCTGAGTTTAGAGGTGATTGCTGTTAAGTTTGGGATTACTCTGAGGTAAGTACTGAGCGGTGGCGAGGCGTCCAGTCATCGTTAGAAGCGGTAATGACTAGCTAATCTTAATATCATACTTTTCATCTTAATTTTGTAACCAAACGAAAGAAAACGCGCAAAGATCGGCGCATCTCAGGAGTTTTAGTTAAAATTTGGCGTAGGAACCTGTTATTCTTATCACATTATCATCTCACCTTATCTCTCTGATAGTTCAGCAACCTGGTTTTGTGTATCTACCAAAATATATATAATTTTTTTTTTTTTGCGCCTGTAATACAAACTAAATTACTAGGGACGAAATTGTGGAAACCCATTTCAAAACGGAAGTTAGTGAAAAACGTTGTCTATTTCCACGAAAAATAAATAGTTACAATGTTAAATCGATTTCGACGGTTAGGCCATCATCAGTAACATACAATAACTGAAGACACATTAGAAAGGACACAGCTTTTATAGTCACAGGTGAAGGGAGATTGAATCCCATTGGTCAAGAGAAAGGAAAGGGGCAGGAGGTACAACCAATTAAGTGCAAACAAAGTGACGGGGGATTATAGCTAATTGGATGAAGTGAAAGGAGGAAAATAACTAAATATGGTTTCAACATTGTGAAGGGATAATTCCAAGCTTTATAGAAATGGACCTATCAGTGGTGAAATATATTGAGGGATATACTCATTTAAACATATGTACCAGATCTGTCACTTTTGATAATTTCGAATTTTTCAAGTACATTCAACATACCTCCCTTTGGACAAAAATGAAGAAATTCTACAAACTATCTGTCAAATCAAAATTGTAACTATGATTGGATTCCTTAAGATGTTTCGCAAATGCAGACCTACCCTTATTTTTCCTGAAATCCTCCTGATGCTCGTCTATTCTTTCCCTGAATTTCCTACCAGTTTGACCGCAATATTCCTAGCAACAAGAATATTTTAGTTTATAAACCCCACTTTTATCCTGAACATTGATTTTGTCCTTAACGGATCCTAGTAATGCTTTAAAACTATTTTTAGTTCTAAAACCTACTTTGTAACCTCTCGATGATAGAATTTGCCGATTTTATCCGAAATTTTCCCATAATAAGGTATACTTATCCATTGCTTTTCTTCTAAATTTGCGCCTGTAATATCTAGTGTGTGATAATGATTGGAAATGCGAACATGTTCAAAGAATACCGTTTATACTCAACGATGTCTACTCCAGCACTTGATGACATTCCCATCGATCTACAGATTAGGCCATTCGGAGCTCGCAGGTATGACTATAAACTGGATTTTTTAAATAAATAGTTGTTACCTCCTTCACAAAAAAAGGAAATATGTTACCAATGAGTAGTTACCTTGTTCTAAGACAAGAAGAGTCTCGGAGTTTATTTATATAACTACACAATTTATTTAATGTAGGTACGTACTCCACAAACTGAAAGACAATTAGGTAGGTAGTGTGAGCTGTCTCACACTGGTCCTCGATAAAATCGATAACAATTGCAAAAAAGGGAAAAATCCAAAGTCTATTGTGAATTGCAGAATATCATTTAGAATGTTTTTTTCCCCATAAAGTTGGTAGTTAACTTTTCATTCAACTGCACAGAATTCCAAAAACGTTATCATAATACAGGGCGATTCCCTCGCAGATGCAAAAAAAAAAAATTTGGGTGAAACTACATCAAAAATGGAGTAAAATGCCGCCAACCGCATATTTTTATCTCAATCCGCACTCGAGATATGATTTTTTAAAGGTTTTTTCAGGAATACCGTGTTTTTTCATTTTAAACTCGGATTTCTCCACTTTGCCTCATTTAATTTTAACTTTCAACCTCATTTTCGGTATCAGCATTAAATTTCCTATAAGAATAGTGTACTTGGGTTCTTAAAAAGTACCATCCGAATACCCTCACATCAGCTCAAACATTGACGATTTTGAAAAAATAATATTTCTGAAAATCTTTAAAACTTTACTACTCTTCCAAAACGAATCCTGAAAACTGGCAAATCTCATGAAAACTGCTTCGTCTAATACTCTTTCCAATGGTATAATCAAGTTTACTTTTATTTTGTTATTTAGTGGAGAAAATTATGTTTTAATGTTAAAAAATGTGGGTTTTTCAATGAAATTGTTGGTTTTCTCGAAAGATGACCCTCCATGAACCTACGAGTATTGGGTCGGTTTCTATGTATTTTTTCACGCTGTATTGAATGGTAACATTTGTAGACCTCTCCGACTCCGTTATGACCGAGTTTTACACTTAAAATCGCAAATGTTTAGTTTGTTTGTTACGATTAAATGTATGTGTGTTATGGGGTAAAACTAGTTAATTAAAGTGTAAAACTCGATTATAACGTAGTTGAGAGATCTGCAAGAGTTTCCATTCGATCCAGCGAAAAAAAAAAAAAAAAAAATGCATAGAAACCGACCCCATACTCGTTGGTTCATGGAGGGTCATCTTTCGAGAAAACCAACATTTTCATTGAAAAACCCACATTTTTTAACATTAAAACATTATTTTCTCCCCTAAATAACAAAATAAAAGTAAAATTGATAATACCGTTGGAAAGCATATTAGATGAAGTAGTTTTCATGAGATTTGCCAGTTTCCAGGATTCTTTTTAAAAGAGTAGTAAAGTTTTAAAGATTTTCAGAAATATTATTTTTTCAAAATCGTCAATGTTTGAGCTGATGTGAGGGTATTCGGATGGTACTTTTTAAGAACCCAAATACACTATTCTTATAGGAAATTTAATGCTGATACCGAAAATGAGGTTGAAAGTTAAAATTAAATGAGGCAAAGTGGAGAAATCCGAGTTTAAAATGAAAAAACACGGTATTCCTGAAAAAAACCTTTGAAAAATCATATCTCGAGTACGGATTGAGATAAAAATATGCGGTTGGCGGCATTTTACTCCATTTTTGATGTGGTTTCACCCAAATGTTTATTTGCATCAGCGAGGGAATCACCCTGTATAATACGATTTTTTTTTGAAAATTTTACTTCATGCCCAATGACAGTTCAGTATACAACAAAGAGGATAACTTTGCTAGAGTCTACATATAAGCTGGAAAAATGTAAACCTAACGAGAAAAGGTCTAAATCTAAGGGGAAAAGGTTTACTTACATCAATTCGGAAATGAGTGAACAAAAACCATTTAGAAAATCGTCAACATAACTTTATTTACAGAGCGAAAGTGTGAGTACAAAAGTATCTTCCTCTTTCAAATCCAACATTTTTTTCTGGCAAACGTAATTTTACAATCTTCCCTAGACCGTCAGCTTCCAATATATAGATATACTGGCGCTGACAATATTAAGCGATCATTCACAGAGGAAAAAACTCATACATTTATGAAATTGAACTCGTGAACGAAAAGTGTTAAGACCTTTTTCTATGCTAGGTTTTAGCTAAAGTTCATAAAATTTTGACTCACACACATTCTCCCCCAAATGAACAAAAACCTTTGTTTGAAAAAGAAGGGGGAAAAAATAATTCTGATCTTACAATAAAAAAATAAATAAATAAATTTAAAAAAAAAACATAAATTGTAGATGAAGTTAACAGAAGGGTAAAAAATATTTAAGAGTGGGCTCTTAAAATTATAGTCACGCCAGTTCAGCGAATAGAAATTACTATGCGTAAGTAGGTACTTATTTAAAATGAGGCAATTTTCAATAGTTTACTTATATCTATTTTGTAAAACACAGTTTCAAAAAATCTCCCCTATGGAAATTTACCCCGAGTTATAGTTCCAAAGAAAGCATTTTCATTGCGCAAACTGAAAAGAACACTGAAAACGATGATATATCTTAAAATGTACCTATCTACCACCTGAGAATGTACCAATACAATATTAATTTCTGAACAATTTAGTATGCACAGTTTTTTTTCCCAAAAAATTGTGTTAAAAACAGTTTGAAAACGTAACAAAGTTCGACTGTTCAGAAATATCGTATAAATTAGAACTTTGAAAAAAGGTGGCATGCCATGAATTAAAATGTTATAATAAACTGATGCATTAAAAAATGGGGCCAAATAAAAAAAATTAATGTCTAATTTCATTCGTTTTTTGGTATTTTGGATGGGTGAATTTTTCGTTTACGAGTCATTATTCAACAGCAACAAATTTGGTAGATTTCCTTCATACTTTTCCCACAAACTCCCAACAGTGGGTACTTTTTAAAGCTTTCTTTTAGTTTAAAACTATCGTATTTAAAATCGACTAACTTACAAAGTGGGTAAGTACTTATGTGACTAGAAAGCGACTAGATAGTTAGACCGTAATTTTCTAATTCTACTCAGTCTATGATTTCAATGTTATGCCATTTCCTAACTTATTGATAACTATTTTACTTATCTCTATAATAATATCAACATTATTAGAAATAATAGAGAGTTCTTGCAGCCATCCGTCTGGCCAGTCGGGACAAGAGTAGAGCTTGGTTGGAATAGAAATGAGTGGCTACTCAGTAACGAGAAGAATCGTCAGACGCTATGAATACAGATGATCGAGCCGTAAACAATTAATTATTAGAGGCCCGAACAGACTTCTGAAAAGGGAGGTAACCTGCACTGAACGTAACCGCGTACCAGTGATCTCCATTTTTAATGTTGTTTTTAATTATTCAGGACCTCACCAGTCGTTTGAATCTGTGCTTTATTTGCAATATTTCGGTGCCCATGTGCAAGTTCTTACATTCTACTGTTTTTTTATCCAGTTTCATCCATTCATCCAACATCTTTTAATTAAAAAAAAAAAAAAAAAAAAAAAAAAAAAAAAAAAAAAAAAAAAAAAAAACAGTTCCTTTGAGCCTGACGGCTAAAATTAAAAAACATGAATATGCTTTAGCCGTACACGACTCACTCCTCGTCGATTCTCTGAACCCGACCCCCCATCGGCCTCTGAACTCTGTTTATCATTCAAAACAAAAAAATGTTTTAGCTCCTCGCTCTCACTTTATTATAGAAATGATCACGACCATTGAGCTCTTGTGAGATGATGATCTCCTAATAGAAACTCGCGAGTAAACATTCACTTTATTATAGAAATGATCACGACGATTGAGCTCTTGTGAGATGATGATCTCCTAATAGAAACTAGCGAGTAAACATTCACTTTATTATAGAAAGAGGCTAAAGAGGCTATATACAAAATTACAGCTTCCTATAGTGTAAAGTATAGAAATTACCTATTAAAATAATTTAACCACCGCTTCACAAATCTAACCGTTCTCGCAATATTCGGATCACCTGCTATGAATCACATAATCGAAACACCAGCTCAATGAAATCATCAGAAATTAACAAGCGGTTGCAATCATGTTCACAATATCAATAATTGAGAATGATCACCTGTGTGTAAACAATTATTCATATAACCATGCTCATAACTCAGCTTGTTGGCCACGCACTTCGCAGTAGTTAATATAGTATGGTTGGATAAATCGAGAGCTTTCGAACGAATGGTCAACGAATTTTGTGGGATGAAAAACGATGAAGTATCATATCCCTAGCAACGACTCGGTTGTAAGCGGAAATCATCACAATTATTGGCGCTACTTTCGTTGCACTCTCGTGGGACATTTTTCGGTAGTTAGGTCATGGCTAAAGCATATTCATGCTAAAAAAAAAACGACCATTTCGCATATTACCATCTCTACAATACTGATACTTTTCATTCAAACCACTGAACATCCTGAATTGACTGAACATCCTGAAGACCATTGGAATATACAATGGAACTGTTTCATCCCATATTGGTCAGAGATAAAACTGGGAGATTAAAGCACTAAGTGACTACTACCATCCATAAGTAGCAAGTCTCTATCACCACTGTGATATCCATGCCTGAAGAGGGTGGCCCATCAATGGCACCGAAATATTGCAAAAAAAAGCAGAGATTCAAACGACTGGTGAGGTCCTAAATAATCCTGAATAATTGAACATCGACCGAGTCAAAAAAACCATCGAAGTTGTTTTTAATGTAATGGAGTTTTTGATGATCGTTGATTTTTCAATCTGTAGTGAAAGAAAAAAGATGGACCGAAATGGTTTGCGACAATCCCGAAAGTTGCTGTCTAATACCCAAATGTTGTCTCCAAGTCTGACAATCTGTTTGGGTACGCAAGCCGCCTCAACTTTATGCAGAAAGCTGTGAGGTCAGGTATTTGGTTCCACTCTCTGGTATTCTGACAATATCGGAAATTTCCAGCAGAGTAATTGATCGAGGTTTGTCCTCTCTGAGAAATCTGAAAGCAAGGTATACCTCGTGGTCTTTCATATTTCCGAGATCGAAAGATCTGTACCGCAATCTCTTTGCGGATGGGGTTGAACAAATATGACATAGATTTATTTCCCTTCGAGGACCGAATCCATTTCCTGACCATTAATCACATCCGCCAAATACAACTCCGCCTATTGAACCAATTCTTCCATTTTCTCAAGAAAACAAATTAATACAACTAAGAGCTTACATGAAAAATTGAACGCATTAAACTAAGACATGAATCACGTGAAAACACAGGACATTTCAAAGCAATTCTCACGTCAACGTTACTCTTTGACTCTGTGATGGATAGGAGTAGTTCCTCCTTCTCGATTCTTGCAAATGTTACATCTAAGGGGAAGACCCTGGGCTATTAGCGTCCAGGATATCTTTTGGGTGTAGCAGGTTAATCACCTCTCTCCTTTGAAGGAGTAATTACTCTCCATCACCTCTCATTGTTACATGGTAGCAGAGCGTGGTTTCGAAACCCCCCCCCCCCCCTAGGTATGCAAAATTATTTCGGCAAACAACCCAAAACAACCCAAAAATTTAAAAACACCCCTTCCCTGCCTATTTGGAGCCACCCCCCCCACACTTTTTGAAAGCCCCTGGAGTGTGGTGGATAGAGGAGTAGTTCCTCCTTCTCAATTCTTGCAAATGTTACATCTAAGGGGAATTCCCTGGGCTATTAGCTTCCAGGATACCCTCTGGGTGTAGCAGGTTAATCACCTCTCCCCTTTGAAGGAGTAATCACTCTCTTTCCATCACCTCTCGTTGTTACAACTCGTAGGACGAATCGGATTATGACTTGCTAATCATGCCAGAGGTGTCAAGGGTTAGCGTCAATGTTGCTGTCCCCAGCAACATCCTGTTCGGAATTACGACTCACAAGTCGTAATGGCTGCCCGAACTCTCTAATGTTAATAGCTTATGGCGGACAGAAAAGTACAGTAAATATCAATGTAAGCTTGTGTCTTGGCAAATGGAGTCTAAACATTGGAATATATTTCCAGCTGGAACAAATCCTAAATTCAGAAAATGTTTCACATAATAAATACCTATATCACTTGACACAACCCTTCCAGAAAGTGATACAAGCCCACAATTCTGATGAATTTAATTTTGTACATTACAAAAAAAAAAAAAAAAATATCACTGTAAATTAGTTTTTGACGCCAATAAGTAAAACTTGAGACAAAACCTTAAAAGTAGGTAGGTAACAAATTGTTAGAAATCGTTGTTCAACACATAAATTCGTTCATTTGATCAAGAGTTCGGTGCTTAAAACTAAGATTTGGTACTTATTTTCTAGTTAAATGAGGAGTACCCACGTACCTACTGTAGATTTGTTTTGTTAGAATTGGTCGGGATGCGGCCCAGGGAAAATAAATGAAATTATTTCATTTATTCTTTTATTAAATGACGTTTCGTCCCCTTACTGTGGACATCTTCAGAATGGTGTGTCCAGGAAAAAAATTACAAACATCCGAATGCAACGGATTTGTCAAATAAAACAACAACAGTGGTTCACCAAGTCAACTTCAATGTCAAGGACTCATGTCCTTGAAAATATCAAGAAGAAAGCAATAAAAAAATGGATGGTTATTATAAATGTATTATGTATAATGTTGTTATAATAAACATCCATTCTTTTATTGCTTTCTTCTTGATATTTTGAAGGACATGATCCCCTGAACATGAACACGAGCCCTTGACATTGAAGTTGACTTAGTGAACCACTGTTGTTGTTTTATTTGACAAATCCGTTGCATTCGGATGTTTGTAATTTTTTCCTGGACACACTATTCTGAAGATGTCCACAGTAAGGGGACGAAACGTCGTTTAATAAAAGAATAAGTGAAATAATTCCATTCTAACAAACAATTTCAACAAAATAATACTTACGGCCAACCAAACTACCAACATTACCCTAGATACGGTATGTTATGCTCCAGGAAAATAACTCTCACAGTCAAAGAGGTTCGATCACCCTGGTCTCATAGCTCAGATCGTTGGAGTGTTGCAACTACAGGAAATTTCCCCAGAGTTGTAACGACGACGCAAGTTCAAACTCCTGTCGAGGTATCAAATATCTTAGGGCCGCTACAGTGGCACAGCCGAAATAAGACCCGAAATCATACGAAACAATAATTAATTAAATCCCTCACGAGCCAAAAGACTGTAAACATTACATTTCCTGTCATTAGCACCTTTCACTTCCTCACTCACTTGAGTCAAAACACACTGTGAAAATGACCTCGCTCGACTGCTGACTTGTTTTAGCGAGCATCTACTGAGCCAGCGGCCTGCAGTCTCACTTCGTTATTCGTCCGAACCTAAACCAGCCGAGACGGCAGGAATTTGACTCCAGGGAAATGTTACGCTCCAGGAAAATAACTCTCACAGTCGAAGAGGTCTGATCACCCCGGCCTCCTAGCTCAGGTTTTTTGGAGTGTTGCAACTACGGAAAATTTCTGTCGTTGTAAGGACACGAGTTCGAACTCCTGTCAAATTATCAAATATTTTTGGGTGGTTACAGGTAGTAGGAATGGAAAAGAGGCAGTTATCCAAATCGGTACCCTAGGGGGCTCGTACTGGTGGTCATTCTATGGGGACACCTCTTTCATCCCTCTCTCCCTCCTCCTCCATCCTCAAATGTTGATAAATCATATTAAAAAGAAAAAAATTGTCGGTTTCCGTTGCAACCAATAAATAAAAATCATGTATCATGTTTTCTTACGTCATAATGTTGCCCATTGCCAAATGGCAGCTTCCACCATATAATAGGAGAGAAATGAGCTCCCTAGCTTACTCAGCTGACCACGGTGGTTCCTCGCTTTGACAACCATACACAGCAGCCTTATTGAGGCTCCATACCGAATTTCAGCCTCCTAAACTTAAAAAACTGCTGCTTTTGGACTGTATGCCAAGAAATGGTCAATGCAAAGAAGTATCAATTTACGAGTAGATGTATTTGGTGTGATATAGAAAGGTACAAGAAGTCTGTTTGCCATCAATGGTGGTTTCAATTGCACAAATATCTTAAACACCATCATGTGCTGTAGAAATACGCTTCACAGTAATTTCTTCTTTATTAAACTTCAATAGGTGATGGTCAATAGGCTCAGTTTAAAGTTTTAGCTTCATAGGACGAATAGCATAGTAATTAGGAACCTCAGCAGATGAGGGTGGTTCCGCACAATGAAATTCCATTCTACCTGTCGAATAGAGGCTCTGTTTCAAAAATCAGCTTCAACATCAGCTTCTCTAAATCAGCTCATATATTAAACGACATAGAAATTAGCTTACGAGCTCTATCAGCAGATTATGGCAGTTCCGCATGATGAAATTCTATTCTACCTGTCTCACACAGGCCCTGTTTTAAATTTAGCTTCAGAGATTAAACACCATAGAAATCAGCTTTAGTAACTTATTAGCTGAAGAGAGGTCGTCTAGTACCTACTGTTCACAAATACCTACAACTCAATAGTACCTACCTACCATGGAGTGCCTTCTTTTTGCATTATTAGTTCATTATGGTTACTTAGCAATATTAGTTTATAACGTAGCGTAATAAATCAGCTTTCCTTGACACTAAAGCGGTTAAGGATCATGAGACGTGATAAAATAGGAGCATTCCAAAAAGTGGCGAACGATTTTACTGCGATGAAAACTAAGGGAGTTACTCTTCCCTAGCAACAAATTCATTGTACTTGAAAATCAATAGAAAACATGACGGCTCGCGCTTAATTTTGCATAATTTTCGAGCACGAAACTTAGGGGTAAAACATGATACACGGTAAAACAGTTTCATCTACTGACGACGGGTGAGTTCACATAAGGCATGTGTTCAACAGCTGGAACGAAAGAGTGCTACTCAATCCTTTCCACAACGCGTGATAATGCAGCTTTATGAAAACAAAATATGTTAATTTACATGCGCAAGGGTAGGCAGCTACTCCTCATTTTAATGCAGTGCCAACAAACACAAAGAGACATGTTGATAAACAGACTCTTAAATGACAATAAATGCTACTTAAGCAAACAGGAAAAGTTGTGTAACTTCAGTTGAAACATAAAACACTTTTAATTCGTTATTTTCAACTTTTCTACGAAAACTAGAGGCCAAGGGAACTTTAAAATATTGTAATACATAGTCTTAAGTTAACCTACTCAAGTGCTTAAGTTAACATGATGCTGTATACTTACAAAGCCTTCAAAGCAGAAGATGATACGTAACACAGCCAAATAGGCACAAATAGGTAAGTCTTTTTTTATAATTGCTATATCTAAAAGATATTTCTCATGAAATGAACAGTTCAAGGGCAATTTAAAAATAATATTAACTGACAAATCACCTGCAGTGAGTCTACAACTGCATAGATACCTCTACAGTACAGAACCTATTTATCACATTACAGTGAACATAAAGGCTGTATCACACTTGCATTTTCTCAGCTTTTTTCTCGCATTTTTAATGCTTGAACGTGAAGAAAGCAAAGTGCTTTTTTCCATGGTCGGCTGTGAGTGTTGAATAGGAATTAGTGCAAGAACAGCGCATTCTGGCGGGATGCAGTTTTATTAAGTCAGGTTAGCCCCCTAGGCGTTTTCCATTGACTTGTTATCTTCCCAAGGGCTACATTTTAGCATTTTTCTTGCGTTGAAGTAAAAATTAGAATATGTTCTAATTTTCCAAGTGATTTTAAAAATGCTCCGTCAGGATGCGTTATGGTGAAAAACGCTGCAAATTATTTCACAAAGGTTTATTATTTTTTCAATTGAGTATGATCGTAGTTTTAGTTGGCTAGCGTACGTCATAAGGCCCATCCAGACTCCTTGGCGTGTTCTATTTCGAGTTGCAACAACCTATACTTCTATAATTATATACGCATGTTTATATTTCTCGATTTGAGCTCCTATCTATTCAAATAGTTATTGCCTTAATAATATCATTATCTAAGTACGTACGAAAAGTCGAGAGGATATGTTATTAAATATGCGTAGGAAAAGCTTTGGTATTAACACACAAATATGACCTTAAAAAAAACATATATTCATGCCTCGAAGGAACGCCGTACCCACCACAAGGTGCCGCGGCGCCGGCGCCTCCTCTCACTCCACCCCCCGCTCACCACCCACCGTGACCCCCTGCCAAGCGTGCCAGGCGTGCTTGCGTCGAAAAAGACACTTTTTGGCCCGTTTTTGGCCCATAGCATCTATGCGAGTAACGCGATCGGGATGGTTAAACGTTAGGACCAACTAGACCCCAAATGGAGTCTATGTTCGAAAGAACGGGTTTTTCAAGTCAATTCTTAGGCCTTTTATGGCCCGGACGGCGAACGGCGGACGGACATTTCAAATTTGGATTCTACGCACCTTGAAACGTAAAGTGACAAAGTTTGAGGGGGGTTATAAAAATTTTTTGCTACACGATCACATAGGCTTATTATTGGAAATAATAAACCAAAAAGCTGGCTTGGAAAAAAGCACTTTGCCTTCTTCACGTTCAAGCATTAAAAATGCGAGAAAAAAGCTAAAAAAATGCAAGTGTGATACAGCCTTTAGGTTTGTTCGCTAAGGCAGTTTGCAGTGGCTTGCAAACCGTTTCAAACTGGTTGAAGAATGGTCAAGTGTGCATGCACACTTCTACCAACTTTTGAAGTGATTTCAAACAGGTTGGGGATTGGAGTCCATCCATTTTACAATTGAATGTTTTGGGCAAAACACTCAGAGGTGTGAAACAAAGGCAATAACAGAGCCAAAATTCAAGTTATTTCATTGGCTGCCGTGAGTTTGGAATGGAGGAGGGAAACAGTCAGAAAGTGGTCAGCTGGAAACAGCTCTGACTGATTTGATGATCCGCAACTGGTTGGAAATCAGTTTGGAAACCTCTGCAAACAGAACGTGAAGATGGAGGGCACTCTAATGATCAGAGAACTCAGCAAACGCGTCAAGTGGGTTGTCAACTGGTTTGGAGGCTTCAGCGAACAAACCTACTGTTGTTATCAATTAAACTAAGTTAGGAAAGTTATTGTGATAGGAAGATGAATGTAGAGTAACTAGAAAAGAATCGGCATCTTGAAATCGCTGCCATCTTAGGTTTAGTAAGTAAATGACATTCCTCACGTTAGCGGTATTCATGATCCAGTAGTTTGGATGACGAATCACCAAAACTCAAGTTAAGACGGGATTTAATGAGCATGCTTGTCGTATTTTATGACAATTCGATTTACGCCTCGGAAGTCGTTTCTACGTCAAATTATCTAAGTAGCAATGGTCCTATAGGCTTCTATACAAAACATCTTTATCGATAAGATGTGCTTGTTGTTCTCTTATCATTCAGATCTACTAAAATGCCAAGAGAGTTGTTCAAATACTTGAGTTTTAAGTTTATAGATTGTTAGGTTTTACGTTTATTGGACTACAATCAACTAATTAGTTTATTATGCATTATACGGAGGCCACTATTTTTAGAGCACCCTGCGGTGGTTATGTAGCTTTTACTCAGATCAGTGGTCTGGATGCTCGCTTCTCTAAAGTATTTAGCATCAAGCAGTCAACCCATTAGTAAAAATTCAGAATAATTGGATGAACTGTAGACATTTCGACAGTGGTCTGGTCTAGTTATGTTTAATACTCGTAAAATCCAATAGCCACCACAAACTCAATAGCCTTGAGCACCACAACACAATATAGTCTGGACCACAGCATTGAACACCTAAGCCTTTGCTTGAATCGGAACATCAGGGCTTGCAAAAAGATTGCTCACTTGATTTATTGCATATTTTGACGTCTGAGCATTTCGTTTCAGGTGTTTTGTGAACGATATCCGTGGAGTAATGACGATACCCAGGTATTGCTATTCATTCACTATGTCAAAAAAATTGGCTTGAAACGTCCACCTCTCAGTGCCTGATCAATTTCCTCCATTTTGAAATTAATAATTTTGGACTTGAAGATATCCAAACAGAAATATATCCAAATTTACAGTAAGCCCACGTCAATATCCCTTTGCATCGGCATAGAGCAAAACTAAACTTTAATTACCACATTACCCACCTCAAAACCACATACAAGATCTGAGGGCAGATTGCCCAGAAAAATAAAGTTAAAGCTTGGGACGCAGTAGGCAACTCTGCTTCACACCAGAGTTGTTTGTGGGTAGTATTAGTTGGCTGTGTGTGTGGACCACTCTCCCACCCTAGTGTGTGACACCTGACTAACCTGTAACAGGTCACTTTTCTGGCATGGGAACAAGAGTGGAGTCAACTGCAACCCACTCTAGTGGCTGATTGGGGAACCTTGAATCACCTGTTTCAGAGTGCCTTCACTCAAAAGAGTGGGTATTTGGAGAAGCCAGTCACTTGCTTGTGGGTAGTTTCAGTCGGCTGTGTGTGCACAGTTGAGCAAACATTTCCTTTTATTGGACTAACATTTAAGGACCAAAAGTTGAAGTTAAAAAGACATGTAGTCCCTTTAACAACACAGTAAAATCCTGTATTGTGAGGAACTGGAAGGAATATTACTTATCTCAGCATCTCACAGTGGTCCAGCGAAAAGTAATGGCAAAAAGCGACCTCTAAAACCAATTCAAAAAATCTGAAATTTCGCACACAGGCTTTAATTGGGTTCAAGATGGTTCCTACATCTCTCTAACCCGATCACCTCATTTCCCATTCCATAACTAAATTAGATGTTTTGCCCAATCTGTGGCGTTTTACCTCTGACAATGAATTTTTTATTCACTCATGATATGTAGCCGTATCCGGCCCCTAAGAGATGACATTAATAAGCAATCTTTCTGGGCCTACACTTCCATTAGCTTATGAGTTTAAACGAATTCGACGATTTATATAGTGAGAAATACCCTTCTACCTGGTGATGGTGAGGATCATCAACCCCTTGAAATTAATGCTTGCAAAGTTCACAGGCTCCTTTTGCTCCGGTTCCAAGAAATTTAAAGGGGTCCATTTGGATGCTAACTCGTACAAAACTTGAAATTTTCTTTAAAATGAAACTGTAATTTAAGGTAATTTGGCCTTAAAATTCTCCAAGAGCTGCGAATTGCATTAAGAATGTGAAAATTTCGATTACGGAAGATAGAAACTTGTTTGACCACTTGTACAACACAGGCTTCCCTACCTTATGTCTACCCTATGCAGTGAGGAAACCACAAATTACAATCAGCACATGAATCTGTGCTTGTGGAAATATGATAGCTGGGACTATGGTAACATATAACATTATATCATTATTATCAATTTTCAGAATCCAAATCGCTGTTCTTCAGTATGAATACGAAGTTTGATGGAATTGTCTTTTTTCTAGTTCCTAGAGCAACCAACTTACTTATCCTTACGTGATAAGTTCAAGACGATATTTACAAGCTGTGAACCTACGGAGTTCGCCAAACTGAAGAGGCCCAAGGAATCTGCAAATAGCTTTGCCGATCTGGGAGGGCCTTAGATCAAGTTTTCAGAAACCTGTTGATACAGACTCCAATTGCACGGTACCCCAAAAAGTTCAATATTGAGCTCAGAACATTCAAATTTCCGAGCGGGTCGCCTCATGCTAGCTTCTGTAGGACTCAAGTGAGCTGTCCAGCTCAGTGAGGGCGTCGTCCAGTCGCTGAGAGACACTTTGAAGAATCTGAAACATGAACGCATGAGTGTTTAAAACTTACAGAAATTTTGACTGCTGTAATTATAACTTCAAATAATGTCACATCACATACGCATATATCAATCACATACACTTAAATATTCTGGTTCATGAATTACACAATAACAACTCTAGTCCGCAAGGGCACATAGGTGAGATGTTATTATCTATAATATTTAGCATCCTGCGGAAGCCATAATGTCTGGGTAAGGATTGCCAATCATAGTTCTAATTGAATTTCTACATTTACTTAGAAGCCAATATGCTTGTTTGGGATTGGAAGACGTAACGAGCATTCTGATTTGTCTATATTAAGCTGTTTCTCTACTCCAGAGAATGTTGAGTTCCTGTGTAACCCAGTTTTTGTTTTAGTTTTACAGGCATTTTTGGAAATGTAGATGGCAGGAGAAGGGTCCCTGAACTGCTGTCCTGAGCCAGCTCGCGCCAAACTGTCCGCATTAACATTGCCTTCGTGATTCTCATGATCAGGAATCCTTTTTATGGTTATTTTGTTGTTGTTAAGAAACAAATTGTTCAGGTATTTCTTTGTTTCCCAGACCAATTTTGAGGTCATGAGAGGATTCAGGAGTGCTTTAATGTTGGCCTGACTATCAGTAAAAATGTGAATGTTCTTATTATGAGTGTTGTGGTTTTGTAAGGTGACCAGGCACTTGTTGATAGCATAGATTTCTGATTGAAATACAGTTGCATATTTGTCAAGGCTATAAGAGTCTGCCACTTGAAGGCTGGATCCCCACTTGAAGATTCGGATCCCCTATCTATCTTAGAACCATCAGTGTAGCAGTTGATGGTGTCCATAGTCTCAACAGGGGTTTGTTGATTGTTCCACTCATTTCTATCTTCTATTTCAAAGGTGATTTTCAAGTTCCAGAAAAACCTCCTCTTCATTTCATCAGAAGGCATGAGGGTTTCTGGAGCATAAGCATTAGTAGCTTGTTTGATGTAGGTGTGTCCTACTTGTGTGTAGTGAGAGAGATGACTAGTGTCATGCACCCATTCTCCCAAAATATTCAACCTAACCACGGCTTGCATGAAATAAACCATTGCGAGAGTATCCAGTGGTGCTAGTCCAAGGATAATTTGAATGCTTCGAACTATATCCCCGTATTCTTGTGACATTTTATTCAGGATTGATATTTGAGTGGTGGTTCCTGAAGGTATTAATCATTTCTACGCATTTTCCGACCACATCATTATTGTACATGAGCCTATGGTCTTGGATGGACATTTGATTGATGACTACAACCTCTACAACCATCGGCAATATTATACGCTACTGTTTCTACTTCAATCCATCTACGGAATATTGATTATTTCGCCGATGGCGAAGTGAACCTACAATATTATTCTTCCCGTGGGAGTGGTCCTTCGAAGTGATTAAATATAAAACTGTTCTACTACAAGTTAGCCTACTAACAAATCATATACGTAGTTTAAGTTAATGGTTACAGCACAGATCAGATGGGTTTGGTAATATGGGATCACCGACATGTCTGTTTCATATATTCTAATAATACAAGAATACAGACCATGTGGTGTATGTGTGTATGTGGAAGCTGAGGGATATATCCCCCTACAAGATACCATTTGAGAGAAGCTGATAGAAGGCTCTACTGGGGAGAGAGGCAGGACAGTTGCACGATTACTGTGGAGAACTAGAGACTAGTAGGTAAATTGGATTCAAAATTGAACAATTATGTTGAGTCGAATCCATTGTTATTTGTTTCTATTGGCAACCGCGTTCCCTGAATAAATTGTTTACTTGTACTTCAAGAAAAATATACATACCTAGTTTAGAGTGTCGTGTTCGAAGTTTTGTGAAATATATTATTTAAGATCCCGTGCCGTCCGATTATAATTTGATTCTTACATTTTGTGGCGACCGTGACAGGACTAACTAAGGGAATTCTTTCGGACTCGACATTTAGGAGTCGTGGTATCAGAGCTATGTTTCAGCATGGATTCGAAAACAAGAGCGGTTTATCGCACCGTATTCACTAAGGAAGCGAATCAGATCAAGGAAATGCTGAAAGGAGATGCGACAGAGGCAGAGCTCAGAGCCTCGACTGGACATTTTGACAAGGCGTTATTCCCAACTCTAGAGCGCTGATGAGAGAATTTCTTCAAGAATAATTTCAGAAGGTGAGGATTATGAAAAGGCATTAGAAGACGAGCTTGACAAGTGTACTGAATATGACTTGACTTTTAGCTTGCTAAGAGAACAAATTTCAGTCAAATTAGAGAAGCTGAGAACTCCTGCGTGTGAAATTGATGGAGGAGCAACCACTACACTGTCTTTTTATCATTTGCTAAAGTTAAAACGACCTGAAATCAAAAAGTTTGGAGGCGAAATCAAGCATCGGATCGTCTTTTGGCAGACGCAAGGAGAAGGAGCAGGTGATGAGAAGAAGCAGAAGGAAGAAGTCGAAGAAAGGGATGAGCCTGAGGTTTTGTTGGCAGACAAACACATGGAAGATGTAGAGGGTGGTGACAGTAAGGACATGGATGATGATGAGGCAATTGAGTTGAAAAACCAAAGTGATGTTAATGGAATGGACACTGGGGATTCAATTCATCTGACCATCGGTGAAGACGAAGAGAAGTTAATAGCTGGAGAGGATGATTTAGTCGACAAACACGAAGATACGAGCGCAGAAAGGAGTGGAAGAGGAAGCAAGAAGCAAGACACGAGGAAGAACGACGCCAGAAGTATCACCCCAGACAACTTAACTGATGACAAAGAGAAGAAGAGTAACTACCGTAACTTGTGGGTAAGCGGGTTGGTTGCTGCCATCCGAGCACAGGATCTAAAACACTTATTTTCAAAACTTGGGAAGGTTGTTGCAGCCAACGTTGTGACCAATGCGAAAACGCCTGAAGCTCGGTGTTATGGTTTTGTAACGATGGCCACTGCAGAAGATGTCCAAGCCCGTATAAACCATCAGAAAAAATTAAAGTCAGTCAGCCCCCTCAGTGAGAAAATAAACGGAGGAAGTGAGAGGAGCGTGACACTCGCAGTGGCAGAGATGATAAACGTGGGGAAAACACTGACAAAGGGAGTCAAACAGTGTCAAAGATGTGTCTCCAACTCTCGAGAGTCCGTTGAAACTGTTTACACCATGCGATGCGAGGTCAGTCTCGAGAGTCAGCAAGTGAAGATGCCGTCGACCCGACAGAGAGAAGTAGCTGCAGCATGCTTAATTCTGTGCTTGTCAAAAAGAAATATTAAAAAAAAAAAAAAGGAAATGGGTGAAGGATTGGATTGCGAAGAGGAATCATTTAGGCTCGTACTACCATCTAGTGTGCGAATTGCATGTAGAAGACGCCCAACAATTTAAACATTTTTGTAGATTTTCGAGTGTTGAATTTGAAATGCTGGTGGAATTAGTGGGACCAACAATCTTTAAAAAAGACACCGTCATGAGAGGAGCAATATCTGTTCAAGAGCGGCTTATGGTTGTCTTACGATTTTTCGCCACAGGTAATATTAAAAAATATATATATATATATATATATATATATATATATATATATATATATATATATATATATATATATATAATTTATTAATTACTTTTTATTTAATTTGAGTTAACCATATATTAATTACAGGTGATTCTTACAGTAGTCTGCAATATCTCTTCCGCATCCCTGTGTGTACAATCAGTCCACTTTTTATTTGGCCTGGCCATGACGAAAACTCGCCAGTTCTACTCTCAGAAATTCAAACTGTCATGAATTGTGGCGAGAACTCGCGGAGAGCGACGAGAAAGCGTTTACACTAGCGAGGATGATGCAACCTCCCGAATCTCGGAGAGCTCCCCCTCAACTCACGGCGAGTACTCTCGGTGGACTTTACACTTGCGAGTTTTACTCTCGATAGTGAATTTGCCGCTCTCGAGAGGGAAACACTCTCACGTGGACACCCACCATTAGAAAACAACTCTGGATCAAGTCATTCAAGAAGAAGAAGAAGAGGCGGGCACGTCTGACTCAGGCGAGGAAGAGGCCCAGATGATGATGACGCGGAGCGGACGAATGGTTAAGAAGAGAGAAATGCTTGACATGTGAAATTTTGTGAAAGTTGATTTGTGAATTGTTTGACTTGAATTTAGTTTTGATTTTCGAGGTGTGTTGTGAAATTCGATGAGTTTCACAACAGGTGGGAGGATGTGGAGAATCGGAGACTAGTAGGTAAATTGGATTCAAAATTGAACAGTTATGTTGAGTCGAATCCATTGTTATTTGTTTCTATTGGCAACCACGTTCCCTGAATGAATTGTTTACTTGTAGTTCAAGAAAAATATAGTTTGAGTGTCGTGTTCGAAGTTTTGTGAAATATATTATTTAAGATCCCGTGCCGTCCGATTATAATTTAATTCTTATAACTACGACTGGGTTGTCTGACATAGTGCAGCTTTATTAGGACCACAATGCTTGTCTACCGAATTTCAAAAAGAGCAACTGCACAATTTGTCAAAACCATAAAGAATGACAATATATTAAATACATTTGACTATTAAGAGCAAGTCGTACTACCGTTAAGTAAAGAGGCTAGACAACCACAAAAAGAGCAGTTAACAAAGGCCCAACTCTACTCGGTTTGAGGCTGTGGAAAAAGTTCTGAAATTCTTCATTAAAAAACTGCTATTTCTGCCACAGTTTACCCCGGATTACATGGTTATGTTAGAAACCAATCTAGATCCCATTTTCTGTCATACGCTGCGAATTCACTTCAGCTACGTTTTAAAGGTGTTGAGGATGGATTTCAACAGACTCCCTAAAAAGGTTTTACAGGAGGTAGTCACGGCTCGAGTCTATTGGTATGCAGAATGGCATAGGCTTTTTTGCAGGTACATGGGCGACAGCTTATGGGTTGATCTGGGAGCGAGCGATTTGAGTGATATCTTGAATGGTCTAGTAAGGAGGGTGGTTGAATATGAACGGAATTCCAACTTGAACCGTGTCAATAGCTCCGAGAGATTTGACCTCTATCACCATCTCCAAAGAACAGTGCTTTGTGCGGATATGACTGGTCGTGGTGGCTCTAACCTGGATCTGAGAACGATACGATGGGTTTTTAAGCTTAGGGGTGAGCTGCTTAACCTGAGTGGAGCTCCTATGAGCAACAAGAGGTCACCATTGTGTTCAATGTGTAATTTAAGAGAGAGAGAGGACTTGTATCATTTCTTGGGAGTCTGCCCGATACTTGGCGAATACAGGAGAACTGTCTTGTCAAAGAGTAGATTTAGCTGAGAGGAAATTTTGAATTTATTGAATAGTGGCGGGGAGTGGGATAGGCTGGCCAGGTATTGTACATTGGCTTGGAGGTACAGAAAGTTCTTGATTTCGGAGTTTAATTATGATTAGGGCGGGCTGTATGTTATTTTAGTTACCAACTTAATTTAGTAAAAATATTTATATATTGTTAGAAATAGTGAACTTTTTTCTTTTTTCTTTGTCCTCTGTCTGGCTATTGTTTCTACATAAGTGTTTATCATTGTAGGTACTTTTTTACGACGAATTCCGGGCAGACGTTTTTTACATTGCTCTATAAGCTTATAAGAAGTGTGTTTTATTTATTTATTTTTTTTTAAATAAAGCTTTTCTTCTTCTTCTTCTTCTACTCGGTATTTTCTATTCAGCAGCAACGGACCATTGATCCCACAAGACAGCATCACAATGGCTAACTGTTATTGCTCTGAAGGATGAGAACTTTGAGTTGACATGATCACAATAGCAAAACGCTTTGTCGCTGCATTATGAGTGGGAACCAAAAGGACTCCCAGTTTCTTGTAATGGGAGTTATGAGGACCAAATCTTGACCACACCCTAAACTGCAAAAAAGGAGGGCAGGCGAAGGATGAACATGACAGCATAAGAGATGGTTGTGGAATAGGGATGAAACATCGAAGGCTAACAATCGATTTCATAATAGGAAGGCCGGAATAGATTTCATTTATTAATCGGTCCTAAAAAATCGATTTTTCTAAAAAGTTTTAAAAGATTAATAACATTTAAAATATACCTTCCTATGTGCAGTAATATGTGTATACGTATAAAATGGTTAAATCATGGGATTGCCGAAGTCATCAATCAATAGCAACTCATCAATTCTAGCAATAGCAGTATGATAAAGTATTTAAAAAAAATGTTCTGGGATATTTTGCAGGAAAAGTAAGTTGGACAAAATTTTGTTCTTAGTTGCGCTAGTGTCCCATAGGTTTGCTTTAAAGCTGCTCAAAAAGTAGCTGTCTATTTTTTTAGGCATTTTTTCCCGTCATAATCTTAGCTGTTTTACTCAAGATGTAATATTACGAGGTAGGTATACTTACGAGTACCTACGAAAAACCATATGGATACCTACCACGCTTTTCTTGACGGGTGTTTGCCATGACTTATGCCTTAGGTAAGGATTAGGAAAGACAACAACTAACAACATCACAGCATTTCAGGGTTTACAAGATTCATGATTACCTTTTCTCTAAATAACTACCTATTTTAAAAATCGATTTTTATGGCTCAAAAATCGATTTTCTGTTGATAAATCGGTCTATTAAATCGATTCTGAAAATCGGAAATTAAAGACGGAAAATCGATTTTTTTTATTAAATCAATTTTCGATTTTCATCCCCATTATGGAATGACGAAAAGTTTGGCATGGACAGGTGTCACCCAGGAAAAAATCGTGCGTAAAACCACAGATGACAGACCAGATTTAGTGGCTTACTTGGAAGTCCAGAGCATTTAGGACCGTGAGAGGCCAGCGTTTTTTAAATTCATTTTATGTTTTAGCGAATTTTTGAAGAAAATTAAGCTATTGCTCTCGCCTCAAAATTTGTAGAATGTGAATTTTTGAAAAAAAATTATGCAGAAATCCGTTTCAGGTTATTCTGAATCATATTCTGAAGTTTAACGCATTTTTTTATGTATGTATATATGTATGTATGTATGTATATATGTATGTATGTGTCATTCCAGACGATAACTGTCCGTAGAATTGTGCTAGAAACTTCAAACAAATTTTAAAATGTTAAGGGCACAAAACGAAAGTTCAAGTTCGTTGGCCAGCTTGATCGGATTACATCTTCGGGTTGAAATTTTCAAAAATGTAGTAAAAAATTTCAAAATAGCCTGTTTTTTGCGATTTGTCGTGCGAAATAATTTTTTCAGCATACTAACATGTGGTATATTCGGAATCAGCGTAAAATTTCCTATAAGAATATGTATCAAGTTTTCAAAAATTTCAAAGTTGAAAAATCAGTCGAAAATCGAAATAATGCCGTTCGCTGGTTGTAAAAATCGGTAATATTCTTCAAAAATTCGCTCATGGGGTCATGCTGCATGACTGGACTTTTCAATACTTAACCTTGTCAAAGGCCAGAGCTACATCCTAAGAAAATGCTTGCTTGATTTCAATCACAGAATATTATTTAGAACGAGTTATTTGGTCATAATATTGGCAGTGAATAATGTTTTTGCACTTAATGTTCAAATTTCAGAACAATGTAACATATAACCGATGACTTACGAAAATTCGTTCACACGATCATGCTGCGAGACTGGTTATAGATTTTTTTAGGAAATATAAATGAAATTCAAGAACATTTTTCAGCATGACTTTGTGCATACATTTTTTAATGTTCTAGTTCATTGTTGATTAACTTTTTTTTTAAACTTAAATTCTTCTTCTAAAAGGGGGAACAAATCAAATCAATAATGGGTTTAAAATTTTTGGAGGCATTGCAATAGCTTCAGTTTCTACGATAATTCGCTAAAACTGCAAAAAAGCTAAAAATCCAAAATGTTTTTTGAATCAGAATATAATTTAGAACGAGTTATTTCCCATGAAATTGGTAGTTATAGCATTTCCAGACCAAATACAACCTCTTCCAAACCAAATTAAACCTTTTTTTTTTTTTTTAAATCACTAAAACTCTCAAAATGACCAGCATGAAAACTGACATTCAGCATTAAAATCACAGCATTAAAATGTTGTTACAGAAAATGTGTATGGTGACGTAAAATGCAGTGTTATGGACGTATGTAGACTTGAAAAAAAAAAAGAAAGAAAAAACCCTCAAAGCTTGCATAATAAGGTCACTTTTTTCTAACAGTGAATTAAGGGTACCTACCCGGCAAGTTTGTTGGTTCAAGGTAGGGAAATCAACGTTAAACTATCCCGAAAACGGTACACTTTCAGGGTACCCTTAATTCAGTGTTAGAAAAAAGTTACCTTGTTATGCAAGTTTGTCATTTGAGGGTTTTTTCTTTTTTTTTTTCAAGTCTACGTACGTCCATAACATAACATTCTAAGTCACCATACACATTATCCATAACACAACATTTCAAGTCAGTTTATATTCATGCTGTTCATTTTGAGAGTTTTTAGTAGGTAATTGAAAAAAAAGAAAAAAAAAAAGTCCAGTCATGCAGCATGACCCCATGAGCGAATTTTTGAAGAATATTACCGATTTTTACAACCAGCGAACGGCATTATTTCGATTTTTGACTGATTTTTCAACTTTGAAATTTTTGAAAACTTGATACATATTCTTATAGGAAATTTTACGCTGATTACGAATATACCACATGTTAGTATGCTGAAAAAATTATTTCGCACGACAAATCGCAAAAACAGGCTATTTTGAAATTTTTGACTACTTACATTTTTGAAAATTTCAACCCGAAGATGTAATCCGATCAAGCTGGCCAACGAACTTGAACTTTCTCTCGTTTTGTGCCCTTAACATTTTAAAATTTGTTTGAAGTTTCTAGCACAATTCTACGGACAGTTATCGTCTGGAATGACACATACATATATACATACATACATATATACATACATAAAAAAATGCGTTAAACTTCAGAATATGATTCAAAATAGCCTGAAACGGATTTCTGCATAATTTGTTTTTCAAAAATTCACATTCTACAAATTTTGAGGCGAGAGCAATAGCTTAATTTTCTTCAAAAATTCGCTAAAAAAAAAAAAAAATAAAAATAATAATAATAATAATTTGGTTTGGAAAAAGTTTAATTTGGTTTGGAAAAAGTTTACCTTGGTGTGGAAAAGGTTTAATTTGGTTTGGATAAAATTTAATTTGGTCTGGAAATGCTATAATTCCTTTGCACTCAACATGCTCCAATTTCAAAAAAATGTAACAATATAAAACGATACATTACGAAAATTCGCTCATGAGATCATGCTGCATGACTGGAACTTAAATTTACAGTAGTGGTAAGACTTGTTGATCACCAACCTCGTTCCTTTCAGCCATGTCGTCGGTAGGGAAGGGTGGTTGAGCACACTGACGCACAAGCGCGATGAGAGAGTGGGGTGTGTGTACAGTCATCAGAAGGCCAGGACTGATAATTCTGTCTGGAGTGGACCAACCGAGGAATATCTTCTCACAGATCACCTAAAGCAAGCAACACACATCAATATTGTAGGTCTTGAAGACGCTGAGCAACTTCTTCAACTGTGTTAATAATCCACAATGCCAAACAAACTTTTTGGACTACCCCCAAAAGGTATTGGGTACTTCAGAAAAAAAAAAGTCCAGTCATGCAGCATGACCCCATGAGCGAATTTTTGAAGAAATCTTCGACATTTCAGTCGCTATTGATCGTGTTGAGAAATTTAAGTTTATGATTTTGATAGACAAGCATGGAATCAAATTATTAACACATGCACAGAGTAAACTCATCAGTTGTGATTACATTTTTTTTTTTTAAAGCACCTACTACCTACGTTTTAAACAGCATGGTTCTAGGATTGGTTATACAGGGATACTTCCATAAGAGTAGTTCAATCTGAATTTGGACAATGTTTCATGCAAATATTACCGATTTTTACAACTAGCGAACGGCATTATTGCGATTTTTGACTGATTTTTCAACTTTGAAATTTTTGAAAACTTGATACCTACATATTCTTATAGGAAATTTTACATAAAAATTTTTCAAAAATTCACATTCTACAAATTTTGAGGCGAGAGCAATAGCTTAATTTTCTTCAAAAATTCGCTAAAATAAAGAAATCTCCATTTTTTCGACGAGTGAATCTTCATTTTAACGGGGTATCAAGTGCTGCACGTAGTGGTGAAACCAGAATTGTGATATCTCATTCTGTTCTGGGATCGGAGATTGTGAACCACGAAGAAGCGCGATTTATTGTAAGAGATAGGTATTTTTGGGGGAACAAAACAATCCTTCACGACACAAAACTGATTTCTATATTTTGGCTTTTACCGTTTATCAAAGTTTCACATCGATATCTCAAAAATTGAGGGAAAAGTCGGAGGGGGGTTACTTTTGGGACACCCTGTATATTTAACGCTTGACCTTCCAAGAAAACAGTACAATCCTTTAATCAAAGACAAATAAAATTATGGGCTCCAATCTGATCAGTTGAATAATCGAAATTCTCTTCTATTCTCCGAGGAGGTAGACATTTTATAGGAGCATCTCTGGGACAACAAGATAGGTCAATAATGGGCTCCATCTTCATTGGCTGAATGAGCTAAATTCTGATTAAGTACAAGATACAAATAATCAAAACATAAACATCGAATTATTTCTTCCCAATTTAAATCATGTTCCTTGTTTTTAATGTTATCCATTAGGGCAGGGGTGCTCAAACTTGAACTGCTGGCGATCTACCTCAATATTTTTAGACTACTTACGATCGACTCTGAGAGGCTGCAAGTATGTGTGATGCAGGGTTGTCGTACATACATGATACACCCTACCTACCTAGGTAGGGCGTACCGTAGCATATATAGATATTAACTTTCCGCACAATTTACATGATTTTAGTCAAGGTTTGGGTTAGGTTTACTTAAGTTCTTCTCTACAATATCAATAAAAAACTCCTAGTTATTCAAAATTGCGAGTTTATTCGTTGCTACAAAACAAAAGAGTTAGATATGGTGTTAAACTCAACTAAGGAGTGACTTTGGATGTTGAAGCGTGGCACTGCATGTCCTCAGCATACTTTTCATAAGATGGTGCGTAACCACTGAGTGCCAATCGCAAGCATGATGACATATGATCGTCAGTTAGTCGATTGCGATATTTTGACTTAATTATCTTCATTTCAGAAAATGCAGACTCGCACAAGTAAGTTGACCCAAACATTGCCGTCAGTTGAAGGGCGATTTGCCTTAGATTCAGATATTTATCTTCAGACATAAAACACCAGAAATTTGTATCAGATGCTGTAGCTTTGAGATGTACGAGTATATCTGATATAATCTGCACCAACTCATTTTCAACAGAACATGAGTTCATATTAAACTGACTTGCTACTTCAGTAGCTAACTCCTCAATGTTTTTACATGAAAAAGGATAACTCATAAATGATGCTATATTTGCCAATTTACTGCAATCATAAAAACGCATTTCGAATTGTCCCAACATATTTGATAATTCAGCCTCATACGTATCATAATTCAACTGAGGAATCCTTGCTTTGAAAGACGGAAAATGTTTCAGATCCTTTCTTTTCAGTTGATCTATCATAAGTTGCAATTTACTTTTGAATGCGTTTACTGCGCTAATCATCTCAATAATAGTTTTTCCTTTACCTTGAAGCTCCAAGTTAATGGTGTTTAAGTGCATTGTGATGTCAGTCAAAAATGCCAAATCAGTCAGCCATTTTTCGTTTTTCAACATCTCAGTGTCATCACCTCTTTCGTCTAGAAAAGCTGTTATTTCGGACAATAATTCTTGAAACCTTTCTAGGAATTTTCCGCGACTCAACCACCTGACGTCCGTGTTTAGAACTATATCAGTGTGTTCAGCTGACTCCCAATCTTCCAACTGCAACTTAAAGAGCCGCCGTTGCAAGCAGTGTTATTACGTAATAAATTTTTGTAGTTTAGTTACCTACTTATTAAAAAATTTTTCTTCTCGAGATCTACTCAAAAAGCACTCGCGATCGACTGGTCGATCGCGATCGACCGTTTGAGCACCCCTGCATTAGGGTGTTAGTACAACTAAGGTCCCCTGCAGAGCATTCATTGCCGAATTCCTATAAAACCAACTGCTGCGATCAGTTGTTATCTTTGACTGTGAATACCTAAATATCCCATTTAGATGTATTACATTATAAACTACAAGACTGCAGAAACCAGCAGGGTTTAGGTAATATGCAAGTACCTGAAGATTAGTGGTCACGATGGGATAATCACAGATTCGAGTTTTTGGGTTGCAAAGAGACCGGCAATCGATGAGCGCACAATCGCTATCAATCGAGCAGGGGCGACCTGATGACGTCATCGCATCAGCAATACGCCTCAAAAGTGTACCTTCCAGGTTAACAAGCTGAAAAAAAGTAGGTAATCTTTTAATAAATAGATATTTCTACCTTTGAAAAGTCTGTAGATAGATGTACTGTACGTTTGAACAACACAAAAACAAAATTAATTGAAGAAATATTAAGAGACAAAAATAGAGAGTTTTTGGCGACTTCAACTTAACCTCTCTCGCCACCAGTGGCGGCCGGTGGTCTGCAAAAGGAGTGGGGCACAAAAATATTTACCTATTTGACAGTCAAGAAGAGCATTGAGGTTTTTCATCCATTAGTTTTGTTTTCAGTGTGAATTAACTTTGACCTAAACACATGATACATAAATCCCACTTGGGTCATGTCATGCCTTGGGCAACTGCTATGAAAGTATATGGCTACTAAATAATAATCAATCATTATCATTAAATATTATTGATAAACTAAATATAAATTAATTAGATAAATAAATTAAATTAAAAATAATATCTTATAGGTACCTACTTACTAAGTATCTAAAAATTTTAGAATGGACTATATTATTATTAAAAGTACTAAAAATTATCAAGGCTTCAATTCGAATCATCAACTCAACAGCTTCCTAGAGTGTAAAATATAGAAATTAGCTTCAAGAGCCACTCATCTAATCCGAACCCTGGGCATCGTCAAGTAAATGTCCTAAAGAGGCTACATAAGAAATCACAGCTTCCTAGAGTGTAAAGCATAGAAATTAACTATTGAAATGATTTAACCACCGCTTCACAAATCAAACCGTTCTCGCAATATTTGGATCACCTGCTATGAATCAAATCATCGAAGCACCAGCTCAATGAAATCATCAGAAATTAACAAGCGGTGGCAATCATGTTCACAATATCAATTATTGAGTGTACACAATTATTCAAAAACCTTGCTCATAACTCAGCTTGTTGGCCACGCACTTCGCAGTAGTTAACATAATATGGTTGGATAAATCGAGAGCTTTCGAACGAATGGTCGACGAATTTTGTGGGTTGAAAAACGACGAAGTACCATTTCCCTAGCAACGACTCGGTTGTAAGCGGAAATCATCAAAATATACAGTGAGTCTATTTTATTTATTGGTATCGCGTGAGCAAGTTTTCGTGACGATTTTTCAGTTAATGTGCCAAAGCAAAGACATGAAAATGTCAAAAATGTCAAAATCAGTACCTGACTAAACTTCAACTTACATAAATCCGTCGATGAAAGTCGTCCTTAGGTGTGAATTCTATTCAAAGTGATTGTTGATTTTTCTTCATTCCCCACAAGGGATGCCAAAATTTATTTTTGTAACTATCATTCGTAACTACCGACGGAGCTACGGTTATGTAGCTCTACACATAGAACAACGCACTCCAACTCGACCGACAATACAAAGAACTTTATTACAAAAGATGTATTCAACAACTTAGGACTGAATAAAAATAGGCACTTAACACAACACTATAATACGGACTTTACTTTAGAGTAAATTCTTGGGAACAACCGTCAACCGGACGAACTTAAAGAAACATCACATATTACTTGCAGAGATAACAAAACATTACCACGAACATACCCAACAGGGAACTCAGCATGGAGTGACGAGAAGGAATCAGTGTGGCTAATGGAATAAACCGAAACTCCTCTAGTGGAAGCCACTCATAACGTAAATTTCATTCTACGGTCTTTAGAAAAGTTGGAAACCCTGCCTGGGGCAGAGCCCTCAAAATCATGGGAAATATCCCGTTATGACCTCTTTTTCCCGTTCCTTGCCCTTTATTTCCCGTTTCTTGCCCTTTATTTCCCTTTTTTTCCCCTTCAAAGTCTAACCTGAATCGACGAAATTTCCGTCTTGATAGAGTGATATCATCGCAATCTACGTACTTTTTCGCTGGTAGATGGATCTTAAACCTCCTTGGATGGAGCGTAAACCTATTACTTCTAGCATCCACCTTGGAGCCACAGCATGGAGCTGTTTGTAAAGTCTTCATTCCAGTTTGTTACTTTTTTCCCAAATGTACTGGGGCAATGTCCCGATGCCCCCCTCACGGGCCGCCCCTGCTCGCCACCATAGTCTTGAGGGAGCAAATGAAGATGCTAATCCAAATGGAACCGGGGGCATGGCTGCCTTAATTTTGATGTCACGTTAACGGTGCTTGGGCAACACGATTTTTTTCCCCAGCTGTTGTTGTCTACTGATTGTCCAATCTGCTTCTTTATTTCTATATGAAACACCGATTTCCAATACTAAATAATTCTAATTTCATGTTGTTTTCAGTACAAATACGGTCTAATTTATCATTTTTAGTTTTCAATTCGTAAACAGGGCATGGATTTAACGCAAAGATAGTAAGCCTCAAATGGAAAACACCGGGGTTTAGTTGCTACTAATAGATCGTTACGAACTTCATGTTTATGGGTTCTCCGTTGGGTAAATCATCAACAGGAATGAAAAAGTATTTATCTCTATGACAATGACAGGAATTCACCTGATAATCATCACTGGAGACAGCACTTCTCGCAATGTTCGAGAGAAAATAGCTAAGAGCTCAGGCAAACTAAGAACAATACGGCGAATAAGTAGTGTCCTAAAACTCTGGTTTCCCATTTAAAATATGTGAAATAATAATAAAAACAAGGCTCTAACCGACATAATAGAGCCTGCATGTAAAAGAATGTATTTTTTTCTATCGAGTTGAAGGCTATTAAAGCTAGACGATGGAGAAGGACTACAGACAGCAGATTCGGTTTCTACGCAATTTGAAACGTAAAATAACAAGGTTTGAGAGACGTTCAAACACCTACCCGTCACAAAACATTTGAAAAACTGTTTTAATTTACTTTCGCCTAGTATTCGTGTAATTTTGAGGTGACCAATAGAGTGAAGAGTTAAATTTACAAAATGGTTAGGCATGTGTCGTGTGCCTTTAGATCCCCAAACGGGTGTAGTTAAATGAGCCATTCTAACGCACGACATTAGAGAGTTTTTGGTGACCACTAAGACTAACGTACCCTTAACGTCACCCTAACGTACCCAAAAGTACGTGACCTAGAGGGGACGTTAGCAACGTCGTACGTTAGAATGGCTCATTTAACGTCACCCGTTTGGGGACCTAAAGGCACACGACATCAGCCTAACCTTCCTGTAAATGTAGCACTACTGGTCACCTCAAAATTACTCGAATATGGTGAAGTAAATAATAATAGTTTTAAACTCCAAATGCCCTATTACTAATCATGTTGATGTAGCGAGTAGGCTTTTTGAACACCCCCTCAAACTAGGTTATTTTACGTTTCAAGTCGCGTAGAAACTGAATCTGCTATCTGAAGTCCACCTTCAACTCAAAAAAATCGGTTCTTTTGCGCACAGGCTCTGTTTGGTCGATCAGAGCCTTGGTTTTATTATTATTTCACATATTTTAAATGAGAAATATGAGTTTTAAGACACTACTTCTTCGCAGTATTGTTCTTAGTTTGCCTGATATCTCAGCTGTTTTCTCGTGAACATTGTGTGAAGTGCTGCCTCCACTGATGATTATCAGATAAAATCCTGTTTCATTGTCATAGAGATAAATACTTTCTCATGCTTGTTGATACATTACCCAACAGAAAACCCAAAAATATGAAGTTCATTACGACTAATGACCTATAAGTGCAACTAAACCACGGTATTTCCCACTTGAGGCTTACTATCTTTGCATTAAATCCTTGCCTTGTTTACGCGTATTTGTACTGAACCAACATGAAATTCAAATTTAGGATTGAAAATCGGCGTTTCTTATTGAAATAAAGAAGTTGATCAGACAACCAGTAGACAACAAGACAGCTGGGGAAAAATATTGCGTTGCCCAACCACCGTTAGCGTGACATTAAAATTAAGGCAACCATGCCCCCGGTTCCATTTGGGTAAGCATCTTCATTTGCTCCCTCAAGACTATGGTGACGGGTGACGTTAAGTTGAAGTCGCCAAAAACTCTCTATTGCTAACGTCCCCTCAAGGTCACGAACTCTTGGGCACGTTAGTGGTCACCAAAAACTCTAATCTGTAGGTTCTAACAGTTTTTTAAAAATCAGCCTTCTTGGATAAGTTTTGTTTATGATTTCATGTTATTGCAGGTTTAAATAAAAAATAACTATAATACTAATAAATAAATCAAAATAATAATTTAACTACCCCACCACCCCCTCAATTTTTTTTTTTTTTTACATTTCAAGATACGTAGATTCATAAATCAAACTAACAATAAAAGGGTGGTATTGTTTAAAAAGTCCAGTCATGCAGCATGACCCCATGAGCGAATTTTTGAAGAAATTACCGATTTTTACAACCAGCGAACGGCATTATTTCGATTTTCGACTGATTTTTCAACTTTGAAATTTTTGAAAACTTGATACATATTCTTATAGGAAATTTTACGCTGATTCCGAATATACCACATGTTAGTATGCTGAAAAAATTATTTCGCACGACAAATCGCAAAAAAACAGGCTATTTTGAAATTTTTGACTACATTTTTGAAAATTTCAACCCGAAGATGTAATCCGATCAAGCTGGCCAACGAACTTGAACTTTCGTTTTGTGCCTTTAACATTTTAAAATTTGTTTGAAGTTTCTAGCACAATTCTACGGACAGTTATCGTCTGGAATGACACATACATACATACATACATACATACATACATATATACATACATACATATATACATATATACATACATTAAAAAAATGCGTTAAACTTCAGAATATGATTCAGAATAGCCTGAAACGGATTTCTGCATAATTTTTTTTTCAAAAATTCACATTCTACAAATTTTGAGGCGAGAGCAATAGCTTAATTTTCTTCAAAAATTCGCTAAAAAAAAGCAATATTCACCATCATAGAAAGGAAACTAGTAATCTATTCTGTATGGTGTCTGCATTCAGAAGAATCGCATCTGCTTTCAATTGAAACAAAAAACAAAGTTAACGGTACACCTTGAGATAACTAGGTACACATCCATGTTATTCAATGTAATATTTTCATTGTCACTCAATACACGTAGTTGTAGGTGTTTCGAAACCAATATGGATAATAATCCCTTCCTGGCAATACAGGCTGGAGTAGTCAGCTGTATGTATATTTAAAAATAATTGTGTTTAGAGCTAGCATTAATAAAGTGAAGTAAAGAAAAGCCAATTAAATCAAGAGAGTTTTAAAGAAGTGCCAACATACATATTTTTTTAAACCTAATATTTTCTCGATAGGTAATTGATATTTTTCATGGAGGGTAGAGACTGATTTAAATGGAAAAGATTCGCCAAACTCACTTTGACTTTACCTCCTGAGTTGACGCCAAAATGAGCGTGGCGTACATCGCATATTAGGATGTCATCTTCATCCAGCTGCTCCATCAGTTCGAGTATCCCCACAGCCAGGTGGACCCGGGCAGCCCAAGATTCGAAGCTGGTGTCTATGCCTTCCTGTCGAGACATCAAATGAAGGAAACGCTAACTAAATCAGTTTATATCTATAAGGGTCTTTGCATACTAGAAAAACACAGTGGCTGCTCATTTTTTATTGGCCACCAATGCATCCACCACAGCAGAGCTCACAATTAGGGATGTTGGATACCAGCTAAGTATCAATACCATTACCAAATAGTATATTAACCCTGCGTCGACCACGTGGGAGCTAGAGTAATAGTCGCCCACGTGGGGTCCACCAGGACCCCACTCACATTTCTGGCTGTGCCGCCCTGTTGTTGCATGGGACTAGCGTCAAAACATCATGCAATCAATTCTGAGGTGTCTACGAGGATAGTCTCCTAATATCGTGTCTATGGTAGCAAAGTTGCAGCTTGTAGCTCCGAAATTACATGGGCCAAAGAATTTCCTCAGCTAAGAAAACCAAAAAACGCAGGAGAAAGGAATAAAAAGCAAAACGTTCAAGTCTTTTATTTATATCAGAACGGAATATAAACTTTAGTCAACTTTTTAGGCAAATAAACTCTAAGAAGGCCCATTGTTTTTCAATAAAATACGGAACTTCAGCCAACACAGAACTTTTTCGAAAATTGCCTTTTCATATTGCCTTTTTGCATGGTGCCTACAAAAGTGAATTTACATTTAGTGAGCACCTCCGCTAATACGTATGACGTGAACCAATTGTTTGCAGTCACATTGCGATTGGTATTTTTCATGTTTTCACAACAAAGAACTCGTCGGACACTGAGTCATCGTTAGGCAAGATTTCGTCCTCCACTTCACTGTCTACTAGTATGGACAAAAAACGACTGATTCACATTCCCAGTTTTTTCCATGGTGCTAACAGGAGAACTAAGTAACCACTACGTATGTATGCTCAAACGATTGAAAATTAAGACAAAACATGTGAGTGAATGTGCCGAAATTTTTTTTTCACGGAAGTCCACGTGGGGTCTACTCAGACCCCAACAACGATTTTCATCAAACAGAAATGAATTCAAGAGGTACACTATCCTGGAGGACCATTGCTACCTCGCCAACCTCTGGAGCAGTACTGAGTAGGAAGCTACTCGAGGAGCAGGCAGTGAGGGGCAAAGTGGCTATAAGGGAGGGGGGGAAGGTGCGCATGGGGTCCACCTGGACCCCACGTGGTCGACGTAGGGTTAAAATAAAATATGGATGCCATACTGACATCATACCAAAAGTGTCGATATAAGAGATTTTGCTTTCCACGGAAACTGACTTTACATGGTTGTCACCCGATGCAGAAAACCTGCGAACAAACTTCCTCTACGGACTCCCGTTCTCTAAACCCAGTGAAGGCAAAAGGCGAACTCGGTGCTCTTAACATTCCTGCATACATGGCCTGTGAGAACTTATAAGAGGTTCCTTTTTGGCATTGTTATGATTAAAAAAAAACAGGGTGGGGTTATTTTGGGCGCCAAGCACAGAAGCCTGGTGGCTTATCGTACTTTTCTGAGAGTTTTGCGTTTAATCAAAGAGATTCAGCCCTCTGGTGAGGGATGTGAGTCCTTTGATAAATTGATCCTTTGACATCATTGGGGTTTGTATCCCAAAGAGTTCAAATCTGAGATAGTTGAGTGCAGGGCACTCGAAGATTATGTGGGATACTGTTTCCTCTGTCTCCTCGCATAGTCTGCACAGGGTTGAGTTTTGGGTGACCCCTATGTGGTGTAAGTGGAAACGTAGGGATGCAAAGCCAGTTATAAGGCTGACTATTGTTTCAAGTTCCCTACGGTTTTTCCTGAGAAGTCCCTCAGTAAGTTTGGTGTTGGCTTCGGCCACCATGAGCTTGCTGTGGACATGTCCCTCAATATTGGACCATCTTCTTGTGGTCTGTTGGTCAACCCACATGTTGATGATCTTTCTGAAGGTAGAAACCATGCCAGTTAGCATCTATTTGGTGTTTTCTCTAGGTTTATGTTCACAGGCAGAGAACACCATGGAAAGCCACAACGCTTTATACTAATACTAAATTTCGTAGGTACTTTCTTTCCTTTTAAACAATGAAACAACAACAAAACTACCTATAAAACTGGGACAATGTATATACTTAGTGACACGTGATAATGGAAAAGCATCAATGCCATTAACAGTTACTTAACCAAAAGAAATATTCAATACTACTGTCAAAATAAAATATTCGTTAATAAACTCATGTGAGATTTGCACATAACCCTTTAGCTCCTAGCATTACTGTCTGGTAACGTAAACACAATATTCGACTTACACACGCAAAACACTCTTTCAAACACTCAAAAAAATAGGGCAGGCAGTGACTCTGGATACTCTTCTGTGTGAGGTCCATTGAAAACAATGGAACGAGGTGGTGGCAACCAGTTTGATGGCTCTGAAATTCTCAACCCCGCGAGCCACCGTGTTTTTAGTGGCGCTACCAGTTGCCTCAACAGAATGGGCGATGCCGAACTGACTCCCGAAGAATCAAAACTGAGAGGACGTGGTTTCGAGATAGATCTAACTGACTCCCTTGGGCCCTCAGCTTCGACGAAAATTCAAACCCCGCAGATCTGACTCGCGTGAAAATTCCAGAAAAGTGTCGGATGACGTAGGAACTCCTGTGAGCAAGATTGTTCGCAGAGCCATGCAAGAGTACCCTCTCGCCTGCCCGTCTATGCATCATCTGAAACAACTCCGTAAAGCTGGGTACTTCACTAGAAGAAAACTAGTCGGTGCTCTCCCCCGTTTCCGAGAAGTTTTCGAGGTATTGGATGAGATTGAAACAGTCACTAATCTAGGTAAACAGTTCCCAAAGTTAGAGCTTGTCACACATTACACAAAGGGTAAGAAGGCTGGAAAGTGGCTGAAGTGGGCGTTTGGGCTGCCTTATTGTGATCCAGATGAAATGGCTGCTGTCAATGGCTGATGGACAAACCTTCAAGAGAGGGAGAGAAATTTCAACTTTTTGCTGAATACCTGCACGACAATTATGTACAGTCAAACGCTTAGTACACTCCCGCTATTTGGGCGTCCAAGTCAGCTGAGGTGACGTTGACCACGAGTGGTTGAACCATATTTTTACTTCCTTGAAGATATGTTTTTCCACATTGATAATTTATTTATTGATTAGGGTAGGCTTGACGAGATGTTTGTTAACATCGAATAACACCACAAATTTTTAACCACACCTCCACTCCCTTGTGGAGAAGTGGGAAGGAAAGTTTGTGGTCAATACTCCTTGATGCGCTCGGGAGTCAGCTAGGACCTTTTAACAGTTATGTTCCTCGCCGGGAGTCAGTTAGAATTAACCTCCTCCAGGTCAGTTGGGACTTTCATTTTTCGCTCTGGTCTGGAGTCAGTTGGGATTTTTGATGTCCCTCGAGAGTCAGTTAGGAAGCACCCAACGGAATGCAGTCACCATGGTGGTCTAGTGTACCACCACAACCTTAGCAGTCAAGCCTCTGAAAAGATCGTCAGAATATTACTTGTAAATTTTGATGTGTATGTGGCTATTCTAGTTGACTTATATGGGATTCATGGGTCCATGATTTCTCAAGACCAGAATAAAGAGTCTTTAATGATCTTGGTGAAATATCCGGTCAGGCTGCTACACTAGCCTGAATCTCAGATGTGCTCTTCTGAAAAGGTCGTCACTCTTCACATTTTGCTATCACCAGAAGCCTGCATATACTAGGAATATTAGGCTAATTCGTGGTGACGTACTAGATGCTCATAGTACAGGAGCTAGCGAAGAAATAATCACCTTATCTAGGTCACAAGGTTTATTGCATTACACGAGTCTGGATGAAAAATGCAAAACCGAAGTTCTGGCAACTTCGAATGGTCAAGGTGGTTAGTGGTACCAAATTTAAACTGCCTTTCACAACATTTTTACATGAAATGGTCAACGAAATTATCATAGCCTTTTAGAAAAAACCATCTAGAGTAGTTTACGCATTTTTATGTTTAAACTCGAACTTCTATCCACGATGCAATAGTTATTTCAATGCCAGATCCCGATTATAACATCCCTGTGAAATTGAAGATGCAGAACATTAACATAGCTATGTGTATTGCATAGATCCAAAGTTCGTGAATCTGATTCTAATTAAATTCATACGCAACCACATCCACAAGTCAGTTTTCAATCACCTCGGAATTTCGTCTACCAACTGGCCAAAAAATTCAACCCACCTTGTGGTTCGTCTCAACTTTCTTTGTGGTTGGTCTTTTTGTGGTTTGCCCTTGGGCAATAACAGTTCTGTAGTTTGCATCAATTTAACGAAAACACCAGAACCGAACCGGGGAAAAAAACTTTCTGACCCCAGCAGTTTTTGCAGCACTAATAGGAAAATTATGTGACATTTCCCCAGATATGATAATAATTACTTGATAATTTTTAAAAATTACCTATTACTCTTCTTATATAATTTATTATTAACAACTAAGAAATAAGAAATATGAAAATCAGAATGTTCTGAGGTTATTCATATCACATACATTTGAATCACCAAGTCGAATTTCAAATCGAAATAAAAAAAAGTCCAGTCATGCAGCATGACCCCATGAGCGAATTTTTGAAGAAATCATCGACATTTCAGTCGCTATTGATCGTGTTGAGAAATTTTAGTTTATGATTTTGATAGACAAACATGGAATCAAATTATTAACACATGCACAGAGTAAACTCATCAGTTGTGATTACTTTTTTTTTTTTTTTTTTATTTTTTTTAAGTACCTACTACCTACGTTTTAAACAGCAAGGTTCTAGGATTGGTTATACAGGGATACTTCCATAAGAGTAGTTCAATCTGAATTTGGACATGTTTCATGCAAATATTACCGATTTTTACAACTAGCGAACGGCATTATTTCGATTTTTGACTGATTTTTAAACTTTGAAATTTTTGAAAACTTGATACATATTCTTATAGGTAATTTTACGCTGATTCCGAATATACCACATGTTAGTATGCTGAAAAAATTATTTCGCACAACAAATCGCAAAAAACAGGCTATTTTGAAATTTTTGACTACATTTTTGAAAATTTCAACCCGAAGATGTAATCCGATCATGCTGGCCAACGAACTTGAACTTTCGTTTTGTGTCCTGAACATTTTAAAATTTGTTTGAAGTTTCTAGCACAATTCTACGGACAGTTATCGTCTGGAATGACACATATATACATACATACATACATACATATATACATACATACATACATACATAAAAAAATGCGTTAAACTTCAGAATATGATTCAGAATAGCCTGAAACGGATTTCTGCATAAAACGTTTTCAAAAATTCACATTCTACAAATTTTGAGGCGAGAGCAATAGCTTAATTTTCTTCAAAAATTCGCTAACAGTACAAGTTCGTCTATCTATAATGTTTGGGCCACAGCAGCGGGTAAAAATTTATGGCAAGAAACAGCAAGAGTAGGTATCTCGAAATTAGTACTCCATTATTGTCAAAATAATCTCCAGGCTGTGAGTGTGAAGAGCTAGGCATGTCTCGTAGTAGGCTCATCCTCCGAGACAGACATCACAAAATTAGCACAACGTCTTCTGCCTCTAGCTAACCAGTCAGCTACACTAGTCAACGCTACTTCCACAGATAACGATGCTTTAAGGATGCAGAATATCTCCGCAATAACACGACCTTCTTACTCCTCACCATCAGCCAAACCACAGCACGGTGGTCGTCGATCGGATTTGACCTCAAAGTGCTTGCCCTTCAAATTTTCTTTCGAAATATGATTTGGGAATATGTTAGGATTATAATTCAGCAAAAACTGAAATCAAACATTGACCCTTTTTGAAGTTATACTTCTTTGCGCCCGTTAGACACTTTGGGATGGGATGTTGGTCGAGAAACCGCGTCACGCTGAATTTTAAGAACTATCGGATGGGATGTCACGCTGAAAAGTAAGAACAAATTTTTAAGAACTATCGATTAATCGAGGAGGAGGAGGAGGAGGAGGGAGGAGGAGGAGGGAGGAGGAGGAGGAGGAGGAGGAGGGAGGAGGAGGAGGAGGAGGAGGAGGGAGGAGGAGGAGGAGGGAGGAGGAGGAGGAGGGAGGCGGAGGAGGAGGAGTGAGGGAGGAGGAGGAGGAGGGAGGCGGAGGAGGAGGAGTGAGGGAGGAGGAGGAGGAGGAGGAGGAGGAGGAGTTAGACCCTTTGGGATGGGATGTTGGTCGAGAAACCGCGTCACGCTGAAAAGTAAGAAAAGTAAGAACAAATTTTTAAGAACTATCGATTCATAATATATAAATTATAATTAATAAATTATAATAAATTTATAGATTATTATTATAAATTTATAAATATTATAATTATAAATTTATTATAAATTATTATAAATTTATAAATTTATAATTATTATAAATTATAAATTTATAATTTTTAAGAACAAATTTTTAAGAACAAATTTTTAAGAACTATCGATTCATAATATATAAATTATAATTAATAAATTATAATAAATTTATAGATTATTATTATAAATTTATAAATATTATAATTATAAATTTATTATAAATTATTATAAATTTATAAATTTATAATTATTATAAATTATAAATTTATAATTTATAAATTATTATTCATAATTTATTTATTAATTATAAATTATGGCCACAGAAGTATAACTTCCACCGTGTGGTCCGACGCACACCGATTTTTTTTTTTTAATTCAGTTTTTGAATTTTTAAATGATACTTCAATCATGAAAATACGCTATAATCGCCAAAATTCAGAAAAAAATGTTATTTATGTGTCATTATACAATAGAATCTTCATCTAGTTTCATAGTTCTGACCTATTTTGTGATCAAATATAATTAGAAAAACAAAAATACCAACATTTTATTGAACAAAATAATGATTATATTTGCATAAAGCTCTTAATAAATGCCTGTGAGTATGCGTGTAGTATGTGCCTGTGTGTCTATGTGTACGCTTGTGTGTGAGATTATAATGATTCATTATATGAATTTTAACATAAAATATATATCTAAATTGAATAGAAAATAAAAATAATGGCATCTTAACATTTTACACACGCAGAGAATTATATTCGCATACAGCTCTTAATAAACGTTGGCCATACTCAGAATTGATTCGTGATACTTTATATTTGGCCCACGTCGCAGAAAAATCATGATGCACGGCCTCCATAGCCTGTTCACTGTAAAAGCCGAGGCCATTTCCGTGTTTGGTACACAATTCTTCCTCATGAAAGAAAACCGTGTGAACTTTTGGAATGACTGGAATATCCAAAGATAAATATGATGCTTTGACAACATTGATGTATTCAATGAATTTTGGATCCAGCCTGACTGAGAAAGATGCTTTGACAACTTCATTGAACTTCTGAAAAGCATCAACAAATTCGTTCAAAGGAAAAATTTGGCGCATTTTGCAACAGAAACTTGATTTGCTGCGTTCAAACTGTAGCATGGGTTGTTTAAAATACGTTGATACTTTCCAGAAGTTCAATGAAGTTGTCAAAGCATCTTTGTCTGTCAGGCTGGATCCAAAATTCATTGAATACATCAATGAATTCAAAGCATCATATTTATCTTTGGATATTCCAGTGACACCAAAAGTTCACACGGTTTTCTTTCATGTGGAAGAATTTTGTACCAAACACGGAAATGGCCTCGGCTTTTACAGTGAACAGGCTATGGAGGCCGTGCATCATGACTTTTCTGCGACGTGGGCCAAATATAAAGTATTGCGAATCAATTCTGAGTATGGCCAACGTTTATTAAGAGCTTCATGCAAATATAATCATTATTTTGTTCAATAAAATGTTGTTATTTTTGTTTTTCTAATTATATTTGATCACAAAATAGGTCAGAGCTATGAAACTAGATGAAGATTCTATTGTATAATGACACATAAATAATATTTTTTTCTGAATTTTGGCGATTATAGCGTATTTTCATGATTGAAGTATCAATTAAAAATTCAAAAACTGAATAAAAAAAACGGCTCAATGTTTGATTTCAGTTTTTGCTGAATTATAATCCTAACATATTCCCAAATCATATTTCGAAAGAAAATTTGAAGGGCAAGCACTTTGAGGTCAAATCCGATCGAGGACCACCGTGACAGGAATCTAATTTCACGTCTCCGGCTTTTCCAAGATTTCTAAATTTGCCTCCTCGACGATTTTCGAGACGCATGACCACTCTACCTCGCTCTAGACTACATTTTCGACGCAGATCATACTCTGCCCTGCCTCCCTCATTCGGATACTGTTGGTATCACCTACAATGGGCTTCCTCGGCACGCGATTGCCGTTCACCCTGCGCCTGGCATAACTTTCATCTTGTGAGGACACAAATCCACTCTCACCCACCTTCCAGACGTCCTCAGGCAACACTTCGTCCTCCTCTTCGCTTCAAGAGCTCCGGGACTCTCAGATACGAGACTCACTTCGTACTCCCACCTTCCAGACGTCCTCAGTCGTATAGGCGTTCTTTATATGATATTCTATGCTTGTTCCTCTTAGCGATTAAATTCGTTTCTTATGTATAGGTAGAGTTTAGTTACTTCTCTTGTCCCGTCGTTATGGGCTTAGCCTTTGACGGACAATATTGTTCGGTAATTTATATATTTTATCTGTAAACCTATGCAACATTCTTTGAATCAATTGATTGAATTGAATTGGTGAACTGATATTCATATAACATGCAGGCATTGCCAAACTCAGCGGTACGTGATCACATAGTTTATACATCATTAGATACTATTATTAGCGTTAAAATTAAATCCACTCACGGATTGCATGTGGACCAGCGGTAGCGACAGTCGCTCTGTCATGTAGTACTGGCCGCATGAGCCAATCAGATCAGCAAAAATGTCTCTTTTGCTATGCAACATCATCATCAAGTATTCGTGGTTGTGAAGGAGACCCCAAACCTGTATAAATCACAGAAACTCTATTTTTCACAGTCTTTCCTAGATAACGAGAATTAATCGACACAAACTCACATAGATATCAATATGAAAATGCAATTTCTGTTGTGATTATTAACGTTCAGTATGTACTTACTTCTCTCATTTCCAGTTTTCTAAGTTCGGAACCTGTGTCTTGACTAGTCTGACCACCAGGAAAATGTGAAAGTCTTTTTGCTTCCTGCTCCTCAATAGTCCAATTCAATCTACCGAGACACAAGAGAAATGGTATTCATTCTTCGTAGTAACCAAAAAACAATATCAAACTAAATAAGATCTTACGATTCTAATAATAAATCTTTATTGTGCGAAAGACAAAAAATGGTCCTATTGGGCAGACCCAAATAACTATGGTAGCATGTTGGGTGTAAAGAAACATGAATAAATTAATGAATAACACGATACAACAGCACAACATATTCAAAAAATAAACTCATCACAACCCAGTTTAGCTGAAAATTATTGTATTAGCAATAATTGTACAGGGTGCGGCAGTGAGGACGGACGGTTTTAAAAAAATCATAAAATAGTTAATTTTCACACAAAAACAAATTTATTGATGCAATCAGGTTCGCAAGGAAATAGCATTTGAGACAGTCAAGTGTGAAAAATCACATCAGGCATGTGGTGGCCGAAATTGTTTATGCAGTGCTGGAGGTGTTCTTGGGCGTTATCTCCAACATACTCTCTCAACTTGGGCGACTTCCACGCGAATTGCGTCCTTCAATTCGTCCAGAGTTCGGGGCTTGTTCTCGTATACTCTAAGCCTTGAGGTGTCCCCATAAGAAAAAATCGCATATGGATAAATCTGGGGACCGAGGAGGCCAATGAACATCGCTAAACCTGGAAATAAGGCAACCAGGGAAGAGAGGGCGAATATCGTCCATTGATGCTCTGGCTGTGTGGGCGGTCGCCCCATCCTGCTGGAACCACACACGTCGGGTTGGAACACGTCGCCTTCATAATTCAGGGAAAAAGAAGTTGGTGATCATTACGACGTGAGGTTATGTTGGAGAGAGTCTACACGAACTTCCAAGAACGCGCCTCCAGCACTGCATCAACAATTTCGACCACCACATGCCTAATGTGATTTTTCACACTTGACTTTCTCAAATGCTATTTCCTTGCGAACCTGATTGCATCAATAAATTTGTTTTTGAGTAAAAATTAACTATTTTATGATTTTTTTAAAACCGTCCGTCCTCACTGCTGCACCCTGTACAATATATCGAGCAATGGAGCCAGGGGTTGTGATTATATTGGGTAAGGGGGAGAACTGTAATTTATTATGCTGCAACTTTTGGATGCTGTACAGGTGGTCACCTTCAAGCATCCTTAAGCTACTGAATATTAAATAACAGTTCTTGACTAAACATCATATAATTGTACAATCAACCCAACAAAACCCAAAATTCATGATTTTACCTTGATTGTACGCGGTTCTTAACGAGGCTGACATATTGCTCTTCAGAAGGGTAATCTTCTTTGCCCTCAGAATCAATCCACCGAAAGACCTTGAACAGCACAAATGGAGGATTAATTAAAGAGAAAACTTCAAGATGGAGCTGCCGTTTCTTGGTAAGGGACCATCTACATCCAAACCCAGCAGCTGGGAACCAGATGAGCAACTTTTTCACTTTCGGGAAATGGAAGAAAATAATCAAGTCATGCAGCATGACCCCATGAGCGAATTTTTGAAAAAATCTTCGATTATTTCGATTTTTGACTGATTTTTCAACTTTGAAATTTTTGAAAACTTGATACATATTCTTATAGGAAATTTTACGCTGATTCCGAATATACCACATGTTAGTATGCTGAAAAAATTATTTCGCACAACAAATCGCAAAAAACAGGCTATTTTGAAATTTTTGACTACATTTTTGAAAATTTTAACCCGAAGATGTAATCCGATCATGCTGGCCAACGAACTTGAACTTTCTTTTTGTGTCCTTAACATTTTAAAATTTGTTTGAAGTTTCTAGCACAATTCTACGGACAGTTATCGTCTGGAATGACACATACATACATACATACATATATACATACATACATAAAAAAAAGTCCAGTCATGCAGCATGACCCCATGAGCGAATTTTTGAAGAAATCTTCGACATTTCAGTCGCTATTGATCGTGTTGAGAAATTTTAGTTTATGATTTTGATAGACAAACATGGAATCAAATTATTAACACATGCACAGAGTAAACTCATCAGTTGTGATTACATTTTTTTTTTTTTTTTTTTTTTAAGCACCTACTACCTACGTTTTAAACAGCATGGTTCTAGGATTGGTTATACAGGGATACTTCCATAAGGGTAGTTCAATCTGAATTTGGACAATGTTTCATGCAAATATTACCGATTTTTACAACTAGCGAACGGCATTATTTCGATTTTTGACTGATTTTTCAACTTTGAAATTTTTGAAAAATTGATACATATTTTTATAGGAAATTTTACGCTGATTCCGAATATACCCCATGAAAGTATGATGAAAAAATTATTTCGCACAACAAATCGCAAAAAACAGGCTATTTTGAAATTTTTGACTACATTTTTGAAAATTTCAACCCGAAGATGTAATCCGATCATGCTGACCAACGAACTTGAACTTTCGTTTTGTGTCCTTAACATTTTAAAATTTGTTTGAAGTTTCTAGCACAATTCTACGGACAGTTATCGTCTGGAATGACACATACATACATATATACATACATATATACATACATACATAAAAAAATGCGTTAAACTTCAGAATGTGATTCAGAATAGCCTGAAACGGATTTCTGCATAAAAGTTTTTCAAAAATTCACATTCTACAAATTTTGAGGCGAGAGCAATAGCTTAATTTTCTTCAAAAATTCGCTAAAATAGAATAAAATAGAAGGAATAAAAATTAAAAAAAAAAATCCAATTTTCTACTCGCGATTCACGTTTTAGACTATCCTCACTCAGACAAAGTTGATCAATTATGAACTAGAACAAAACAAACAATTGTGCGCAAAATTTCGCTGAAACATGTACTTGAATTTCATTAAAATGGGCTAAAAATCGGTAAATAATTGTAAAAATCCAAGAATTTGTTTCTTATAGCAGACTACTGTAAGGAAGATGTTTTTGTGCCATAAAATTGATAGTTGATAATATCTATGCACACTAATTGCTCAAATTTCAAACTAATTTCAGAGAAATATAATACGATATCTTACGAAAATTGGCCCATACGATGCTGCATGACTGGGAATTTTTCAGTTATTCATTTTTAACCCGTGTTAGTTTTCTTATCCCACCTAATGGGAACTAGTGATCAAAGATTCAAAGTTATGTTCCTTACAAAAATCAAATGTTAAATCAGAAATCAACTATGAACTGTTCATCTCAGTTCACTATCAGTTTGCACTCACCTCAGCAGGACGTCCCATACGAGAAGCCGACTTGACGACAATCTCAGTGCCTCCCCGTAGCGTTACTCCAAAACTAGGACCCTGATACCAATCAATAAGATAAGAAAATTATTAATTAATCAACATAATCAATCAATAATTGAAAATAAGTGGTTTGGGAGTGATAAGATAAGGAATTATTATCAATATGAAAAAACAGATGTTTGCTCTATCAAAGAGAGTTTCCCGTAGTTGGAAAAATGAATCATAAATTACAACCAAACATTGGAAAGTGGCCCACACATATCTGGGTTGATCACCTAGTCACACCTGCCTTTTTGTAATTTATTATTGGTAATGACGTAAATCAAATATTTTATAGGGGTTTTTTTTTTGTTTTTACCGATTCCACTGGTTCTAGGTAGAAATCATAAAAAATGTATATCTTCAACAATAATTTTTCTCAACATGACCTTCTAAATCATTGCAAGTAGAAGATCACGTTAGATCTATGGAGGGTGGGGGGATTTTTCCTGATTACCTAATAACAAGATAAATTGTTTGTAAACTAAGGGCGAGTACCTAGAACTCAGTTGTCAGGGGTTACCAGTGCATTGTTAAAACAAGGTGTAAATAGAACGGAAGTTAGCCCCCAAACCCGGGTACAACTGACCCAACTGTGAACGGAGGGTTAGCCTGCTGATTGCCGAGGTAAGCTCTGTGATTGGCTAGAGCCGTTGGACGAAAGGAAGATGGCGCCATATGCTACTTCCGCTCGCTTCTTCAATTAGCAATATAACTGCAAGGGAATTCTCACTTCACGAAATCGAGTTGGTAAATTATAATTTCAGTCACCCACAAATTTAATTCAAACAATGATTTACGTTTGCTAGAGCTTGACACGACATCTTACATTTACTGTGTCAACTGCCATACTTCATTAGTTACCTCTAGGAAGTGAATTTGGTTGTAATGAAGGTAGAAGGTATCTACTCATCAGTTGCGAGTGGATCTTGCTATTGTAATGCACCATTTTGTCATCATTGGTGGAAATATGAGTGCTTTATGCACCACTGAACTAATACCTTGCATTTTATATATTGTTATATGAACATGACCTATCGTTTACCAACAACAGCCTCAATAGGGTGTGCAAAAACAATGGCTTTGGAGGACAAGCTCGGACTGGTGGAAGCAGGCTTGGGGGCACCCAGTGTTGCCAATGGCAAAGAGGTAGAACATAGGAGTTCTCCTTTTTCTTTTACTCTTCTAAGTTGTGGAACTACAGCAGTGTGACCTAGTTGCATACTGATAAAAAACTCAGGACCTAATGCAACATAAAACACATGGATATTATAAGCGTCATTAAATATCCCCAATAACTTTCTCATTAGTTTGCAACAAATTAATGGGTTGGTATCAGGAAGGTAAGTAAACCCCCTGGCCATTAGGTAGTGAGGTGGATCTTCCTTGAGAGAAACCCCCTTCTTAACATGCATCGTACTCTTATCTTGATGGCTGATACCTTGCCAGAATTTCTGATGCACGACAGATCTTCGATGCCCCCTTCAGAGCACAGAGCCTGGCAGAGGTCACCAATGCTCTCTCTTCTCTTGAATTCACCGCACTGTAAAGAATAAATAAATAAAACGGCCATACGGTAAAATTGAAAAATAGGTTGTGACTAAAGCCCGATTCTCAGAGTTACTCACCAACTTGTTGAGGTGGTTCAGGGGCTCAAGAGACGTGCAAAAATACCCGGAGACTGCGGCCAAGTAGACTGTCAGGAGGAAAAGGAAAAACACAGCTGCTACAGAAGTCCTATGGCGGTATGCCAGCCCTGGCAGCCGCCTGAATACGAGGGGGACTCCCAAGAGCATCTATGAGTTCCTAATCCTAAAAGTATTCAACACACCATTAATACATACTATGAATAATTTTAAAATACAAATTTTCAAAAACTTTCTTCATCGAAATCTGTTTTGAGGCATTCTGAAATGATTCCTGGATTTTAACGCTTTTTTACGTATATATATATATATATATATATATATATATATATATATATATATATATATATATATATATATATATATATATATATATATATATATATATATATATATATTCCAGACGATAACTCTCGATAGAATTGAGATAAAAACTTCGTTCTTTCGCCAAAAAATCAAGCATTTCAAAAGAACGGATGAGTTCGTTGGACAACACTTTTTGAGTACATTAAATTGGTCATATTTCAAAAAATGTACTAACAAAAATCACAAAAAAGGCTAAACATCGGTATTTTTATTTTTTTATAGCAGAATATTACTCAAATAAAGTTTATTAACTATGAAGTTGGTAATTTAAAAATTTTAGCTCAAACCTATGCTCAAAATCGTAATTAAATTTCATTAAAATGTGCTACAAAATCGATAAAATTGTAAAAAATTCTAGAAATCCAATATTTTCATGTATATATATATATATATATATATATGTGTGTGTGTGTGTATGTGTCATTCCAGACGATATCTCTCCTTAGGATTGAGATAAAAATACCGTTCTTGCGCCTAAAAATCAAGCATTCCAAACGAAAGGATGAGTTCGTTGGCCAAAATTTTTTGAGCACATTAAATTGGTCAACTTTTGAAAAATGTACTAAAAAAATCACTAAAAAGGGCTAAAAACTCCCAAAAATCGTTAAATTCATATTTTTTAGCAGAATTTTAGTCAAAACTAAATTGTCAACGATTAACTAGGACATTTAAAAAATTTTGCTCAAAATTATACTGAAAAACGTAAATAAATTTCATTAATATTTGCCAAAAAATCTATAAAAACTGCAAAAAAATCTAAAAATCCAAAATCTATTTTGAACTGCCGAATTTTATTTAGTATGAGTTTTTTCTGCCATGAAATTGGTTTTTAACAATTTCTTTCTACTGAAATTGCTCCAATTTTAATACAATTTAACATATTATAGTACGATAGATAGTTTATGAAAATTCGCTCATACGATCATGCTGCATGACTGGAACTTTTTTTCAACGAAATGGGTTTCCACAACTTCGTGACGAGTGTTTAGTAAGTACCAGTTCTCAAGTCGAGCAGAAATCGCGTATTGGTTTATCAAACTGAAAATACGTATAGTTGTTAGCTAGTCAGTCAGGTTTATTGCAATATCCAATAAGTTAATACAATCTCCAATATAAGTATATGAGTTTAAAAAACCCTCAGTATAAACAAAACAGTCGGCTTTTTACCCAATCGAACATAAGGAATGCTCATTTAGCTTATTAGGAAAGTACCCAAATTTCAAGTGTTTCTTAAGGTTTGTATGTACAGTGAGTCCTGGACCTGTTCAGAATCGAACTAGGTTCGAAGGAGGACCGACAAGGGAGGGGATGAGAACTGGTTCATTACTCCTCGCAGTCCATACGCGTTTTGAGGCAATTCTGAAATGATAACCTAGATTCATAACCTTCTTCTCAATAGGATTCTTCTCAAAATTAAACGGCTGAACCATTGAAGTCAAAGGCAGCCAGTCTTTATGTTTTGTTAATCTGTGCTGTCATTCTGAGATTCCGAATATACTCTTGATTCCAAATATGACAGCCAAGGTAATAAATTCGAGTCGTATTGCATTAAATTAAAATCAAAATATTTGCAATTACTTATAGCCGAAAATATTTTTTAAAATTCGTTGGAAAACAAGTTGTTTCTTCGCACATTCAAATTGGTCAAATTGCTCAAAAAACTGTTTACTTAAAAAATATAGGTAATATTGAAAGAAGAATAAAATAGAAGAGGCTCGGCTCACAAGAATTTCTGTGAAGTAGCTAGTAATGTAGTAGGTACCTAACCTTCGGGCGGTAACGAGTTCCACCAATTTCCGATTGAGACTGTAGGAACTTAATGAGCCTTTCTATTTTTCTCAGCACCTCAGAAGCAGTGCTACTCGAATTTCCGAACTGAGCCTTAATCAGAACATGAACTAGAAGTATTTAAGTCCAGGAAGCGTTTCAAAATACCTCGTACTGATTTTAATGTACTTAAATTTCATTTGTAAAATTTTTCTAGACATTGCATTAAGTTGTTTCAATTTCCTCTAGTGTTCCAATTGTGCACTTGACCAAAAGAGCAAATATACATAAGTCAATTTGTGTAAAAATCACTAGAAAAATCAAACTTGTTCATTGAAATAATTACTGACAACAAGTTAGTATTGCTATAAACAACATAATAAGTTTTTTATTGCGTCCCCAAAGTGCTCAAATTTCAGGGGAATTTAACATAAATAGTAATACGACGCATTTATGGGACTAGAAGCTCATACGATCATGCTGCATGACTGGAACTTTTATTTACCCAATCGAACATAAGGAATGCTCATTTAACTTATTACGAACTCGTTCGGTCGCTGTGCATACAGCCAAAAAGTGTTGGTCAGTTAAACCGTGTCACCACTAATGTCCCACTAAGTCTCACTGGTACGTTCTAGGAAAACTCACAGTAGAAGAGGTTTGATTAAATCAGTCTCCTAGCTCAACCCATTGGATTCTTTCAAATAAAGAGAAATTTCTCCTTAGTAAGGACACGAGTTCGAACTCTGTCAGGTATCAAATATTTTTGGGCCGTAACAGTTGGTGCACGTCAGTAAAACTCCAAAATAATATGAAACATTAATTAATTAAATCCCTCTTGAGCCAAAAGTCTGAAACATCACATTCTCTAACGTATCATCTTTCACTTCATCACTCACTTGAGTCAAAACACACACTGAGACAATGACCTTGCTCGACTACTGGCCTTCTTCCAGCGAGCATCTGCTGAGACAGTGGCCTGCGGTTTTTGGCTCCGAGGAAATGCAACGTTCTAGGAAAAATCTCACAGACAATGGGTTAGATTAAATCGGCCTTATAGCTTAACCCATTGGAGTGTTGTAAATAAAGATAAATTACTCCTTAGTAAGAACTCAAACTCTGTCGAGGTATCAAATATTTTTTGACCGTAATATCTCTATCAAATTTCAACTTCCTAGGATGAACAGGAGAGAATTTAGTTCACTCAGCTGATCAGAAGAGCCTATTATTTCATTCGTCTCTAAATATCCCATTGGTGGTTGCAATCATGTTTACAAAATTAATTGAGAAGGATCACCTGAATGTATGTTAACAATGTTATTCATACAACCACGCTCATACTTCAGACTGTTGGCCACGCATGTGCAGTGGTTAACATAATATGGTTAGATAAATTGAGAGTTTTCCAAGGAATAGAGAACGATTCTTGTGCGATGAAAACTATAGGAGTTACATTTCCCTAAAACCGCTTGTCTGCAGGCTTACATTTGCAGCAAGGTATTGCTAGAACACTCGCTGCCAACGCACCACCAACTCTATGCAGAGAAAGTCACTCCTGTGTGCGTGCGGGTTGATCAAGAGTGATGCCGATGTTACTGGCGTATCCCTGGCTGGTTTTTGAGCCAAATTTAATAGAGTTTGGTCCAGCAGTTTCCAAGAAAAGCTTCGGATGGTAGATTTAAGTTATTAATATATTTTTTTTAAATCAACAAATGTTGAGGGGGACCCAAAAAGGTTCATGAGTCAAAAGCAATGGCGTAGCTAAGGCTATCGGCTAGGGAAATACAGGAATCTATGGATCTTACCAACCTCTTTTCCTGTTTTGTGGGATTGAATTAAGATGAAACATAAACGGCACTGGGAAAAAGTCAAAAACAGAAATTACATGGAAAGATGGTAATGAACGCACCCTGGTATCGCAGCAGCACAGGCGTCATAAATCTCTCAGGAAGGAAAATGAGACTCTTAGTGGGGGTAGTGACTGGGCATGGGTACTTCTGGAAATATCTGAACAGGTTCAGAGCCTACACAGATGATACAGTGTGCGTGGAGGAAGTAACAGCAACTATGGGGCTATTGTACAGTCACCGTACAACTGCTTCTTGTGAAGTAGAGAGGAAGGGAGATGAGGAATGTCCTGCCTAGCTTGTGGAGAAGCATAGGGTGGGACAGTTACTGTCATGCTGGATCCCACGTCCTACCCATGGCGTTCCTGCTTCGTGCTGTTCCTGCTTACGGTTCCAGCAAACTATTCAGGCATCGAATAGCAAACGCCGCAGGACGCATGCACATCGTTAAATTACCTTAAAGGCAGCAGCCTTCCAGTCAGTGCCCTAAAACAGGAAGGGAAAGTGATTTGGGGATGGCCTGGGCCAGGAACTGAACCAAACATGCCACGAACGCTTTTTGAGCGAAAAACGCCTCGTCCTGACCCACCACCTTCCAATTTTTACTTTCCCCAAGTTCACATTTCACTTCCCCACCCTCTAACCGCATTTCTTCCCCCCATTATTGGCCTCCTATGACCTATCCGTAGTTCTGCCTGTCTGTTTCCTGCCTTGTGTAGAAGGACCAGCTTTCAGTTCACACACACTCAGCTGACCTTTGAGCTCCTACAATTCATTAGGACTTCCACAAAGGCTTGGAAGCCATAGTAGGTAGGTACCACTATGCATTCCTTGGAGACTACCGTAACGTACCTAAGCAAACATTGATATTTGGAGTCGCTGTTGAACTGCGATGGGGCAAATAATAAATGTTTGAATCAGCCTGGGAGCAATCCACACAGCTAGCTCCGCGCTCGCTAATATCGCCATACCATTTTCTAGAAACAACTTCCTTCACTCAACAACTCCCGACTGTTTAAACATCCTCTGAATTGCCCCGTGGCGGTCAATCTCATATCAGTCAAGCTCTGAGCTTGTTCAGAAGTGCTCTAAAAACGAACAGATCTGGAAGTGCGTGTGGAGTAGCTCTCTAAACATTGATGGAACAACGCCAATTATATTTACCAACTGTTCCCTGGTCTCTGCGCCATCATATCGCGTATACAGTACAATTTAAATCTATACTCAACTAAAAAATTTATGAGGTTGGTTGTATTCAAGTTTTCGATAAACAAGAGAATTCATATTCTAAGTAGGTAGGTACCTAATAAGGTTTAAGTACATATAAGTACCTACTTGTTATAGAAAAACACATAATTCATCCAATTATTTCAGAAGACTGAATACAAGTTTTCTGCTTCCATCCAGCCAAGACCATATATCCAAACTCAAGAAGACCTTTAAGTGTAGTTTCTATGATGGGAAATATTCAGGAAGATAGGTAAACTCAAAAATATTATAACAAGCCTACCTGTTCTTTTCCTTACAACCAAGAACCGCTATTGTTGCGTATGAGAATTAGATACCTTTATCAAACATATTCTACCAAGCAATTTCGTTGTACCTATTATAGGCGCAAATTTAATCAAATCAAGAGTGTAATGGAAATTATCTTCCCTTCAGATCTTCAGGGTGCATAAAAACTAAAAAGCTAGGTAATCAAATTGCATGTTATTACCGTAAACATGAGCCGAAAGCCACAATCCGGAGGTAGGGAGCACTAGAGAAATCGATGTAAATGTCGCGTTGACAACAGCTGCAACGGCAAACCACCAAAACCTGTCAAGAAAGACCTGGGATATAACGCAGCTGATGTGCTCGCAAGGTAAACAGACATCGTGCGTATTTATTACATAGTATTCTGTAGTCGTATGACTGCTATCCTGCCTTCCATTTTTTTTTTTTTTTTAAATATAGATTTTTGCAACCTTAACCAGGGCATACGGTATTAGATCATAAAGGCCCATAACATTTAGCATTTAAGGAACTTGGTACCTGAAGAGTAGGTAATGAAAGCATGGAGGAAGCAAATTCAGCATGGAAGACGAAGCACACTTCCATCGAGAGGTTAATCATATCAGGAGCGTCTCCGGAAAACCCGATCTATCGCAGGAGTGCAAACCAAACGGTTCTAACCGAACACCTGTTCCTGCTCCGAACTCCGGTTGTTCTTTCTTCTGCTCTTACTCAAAGTAACAGCTGTTTTGTGTAAATTTTGCGAAACATTCGGCCTGAAGAAGAGCGACTTATAGTAGAATAGTTCCTAACCGTCTTGAGAGACACTCTTCACATTGTTCATAGACATTGTTTATATCGTCACTATAATGTGCTGAGTTCCTGTTAGGTACTACTGTTATACGGACTAGATTAGGGCTTTCCAAGCCCTAACAGGCACTTAACGTTCAGTAGCTGGCTTGTCCTCCCACCATTGGCCCCTGGACACTGTTTTTTCTGCACAGCTTTCATCGGTTCAGTTCCCTGACTGGAACGGTTCCGTAGAACGTCACCACATTTCAGTTTGTCCCCCCACTCTACCCGTTTCTTGACAATATACCGTCCAAATACCGTCGTTGATGGATTATCATTATACAGTGAAAATACAGAAATCCGATCTGTACACGACTGTTTTCCCGTGCCCTCCTTCAGTGACGGTATGGAGTTCATTTTTAGACTCTTCAGTGCTTATTTTCGAGCGATTACTTGCACACCAAGGCTTCGGAGATTATCTTGCGCTGCAGTCGGCCTTCATTTCACTATTCACTACCACCAACCCTCACTTCCATGTTATCCACTCATGTAAAAACAAATCACATGGTTGCAAATGTTGGGTCAACACCGTCCGTTGTAAGTACCTTCAAACCCTCGATCCCTTGTGGGTCCGTTACGTCCTTAGAAGATATGACAGTTCAGGAGGTAGAGAAGGGTACTTGGCCAGACTCAACTATCTGTGGGACCCTGAAAACAGGAGTAGGGTATACAGCTTCATGGCCGGCCGTGTCAGACAGATATTTTTTGAATGTGACCCTAGTAGACCGGCAGGAAGTTCGCAATGTTCCTTCCAATCAATATTGGAAGCATGCAGTGTTTCGCATGAAAGTCGATTTACCAGCGGATCATCCTACGATTCTGACGATGATGGCATTACCAGAAACAATCAACAACCACCTACAACAAACCAGAGGCAAACCAAGTCTGTTCAAGACTATTCAAAAATAGTGGAATTCTTAAAAATGTTATGTATCTGTCCTTTAGACGCGGCATTTTCAACTCAACTTTTTTTAACTCATCCTGAGTTTATGGGACGTTTTCAAAGAAGGGACAAATCATGTGAATTGGCATTATTAACACTAAAAACTGAGATAATTGAAATGACTATTATTGATTTTATTCACATGTACTCTAAACCTGATTGTAAGCCTATGTTTGACGCTAAAACATACGATGAAGCAAACAGAAAATATCTTTCTATTCAAGAAAGCATTCAGTGTATAATTAAAATTTTGAGCGCTCAATCTAAAAGCAGCGATGTATGTAGTATTATAAAAATTTTATATGAATGGGCTAATAGATGTAGAGGAAAAAAAAAAAACACTTTATATATCATAGGAGAACCAAGTGCAGGCAAAAATTGGATTTTTGATTCTTTACTATCATTTTTCTTGAATGTTGGTCATCTCTCTAATCCTGGGAAAGGATGTAACTTTCCATTTCAAAATGCTGTTGATAGACGAATTCTCGTTTGGAATGAAATCAAATTGGCTGAAGATTATTACGAAGTAGCACTAGATATAATGGGAGGAAATACCACTAGTGTCAAAGTAAAATACAATGCTGATTGTACTGCGAGACACACTCCTCTATTGTTAATGTCAAATTACGACAATGTCCCAAACGACAGTAGATTTAACTGTAGAATTACGAGATGGAACGATTGGAAAACTTTGGGTTGGTTAAAGATTTACAGAAACAATTGAAACATCGTAATAAGGAATCTGTGTGGTTGTAGATGTGGTAGGTTTATCATCTAAAAGTCTTCCCCCCAAAGTTTGTATTAGTAGTGACGTTCCGATACTGGTTTTGATTCGATATTTGATATCGGTACAATATCGAAAAAAGTATCGATATTATTGAATCAAAAATATCGATACCACTAGTATCGGATCATTCGATATCAATGACCAAGTAATGGGGTTTTTTTTCAATTTCATGCTCGAAAGGGGACGGAAATCATAGCTTCATCAACTTTATTTTATATTAGCTTTTTATTACATATTATATTTAAACTTTGACTTATTCAACTCAGAAATGTTTAAAAAAAAACTGACACAACCTACTATCTACTAACAGTACCTATTAAATTTATATCTACTAACAATATTAAATTTATTTTCATTATATTTTGTTTACGTAAATTGAAAAATGTGCATATATATGGTTATATTCTTCCATGTAAAAAGAAAACAAAAACTTTTTGTTGGATTTGCAAGCCTCCATGAGATCCATCCGAACATATAATCCGGAGAGGTGGCAGGACTGCGTCTGCCACAAAAGCCAAGCGGGGGAATCTCGTCTGGCGGCCATTCTCGTTCCTGCTCTCAAATTCGACGGCCGTTGCAGTACGCTTTAACCATCCAGCTAATCCTAGCTAAATATCAAGCCATCTCTAACCATCTCTAATAATTACGAAGGTACTTAAATCTCTCTCATACTTAATTTTTCTAACGCCTCACATGTATACATGGCGGAGCAATTGGGGTTTGCTCACTTGTTGGGCTGTGCATAGGTTAAATTCTCGTTTTTCGGAATCAGTAATTTGTGACTTATTACTGAGGGTAATCGAACAGTTATTTTCTCTGGATATGGAATTTCAGAAAGTTACGATGAAAAGGTCATAATCCGGAGAAGTCACATAAAACGGAAATACGATTTTAAACGAGGTTATGAAGTTATTGAACTTGACATAATCGAAATTTTTGGGTTGACTTTTTCGTGAATTACGGAATTCAGTAAGGCTCGAGCATGAAAATACGGCTGTGTAAAATCCCAAAGTACGGAATAACGGTTTTGAATAAATATTACGATGAGTACGGATGTTCGAAACGAGAAAAATTATTTTCGAAGGAAATTACGGAATTTTTCGATTTTTAATACGGCGCCATGTTGTTTATATCGTGACGAGGCGACAATTCGAAACTCAAGCCATATTGAATGTCAAACCAAAGCTGTCTCAAACCATTGACTCCCCAACTACATCATGGTGGAAATTCTCGAGTGTGGATAAGTTTATTTATAAGTTTATTTTAAGTTTAATTCTAAGCTTTTAAACTAATGTAGAATTATGACGGTGTTGTCCACACTCAGAGTAAAATTACGATGCCAGATTGATGTGTTGGAGATGTCAATGTTTGACAGTCAGTGGTGCCAACTACGTTGGTTGAAATACGGAGGACACACGAAGTTTTGTTGGTAGATTACCATGTCTACGGATTTTTTGTTTTTCGTTAGAATTCGAAGTTACCATGGTTTCTGTTTGCTCTGATTACGATTCGAAAATGTAGTCACTCAACATTACGATTTGATTTCGATATTTTATTTGATTGTTTGAACTGATACGAAAAGTTGAGTATGTAACTTGGAAACAAGAAACATGAAACGGACGAGGAATTGGAGATATCACTGTGATCGCTAACATGTCTAGTTTTTACTAGAGTTAACGTAATTTAAGCATAGTAGTAATCCTACTTATAATTAAGTTTATATTAATTCTGGTCGCAGTGGTGGACTGTTTCCTTTTTCTCCTTCGTTGTGTTGAATGTTTGTATTGATAATTCTTGCAAACGAACGTTAGAATAACTTGTAAAGTCAAAAGATCGATGAAAATTCAGTTGAGCTGAACGGAGCATGGATGTTTATTCAGCTGCAAAATAAATTCATTGTCGCTTGCGAATTGTGCCTAATATGAATACGATTGTAAAATGTACGAAACATAAACAACATGAGCAAAACAGAACGGAGTTAAAATTGTTTTAATACGCTATGCACACCCCAACATGACAAGCCAAGGCTGAAATATAGTGGAAACACTCATAAGAATAAAGAAGTACGAAAGTTAGCTAGAACTTTGTGCGAATGAGCGAATTATTAATTTACGATTTACAGTTCGAGAATGAAATACGATTTAATAGTACGGCAGTGGTGAGCGGATTTGCAGCGGGATAGTCTTCTTGTAAGCGTGTCGCTGGGAGATTAGATGGTCGAAGGCTCTGTTACCTACGCACAGCGCGCATGTCTCGGAGAGACAGTACCTTCTCGAAGGAAGCGAAATCGACAGACAGGTAGCGGGGCATATGTGATAACCCCAAGACCGCACTCCAATTTATGCGTGGCAATCGAGGCGCATTCAAATCCTAACACCATGTTGATAGAACGTTATGAGTGATTCCACTAAGGCTTAAATAAATCCGGAAATGAGATGTGTTTATAGAACGGAGTACATAAATCCGGATGATACGAAGTTTAGAGATGTGTTTGTAGAACGGAGTACATAAATCCGGATGATACTAGGATTAGGGATGTGTTTATAAAACGAAGGTCGTGAATTCGGAGTAACCCTTCTCTTGTTCTAATTACAGAGAACAATGAACACGGAAGAGATCAAGAGATTTATAAACGAGGAAGTCGAGAGGAGGGAAGTTGCGATCAGGGCTCGGCTTGAGACTGAGTACGCTCAAAGGTATGAGATGATGCAAAATCAGATCAAACAGTTTGCGGAGGAGTCTGTTCTGAAATTCGCGGCTCTGGCTTCGATGACCATGGGTCCACCTCCAACATCGAGGTCAGAGATGGTGGTGGAAGAGCAGGGCTCTGGTAGATCTGAGGATGCTCCTCGCACACTTGAGGTTCCCCTAGATAATCCGGTTGTAAACACAACGGCGAGTGGATCTGACTCGGTGGGCACTTGTGCCTGTAAGATCCACAAAGAACCCGGAGTGGCCGCAAGGTCAATTACGAATTTAAAGTACGGAGGCAATCCACTGAAGGAAGGGTCGATCGCCGTGTGGAAACGAAGGGTAATGTTGGATTTGGCGAGTGGTGACTATCAATTTCTCGTCGATCCCAACATAAAACCGGCAGTAAACTACACGGAGAGAGAGCTTCATCAGTTGAAGTGTATCGTACTCTCGTACATAATTTCCAATATTGATCACGGTTTGCAATCGATGATCAAAGATGTGAACGAGCCATCAATTGCATTGAGCATGATTGAGAAGGCGGTCGATCCGCCTACTCAGGCGAAGGAACATGCAATGCAAATCGAATTTATGAATACTCGATTTAACCCGGCGCTGGAAACAGTACTCGAGTTTCAAAATCGATTTGAGGGTCTTGTGGAGGGTATTCGGAGGTTCCCTGAGGCTGAGCTGACAGATAGGTCAATCCGGAGGAATTTAATTAATGCTATCTCGGAAGCATGCCCCAGGATAGCTGAAGATGCACTCCAGGAGAACTCTAAAATGAGGGTTCGGGACATCTTTGATCGGATGTTCGCAATGTACGATATGATGTCGGAAAATAGTAGGAGAGAGCAGGCTGTAGGAAAAGCCTTCCTTAGCAGGGGGCCTTCCTTCAGCAAACGGCGGAAAAATTCGACCCAATCCGGAGGGGGAAGTGGGGTCAAAAAGGCGAAATTGGTCTGCTATCAGTGTGGCATATTAGGACACACAAAGGCAGAATGTCGAAACGATAGCAAGATGTGCTATAACTGTGGACGGTTTGGACATCTGTCCATTGAATGTCGGCGTCCACAGACTGCGAGTACGAAGATGGCCCGCAGAAATAGTCGAACGAGTGACCCCATCCCCGTAATAAAACGAAAAGAACGAGCTCTCTCAGCTACTAGGGATAGGTCGAAGCCGGGGGCTGGTCGTAGCAACCCTCAAAAACGGAGCCACACGCCAGCGCAAAACCGGTTGACGACGGCGCAAAACCGGTTGACAAAGGCTGTGGCTCGTAGTAAGAGAGGCGCAACTCCTCCCAGGGTGCAATTTGCGGATGTGGAGTCGGACAGTTCGGTGGCGGCGATAGCGACTCCAAGGGCTCAGGCAATCGAAAAGCCAGCTGCATTACACTCCTGGGGATCGGAGGTGTCTCTGGCGTCCCTAATAGACGGTAAAAACTTTAAGTTAAAATTCATTTTGGATACTGGTGCTACTGAGCATATTGTTAATGATATAAATGTATTTACGACGATAACGGACTTGATCACACCAACACGGATTTCATGTGCTAACAATGCTAGGGACGCAGACTTGATAATAAAACAATCCGGAGATATTATATATTACAACGAAGAAAAACGGAAATTCGGTGTTTTAAAAGGAGTATTGTACGCACAAGACTTAATAGAAAATTTATTTTCTATTAGAAAACAAATAGCGAAAGGTTTATCGGCCTTATTGACGGATAAGGGAGTGATAATAAGTGATCCAATTTCGAATGAAATACTTAAAACGGGTTCATTTGATGGACGGTTTTGGTGGCTCAATTTCTCTCTCCCCTTGTCAAAACTTAGTACGGGGGAAAAACGGAAATTGTTGAAATTAGGTCACGGTGGATCGTTAATGACTAATCCGGAGAAACAACTAAAGGGAATTAAACGTAAACAAGATACGAATTTTGACGAAATTACAGATACTTGTTTAAGGGGGAGAATCACTGATCAACCCGGTGAAAAATCCATCAAAATTTCGGATACTAGTTTAGAGGGGAGAACTGACACTGATCACGGAGAAAACCCGGCTGAAACTTTACAATTACGGAATGACATAGGATTGGCATGGCATTACAGGCTTAACCATGCCTCAAAGAAATATCTCGAAATAGCTGGTAAAGTTCTCCCTGAATTAAAAAATGTAAAATTCGGTGTAAACATTCTCGATTGTCCTGACTGTAAGATGGCGAAAGCAAAAAGAAAGCCATGTTCGGAAGTCAGACATAGGGCCGAAATACCATTTCAGAGACTGCACTCTGATTTAATGGGACCTTTAAAACCAGGAGCATTTAGGTCTCAGGCCAAATATATTGTCACATTTACGGATGACGCGAGTAGATATGCATTTGCTTACGAACTCGGAAGTAAAATGGGAGTCAATATGGCTTTGCTCTCATGTCTAAAAGAAATTAGAAGATTGACGGGGGAAACCACTAAGGTGTCAGAAATACGGACGGACGGAGGTTTAGAATTTAGAACGGAAGAAATGAAATTTTTGTTACATAGGGAAAATATATCCTTGACGGTTTGTGAACCATATACTCCTCAATTGAATGGAACGGCTGAAAGATTCAATTTAGAATTAGAGGAGAAAATCCGGGTTAACTTGATTTCATCAGGAATTCCTACTCATTTTTGGGCATATGCCATGAGACATGTCGTGCATATACACAATAGGACGCCCAACAAATCGTTGGAATTCAAGACCCCGTTTGAACTGGCACTAAAACGGCTTCCGTCACTAAAATATATAAAACGGTTTGGCTGCGAATGTTATATTTTAGACACCCAAAGCACGTCAAAGTTCGCTCCTAGAGCTAATTTGGGTTTCTTATTAGAATGCGGTGAAACAGGTTACAATTTACTGCATTTCCAAAATAAAACGGTAGTGAGATCAAAACATGTAGATTTTGTAGAAAGTAGGACTTACGCGGATTATTTGAGAGACAGGTCAATTGTTAAATTGCCACTTGATCAAGTTGAATTTTCATTAGAGAATTCATTTAAATCCGGCTTTGAACAAGTGCAGGATGTCTCTGTTGAATCCGGACGAGAAACAGAAAAGACATCAAACCCGGTTTTAATTCACGAAAATGATGAATGCGAATTTTTCGATAATGCAGAAAATCTGGCGTGTTTCCTACAAAATTCTGCAGACGAATTAGGGGAGGACCCAATTACCTATTCACAAGCACTGGCTTCGCCAGACGCAGATGCTTGGTTAGAAGCAATTGAAACGGAGTTTCAGTCTTTGGAAAATTGCAACACCTGGAAAATCATTCCTCGAAATACGGTACCGAAAGGTGTGAGGGTAATGAAAACTAGGTGGGTTCACAAAAAGAAAACGGAGGCAGACGGTTCAATAAGATATAGGAGCAGACTTGTAGTAAAAGGCTTTGCCGATAATAATAAGTATGATATATCTGAAATCTACGCTCCAGTAGCAAGATTACCAGATGTCAAATTTTTATTAATACTTGCAGCCAAATTCGATTTAGATCTTGCTCAGTACGATGTAAAAACGGCTTTTCTAAACGGTTCCTTAGACAAACTCGTATATATAGAAATTCCCGATGGGTATGCAGAATACTTACAAACCGGTGATGATATAAAGAGTCATAGTGTATGTGAAGTACACAGAGCTCTTTACGGTCTTAAAGTGTCTCCAAGGAGATGGTTCATAAGATTCCAGGAGGCTGTGGAAAGAATGGATTTTAAACCCTATCCTTTCCAACCCTGCCTGTTTGTTTGGAAATCCGGAGATCAAATTGCTATAATGTTGCTATATGTCGATGATATTTTACTAGCAACAAATAGTAATCAAAAACGCAAACAAGTAAAATCTATATTAGAAAAGGAATTCTCGATAACTGATCTGGGAGAACCAAGAAAATTCCTAGGATTAGAAATCATAAGAAACCGGAGGAACAAAACTATCGGTCTTACTCAGAGGTCTCACATAGAATCGATGTTAAAGAAATTTGACCCTCATTGTGATAGAACGGTGTCTACACCAATGATTGTTGATAGGAATGGAGTCAATGAAAAATTGAAACAACCCGGTGACTTGAATTCGATTCCTTACCGACAAGCTATTGGATCATTATTGTACATACAAGGGGGAGTCAGACCAGATATTTCATATGCTACTAATATTCTGAGTAGACGACAGTCAAATTTTACGATGGAGGACTGGCAAGCAGTAATACGGATAATGAGATATTTAAGAGGTACGAAAGATTTTGGACTTATGTTCTCCGATAAGGGGGATGGAATAGATTGTTACGTGGATGCATCCCTAGGACTCTCGGCCGAAGGGGGTTTCTCCACGACTGGTTACATAATCTACCTTTTCGGTAATCCGGTAGCTTGGAGAACTAAGCGTCAGAATCACATAGCTCTCTCCTCAGCAGAGAGCGAATTCGTTGCAATGAGTACGGCGTGCAGAGAATTAGCCTCAATACGTACAATGTGTTCAGAGTTAGCGGGGATCAAAATAATACCGACAATCCATGAGGATTCTAAACCGGCAATCCGCTTAGCGGAAGTAGATGATTCGTCTACTCTGAAACATTTGGTTAGGCTATCTTATCTTTACGTACGACAGGAACACCGTAAAGGAAATATCACAATCCGGTGGATATCTACTGATGACCAAATTGCAGACACACTGACGAAGTCACTGCACAAATCAAAATTTATTAAATTTAGAAATTTGATGTTATTCCAGCACTAATCGGAATGTGTGTATTTGAACTGTACTGTTGCAGATCGAATTGAATGAGAAGGTTCTTCTCATTCATTCTCTCAATCCTTACGTAATCCGGCGAAATTAAATACGGAGCTGCCTGGATGGAAGCTTGGAGGGGAGTGTTGGATTTGCAAGCCTCCATGAGATCCATCCGAACATATAATCCGGAGAGGTGGCAGGACTGCGTCTGCCACAAAAGCCAAGCGGGGGAATCTCGTCTGGCGGCCATTCTCGTTCCTGCTCTCAAATTCGACGGCCGTTGCAGTACGCTTTAACCATCCAGCTAATCCTAGCTAAATATCAAGACATCCCTAACCATCTCTAATAATTACGAAGGTACTTAAAATCTCTCTCATACTTAATTTTTCTAACGCCTCACACTTTTGAAATTGAATATTTGCCGTGGTCATGGCACCATCATCCGTGGCCCATGTCCCTCTATCCTGTTTCCTCCTGAGGTTTGTCACCTTACAAGGGTTCTGCTTCCACTTATTCCCTTCACCTCTTCAACGCTCAAATTTCCACAGCCCAATATTACATATCGTCGGCTTACAAGTGAAATTCACTAAGTCACTTTTTTCACGTTTTGAGTTAAGGTGCTACTCCTATGTATTTTTTCACGCCCGATCGATTGGCGTGGTCAGTTTTTATATCCGAGCAACGGTTTCTTGGATATGACGTGTATTGTTTTTCACTAAGTCAGTCTCGAACGAATTCTAGTCTGGTGAAATCCACTTAGTGACTTAGTGAATTTCTCCAGACTAAGGATTTATAATTCCCAGTGCGGTAACTATAGTATTAGCCTAGATGTGAAATTCACTAAGTCATGTTTACTTTGGATGCCTAGTAAGTTTTTCAGTTAGCATTCCCGACGCCCCCCTGATATTAATTGCAAATTTCGCTCGTATACTCATCTTTCAATCTACCTCCGAAAGATCTCGGAGATGACGGGACGATACCAGTGGCGGCTGGGGTTGATTATGCGGTCTACCTATGAATGTGCCTCGAAAATAACCATCCAGAATCAGTTTCTGCCCACCAAATAACCTTTTTAGAATGAAGCTATAGCAGTGGCTCGGAAATTTTTAAAATAGAAATTTTTGAAGAACGTCTTCATTGAAATCCGGGTACTTTTTTTCCGTTATCCCCCTCCCCCCCAGTCAATTTGTCTTCAACACGCCCGCCCGATGTTTCTAGGCATTACTTCTTATTTAGATTATGTTATGTTTGTATTTTTGAGATGCAAGCTTGCGAGCATCCAGACCGCCAAAGTATACACATCATTCTGACCTACATGTCCAACTAATCTGTATTTTTACTAAGGGATTGACTACTTGATGTTATGTAATTTTGAGATGCGAGCTTGCGAGCATCCAGACCACCAACCTATACACAGCATTCTGATCTATTTGTGCGAATTAATGTGCATTCTACTTCTGCAAATTCATGTGGAGGCAATCAAACCACAACCACGCCAATTCATTTCAACAAATCCTCACCGACATCGGCAACTTCCGAAAACACGGTAAATCTCTTTTCCTTCTTTTTTTTGTAATAATATAATTTCTTCTCACATTTTGAAATTGTCACCAATTCTATATCAAAAATACATAACATAACAAAACATTATCTAAGTAAGAAAGAATTCCTAGAAACATCGGGCGGGCGTGTTGAAGACAAATTGACCTGGGGGGGGGGGTAATAACGAAAAGTACCGAAATCCGTTTTGAGGTATTCTGAAACGATTCCTAAAGTTTGCACTTTTTCATATATACATATATACTTTGTACTTTGATTTACCTACCAACGGGGCGGTTCGAGATAGGGCTGTGGAACCAGCAGCTTCAGATGAGTCTGACGAAGTTGAACTTCAATAAAAAACGTTCTGTTCCATAAAAAACACAGTTCCAGTTCAGTGTTATGTTAATTAGTTACCAATGCTAAATTATAGAATACGAATTCCTAAGACCCTCCCCCTCAATTTTGATTAGAGGCAGGCCTCATGGAGAAAAACGATAAGTCATAAATTCTCATGATTTTTAGTCAAGTGAAAACCATTAAGTCGCTATAGTCTGGTGAAATTCACTAAGTCAGGTTCTTTTGTAAGAAAAGTAGCATTAAAAGTACTTTTCAATACTGCTAACCCCTTGCGATTCATTGGGTGGCAACTAGACACCCTTAGGCAGCTACAGTCCAAATTTCAACCCTCTATTCCAATTTCTTCCCGTAGAAACATCTCATACAAAAACTGAAAAACTTCAAACTCGATTTTCTCGAAAGTAACATTTTTGACTTAGTGAATTTCACTTGTAAGCCGACGATATATTATGTACTAGAGAATGGGTCCCAGCTCGGTTTTCATGCACCCGTGATGATAAGCGTATACCAAACTACCTAATGTCTTATTTTACAAAAAAGTGATAAAATCAATTCAATTCAATGATTCATTTCAAAGTTAGAAGGCCTTGCAGATGATTTCTGAACATGTAGGTAATGATTCCCGGTCATTGCTCATGAATAACAACTATGTAAGTACTTACGACTGAAAGGTTTCTTTTAATGTAGGCACCTACCTGTATTATTTCTTTTTTCGGTACCTAGGTAGATAAGTAAGGAAGGTTGGTAGATACCAGCGTCTACTTTGAAGGGCTATTTTGATATTTTTGTGTCAATGTACCTCTCATATGATGCTTAAGTATTGTAAAGAGTGGGTAGCTGTACCTACTTCCTACCTACCGATGTCTGGATGTCCCGCATAAGGTGGTCAGTAAGTACTTCAGGGGTCGATTCAGAGCTCATTTCTGATCGAAAGTTCCTTTCAAGAGATTTTTTTACGCTTACTTTTTGAGCAATTCAATACCTATTTGAGATTTTTTTTCGTATTTTCGACCTTTTGTCAATTAAACGACCCTTAATTTGCAGTGTAAATTCGAATCTAAGGACACCTTGGAAAGAGCATTAAATTTTCTATCAGATAAATTCATGAGCTTTCTTACGGTTCAAGATTTGAGACATGAAAGAGACCTCTGAAAAGCAACTTGTACCAAATTTGGGAAACCTTGAGTTTTTTCAATCGGAAATTGAACTATGAGAACCAATATTTTTCAAGACAAGAACGGTAAAAACTGCACCGAAATGAGAGCTTACATTTCCAACGGTGTATTCAATGTTAATTTTCTAATTAGAGGAGGAAACTACTCATGTTTTAATGTTGAACAACATCGTTTTTCTCTGAAATCGAGGGTTTTCTTGAAAAATTACCTTCTATGAAAATACGAGTTCGGGATCGGTTTCTACGTATTTTTTCACGCTGTATCGAATAGCACTTGCATATCTCCCCAAACCGAGACAAAAGCGTGAAGTCCTTCATTCATCAGTGTCCGTCATTTAATCAGTGTTCTACAGTCTCCTCTCCTCCAGACAGGTACCAACTCCCAGCCACAGGTTTATGGGCCAGATAAATGGCTGTAGATGCAGATTCAGAAAGAAAAAATTTTTGAAAATCCCATTTTGCTTGTTAGAGTACCTACCTACCTTCGTACCTAGTTAAATTTTGTATGGAGGTACTTATTATGTTGGTAGCATTTTTTGATGCTTTGAAATTGCAATAAGAATGCATTCAGGAAGTGAATAAATTTTTCATCTTACCAACTTTTATTCAAAACTTTTAGTCAAAATTAAATTGGTACGCGATTCGCTCTAAAATGAATTTACCATTTCCATTATTGATTATTGCTTTTTCTTTCAATCGGGTGTGTATGCAAGGTAGGTACGTACACCTGATATATCAGAAAAATATGCCAACACACCGAAATGAGTGGATGGAGGCCATACGGGAAGGATATAGCGAAGGACAAAAACGTTTTGAAACTGTGTTTATTAATTATCATAGGAATAGGTATAAAGATACCTAGGTAAAACGAACACTCCATCACTTACAACTAATAATATTATAAAGCATATTATAGGTACCTAACTCAAATAAAATGCAGAAAAAATATGAGTAATATTAATCACAAAAGGTATCACTCAAATGGAAGACGGGAAAAATACTTAGGTATATTTATCTGCTCGGAGTTTGATTGTGAAAAAGCGTAATGGAAATTGGAAACTGATAAGAGTGATAAGAAGTTCGAGCTGCTCTTTGAGTATTAATACTCAAAGGAGCTGCTCGACATCGAGTTCAAACGGCTTCCGAAGAACTAGTTCGGAGCCGTTCCGGTCAGGGAACTGAAAGCTATGGGAGCTTTTTGGAAACAACTGCGACCAGGCGCCTATGGTGGGGGGACAAGCTAGCTACGGAACGTCAAGTCTAACAGGCCTCTAGTAATTTAGAAATAAAATCATATAATTCAATATTACGAAAAAGTTTTCAGTCTCGGTGAGATGTGTGAATTCAACACCACACTTACCGGTACGGTTGTGCGATTGGCGAAAATCGGACAAGCCGTTGAAGGAGCATTTCACTTCCAAACGCAGTAAAAAAGCGTTAGAGAATCCGACTGTTGGCTTGGCCCGAATTGGATGTTTTGAAGAAAGTTAATTTCATATTTGAGCGGATTCCTATCCCGCAATTGTTAGCCTGAATGTGATTGGTCGCCGCCTCCAGGCCCTCAGCCAATCAAGTGCATTGGTCTTGTAATTTTGTGTTTTACAGTTTTAAAATGTTCTGCGTTCTGCTAGTTGTAAAATCGTGTTCCCTGTTTGAACAATAAAATAATATTTTTCTCATTTACATGAGTGGATCTACTTCATAAAATCCCACAGGTTATGGGCGACAGTATCTTTCAACAGTAAAAGTGTACCTAAAAGTTTATTGTAAAATCAGTGAAATGGGTGAGTACGAGCTTAACATAAACAACATTGAAAAGTTGGCTGACTCCACATCTTTCCCCCTTTGGAAATTCGAAATAAACATCTTATTCGAATCCAAGGGATTGATTGACATCGTCGAAGGTAAGTCTCTATTAGCTGATTATTCTACAGATCAGCAAAAGAGGGAATGGAAACAAAAAGATGCCAAAGCCCGCCAGGCGATTGTAGGCTCTTTGGACAAAAAACATCGAGCTCATATTCTCTCTTGTTCTACTGCATGTGAAATGTATCAAGCTCTCTGTACCATTTTCGAACGTGACAATGATTATCAAAAGAGCGCCCCGTATGAGCAATTTTTCGCATATAAATTCGATAATAATAAAGACATGGCAGTGAACTTAAGTAACCTCGAAAACCTTCGTTTCCGGCTAAATTCTCTAACCGGTGATAAAATAGAGGACGAAATGTTGTTGCAAAATAATTTCCTGTTTACCTCCGAATTATGACTCGTTCATCACATCGTGGAGTGCGACTTCAAAAGAAGAAAAAACCCTAGCAAACCTAAAAGCTCGCCTTCTGAGTGAAGAAACTCGTAAATCAAACACCGACGCGCACAGTGCTCCCGTTGCATATTTATTGCCTGAGCCCCTTCATTCCGACTTCGATGCGTTTCCCGATTCGTGAAATGAAACAACTGGTGGTTGAACCATCTGGTCAACTCTTTCAGCTTTTCGAGGGATGGGGCAAGCCCTGGCCAAGTGTTCAACTAGTCCACATTGCCAACACACAGGAGGACGTGATCTGCTAAATCTAGGGTAACTGTATTGCCTGATTCAGAAACAGGCCTACCTTCACTGCCTCCATTCTCAGTGCTACTGCAATCGCCTCATCCATTGACTTAGGGCCCACCATTAAAACTTTCTCCCTCAGACTCTGATCATGTAACCCCCTAACAAACAAATTAACCAGCATACTTTCAGTACCTGGAGAGATTTCAGGTAAGGCTCTTCTTGCTAAAGTTTTCAATGTTTGGTGGAAAGTGCTTATATCTTCCTTATTGTCCTGTACCCGAGATATAAGGAGGGTCATGAAGCGCTGCTCTTGGTGACGAATCCCAAACCTAGCTTCCAATGCCTTAATCAGCACATCATAGTTACAAGAAGGGCCTACTTGAGCAAGGACTTCCCTGGCAGCTCCTGAGAGTACTGAAGTGAGAGTAGCTGCCTTGTCCTGATCATTCCAACCGTTCCTTTCGGCTATTGTAGAAAACTGCAGGTAATACGATTCCCATTCTTCAGAGCCATTGAAGGGCATTGGTTTAAGTTTATTTGTTTGCCTGGTTACTGGTGATGGCATGGTAGGGCAGAGTGGAGTTGGGATACCTAAATTACTTTCACCCTTAACTGCCTGCACAATCTCCTTTAGCATAGCAGTCTGCATCTCAAGAATGCTTTGCATGGCTGAGGTGAATGAACTTAATTGGTCTTTCAGTGTGGTCTCTGCACTACTGCCTTGCTGTTGAATCACCTGGCGCACTTCACCCATGCAGACACTCCTCTCCTCATCCCAAAACTGCATTAGCTGATCCAGTGAACCAAGTTTTCTTCTACTAGGGACCTCTAAAGGTGTTGGCTGAGGCTCTCCCTGCACTGTTTCCACCTGCTCTCCTCGTAATACCTGGTCTGGGGACTCACTGCCCACCCTGTCGACCGAACGGGAACGCACTGTTGACCTCGTGTTCATATCCCACCGCTGTTGTTGTGACAAAAGGGCCGAAAAGTAAACACACTTGCACGCGTAATATAAGATTAACTAGCTTTAGTACAGAGAGAGACTGAATAACACGAGACGGACAAAATTATAATTGAATAATAATTGATATAGCAACGGATACACACAGATACTACATTATGAGTTCATAATAGTTACTGTTACTGCACTGTTACTATATTCTCCCCCACTTTATTTAGCACATAGTCCTTAAGACGATCAGGCGCTCTATGCTCCCTTGCTGGTCTGCCAGGGGCTACCGCAGGCTGGCTCTGACTCATGGCAGGCGGCAACATCTCAGAGGGGGGCTGAACACTTGGTCGTACCGCCATCGGCGGCCCCTCATGCTCCGGTAGATCTGCGGAGAACGGGATCCCCCGGCTCTGCTGTGGAGGCGCAAAAACCACACGTTTCTTTGGTACCAGGGTGCTGACCAGCTCTTCAAGCTGCGGCCAGAATCAAGTTCAACCACATAGTGGTACTGGCCCAGCTTCCTAGTGATGGTACCAAACTGCCAGCACTCCTGAATCCTTGTCTGGACTCTCTCCCAGTCCTGAAGCGAACGGACAGGGCTGGACGCACGACTAGAGGGGGCTCGAGCTCGGTCATTTGGCAGAAGGGCATCTAGCCTGATCCGAAGTCTCCTCTTCAGGTAAAGCTCCGCTGGAGATTGGCCAGAAGCTAAGGGCGTTGCTCGATAACGAAACATAATCTGTTGCAGTTTCGAAGTTTTGAAAATTCCTTCCAGCAGGGTGATTGTTGAGGCTGAAGATGGTGCATCCTTAAGCATGCGGACCTCCGCCCATTTGGACCTGGCGTCCACACACATGAGGAAGAAACGGCAGTCGAAAGGCCCTGCATAGTCGATATGCACCCTTTCCCAGTTCTCATCGGGGTGATCCCACGGATGAACTGGCGCATTTTGGGGATTATGGCGAACTTTTGCGCAGGACTCACAACTTCTGACAAGCCGTTCAATGTCTTTATCTAAACCTTCCCAATACACGTACCTTCTGGCAAGTTGCTTCATCTTGGTAATTCCCAAGTGTGATGCATGCAGCTCTTCTAAAACTGACGATTGGAGAGCTTTAGGAACTACTGCTCGATCCAGACAGAAAAGCATATTACCAGAAATAGTGTATGGGCTGTCAATGCGGCTGCTCTTGAGTTCTTTCATGATTTTCTGCAATTCTGGGTCCCTTGCAGTCTCTTCGGCGACCGTCTCTGCTGTGACAGCTGAGTTGGAAATCTGAAACAGGGTCTCAGCGTACAGAATGTTGACTTCTTCATCGATCGCTACGGGCAACACAACCCCCGTAGATATTACAGTCTGTGATATTCCCCTTCAGGGCTCCAACGAAATCTGCAATGGATTGATTTGGTTGCTGAGTGGTGCTGAGAAAATAGTGCTGGGCGACAGCTGTTGACACAGCAGGTGACAGCATTTTCTTGAAATGATCAATTAGCGTATCATATTCAATATCTTTGATTGGTTTCTCCGGCCCTAAAAATGCAGCTAGGCTGTTGTAGTGTTCCCTTCCAATCGATGAGCAGATCAGCTGCTGCTTTTTCTTCGCGTTGGTGACATTCTTGAACTCGCAGTAGTTGTCAAAACGTTCAAGGTATGATGAAAATTTTTCCTTCTTGGCATCATAGTTCTCAAATGGCGATATCTGTGGAGCTGGGGTCGGTTCCCTCACAAGGGCTGTAGACAAAAGCTTCATCAACTCTTTGAATTGCCTATCATCCATGTTTGAGACTGAAAAGACGTTAAAACAGGAAAAAATGCGGCGGAACGGCGACTGAGTGACAAACAAATAAAATAAAAAACAATATCCTGGGAGGTACTGTACAGGAACCCGAAAATCAGGTACAAAATAAGTGAAATGTGACTGTTTACCGAACTTCTGAGAGGGGTGGCGGCGACAAAACTGTGTTCAGCGAGACAAACTGTGTTGAAAGCTGGGTAACTGGTGGCTGACTCCGGCGAACGTCTTCTACTCAATTTCACTAACTTTCCGCGAAATTTTCACTGTTCATCCTCGTTGCCAACTTGTTGTGACAAAAGGGCCGAAAAGTAAACACACTTGCACGCGTAATATAAGATTAACTAGCTTTAGTACAGAGAGAGACTGAATAACACGAGACGGACAAAATTATAATTGAATAATAAATAATTGATATAGCAACGGATACACACAGATAGGTACTACATTATGATTTCATAATAGTTACTGTTACTGCCCTGTTACTATAGCTGTCACCAATGTTTATAAGTTTTAAGAGCGAGATAAATTAGAAAAAAGTATATTATCAGTTGATAGTGAAATTCATAACAGTCCCCACAGAAAAATCAACTCATTTCATATTGTAGTGGATTTAAATATGTTTTACTTGGCGTAGGTAGGCCAAGTCGTTAAGGAATGTGAGCGGATCCGCCAAGGTAAACTGGCTTGGCGGACTGAAATGGGAGGTAGTTCGTGTCGCAGCCGCGTGGAGCACTGGGCTCGCATAGCGGGTGCTGGGTTCGATCAGTTTGGTACTGAGCCGTTTTGTAATATTCCGGCCTAAGATTTATATCTGTAGGGGGAATATGTTGAGCTTGGTTGAGGTACTGAAAAGTATCCTTCGCTTTTTGCACATTTGGAGTGTATTTGACACTCGGATCGGCCGGGTAGGCCTGCGTCGAATATCGTGGGTACTCGGACAGCTTGGTCGAATCGTAATGATCGGCTTCAGAGCGAGTCTGAAAGGTATCCTCGATCTTTTGTATAGGCGAGGCTTGATCGAACGTTTCTTTAACGAATACGTCGGGTGAGAAGGTGATCCGGGCGTGAGGATCGCGCCTTGCGCCGTCGCTGGGTTCAGCGGATTCGCCGGGTAGCCTGTAGGGAGCGCTACGGTGGCTACGCGGCCCGGCTTCGCCGTCGTCTGCCTCCCCTTGCATGAGGAAATAAGACGGCCGACGTTCCATCGAAATAACCGAGTTTTTAGCTCGTTTCGATGCCTCTATGTATAAAAATAGAGGGTTTGGGAGGTGGACTCGCTTGACAGAGCGTCTTTCCAATGCTCGTATGTCAGGGTCCTACCTCGTAGTCTTGAAAAAGACTTCCTTGGAAGGTAAATTAGAGCGGATGAGCAGAGTAATTTACCGGCGTGCCCACAGCGGTCGGTTACGAGCTTATTGCTACGAAACCCGGGCGAAACGGCTCGGAACGTCCCTCGGGCGTACGATCTAAAGAGAATATCGATAGATGTACCGGGTGGCGTCCTGACAGATGAACTACGTTGGGCAATGAGCAGGATGAATAATCACTGGACTCGTAGATGCCAATGCGAGATCTGTGTGGAGAGAAGGTATGCCTTGTAGAAAGCAGTAGGAAGCCGTTCTTGAGATGAACTCGGGATGCAGAAGGTTCGTCAGCGTAGAGCGTGTAGAATTCTTCGTACTTCCAAGTGTAGTCGTCGAGAGCGGAGAGTGGAATGAATTTCGGAGGGCTCCCAGCGGGGTATTTATAGGGAGGTGGCCGCCTCCTGCCGCCTCCTGGTTGGTCCGCTTAATTTCATTAATTCGACTGTGTAATCTCATTGGTTCGCACATTGTTTTCTCAGTATCTGCGAGTATGATAGCTGAGCTGGTCTTTCGAGGTGGTTTCCCCACGTCCGTCGCTGCGACGGGGTCCCCGGGGGTGGCTGGACGACCTTGAGTTTTTCTGTTTGAGATTTCTCATTCAAGGCGACTTGTTTCGAGATGCTTGTCGCATCTCTCTCGCCCAGTAAATGTTTGGGGAGGTCGCCTTGTGTGTTATTAGTTAATATTTCACTTTTGAGAGAGAATTTCGTATTTTCTCTCTGGTGAAATATTTTGTTTGACGGAGTTATAACTCGACGTCTTGTAAATATTTTTGTGTTGTGTCTACCTCTTTTTGGTAGCCCTGAAAAGGGCTGTTGACAAGAGGGGGTGGTTTTCACCACAGGGGCCCCCCCAAGACGTCGTGTTATTAACGACGACGCCGGCTGGGGTGTTTCGAGCGCCGTCACCCACCTCTCGTCGAATTTGGTATAGATTTTCGGGGAGTCTCCTCCTTATTTTCTGCCTGATTTTTGTTTAGTGACACAGCTTCGTCTGTTTTTAGAGTGTAAGCTGGTTTTATTTGCTGTTTGGGAACTTTTTTGGTATGTTCGCCAATTTGCACTGTAACCGAAAACTTATCATAATAGTTACTGTTACTGCCCTGTTACTATAGCTGTCACCAATGTTTATAAGTTTTAAGAGCGAGATAAATTAGAAAAAAGTATATTATCAGTTGATAGTGAAATTCATAACAGTCCCCACAGAAAAATCAACTCATTTCATATATATATATATACTGTTCCGTGCACTCAGTTAATTAGATCGTTTTAGAAAGTACCTACATAAGTAGGAGAGCTACTGGCCATGCTAGATCCCTACCTTATTCCCCCTAAATTGGTAAGCACCATTCATACACTAGTATTATGTTCATCACTTATCATACCTAGCATACAAATATATCTCAACTATCTGATCATAATTCTAGACCCCTTCAAACCAGCGGACGAAATTCTGAGACTGAAATTATAACTTCTGTAACAACAAGACGAAATACACCCGTATGGATCTGTCACCCTATAGTAAGTGCCTGTACCTTATTGATAGCAAATAGTACATTATCACCTCTGTATCTACCATTATTTTAAGGAAACTCTGTTCATATTGTAGCACCTGATGAGGCCTAAGCAAGGGCGAAACTAGTTGTGGTAACAATAAACACATTAAAAAAAAAAAAAAAAAAAAAAACTCGGCGCTCCGCGCCTCGCAAGGGGGCAAGCCCCCTGGACCCCCGGTTACCTCTATTTACATACTTCGGACGAAATTATTGAAACACAGAATGTGTTTGCGTTGTCGCGCAACCAAGTGACAACCAAACAAGCGTCATTGTTTACTATTCATTTATAACATCAATTTATATAGTTATAGTATGAAACTACGAAAATTGCGTTGTCACGCAACCAAGTGACAACCAAACAAGCGTCATTGTTTACTATTCATTTATAACATCAATTTATGTAGTTATAGTATGAAACTACGAAAAAAAATACGAAATAAATTCGTGATAAATCAAGAGCTTTCCAACGAATGGTGAACGATTTCTGTGCGATTAAAATGGCGGAAATTCCATTTCCCTACCAACGGCTCGGTTGTACGTGAAAATCATCCGTCACACATTTCGTTCCCATCCCGCGTTCCATTTTCGGCTAGTTAGTCCATGGCTAAAACACATTCTGTGTTAAAACTTGGATGGAACTTTGATGTTTATGGGCAAGATTAAGCAACCAATGAACAAGTTGAAGTTCAAAAGAAGATATCTAGAAACAAGATTACCAACTTGGTGCAACAATCATTGGCCACCTACTTAGAGATTAAGGGCCACTTTCACCAACAACTTATGTAGCGGAGATTGGCCAAACTCGATTAAAATCAAACTATGTCAAATCAGTAGAAATTTTATTCTATTTGTAAAGTGTAAATCAAGCATTTTAATTTCTCCCTTGATGGGAAAAACAAAAGATCATGGATATGTCTAGTACCTACTGCTTACCAGTTGGTACCTACTACTCAATTGTATACCAACCATTTAGTGCCTTCATTTCACAAGATTATTCCATTATGGTTACAAAACAATATTAGTTTTTAACTTAGAGTAATAAATCAGCATTCCTTGACACTGCAATGGCTTAGAGGTCATGAAATGTCGTGGTAAAATGAGAGCATTCCAAAAAGTGGCGAACGATTTTCCTACTATGAAAACTATGGGAGTTACTCTTCCCTAGTAACGCCTTGGTTGTACGTGAAAATCAATACAAAATGTGCCGGTCGGGAAAAAAAGTGTCGGTCGGGAAAAAAAGTGTGAACGATGGTCGGTCGGGAAAAAAAAGTGTCGCGAAAAATTCCTTGACCCCCAGCCAAAAGACATATCCATGTCAATAGTAACAACTTTGCCACTTGAGATCAATAACACAACAACTGGTTTTGACATGGATATGTCTATGCTCTGGGGGGTCAACCAAAAATTTCCGTGACGCAAAATTTGTGTCACAATTTCAGTGTTTTTCACGTACAACCCAGTCGTTGCTAGGGGAATGGAACTTCCGCAGTTTTCATCGCACAGAAATCGTTCGCCACTCGTTGGAAAGCGCTTGATTTATGTGATAAATGTTCACATCTCAAGCTACCAATTTCCCCCTCCTTACGTACTTGGCTATATTCCTAAACTAAGTTGATTGGACTATAAACAATTTTAATAAGCCGGTTACAATATTCTTAACGTAATGCAATAGCATAATTTACTCCACTCCATAGGAAACATTTTCATCCTTGTGGTGAAATCCACCCCCTCTTGTCAACAGCCCTTTTCAGGGCTACCAAAAAGAGGTAGATACAACACAAAAATATTTACAAGACGTCGAATTATGTCACAGCGACGGACGCAGGGAAACCACCTCGAAAGACCAACTCAGCTATCATATGCACAGATACTGAGAAAACACTGTGCGAACCAATGAGATTGCACAGTCGAATTTATGAAATTAAGCGGACCAACCAGGAGGCGGCAGGAGGCGGCCACCTCCCTATAAATACCCCGCTGGGAGCCCTCCGAATTTCATTCCACTCTCCGCTCTCGACGACGACACACTCTGAAGTACGAAGAATTCTACACGCTCTACGCTGACGAACCTTCTGCCTTACTTAGTCATCTCAAGAACGGTTTCCTACTGCTTTCTACAAGCCAGTCCTTCTCTCCACGCAGATCTTGCATTGGCATCTACGAGTCCAGTGATTATTCATCCTGCTCATTGCCCAACGTAGTTCATCTGTCAGGACGCCACCCGGTGCAGCTATCGATATTCTCTTTAGCTCGCACGCCCGAGGGACGTTCCGAGCCGTGTCGCCCGGGTTTCGTAGCCTTAACCTCGTAACCGACCGCTGTGGGCACGCCGGTAAATTACTCAGCTCCTCCGCTCTAATTTACCGTCTAAGGAAGCCTTTTTCAAGGCTACGAGGTAGGACCCTGACATCCGAGCATTGGAAAGACGCTCTGTCAAGCGAGTCCACCTCCAAAACCCTCTATTTTTCACACATAGAGGCATCGAAACGAGCTAAAACTCGATCATTTCGATGGAACGTCGGCCTTCCTACTTCCCCTTGCAAGGGGAGGTGGACGACGGCGAAGCCGGGCCGAGTAGCCCACGTAGTGCACCCTACCGGCCACACGGCGAGTCCGCTGAACCCAGCGACAGCGCAAGGCGCAACCCTCACGTCCGGATCGCCTTCTCGCCCGACGTATTCGTTCGAGAAACGTTCGAACAAGCCTCACCTATACAAAAGATCGAGGAAACCTTTCAGACTCGCTCTGAAGCCGATCATTACGATTCGACCAAGCTGTCCGAATACCCACGATATTCGACGCAGCCTTACCCGGCCGATCCGAGTGTCAAATACACTCCAAATGTACAAAAAGCGAAGGATACTTTTCAGTACCTCAACCAAGCTCAACGTATTCCCCTTTCAGATATAAATCTAAGGCCGGAATATTACAAAACGGCTCAGTACCAAACTGATCGAACCCAGCACTTGCTACGCGAGCCCAGCGCTCCACGCGGCTGCGACACGAACTATCTCCCCTTTCAGTCCGCCAAACCAGTTGACCTTGGCGGATCCGCCCGCATTCCTCGCGGGAATGACCCGGAGACCAACCCGCATAACCGGGATATAAATGTCCGACTTGGCCTACCTACGCCAAGTAAAACATATCTAAATCCACTACAAGAAACATGTTCTTCCTCTTGACAACAGTCGACTGTTAACAACTCATTGTAGTGGCTTCTCTCCACAGTTATTTTCAACATTTCTATAATATAAGTAAACCGTTGTTTTGTAGGAATTAGTCGGGATAGGGCCCAGGGATTTGTTTAAAGTTAAAGGATTTGTTTCCAACTCTCGAGGACAACCGTTATGAAATCCCCAATCAAAGACATATCCATGTAACGTGGTATCTGCTTGTAAAGCAGATAGTGGAACTCGTTTACGAGTTTTAATTTAAGTGATTTTTATTTAGAAACACAACAATAAACAAGTCAACAAGATGGTAAATATGCAATCCTGCAAACTGGAGTTGGTTTTCATTTCCCAACAATATTATTGTAGAATAATAATATTTAATATTAACTTCATTACTGGTGGAAAGATTTTTTCCACCTATTTTTAGCACCATAAGGTTTAGCTTTCGACTATTGGTTTTGTCTGACTGTCTTATCAGGGTTAACGTGTAAGCCCTCCTCAGTACACCACTATTTGGTGATGTTAGGAGCTCTTTGCATTCTGTCAGATATAGTGCAGTCGAATTTACCCCTTACGAAATTGGCTAAATCTTCTGCATATCCCACTGCATCAAACCCTTCCCCCTTCAGTTTAAGGAGCAGTGTGTCTACTACTAGTAGCCATAGAATTTTCCCCCTACTACTTCCTGTAGATTCAGAGAGAAAGTTCCTCCCTGAGGGCACTCCTTTGAGGGGTTGACCTGCAGGGTTTTACCCCCTAGTTCAAAATAGACGATCCGCTTTCCTGCATGGCCTTGATCCATTTATTATTTGTGGATTAATTTTTCTTTCTCTGGCTGCCCTTTTTATGGATTCATAGGAGGTATTATCTAAAGCACGCAATATATCCAGAAAGCATCCAAGAGCTTTTTCAATTTCTCAATCGTGACAACCAGTTCATTAAGGGCAGTCTCAGTGGATTTGCCCTTCTGGTATGCATGTTGGGAAGTTTGTAGAGGCCCTTTGGAGAGATATTATTCTCTGATTGTTTGGTGAATAGTTTCCTTCGTAGTTTTAAGAAGGTAGGATGAGAGGCTGATAGGTTGGGTTGAAAAGTTTTTACCAGCACTAGGGATAAACACGATTTTAACCACCTTTCACTTTATACTTTGTTGGAGATGAGATCGTTACTTATTTTCCTCAGTTTAATTGGAGTGTATTTATTTCTGGTTGTCGTATCAATACTTTATTGTATTTTCGAGGTTCTGTCATCTGATTCCATACAAAATATCGCTGGTTGTTCTTATTGCTGGAGATAAAAGAGATTGGCGATGAGAATGGTGATATTTTCAGATATTAAATACATTTAATATCCACAGAAATTTAATGCACACGTTGTTTTATAAGTTCTATTAATAGAGGAATACAAAATACATTTTATGGCACGTGCAATTTACAATAACAGTAGAGATCTCGCGTCCCATTGGTTTGCCGTGATGGTTTGCGCATGCGCAAACGTCACACGTATAAGCCTAATTAGCGAATTTTTGAAGAAAATTAAGCTATTGCTCTCGCCTCAAAATTTGTAGAATGTGAATTTTTGAAAAAAAATTATGCAGAAATCCGTTTCAGGCTATTCTGAATCATATTCTGAAGTTTAACGCATTTTTTTATGTATGTATATATGTATGTATGTATGTATGTGTCATTCCAGACGATAACTGTCCGTAGAATTGTGCTAGAAACTTCAAACAAATTTTAAAATGTTAAGGGCACAAAACGAAAGTTCAAGTTCGTTGGCCAGCTTGATCGGATTACATCTTCGGGTTAAAATTTTCAAAAATGTAGTCAAAAATTTCAAAATAGCCTGTTTTTTGCGATTTGTCGTGCGAAATAATTTTTTCAGCATACTAACATGTGGTATATTCGGAATCAGCGTAAAATTTCCTATAAGAATATGTATCAAGTTTTCAAAAATTTCAAAGTTGAAAAATCAGTCAAAAATTGAAATAATGCCGTTCGCTGGTTGTAAAAATCGGTAATATTCTTCAAAAATTCGCTCATGGGGTCATGCTGCATGACTGGACTTTTTTTGTATTGCCTATTTTGACATTTTGACAGGCAATTAACCTTGAATACAAATATTAGTTATAACTTGCTATATTTATAAAGTGGTATTTAGTGCTGGTTTTGTGAAGTGATTGTCAGCTGTCTCTCATCATTATTCTGCAACATGGAACAGCCAACCCTGGAACGACAAAGAGGTAGAAGCGACACTTACAAGTCAGCCATTTTCCGTTCAGACCATATTTTTGTTGAGCCTTTATATCCATTATCATTCGTGCGATTTGAATGTATATTCTCCTGATTTCAACACCAATCACTGGAATTGGGCTACACTTTCCGGAAAACCGTCTGGGTCGCCATCAATGGCATACATATATCATCACAGTTTCAAACTTGGTTGGTGGTAGGTACCTTTCCCAGCGTTGCTTGTGCTGCTTGAACACCAGCACAGGATAATTGTGGTGAAATCTAGTGATCGTTGACGAATGAAATAGATAATAGAAAATAAAGATAGGTACCTTTGGAAATTGAATTTAAGAATGAATAGGCACTATCAATTTTACCGTGAAACGGTTCTTCATCTCAGAGGGAATCTAAATGATAGAATATACACCCCCAAGTGACAACTAGAAAATGCATAAGTTTATTCGTAATAAAACAATTGAATAAAAACATAAAATATTAAAATAATAAATGAAATGTTCCTTAGTGATTAAATGTTAGGCTAGTCTGACCATGAGTTGTAGTAGAGTCCTGAGATAGCCGTAGATGGACGGACGCCCAGTAGGGACAGGGAGATCCCGTGGAAGCCACTCCAAAGTAGAAGATGAGCGGGAACCAGGTAAGTCTTGATTTTCACGGAGTGAGCTGCAGACTCACAGCAACCAAGTAGGTGGGATGCGATCCGTGACGGACCAGGAACCCTGGGATAGCTGAAGGTTCGCTGGAGAAGTAAATATATGAGTCAATGTTCCTCACAACCCACGTAAGTGGCCGTGATCGATCGATCGATTAAAACAGGTACTGAAATCGGGGTACCGCATGGGTCAATAGCAGAGGAACGAGCGACATAGAGTGAGTCGCTGAACTCTCGATGAAGACTGCCGAAAAAACCCTGTAGGCCAGTCAAGCTTTGCGAATCTGCAGGTGAGGGGGGGTCCCCAAATATCAAATGCCAACATTGTGGCGAGCGAGTTGATAAACAGGCGTCCCGAAGTGCTGCGACCCTAAGGCGACTCGATGAAGGTCCATCTTTAATCGCTACCTACCACTCTAATCTTCTATGCCTAACTCTCATCACGAGAAAACAAAATAAAATTAATTGAACACTTTGTTGCTATCTGGCTGCAACATCTAGGTATATTTTCATCTTTATATTTTCTGGGCTCTTTATGGCTATCTCATCATTCTACCCACCTACCCATCTGGAGTTGGCCTCCCCTTCCCACACTGATCTTTGGAACTGAACATTGGGGAACAGGGTTATCCTTTAGTTGTACGTACCTGCCTTACTTCTTGTCAGTTCACATTAATGTGCCTACCTCTCTCTTCTTTCATATAAAAGGTGGCCACAAAGGTAGGAAAACTTTATTGAATTACCGTCATATTTATGTACCTAACCTACACATACCTACTCTAAATACCTCACTAAATAATCCAGGTGAACTTATTTATCTATGTTTCATTTATCATTCCTAGTCACAAATATCACCAATCTAGTCGCTGATTATCGTACCTACATTCCTATTCTTCCATTAAGAAATACAGTCCACTTAATATTAACCAATTATTATTATTCTAGGGTGTGCTAGTTAATCTTAACTATCATTGTCTAGGTTATCACGATGCACATCCAATATCAAAAAGTCCAGTCATGCAGCATGACCCCATGAGCGAATTTTTGAAGAAATCTTCAACGTTTCAGTCGCTATTGATCGTGTAGAGAAATTTATCGTGTAATCGCAACTCATCAGTTGTGAATACTTTTTTTTTTTTTTTTTAACAAGCACCTGCTACCTACGTTTTAAACAGCATGGTTCTAGGAATGGTTATACAGAAATACTTCCATAAGAGTAGTTCAATCTGAATTTGGACAATGTTTCATGCAAATATTACCGATTTCTACAACTAGCGAGCGGCTTTATTTCAATTTTTGACTGATTTTTCAACTTTGAAATTTTTGAAAACTTGATACATATTCTTATAGGAGATTTTACGCTGATTCCAAATATACCACATGTTAGTATGCTGAAAAAATTATTTCGCACAACAAATCGCAAAAAACAGGCTATTTTGAAATTTTTGACTACATTTTTGAAAATTTCAACCCGAAGATGTAATCCGATCATGCTGGCCAACGAACTTGAACTTTCGTTTTGTGTCCTTAACATTTTAAAATTTGTTTGAAGTTTCTAGCACAATTCTACGGACAGTTATCGTCTGGAATGACACATACATACATACATACATACATACATACATACATACATACATACATATATACATACATACATAAAAAAATGCGTTAAACTTCAGAATATGATTCAGAATAGCCTGAAACGGATTTCTGCATAAAAATTTTTCAAAAATTCACATTCTACAAATTTTGAGGGGAGAGCAATAGCTTAATTTTCTTCAAAAATTCGCTAAAAGCAGGTATTTGACAGAGTTGGCGCTGTAACCAACGCAGTAGGCTCTTTGTCATTCACAAAACATACATTTAGTGCGTTTTTTTCTCTGATTTCACTCAGCTAGCTACATTACACCCTCCCTCTCGTAAATAAGTGTAGTTAACAAAATAATGTTGCCCACCTACAATCAAGGACAGAAGAAAATAAGCTAACAACGCCAAAAGCCATTAAAAAGACAAAATATCCCAAGAATTTCCTAATTCTATGTTTCATGTGTGCTTCTCGACTATTATCCAAGATTGGAGGATGCATTGCATCAGGGATCATTGAATGAAACAGAAATTACTCAAGATCGCATGTATGTACTCAATCAAATCATGGAGGGATTATTCAGGGGGACCTTCAGTGAGGGGGGTGGGGGTGTGACATATATGTCACACTCGTCCTTTGGGGGTGATGGTTTATATTGGGCTGAAGGTAGGTAAAAAGATTCAAAACGGCATGTTATTCACAACAAAACGAATGCATTTAATTGTTACAATGACTAGTGAATGACCGTGCAATCACAGAAAGGTACAGTGAATGATATTGAAAACAGAATGAAAATAGAAATTGATAACAAATGTGCTAATTCATTTTTTTTGTGTGCGAAATTGAATGTTTTACTAACCCACATTACATTTCTGCAACATCACATTTTTGATTTTGCACCCATCATTCACACACCTCCGCCTCACCTTATTGTTTACTTCCATGAGGAGGTGATCGGTTCGGTTGTAGTGAATTTCGTCAAATACTTGGGATGACCATTGGGACGATGGAACCAATGGACCAACAGCTTGTATTGCAGTTTTGTATCGTGTGAGGTATGAAATGGCTATTTCTCATCTTAAAAATAAGTTCGGTTATTTTTCCCCCGATCTGTTAGTAATTTAGCCAGGCATTGTAGCCATCCAGAGTCTTCTTCACCATCATCTTCGGTTGTGATCAAAGTTGACACGCGGTGGGGCATTGAAAATATCTTCAATTTCTAAAGAATCATACCATAATCTATTATCTCACTTATACAATTCTCTAGCAACTGAATTATTCACACGACAGTCAGGTGTCTTTCAAATTAATTTTTAATGTTATATGAGTAAACAAATGAATAAACTAATAAATAAAAGAATAAATAAACTAATGAAAATTATTTTTTTGCCACAACCATTAAAAAATAATATTATTATTACTCATTACTGTTATTATTCATTATTATCATTATTTATTTATTCACTATCATTATCACATGTTTTTTATTTTCAAAAATGTATTTATTCTATTTTTATTTCTAATTTTTGTTTTAAATATTGTAATCTTTCATTTAACTTTTTTCAATGAAAATTAATAGTTTTGTTATTATAAAAATAAAAAAAATCATTATTTTGTTCGAATAAATACAAAAAAGAAGGGAATGGTGGATCGTCGAAAAATATATTGGGGAAGGACGAGTGTGACGTATATGTCACGCCGACTTTTGTTCCCCTCCTCAGGCACCATATTTGGTTTCATATATCATTTTTTCATTCTAATCGTATGCAATGCTGTCAAAGAGAAAGATAATATTGATATACTACAATTTTAGGGGAAAATAAGCAATAAAAGTTACTAGGGATCCAGGTCCATGATGAAAAATGCTCAACTTTTGTTTCGCGAAATAATACTCTTTTATGACTTGTCACGACAAGAACACATGCTGAACTGAGATACAGACCCCTCTGCGATGGGAAAACGTTGGGATGAACACAAATGTCAACATGGTGAGACAGGAATCGCGTTTTATTCAATCATGTTTGTTGTGACGTATGCGTCACCCTCGTGGTTCGGGGGTTAAATAGGGTTCGGGGCATTTCCATGTATCGTGTGTAAGGGGTTTCCAGTCATCCAGAGAAAATGTGATTTGGGGACTATTTTCTCCAAAAAATGTATGTAACTCTCCTTGATCGTAATATTTGCTACTGTATGTCATCTTGTACTCATGTTTCTGTCCATGCTGTAACAACGTTCAAATACGTTAATGTGATTCTGATATTGAGCTGTAGGCATAAATATTGGTAGGTATAAAGTGTTAACACTTTTGGTTAACCACCTACGTGGTACGATTCCAAAACTAATTTCCAACAAAAAAAGTGCCTCTCAGAGATTTTTATTGTGCATAAGCTCTGTTTTCGATTACCTATTGCACATTTAATATTACCTCGGGTTTTCTATCTTATGCCTTCAAAACGACTATAACTTCCCTTAGGTTCGCTGTTGAATCAAATATAAGGTTGTAATTACACAGCATTGAATTTTCTGATAGAATATGACCACAACATACTCTGAAAAAGATATTTAAAAGCCGAAACATTGAACTGGAACAAAACTTATCTTAAATGGCCAATTCACTTTTTTTTTAAGCTTAAGACCCTTGAGAAAAATTTGATTAGCAATATATATATATATATATATATATATATATATGTGTGTGTGTGTGTGTGTGTGTGTGTGTGTATTTATTTATTTATATTAATATATACATTTATATTGTTTTAAGCAATATTTAAACAATAATAAAATTAAACAATAATAGTTATAATAATAATAAACAAATAAATGAAATGTGAAAATTGGTCAATTAGGGAATTAAAATTGGAAATCATGTTCGTTCCAGGGATTAAGAATTTGCGCATGCAGTTGTTACTAATGATACAATCATGTTGAAAATGATATGGGTTCATGAAATTGTCTTTTCCCGACTATCCTCCAACTTTGAGCGAGATCAGACGACTGGGGTCTGAGAAATGACGAGTGATGAAATTTAGGTTATCGCATTCGCAGAATTGATTGGAGAATAATGAAATTGCTATGGTACCATTAACATCCAAACTCGCACATCCCCAAAAAGTATCATCAAAATCGGATGAAAACTGAGGAAATTAAGCTCGTCAGAAGGATTTCACATGTGCCCATGTAGAAGAGATTATGAAATTTTCGTTTGGGCACGCATCATTTAGGAACTATGAAACTGATAGGGGACTTACATCCTAAACCGAACATTCGCTAAAAATTCATTTAAGAAAAGTTCCAGTCATGCAGCATGATCGTATGAGCGAATTTTCGTATATTATCGTATTATACTTATATGTTAAATTATTTCGAAAATTCAGGACTTTGAGTGAAAAGGAAATGTTAAATATCAATTTTATGGCAAAAAACTCGTCCTCAATAATATTTGGCAATTAAACGTTTTTTGTATTTTTAGGTTTGTTTTGTGGCAGTTTTTATAGATTTTTCAGCAAATATTAATGAAATTTAAGTACGTTCATCTGCATTATTTTGAGCAAAACTTGTTTAATGCCCTAGGTAATCGTCCATAATTTTGTTTTGACTGAAACTCTGCTAAAAATTACAAATTCAACCAGTTTTGGTAGTTTTTAGCCATTTTTATTGATTTTTTTAGTACATTTTCGGAATTTGACCAATTTACTCGTAATATGCTCAAAAACAGTTGGCCAACGAATTCATCCTTTTGATGGAAAGAGTGATTTTTTGGCGCAAGAACGGGATTTTTATCTCAATCCTAAGGAGAGTTATCGTCTGGAATGATATATATATATATTTATATATATATATATATATATATATATATATATATATATATATATATATATATATATATATTTATATGAAAAAGTGCAAACTTCAGGAAGAAGAATAGCTTTTAAAAAATTTCGATTTCAAAATTTTCCGAGCCATCGCAGCTTCATTTTTTTACGAAAATTCGCTAATAGGTTGAAATCATAATCCTTTGTATATATAAAGTAAGAGTTTTCATTGGCCGACCGTCAACATCCTCTGATAATTATACAGGGTGATTCCCTCGCAAATGCAAAACAAAAAAATTGGGTGAAACTACATCAAAAATAGAGTAAAATGCCGCCAACTGCATATTTTTATCTCAATCTGTTCTCGAGATATGATTTTTTAAAGGTTTTTTCAGGAAAACCGTGTTTTTTCCCTTTTAAACTCAAATTTCTCCACTTTACTTCATTCAATTTTAACTTTTGACCACATTTTCGAAATCAGCATTAAATTTACTATAAGAATAGTGTACTTGGGTTCTTAAAAAGTACCATCCAAAGGCCCTCACATCAGCTCAAACATTGACGATTTTGAAAAAATAATATTTCTGAAAATCTTTAAAACTTTACTATTCTTCCAAAACGAATGCTGGGAACTGGCAAATCTCATGAAAACTGCTTCGTCTAATACTCTTTCCAACGGTATAATCAAGTTTACTTTTATTTAGTTATTTAGTGGAGAAAATTATGTTTTAATGTTAAAACATGTGGGTTTTTCAATGAAATTGTTGGTTTTCTCGAAAGATGACCCTCCATGAACCTACGAGTATGGGGTCGGTTTCTATGTATTTTTTCACGCTGTATCGAATGGTAACATTTGTAGATCTCTCCAACTCCGTTATAACCGAGTTTTACACTTAAAATCGCAAATGTTTAGTTTGTTTGTTACGATTAAATGTATGTGTGTTATGGGGTAAAACTAGTTAATTAAAGTGTAAAACTCGATTATAACGTAGTTGAGAGATCTGCAAGAAATTCCATTCGATCCAGCGAGAAAAAATACATAGAAACCGACCCCATACTCGTTGGTTCATGGAGGGTCATCTTTGGAGAAAACCAACAATTTCATTGAAAAACCCACATTTTTTAACATCAAAACATAATTTTCTCCCCTAAATTCGTAAAATAAAAGTTAAATTGATTATACCGTTGGAAAGAGTATTAGATGAAGCAGTTTTCATTAGATTTGCCAGTTTCCAGGATTCTTTTTAAAAGAGTAGTAAAGTTTTAAAGATTTTCAGAAATATTATTTTTTCAAAATCGTCAATGGTTGAGCTGATGTGAGGGTCTTCAGATGGTACTTTTTAAGAACCCAAGTACACTATTCTTATAGTAAATTTAATGCTGATACCAAAAATGAGGTTGAAAGTTGAAATTAAGTGAGGAAAAGTGGAGAAATCCGAGTTTAAAATGAAAAAACATGGTATTCCTGAAAAAAACCGTTAAAAAATCATATCTCGAGTACGGATTGAGATAAAAATATGCGGTTGGCGGCATTTTACTCCATTTTGGATGCAGTTTCACCCAAATCTTTTTTTGCATATGCGAGGGAATCACCCTGTATATATTAGTCTATCAATCGGTCGAGGGAGTATTTCCTAATCCTTGAAAAGCGGGACTTCGTTCTTTGAGACTTCGTTATGTACATTACTGTTGAATATATCTATCGATGATGCATCTATCTATCTAATCGATCTACGGTCTAAAATTTGAAATAGAGCGGTTTTAGAACACCATGAAATGTATATTCTATAATCGACCTAAGGCGAACCCTATCGCGGTTTGCGAAGCTCAGAGTTTTGACAATGTACTACATACCGGATTTAACATTGAAAGACCTATGATCTTGTCGGAAGGCTATCCAACACAGAAATAATAACCTTCGTGCTAAAATTTGCAACGTTTAGTCTACCAAATGTTATTTGAAATGGTATGTTAAAGCTATAATCTGATATTACATTAACATTGTTTCCAATGCTGACCTTATCTTTGATTTAACAGTAAAACAAAAGAGAGTTTTAGCCGTCTTAAGCTTCATATGCCTTAAGTCTTCAAATTGAATATACTAGAAAAGAAAAAGTTTGAAAAAATATCTCTAAGGGTCAATTTTTGTTTCGAAATTGGTTCTTAACCTAAAGTGTTAATAATTTGTATACACTCATTAACTTTTTATGACATTTCAAATCGCTCTAAATTATGTTTCATGTCATACCTATTTGAATGATTATTGTTCATAATGATAGTATGATTAGTTGTTAGAATTACAGAACTTACATCGATGCGTTTGACTTCGAGAATTTCTACCGGGAGTGTACAATTATATGCATAATATGAGTCCGGAAAATCATACAGTGCTTTTTGGATAGCATCTTTAAGCAGCCTCATGAACTTCGGATCTTTGGGGTCTTCCTCAACTACCGTTGTTTCGGAGGATCTGGAGCCGTGCTTTCCAACCTTGAACAAATTTTTTAGCCAGAAACTTGAAATTTGACTATAAGTGACAATGTTGTGGTAAATAGCTAAAAACTGAAATTGTTCAGGAAGCTGTAAAACGCTAAAACTAAGTAAGAATTTTCTTATCGTAGGAAAACATTTTCACCCGCACCCTGCTTGACGTAGCTTCTTCCCATTCTGTTGAAGCCAATTAACAATTTTACAAACATAACATTAACATTGAACAACAACCACACGTATTTTAAAATGTTTACAATTTTAGTTTTGCGAGTAGTTAGTATACCCCAAAAAGACGCTCCGCGTGATAAAGATGCCAAGCTGCAAAATGCATGACATCATCCAATTCGGGCCAAGCCAATAGTCGGATTCTCTAACGCTTTTTTACTGCGTTTGGAAGTGAAATGCTCCTTCAACGGCTTGTCCGATTTTCGCCAATCGCACAACCGTACTGGTAAGTGTGGTGTTGAATTCACACATCTCACCGAGACTGAAAACTTTTTCGTAATATTGAATAATATGATTTTATTTCTAAATTACTAGAGGCCTGTTAGGGCTTGGAAAGCCCTAATCTAGTCCGTATAACAGTAGTACCTAACAGGAACTCAGCACATTATAGTGACGATATAAATCCTACCTATTTGCGGTGTTATGTGACCTGGTACAAAGGTAAGGCGATGTTGTTAGATGATTAAAAAAGAGGAAATACCGATCAAAATGTAGGTAATGTAATAAAATAAATATCACCAGCGGAGGTGGTCCTCGCCACTATGAGACTAAACAAAAAGTTGAATCGCGTTGCTTTTCTCGGCGTCAAGCCAAAAACAAATCGGACCGCCTAGAACACGATCAAGATAAGCACAGACACTTGGGGCCGTCTAACACTGAAATCGGTACGCGAAGTTCTTCACAATTTTAAAGATCGTTCAGAGATAACTCTCCTATATGTTAGTAACTACACTACGTTTCTTACTTACCGTGGCAACTGTTGCTACTGCCACAGCCTAATAAACATAGAGTCTCCCTATCAAATTTCAACTTCCTACAGTGAACAGGAAAGAATTTAGCTCACTCAGCTGATCAGAAAAGACCCCATCACTTCACTCGTCTCTTAATGTCCCAGAGAGTCTCCCTATCAAATTTCAACTTCCTACAGTGAACAGAAAAGAATTTAGCTCACTCAGCTGATCAGAAAAGACCCCATCACTTCACTCGTCTCTTAATGTCCCAGAGAGTCTCCCTATCAAATTTCAACTTCCTACAGTGAACAGAAAAGAATTTAGCTCACTCAGCTGATCAGAAAAGACCCCATCACTTCACTCGTCTCTTAATGTCCCAGAGAGTCTCCCTATCAAATTTCAACTTCCTACAGTGAACAGAAAAGAATTTAGCTCACTCAGCTGATCAGAAAAGACCCCATCACTTCACTCGTCTCTTAATGTCCCAGAGAGTCTCCCTATCAAATTTCAACCTCCTACAGTGAACAGGAAATAATTTAGCTCACTCAGCTGATCAGAAAAGACCCCATCACTTCACTCGTCTCTCAATGTCCCAGAGAGTCTCCCTATCAAATTTCAACTTCCTACAGTGAACAGGAAAGAATTTAGCTCACTCAGCTGATCAGAAAAGACCCCATCACTTCACTCGTCTCTCAATGTCCCAGAGAGTCTCCCTATCAAATTTCAACTTCCTACAGTGAACAGAAAAGAATTTAGCTCACTCAGCTGATCAGAAAAGACCCCATCACTTCACTCGTCTCTTAATGTCCCAGAGAGTCTCCCTATCAAAATTCAACTTCCTACAGTGAACAGAAAAGAATTTAGCTCACTCAGCTGATCAGAAAAGACCCCATCACTTCACTCGTCTCTTAATGTCCCAGAGAGTCTCCCTATCAAATTTCAACTTCCTACAGTGAACAGAAAAGAATTTAGCTCACTCAGCTGATCAGAAAAGACCCCATCACTTCACTCGTCTTTCAATGTCCCAGAGAGTCTCCCTATCAAATTTCAACTTCCTACAGTGAACAGGAAAGAATTTAGCTCACTCAGCTGATCAGAAAAGACCCCATCACTTCACTCGTCTCTTAATGTCCCAGAGAGTCTCCCTATCAAATTTCAACTTCCTACAGTGAACAGAAAAGAATTTAGCTCACTCAGCTGATCGGAAAAGACCCCATCAATTCATTCGTCTCTTAATGTCCCAGAGAGTCTCCCTATCAAATTTCAACTTCCTACAGTGAACAGAAAAGAATTTAGCTCACTCAGCTGATCAGAAAAGACCCCATCACTTCACTCGTCTCTTAATGTCCCAGAGAGTCTCCCTATCAAATTTCAACTTCCTACAGTGAACAGAAAAGAATTTAGCTCACTCAGCTGATCAGAAAAGACCCCATCACTTCACTCGTCTTTCAATGTCCCAGAGAGTCTCCCTATCAAATTTCAACTTCCTACAGTGAACAGGAAAGAATTTAGCTCACTCAGCTGATCAGAAAAGACCCCATCACTTCACTCGTCTTTCAATGTTCCAGAGAGTCTCCCTATCAAATTTCAACTTCCTACAGTGAACAGGAAAGAATTTAGCTCACTCAGCTGATCAGAAAAGACCCCATCACTTCACTCGTCTCTTAATGTCCCAGAGAGTCTCCCTATCAAATTTCAACTTCCTACAGTGAACAGGAAAGAGTTTAGCTCACTCAGCTGATCAGAAAAGACCCCATCACTTAACTCGTCTCTTAATGTCCCAGAGAGTCTCCCTATCAAATTTCAACTTCCTACAGTGAACAGGAAAGAATTTAGCTCACGCAGCTGATCAGAAAAGACCCCATCACTTCACTCGTCTCTTAATGTCCCAGAGAGTCTCCCTATCAAAATTCAACTTCCTACAGTGAACAGAAAAGAATTTAGCTCATTTAGCTGATCAGAAAAGACCCCATCACTTCACTCGTCTCTTAATGTCCCAGAGAGTCTCCCTATCAAATTTCAACTTCCTACAGTGAACAGAAGAGAATTTTGCTCACTCAGCTGATCAGAAAAGACCCCATCACTTCACTCGTCTTTCAATGTTCCAGAGAGTCTCCCTATCAAATTTCAACTTCCTACAGTGAACAGGAAAGAATTTAGCTCACTCAGCTGATCAGAAAAGACCCCATCACTTCACTCGTCTCTTAATGTCCCAGAGAGTCTCCCTATCAAATTTCAACTTCCTACAGTGAACAGAAAAGAATTTAGCTCACTCAGCTGATCGGAAAAGACCCCATCAATTCATTCGTCTCTTAATGTCGCAGAGAGTCTCCCTATCAAATTTCAACTTCCTACAGTGAACAGGAAAGAATTTAGCTCACTCAGCTGATCAGAAAAGACCCCATCACTTCACTCGTCTCTTAATGTCCCAGAGAGTCTCCCTATCAAATTTCAACTTCCCCCAGCGAACAGGAAAGAATTTAGCTCACTCAGCTGATCAGAAAAGACCCCATCACTTCACTCGTCTTTCAATGTCCCAGAGAGTCTCCCTATCAAATTTCAACTTCCTACAGTGAACAGGAAAGAATTTAGCTCACTCAGCTGATCAGAAAAGACCCCGTCACTTCACTCGTCTCTTAATGTCCCAGAGAGAGTCTACCTATCAAATTTCAACTTCCTCCAGTGAACAGGAAAGAATTTAGCTCACTCAGCTGATCAGAAAAGACCCCATCACTTCACTCGTCTTTCAATGTTCCAGAGAGTCTCCCTATCAAATTTCAACTTCCTACAGTGAACAGGAAAGAATTTAGCTCACTCAGCTGATCAGAAAAGACCCCGTCACTTCACTCGTCTCTTAATGTCCCAGAGAGAGTCTACCTATCAAATTTCAACTTCCTCCCGTGAACAGGAAAGAATTTAGCTCACTCAGCTGATCAGAAAAGACCCCATCACTACTTTTCTTACTTACCGACACTTTTGCAACAAACTTGGGGCCGTGCTGATTCGGAATTATATATAAAGACCGTTCGGAGTTATATATAAAGTCCGCTAAGTTCTTCAGTTTCAATTTCTTCGTTCAGAAATAACTCTCCTAGATGTTAGTAACTACACTACGTTTCTTACTTACCGTGAATTGATGGCAACTGTTGTTACCGCCACAGCCTAATAAACAACTCTCGTTGATAAGGACCGCCTAGAACACGATCAAGGCGGGTATAGAGACGAACGGCGACACTTTTGCTACAAACTTGGGGCCGTGCTGATTCGAATGAGCAGTCTAACACTAAAATCGGACCGCGAAGTTCTTCACAATTTCAAAGACCGTTCGGAATTATATATAAAGATATGGGGATGTGTACCCTTAAAGGTTACTGAGGATTACCACATCGCTTTTTACTGCCCGCTTTAGCTCTACATTTGTAAAAAGTATAAGTAACGCAAATGTCATTTTATGATATAATTTCAAGAGAACGGCATTTACAGTGGAATGAAAATAGTTTCACAAAATGGGATTGAAAACGTATGAAACAGTGTTACATACTTCGTAGTGGTCCCGTGTTAAAAGTTATTGAGCTTTGCCATAGTAGGTGAAGCCGAGGTGATGGGTTTATTAAATAATAAAACGGATGACGTCGGATTCATAACACATTATAATTCGCACGCACAATATACAACAACGGAAGACATTTTGCGGAAGGTGTGAAGTCAGAACATAAAAGCCACTAGGCTACATGGAACAATCACCACCTATCCGCCAGTATGTACATCATTCGCGGGGTTATTCAAAAATGGCGATCACAATAAAAACGCCCCAACACTTCCCCTTGAGCGATATTTTTCATAAAAACAAACAATTCAGAGATTTGATTATCCTAAACAAATCCTAACTAAAATTGGAGAAACATCAAAATCTTAAAATTCTACTTTACTACTAACAAACCAAAACACTTGGTGAATTATTCGTGTTTCTCCCTACAAAGAGGTTTCGTTAATATATCTGAAAGCATTTTATCAGTGGGTAGATGCTTGAGTACAATGTTCCTATTGCTGACATTTGATCTTATAAAATGATGCCTAACATCAATATGCTTCGACCTTTGGCTCGTAACAGAATTTTTCGCAAGATGTATTGCGCCCATATTATCGCAAAAGATAGTTTTCGGAAATTTGTAACAATTTGGCTCAATCTCATTCATTAACAATTTTAACCACAAAGCTTCTTGTACAGTGTATGACAATGCAATGTATTCACTTTCAACAGTTGAAAGTGCGACAGTACCTTGTTTCTTAGTACTCCAAGAAATTAAACCATTCATAAATTTGAAACAACTTCCAGTTATTGAATGTCTATCATTAACTTGATTTGCCCAGTCGGCATCACTATAGCATTCTAGTAATTCATTATTTCCATCCTTGGAAAATTCCAATTTAAAATTTGAAGTTCCTCTCAAATACCTTAAAATCCTTTTGATTTTAACCCAATGACTCTTTTTAGGATTCTTGCAAAATTTACTAACATGATTTACTGAAAAACATATATCAGGTCTAGAAATTTGACAAAGATACAATAAACTTCCTACCGCTTCCTGGTATGGCACTGTTGAGGGGCAGTCCTCGTCATCATCGGGTTCTTTCTGTCCGTGTTCCATGGGGGTCGATACGGGTTTTTGACTCTGCCATGTTAAATCGCTCCAAGATTTTCTCAGTGTAGGCAGATTGGTCGATCCACAGCTTTCCAGCTGCTTCGTCCCGAGTGATATTCATTCCAAGACAGTTATTTGCTTCGCCCAGGTCAGTCATGTCAAATTTTGTTTGAAGTTCACTCTTCAGTTTAGTCTTCAATGACTCCTTATTTGTGCAGATCAGCAAATCGTCAACATATACTGCTACAATAACACAGCCACTGTCTGTGCATTTATAATATATACATGGGTCGGCTTCTGACTGAGTGAGTGACTGTTCTGTCAATGATTGATGGAGAGTCTGATTCCAACACCTTCCACTCTGTTTTAGCCCATACATGGCCTTCCTCAGTCGCCAGACACGAGTTTTGCGCTGCTCTGCTGCTTCTGGGGGTATCACATAAATCTCTTCCTCCAAATCACCGTGTAGATACGCGGTTTTGACGTCCATATGGTAGACTTTGAGATTTGATTTCAATTTGATTTGATTTGCGCGAATAGGTATCTTGGTGAAGTGTATTTTATGACGGGAGAGAAGGTCTCTTCATAGTCGATGCCCGCACGCTGATTGCATCCTTTTACCACCAACCTTGCTTTGAAACGAGTATTGGCATTTTCTGGGTTTTCAACTTTAAATACCCATTTTGCTCGTAAAGGTTTCTTATCAGCAGGCAATTTAACCCATTCATAAGTATTATTCTTCTTGAACGAGTTCAGTTCATCCTCCATTGCCAATTTCCACTCCTTGGAATAGGAACCTGCAAGAGCTTCCTCTGCAGTCAATGGTTCTTCAATGGGGTTTAACGCTGCTAGGTAAGTGACACAGTCCTTCATGTCCTTTGGTTTCGGCACACGACTTGATCGCCGAACCTGTAGGTCAGGTGACTTCTCCTGAGCCATACTGCTGTCAAGATTTGAATCGCAAGAGTTGAAATCTTGGGCTGAATTTTCAATATCAGAGTCGCTCTGATTGCTGGATTCTGATTCCAAACTGTTGTCAGAATCTGATTCTGTAGAGTCATCAAAATCTTCGTTTCTGGGGTTTGCATCTTGGAGGGCTGGCTGCTTATCTGCATCCAAGATTCCTGACGTAGGAGGTACTACTGGAGATCGAGGGTCTTCATTGCGAGGCTTATGTCTTTCTTGGCTCGATGATTCAAGAAAAACGACATCTCGACTCATAGTAACCTTCTTCGTTTCAAGGTCAATCAATTGGTATCCTTTAACTTCTTCTGAATACCCAACAAAAATGTACTTTGCCGATTTCGGATCCCATTTTTTCCGAAGTTCCTTGGGAATTTGTGCCATAGCACGGCAACCAAAAATTCTCAAATGAGAAAGATCAGGTTTCTCACCAAACCAAGCCTCATACGGAGTTCTCGCAACTACGGCCTTCGTTGGCGCACGATTGTTGAGGTAGACTGCTGTAGATACAGCTTCTGCCCAATAGCTTTTGGGCAATCCAGCATCCTGCAACGTGCAACGGGCCTTCTCGACGATGGACCGATTGGCTCTCTCGGCCACGCCGTTCTGCTGAGGCGAGTACCTGACTGTCATCTGATGTATGATTCCTGCCGAATTCAGCGCTGCCTTGAACCTGGAGTTGACAAACTCCTTCCCATTGTCGGATCTCACGCACTTGATTTTCTTCCCGGTCTGTGTTTCGACTAGAGCACGAAATTCAGCGAAAATTTCATTCACTTGACTCTTTTCTGAAAGAAAATATACGAGTGTATAGCGTGAATAATCATCGATGAGAGTAAAGAAATATTTACTATCACCAATGGATGGATTCTCCATAGGTCCGCACAAATCCATGTGCCATAGATCCATTATTTCACTAGCTCGGCTCTTACTGGCTGTAACGTGCATGCTTACCTAGCAGGCAAATTTCACAAGGATCATCATTAATAGGCATTTTCTCAATGCCAGTACACGTTGTCTCAATTAGGTTCATCCAGGGGCGGCCCGTGAGGGGGGGCATCGGGACATTGCCCCAGTACATTTGGGAAAAAAGTAACAAACTGGAATGAAGACTTTACAAACAGCTCCATGCTGTGGCTCCAAGGTGGATGCTAGAAGGACTAGGTTTACGCTCCATCCAAGGAGGTTTAAGATCCATCTACCAGCGAAAAAGTACGTAGATTGCGATTTGCGATGATATCACTCTATCAAGAGGGAAATTTCGTCGATTCAGGTTAGACTTTGAAGGGAAAAAAATGGGAAATAAAGGGCAAGAAACGGGAAATACGGGGCAAGGAACGGGAAAAAGAGGTCATAACGGGAAATTTCTCACGATTTTGGGGGCTCTGCCCCAGACAGGGTTTCCAACTTTTCTAAAGACCGTAGAATGAAATTTACGTTATGAGTCGCTTCCACTAGAGGAGTTTTGGTTTATTCCGTTAGCCAAACTGATTTAGCCTGTCCGGGTATGTTCGTCTATGTTTTGTTGTCTTTGCAAGTAATATGTGATGTTTCTTTAAGTTCGTTTGGTTGTTCCCAAGAATTTACTCTAATCTAAAGTAAAGTCCGTATTATAGCGTTGTTATAAGTACCTATAAGTTGTTGAATACATACCTAAGTTGTTGAATACATCTTTTGTAATAAAGTCCTTTGTATTGTCGGTCGAGTTGGAGTGCGTTGTTCTATGTGTTCTATGTTGTGGAATGAAGAAAAATCAACGATCACTTTGAATAAAATTCGAACCTAAGCACGACGTTCATCGCCGGATTTACGTAAGTAGAAGTTTAGTCGGGTATTGATTTTGACATTTTCATGTCTTTGCTTTGGCACATTAACTGAAAAATCGTCACGAAAACTTGCTCACGCGATACCAATAAATAAAATAGACTCGCTGTATTGCGTAGAGAACAATCAACTAGTTTCTTTATGTCTTTGCTATGACACATAAACTAAAAAACGTCACGGAAAATTGCTCACAAAAATATTTTGATGATTTCAGCTTACAACCGAGTCGTTGCTAGGGAAATGGTACTTCGTCGTTTTTCAACCCACAAAATTCGTTGACCATTCGTTCGAAAGCTCTCGATTTATCCAACCATATTATGTTAACTACTGCGAAGTGCGTGGCCAACAAGCTGAGTTATGAGCAAGGTTATTTGAATAATTGTGTACACTCAGGTGATCATTCTCAATAATTGATATTGTGAACATGATTGCAACCGCTTGTTAATTTCTGATGATTTCATTGAGCTGGTGTTTCGATGATTTGATTCATAGCAGGTGATCTGAGTATTACGAAAACGGTTTGATTTGTGAAGCGGTGGTTAAATCATTTTAATAGTTAATTTCTATGCTTTACACTCTGGGAAGCTGTAATTTCTTATGTAGCCTCTTCAGGACATTTACTTGACGATGCCCAGGGTTCGGATAAGATGAGTGGCTCTTGAAGCTAATTTCTATGTTTTACACTCTAGGAAGCTGTTGAGATGATTTGAATTGAAGCCTTGATAATTTTTAGTACTTTTAATAATAATATAGTCCATTCTAAAACTTTTAGATACCTAGTAAGTAGGTACCTACCTATAAGATAGTATTTTTAATTCAATTTATTTATCTAATTAATTTATCAATAATATTTAATGATAATGATTTATTATTATTTAGTAGCCATATTCTTTCATAACAGTTGCCCAAGGCATGACATGACCCAATGTATCATGTGTTTAGGTCAAAGTTAATTCACACTGAAAACAAAACTAATGGAAGAAAAACCTCAATGCTCTTTCTTGACTGTCAATAGGTAAATTTTTTGTGCCCCACTCCTTTTGCAGACCACCGGCCGCCACTGGGTTCATCCCCTTCCTGGATAGGTGACCTAAGCGCCGATGCATTAAGTAATGGTCGTCTAAAATTCCTATGTCATTGACTAAGTGGGTACTACATCCCGAGTCAAGAAAAAAATCTGCACTGTTACTAGTGCCACTGGTAACAGTGGCTGGTAAGCAAAGAACGCTTTTCCTTTACCTTGATTCAAGTTGTCTGAGGCAATTGGCTTATTGTTACCATGCGATTCCCTCTTCTTATTACGGCATTGTGAGGCGAAGTGTCCTTTTTTATGACATGCATAACATTCAACATTTTGTTTCGATTTGCCTTTTAAGCCCTTCCCCTGGGAGTACAATGCGGTCTCACCACTGGGTCTCTGCACGGGATTCTTCACATCCTGAAGTATTTTGACTTTTACAGAATCTCCCGTGATTGGAATGCCCGAGCTTTCCAAGCCCATAATCATTGGCTTATATTCTTCGGAAAGTCCAGCCAATAGAATAGTCCCAAGCCATTCGTCACTGACTTTGAATGAAATGTCATTTAATCTCTGTGACGTCGATATAATCTTGTTCACATAATCTTCCACTGAAGTACAATTTTCGAGTCTGGTCGTAATCAACGATCTCAAAAGACACCTACCCTTCTGGTAAGACCATTATCTTCAAACACTATCTTCAAATTGTCCCATGCCTCCTTGGCTGTAGATGCGTTCTCAATGTGTGGGAACACAACAAAATCAACTATAAGCACTATTTTAGAAAGTGCCTTACGATTCTTCGCAAGAATAGCCAGTTCTGCCGGCGTTGGATCGGCAACTGCACCTTCTGTCTTGACAGGCACATTGACAGATCCGTCAACAACGCACCACAGATCGTCCAGACTCAAAAATGCCTTTGCTGCGAATTTCCACAAAGTGTAATTTTGCCTCCCGAGAAGTTTCTCGACCGGAGGAGAATTCATAGACGTCATAATGAATGAAAGACTGCAAAATATTCGAACAGTTTCAAACCTAACCTCACGGGGCACTCTGGGGAAACCGACGAAATTCACGAGTTTCGCGATGTTTTACACGATCTATACTTTATTTTGATAGAAAACGGTGTGAACGCGCACTGGGCCCATAACCTGATGGGTTTATTAAATAATAAAACGGATGACGTCGGATTCATAACACATAATAATTCGCACGCACAATATACAACAACGGAAGACATTTTGCGGAAGGTGTGACATCAGAACATAAAAGCCACTAGGCTACATGGAACAACTTCGTACATGGAACAATCACCACCTATCCGCCAGTATGAACATCATTCGCGGGGTTATTCAAAAATGTCGATCACAATGAAAACACCCCAACACGAGGTCTTGGGTTCTAGTCCTTATTTGGAAACGAAATAAAACTCAGGGACGTCCGTTTGAAGGAGATATTTATCACCCCCCCATATTTGGACAACACCAATGATGTTTCTTGTGTTCATTTTGTACGAAAATCGGCCAAACCGTTAAAGAAGCTTCTCACTCCCAAACGCAGTCAAAATTAAGTCCAAAATTAAGCTGAAAATGCACCTAAAATTCATTAATATTGCTGAAAAATCTATGGAGACTGTCAAAAAGATAAACCCCCCGAGAGGCAGAAGAAACATCAGATTGACCCTGGAATGCCCCGTGGGGTTTGACAAACCCCAATCGCGTTTTAAAGTCAGTTAATCATGTTGAATCCCGCACGTCTGGCTCTTCTCGCCCCCTTCTATATCACCCCTCACTTCTTCCCTAAAGGCTTCAGCCTTTTTCCAGTATAGTACGTTCAAGAACTCTGTGTTGTACTTTCTTGTGCCTGGGGTTTGACAAACCCCACCGGGGAGTTAACCGCTAGTGATTTTCTCTATAGCAAGTGTTATTTTTGTGGGCGTTCCCACAGTTTTGTTTTTGGCTCATCGTTAGAAATGGCTGAAAAACGCAAGTTTTCGGATCCTGAAGACATTAGATCCATTTTGGAACAGTTGGAGGAAGAAGATGTACGAGTATATTTTGGCGGAGAAAATTCAAACACGGGAGATAATGTCGAGTTAGAAGAAGTTGCCTCCTATGAAGAAGCGTCAAAAGTGACAGTTTTGGAGAAACTAGTTCGATGTTCCTTCTGTGAACATCATAGATCTTCAAAGTGTTGAGAATGTTGATCCTATTGCTTGGTGCCAATTTTATGTTACCTTTTCATTCTAGTTCTTGGGTTTTGTAAGTGGTATCAAATTAATCTCAGAAAATTGTTTTGTAGATTTTATTTATTTATTTATTTTTCTTTTTAATTGAAATGTGCTAATTTTATATTGAAATTTTGTTACAATGAGGTACCTTTCTGCTATTATTTTTTTTCTTCAAAGCGTGAGGTTTGCCTTACTATTACTTTTTCTTCATGAGCTTAGGTACCTACTTCATGTTTCTTTACACTCTTGATAACAGAATAAAAGTAAAATTTGATTCAAGTGTAACTTATTTTTGAATTTTCTAACATTTTTCAAAGTTGGGGTTCGACACACCCCACCGGTTAGTTAAGTGTTGGAAATTTAGCCGGGACATTCCAGGGTTAACTGATTGTTCTACTTCACTTTGCAACCGAAATCAGTAGGAAATTTTTCAGTGGCTATTGGTCCATTACTAATGAAAATTTTCAAGCATTTTAATTTCTCCCTTGATGGGAAAAACAAAAGATCATGGATATGTCAAGAACCTACTGCTTACCAGTAGGTACCTACTACTCAATTGTATACCAACCATGTAGTGCCTTCTTTTCACAAGATTATTCCATTATGGCTGCAAAACAATATTAGTTTATAATGTAGAGTAATAAATCAGCATTCCTTGACACTACAATGGCTTAGTGGTCATGAGATGTTGTGATAAAATGAGAGCAATCCAAAAAGTGGCGAACGATTTTCCTACTATGAAAACTATGGGAGTTACTCTTCCCTAGTAACTCATTGATTGTACGTGAAAAATCAATAGAAATTCTACCTAGCCTTCAATTTTCGAGTTAATAATAATCTAAAGTGCCGGAGCGTTGCATTTTGTGTGGAGAAAAAAAAGTGTCACGGAAAATTCCTTGACCCCCAGTCAAAAGACATGTCCATGTCAAAAGATCGAGAGAACCCGACTGTTGGCTTGGCCCGAATTGGATGATATCATGCATCTTTTCGCTTGACATCTTTTTTTACGTGGAGCGTATTTTTTGGGGTGGGGGATATCACATATTTTTGGGGGTCATGGAGGAATTTTTTTTTTTTTTTTTTTTGAAAAAACGCATTTATTTAGATAGGTATTGCAATACAAAAAAAGTTACACAAATCAATAAATGCTACTCCCCACTATAAGTCGTAGACTTGTGCTGTGGGGAGGAGTAATACATAATCAGCAAACTCATTCAATACCTTATTCAATAATCATCTTGTAAGTAAATATAGGTAAATTAGAATCAATAGGTACATATACATCGGGTAAATCAGAATACATAGGAATTATTCAGTTACCATCTTAAAGTTTTAATATTATCTAATCTAATGGGTCTCAGATTGCCTCATTATTATATGTTGTTTCAGTTCTTTTTTGAACTTTTCAATTTTAGAAATAGAGCGGAGCTCATGGGGTAGGGCATTGAACAGTTTTACTCCCCGGTAATCATACGCCCGTTGGCCATGGTGAGTCCTACGGAAAGGCAGTTTCGAAAGAAATTGCCCACAAGTTCTTGTTTTTCCCTCATCTAAAAATTTCAGGTGGTTGCTATGTAAATCTTTATATATTTTAATTATAGTTATCTTGTCAATTAGCTCTCCCAATTTGAGTACTGCGAACTCTTTAAAGAGAGCTTCTGTCGAATATCTTGTCCTTTTTTTAAGTAAGACTTTGATTAAGAGCTTCTGAGTCAGGAATAACGAATCAAGAAGGGACGCGCTACATCCTCCCCAACCAGATGCACCATAGATCATGAGCGACTGAATGAGCGCATAGTATACCATTCTACGTCTATCAATATCTAAAAAGTTCCTCAGCTCCCTACACACATGGATCATCTTTCTCATCGAGGATGTCACTTTTTTCAGGTGTTTGTCCCATCTTAGGTTCTGATTAACTTCCACGCCTAGGTATCGAACAGAAGCAACTTGTTGTATTACTTCACAGCAGCACTGAAGGTTATCTGTACATTCCGGTACATGGCATTTTAGGTTCTTTATCTGCGGGATATCACTTTCTCTAAACGCGAAAGTTAAGAAATTAGTTTTAGATAAATTGATCTTCATTCCCATACTTTTAAGACAATGAAGGATTTTGGTCAGACATGATTCAGCTTTTATGATGACTTGTTCCCAGGAGTTACCTGTTATTATAAAGGCTGTGTCATCAGCAAAAGACACTGACTCTTCTTCAGACTCCATGTTAAGAAGACTGTTCATGAATACTATAAAGTAAATCGGCCCGAGGACAGTTCCTTGAGGGATTCCACAGTTGCAAAATTCATGGTCACTAATAACATCATCAACTTGAGTAAAATGTGATCTATCCTCCAGATACCTTGCAGTCCACTTGATAAAACCTCGGTTGACACCAGCTTGTTCTACTGCGGAGATTAGTTTTGAATGTGCAACAGTATCGAAGGCCTTGGCTAAATCCTGATATACCTATACACATTACCTTCTCTCCTGCATCTAATGCACGCAATATAGTCTTCGTCATAAAACAAATTGCATCATCAGTGCTCCTACCTTTTCGAAACCCAAACTGCCTATCACTGATCTTCCCCCGACTCTCCAAATACTGCACAAAATACACTTTAGCCAAACGCTCAATGATTTTAGCAAAGACAGATAAGAGAGAAATCGGTCGATAATTTGTCATATCTTCTGGATCCCCCTTTTGGTTTATTATTTCCAATAATAAGCCTATGTGATCGTGTAGCAAAAAATTTTTATAACCCCCCCTCAAACTTTGTCACTTTACATTTCAAGGTGTGTAGAATCCAAATTTGAAATGTCCGTCCGCCGTTCGCCGTTCGCCGTCCGGGCCATAAAAGGCCTTAGAATTGACTTAAAAAATCTGTTCTTTCGCACATAGACTCCACTTGGGGTCTAGTTGGTCCTAACTTCTCGCCAGCTCGATCGCTCCACACCCATGGGTGCTATGAGCCAAAAATAGGTGAAAAAGTGTCTTTTTTTTTGTATATTTCAAGTTGTATAGAAATTGGAGATTTATGAGTGAAAAGAAAATGTTAGCTATTAATTTTATGAAAAAAAAAAAAAGTATTCTAATGATACTCTTCTATCCAAAAAGAGATTTTGGATTTTAGGCTATTTTTTGCCATTTTATAGATTTTTTAAAACAAAATTAATGGAGTTCAAGTTTTTAGCATAATTTCGTACATAAATTGTTGAATGTTCTATTTCATAGTTGATAAACTTTATTTGACCAATCTTATGCTAAAAAATACCAATTTAACGATTCTTAGCCATTTTGAGTGATTTTCTCAGCACATTTTTTGAAATTTGACCAATTCAATGATATCAATATACAGTATAGGTAACACTTTTATGTGTTGGAAAGATGACTTGGTAATAAATTGTTTTGTTTATCAACTGTATTAAAAAGCGTAAAATTGTGAGATTCCGCTGTTGTAATGGATTGAACCCATTTGTGAGGTCCGAAGCTCCGAGTTCCGATACTAAATATAGGTACTATAAGCGGCGTTTAATAATTATGGACCAGAGATCTACGTAGAAGGGCTGTCTAATACATAAATAATAAACCATTTGTGTAATAATTTGCAGCGTTTTTGAAAAGGAGTATGAGCAAGGCTTTTTTATAGATAGCAGGGAAACGGTTTTCGCTGAAGCTACGGTTCGCGATTATCGTTATAGGAGTAGCCAAAATATCTTTTAAGTCTCCTATTGTTTTTTTGACATCCTCCACCGAAACCTCGAGGAACTTTTCAGTGAAGTTATACTGCGTAGAATTGGCTGGTTTTATTTCTTAATTAGAGACCCTTTTAGCTATGTTTTCTCCAACAGTGGAGAAATATTTATTAAGTACCCTGGCTATGTCTAATGGGCTGTCCCCTATTTTGATGACTCTCCCTTCAGAATTTATGGAGGTGATTTCTTGCTTTTTTCTGTTCCTTCCTACACTCTGATTAATAATTTCCCAAACACCTTTACTATCTCGGCCCGCTTTTTCAATTTCTTTTGCGTAGAAATTATTTTTGGCAGTTTTGATTATTTCTGTAAGTTTATTCCTGTATAGCGGAATAGGTTTGAATCTACGGGCTGCTCAGGTTGGCCTTAGTCAATTCATTCGACATTTGCCGTTCGAGAGAAGGTCCCTGTGAAATTTTAATCTCCAAGGGCGAACAGAAGAGAGTTCAGCTCACATAGCTGATTATCATTATAGAAAACGTAATTTTGTTCATCCCTTAATGCCCTAGAGAAGCTCCCATTCAATGTTCAGTCCTACGGTGAGTAGGATATAATTAAGCTAACTTAGATGATCGGAATAGAGCCCACGAATTCATTCGGCTCCCAATGTCTTAAAGAGTCTCGCAATCTAATTTCAACTTCCTATGGTGAACAGGAGAGGACCAGGACTTGGACATCGTGGCTCAAAAAACCCAAAAGGCATAAGCCCATGTTTCAAATTTCATCAAAATTGGCTAAGGAAAACAGGTAAAAGTAGTTGGAAAAAAAAAAAAAAAAAAAAAAAAAAAAAAAAAAAAAAAAAAACGAGGTGAGACGAGAGAGAGGAAAATATGAAGAAATTCCGAAAACACGCATTTTGACGAATCGTTTTAGCTTATATACAATCGATCTACTGTTACATATTTGGCATCAGGTGATTCAAGGGCATACCCTCCCTGGATATGGAAATCTAAATTAAGTATGAGCCGACTGGGTGAGGTCGGGACGAGGCCAATGTTGGGCCGAAGTTCTATTTTGTTACTCATCTCAGCGAGTCTCGTTGCAATGGTTTATTGATAGCTTGGCAATGCGACACTACCGTCTCGCTGATAGTATTGTATAGTAGTTAGTAGTCACATACTCGTCTGTCGCGATGGCTTTAATTGTTTTTTAATTTGTTTAAAGTACTCTCTTAATGGTATAGGTCTATTTTGCATTATATTTTCTGTTTGTCCTGAACATTCTTGTAATTTTCTACGTACTCGTAATTGGGATTTTACCTCATATTTTCAAATAAATGATTAAATTAATTAACAGGCTAAGTACAGTGTAAAACATGGCGATTACTGATATTTTGCAAATTGAAAAACTGCTAAAACAATACTCGTCCGTATCAAGAATCCATGAATTTTTTCAGAACGCTTCAAAACGGATTTCCATGAGGAAAATTCTGGCTAATTTCGTTTCATTTTTGGAGCTATTGCAATACCATCATTTCCTCTGACGATTCGCTCTGAGGATTGCTTATTGCAAACCGTCCACTTACTGGGATTTTATTAAGTGACTAACGTGAATAAATGATGTGATAATGTAAAAATAATATTGAAAACTTACAGCCCCTTGAGTTAAAGTAGCAAATATGATAGCGCCAAGAAAAGCGGTGACCAGGGGAAGCTCCATAACTGCGGTTTTTCCTTGGGACTGAGCAGCAGCGGTAAAATATCTCAATTTATACTGTTCAAGTCACAAATCGTGAATTATTTCGTTCATTTTAATAGGGTAGGATCAATGATTGGCGTTTCATTTCTGTGCAAAATATTGCTACGTGTTCATGTTACATTAGGATATACGATATAGATTATGAGAATGGTGAAACTTTGGGATATTATAAATTTAATGGATGCATTGTTCTATATTATTGTTCTATATTATGGCGTGAGTAGTTCAGTCGTTACAAACCCAGGTAGGTAAGGCACAACGATTATATATCATAGGTAACAATTCATCTCATCTGACAAAATTTATAAACCTGTTCATAAACTTTTGTAATATCACTTTGTAAGGTGTTCTAAAAATAAGGTTTGGGTAATAAATGAAAAAATGCTGCAAATTATTTCACAAAGGTTTATTATTTTTTCAATTGAGTATGATCGTAATTTTAGTTGGCTTGCGTACGTCATAAGGCCCGTCCAGACTCCTCGGCGTGTCCTATTTCGAGTTGCCACAACCTATACTTCTATAATTATATATACGCATGTTTATATTTCTCGATTTGAGCTCCTATCTATTCAAATAGTTATTGCCTTAATAATATCATTATCTAAGTACGTACGAAAAGTCGAGAGGATTTGTTATTAAATATGCGTAGGCAAAGCATTGGTATTAACACACAAATATGACTTAGAAAAAAACGTATATTCATGCCTCGAAGGAACATGAAATTCGAAAGCAATACAAGAGTAGGAAGTTTTTCACGCCACCCTGGAGGTACTCCCTAGGTCTCGCTACCTCACAACCGGAGGTTCACCGCTGTATTACGCTTACACTATCATATCACTCATATTTTTCCATCAACATTCATTTGATCCCCTATTCGGATGCTCATATTTGATAGCAGATTTGTCAGGTTTTGGCATTACCACTCGAGTTGGGCTATGTTTTGTACAGCATTCGAGATCAAATTTCTGTCGTTCACTTGCAGATTAGAAATCCCATTGATTCCTGGACATGCACAGCATCAGTCCCCCAGCCATCCGCTTAAAATATCAAATTAGATACAATAGGAATTTGTATTTTTAATATTACGAACAAATATTTTGATGCCAGCTTAGACGGGAGTTGAATATATAGCTAGCTCCTCTGATTGGAACATATTTGCTTAAATGAATTAATAACCCATCCATAATTTTTAAACTCCACACTGAACCATGTGCTTCATACTCGTCATATCCAATATTTCGACCATTATCTTTTGTAACAAATCAGCAGTATTAGTAGTTCCTTCGACAATTTTTGTTCGAAATGAGAACTTCCTATCGCCTGTATGTTCTAATAAAACCCCACCTGTTGATAAACTTGATTTGGAATACTGACATTCAAGAGCTACATTTAACTTTATGGATTTGTATTTTTCCAACATCTAATCTCATCCAACTTTTATCAGCAGATGAAAATAAACGCTGTAGGATCAATGAGATTTTTGTTAAAAAATATATCGCATACATTATTCTGTAGGCTAGTCGTATCTACTCCATCCGCACCTGGAACTGCATGGAAACGAAATTGCTTAGTTCTATTGGCATTGTGTGGACATATCCCCCTCCTAATATGCATAATCAAACCAAAAGGTTTTGATTCTTCACAATATCACGTCCGAAAATTCCACTTAACATAAATTCCACCAGTTGATGCTAGGTGCTAACTCTGGGAATCTTTCTGGAGCTACCTTAGGGTTTGCCGATCAATCACGAGATCGCGCTGCCAACGCTCTTCCCCCCATCATCTCTCTGTCCAAGAAGAGTCAGTCTAGTTCCGCCTTTCAAGCCCTTTCTTTATTCTCAAAAATTGAGTGGGTATTATTATTTTAAAAAACTGTTGAAGTAATTTAATTTCACCCAAAGGTGCGTGTGACCTTCCTATATTTTTTCCCTATCCCAGTTGAGTAGTGGTCCCATACAGCGCCGTCCTTAGAAAATGCGAGGCCTGGAGCAAAACATTTTTGCGAGGCCTTTTTTTTTTAAACTATGGATACCGGGGGGGGGGGGGGGGGGGGGGGGGGGGTGGGGGGGGGGGGGGGGGGGGGGGGGGGGGGGGGGTTCCGGAAAATATTTGTCAAGCTATACTTGCAAAGTCGCAATTGTAAGCTTTTTGATAAACAAAACGTTTAAATCTCATACACTCTAAAAGGGGGACGGGTGGTGCAAAACACCCATTTCAGGTTGGTATGTTTCTAGTAATTTCGTTTCAGGTTTCAGGTTAAAAAAAACAATAGGAATCTCAGAAAAATAAGCTAGAAAAATCAAAACAAAGTTTATTCTTTAAGTAATGCTTAAACAGTGCTTGTTAATGTTAAACATAGTGTTAATAAATAAACAAACAAACTTAATAAATAGACAAACAATAAATTCATTAGAAAAAACGAAATGTCTTCTTTCTTGCTTTTTATTAAATCAAATAGTAAATTATAATAAACACATACATTATTGTAAATACTTATTTAATATTGACGTTCCATATCTTTTTAGATTTTCATATCTTGTTTATTAAATTCTTCCATTGTTCCATTGTTAATGTAGGTTTATAATTTTCACATCACATCTGTAAAATAATAAAACACATTATAGCCTACAATAGAGGCCTGTTAAAATATGAGTTATAAGATAAAATAACTTAATAAAACAGATAGTTCCAGCTAAACCAATGTAAAATAATACTGTAAATGCAATCGTTCATTGTTAGATAAACTATATTTAAAATTGTGTTATTATCAACTTTGACTCACCTTATATGAACTGTACTTTTCTCGCTTTCATTCCAGCGAAGTCGTCAATAATCTCATCAAAATTAATTTTGGCTGTCGTGTCAGATTCAATCGATAGCATTGCCGAAGATGATAGCCTTTCTTGACTCATGGAAGATCTTAAAAATATGTCTTGATAAGTTTCAAGCGGGAAAAACTCCTCTCTGCGCTTGCCATACCTAACGGGTATAGTGAGTAAAATTCTATACGCAATGAATGCGTTAGGAAACGGGTTTTGAATTCTGTTCATAAATCGTAATTTTGCATTGTTTTCTTTAAGTCACTAATATCTTGTTCGTTTTTGTTTTATCTATCCAATAATTGAAAATATTGCGCGTATAATCAGACTTTATATTTTAGGCATGTATATCTTCACTCTGCACGCTATTTCAATTCAACCAAAACTTTTGCTTATTGTGGTTTAGCGAGAGTAAGGCCTCGCAGCGCGAGGCCTTCCTCAGCGCGAGGCCTGGAGCGGCCGCTCCACACGCTCCACCCTAAGGACGGCACTGGTCCCATATAGCAAACCAGTGCCAATATACTGCAAGATAGTGAATCGTAGGTAAATACTTTTCAAGGGCATTCTGTTTCCTCACTTCGTCATATCCATGCTGGGCAATTTATGAGGTCACTCGAATTCTTACGTAGGAAATTTTAATCCAAATACAAGTTGGTAATTAATAACACCCTTTCAATTTTTTCTAGCATTCCTTACCACTCAACCAAATAGACGTTCAAGTCAATCATAATTCCCTTCTAGGAAATTGGTGTCCTACCTTTCTCATATTTTCTATTAGGGAATCTTTATATAAGGATTTCCTTATAACAAGAAATACAGTAACATCATAAAAGACCATTTGATTTACCTCAATAATGGCGTAATTTGTCCGACAACGTTTTAAATTTAAAATGACATAGGAAGATCCTACCTCCTAAGGATGTGAGACAAGAGACAAGCGAATTGCCATTGACCCGATATTGTACCACCATGGTCTACAACAGGGGTGCTCAAACTTGAACTGCTGGCGATCTACCTCAATATTTTTAGACTACTTACGATCGACTGCAAGTATGTGTGATGCAGGGTTGTCGTACATACACGATACACCCTACCTACCTAGGTAGGGTGTACCGTAGCATATATAGATATTAGCTTTCCGCACAATTTACATTATTTTAGTCAAGGTTTGGGTTAGGTTTACTTAAGTTCTTCTCTACAATATCAATGAAAAACTCCTAGTTATTCAAAATTGCGAGTTTATTCGTTGTTACAAAACAAAAGAGTTACATATGGTGTTAAACTCAACGAAGCGTGGCACTGCATGTCCTCAGCATACTTTTCATAAGATGGTGCGTAACCACTGAGTGCCAATCGCAAGCATGATGACATATGATCGTCAGTTAGTCGATTGCGATATTTTGACTTAATTATCTCATTTCAGAAAATGCAGACTCGCACAAGTAAGTTGACCCAAACATTGCCGTCAGTTGAAGGGCGATTTGCCTTAGATTCGGATTTTTATCTTCAGATATAAAACACCAGAAATTTGTATCAGATGCTGTAGCTTTGAGATGTATATTTGATATAATCTGCACCAACTCATTTTCAACAGAACATGAGTTCATATTAAACTGACTTGCTACTTCAGTAGCTAATTCCTCAATGTTTTTACATGAAAAAGGATAACTCATAAATGATGCTATATTTGCCAATTTACTGCAATCATAAAAACGCATTTCGAATTGTCCCAAAATATTTGATAATTCAGCCTCATACGTATCATAATTCAACTGAGGAATCCTTGCTTTCAAAGACGGAAAATGTTTCAGATCCTTTATTTTCAGTTGATCTATCATAAGTTGCAATTTACTTTTGAATGCATTTACTGCGCTAATCATCTCAATAATAGTTTTTCCTTTACCTTGAAGCTCCAAGTTAATGGTGTTTAAGTGCATTGTGATGTCAGTCAAAAATGCCAAATCAGTCAGCCATTTTTCGTTTTTCAACATCTCAGTGTCATCACCTCTTTCGTCTAGAAAAGCTGTTATTTCGGGCAATAATTCTTGAAACCTTTCTAGGAATTTTCCGCGACTCAACCACCTGACGTCCGTGTGAAGAACTAAATCAGTGTGTTCAGCTGACTCCCTATCTTCCAACTGCAACTTAAAGAGCCGCCGTTGCAAGCTACGTGCACGGATGGAATTCACAATTTTTGTTGCAATGCCCATAATTTCCTCCGTGTTTAAAACTTTTGAACACAAAACTTGTTGATGTATAATGCAATGGAATGAAAAAAATGAAGGGAATTCTTCATTAGCTCGACACAATACCACAAAACCGTTCTTGTTTCCAGTCATTGCTGGTGCTCCATCGGTTGTAATGCACACTAATTTATATATTGGTAGCTTGTAGTTTTTTACAAAATTGATGAAAACGTCATATATATCTTCGCCATCAGAGGAATGATTGTCAAAAATTCTTCCTTAGCCAACATGTCATTGAATACCTAGTATGTTTAGTTACCTACTTATTAAAAATTTGTTTCTTCTCGAGATCTACTCAAAAAGCACTCGCGATCGACCGTTAGAGCACCCCTGGTCTACAACATATGCTCCTTTGCTGCAGGGGACAACTGTTGCTGCACAAATTTTGTTCACTAAAGGACTGGAAAAATACGTGGTTTTCGAGAAGATTTAGGATGTGTCGCTTTTAATGCGACACATTTTCGATCTAGCTCTACGCTTTTGGCTGACCGTCTTACGAAGTTTTGTTAAACTATACTAATTTTACACTATGTTCCCATCATAGTAACTTTTCTCATTTAAAATTAAGAAATTCTTGTTCGAAAGCCAAGTCATTGGCTTCAAAATTTTGGTGTTCATCTAACGCTGTCAAAATTGATATTAATTTAGAGCACCACCGGTCGGCACCGCCTGGTGCTGGGACACTCCTTACATAGGTAAGGTATAAGACAAAAGTTGCAGCAGGAATGGTTTTCAGTCTCATATTGTGATTATCTTTATCACGTTATTACCACGCGTTTAAGTGTGATTATGTATCTTCATTCTAGGTTGGTACTCTACATATTAAAGAAGATCCTTGAAATCTATAATGAAATTTGTGGACTTTATTTTCACTATTTATCTATTACCAGTGGCGTAGCTAAGCCATTTCTTATGGAGGGGCAACAGTCGAGGATTTCATTTTATTTTATAGTTTTGCTATTAATTTCTAGTGCTTGTTGCTGAGTATACGAAGACTCTTAATAAACTGCCAAACGTTCATATAAGTAGGTAGGTGCTCAATGGCTTTTTGTAGTGATCTGAAATCACGGACGCTTTCATATTCATAAAGCTACCTATAGATTATTAAAGCATAATACATACTAGGTACTTAGAAAAAATATTGTCCAAATAACTAATCAGAACGTGAAAAATTACGATAAATACGAATAGGTACCTACCGATGAATTGAGTAGCACTTGGTTTATTATACTATTATTCTAGATTTACTGCATGCAAATTCATATACCTATGTGGACTTGCTGTCTTACTGGTTTATTTATCCTCAATTATACAGAGCATGAAACTGAGATCAAGAAACATTAAAAAAATTTAAACAAACTCAAACCTGCAGTATGCTAGGTTAGAATAGAAATACTGCTTAACTAGATTATTTTAATCTTGTCTATTAAACTATTTCAATCACCACTGTAGGCTTCTATTTATTGTATTCTTGCTTCATTTTAACTTTGATTTTATTCTGCGGTTTAATACAACGGGAAACTGTTTTGAAACGAACAGCCAAGCTTGATCAAGTAGGCAGTGAAAAGTAGGGGAAGTTCATATGGGAATTGGTGGATACTGAACAATGGATATTTTTCTAGGGAAAAATCGCATATGGGCTCGCCCCAGAAGGTAGTGGGGAACGACTTGATTTCAGTTTGTAGTATCCACATTTCCGTTTCGTTGACTAGGTGATTTTACTATGCTCCGTGGGGCTGTACAATATCCACGCCATTTTGCCCCTACACAAACGAACCTAATAAAAATTTCTTTATTAAGAGCGCCTCAGACCGCTTGGCAACCAGAATCGTATAATAATAATAGTAGTTGTGTTTTACTAATTACATTCTTCAATTGAAGGTGTTAGGTACTGAAGTTGGAAGCGTACAATTATTAATTTTGATTGTATCCATACAACAAAATTCTGCATCCTCTATAATTTATGGAGGGGCTCTGCCCACCCTGCCCCTCCTCAAACTACGCCACTGTCTATTACCTAAACCTTTTCTATGACCAGAAGAATCAATGCAAAGTTTGCAGTTGGAACTCACAAGGCTTGGTCCAATCTGAATTTAAATATTTTACAATTTAAAATTAATTGTAGGTTTATACTTCTGTCTGCCTGTAACTATTGAAGAAGGATGTAATCACATTAAAAAATGGCCCATTTCCAGCTCCTACCTACTTTATTGCCATGTGGTCCATATTTGCCATAAATGTGGTTCAGTAGGAATCAATAGATACGATTAAAAATATAACAGGAACAACTTTATTGTACATTAAGGCTTATTATTATAATAAACCAAAACAGTAATCACCCTCGAGGCTTCAGTCTTCATTCTGTTCATACGGTGTTGCGGCTTTTATCACACGTGTATCTTTGTGAGCAAGTTCCATACTTCGTCCCAAAGTCGATTGCGTCTTGAAGATCTCTCACCAGAGTTTCGTATTTTTCATCGTAGCCCACGTAACTGCAAAAAATCAAATTAAACGGGTAAAGCATAGGTAGGTACAAGGAAACTTACTATCAGGTTCTTGTGCTACGTCAGTGTTGTTTTGCCATCCATCGGACCAAATAGAGGATTCGGAGAAAAACAATTCTCACAAAACCCCATAATCAGGTAGTATGTATAAGACATAAAAAAAGTCCAGTCATGCAGCATGACCCCATGAGCGAATTTTTAAAGAAATCTTCGACATTTCAGTCGCTATTGATCGTGTAGAGGAATTTTAGTTTATGATTTTGATAGACAAACATGGAATCAAATTATTAAAAATAATTAGGAGGTACTCATACTTTTTTCTAAGCCACGGTCAGTATTAAAGCTACATCAAGTCCTAAAACAGTTGAGCGTAAAACATTAAAGAAAGGGACCGAGAGAATCGGAGGACGGAATATTTCACAGAGTAAACTCATCAGTTGTGATTTTTTTTTTTTTTTAAACAAGCACCTACTACCTACGTTTTAAACAGCATGGTTCTAGGATTGGTTATACAGGGATACTTCCATAAGAGTAGTTCAATCTGAATTTGGACAATGTTTCATGCAAATATTACCGATTTTTACAACTAGCGAACGGCATTATTTCGATTTTTGGCTGAATTTCAACTTTGAAATTTTTTAAAACTTGATACATATTCTTATAGGAAATTTTACGCTGATTCCAAATATACTACATGTTAGTATGCTGAAAAAATTATTTCGCACAACAAATCGCAAAAAACAGGCTATTTTGAAATTTTTGACTACATTTTTGAAAATTTCAACCCGAAGATGTAATCCGATCAGGCTGGCCAACGAACTTGAACTTTCGTTTTGTGTCCTTAACATTTTAAAATTTGTTTGAAGTTTCTAGCACAATTCTACGGACAGTTATCGTCTGGAATGACACATACATACATATATACATATATACATATATACATATATACATACATACATACATAAAAAAATGCGTTAAACTTCAGAATATGATTCAGAATAGCCTGAAACGGATTTCCGCATAAATTTTTTTCAAAAATTCACATTCTACAAATTTTGAGGCGAGAGCAATAGCTTAATTTTCTTCAAAAATTCGCTAAAACTTCTGTTGGCAATTATTCCCATTCATTTCTTGAGCACTGATCAATGGTGGAATTAGATTTCGATTAGCACGCGACATAGTGGTGCTTCTATAGCGTGGATTTCAAATGGAAGCTCGCTTTTTTAAATTGTAGATTCAAAATCGCCATGAAATTTCATGGAAAAATGACCCATTACTCGGATTTTTGGGTGCGCACAAAATGGGAGCAATCACGCGCAAATTGCGAAATATCGCTGTTTTTGATTTATTCAATTGCAATATGAAATGCATGATTTTGGGGTATTTTTTTCACTTTGAATCATAGTTATTGTCAATTTATTGAGGTATTCGTAATACCAATTTGAAAAAATGCTGAACGGCTAGAATTGCTCGTTTTTCCATTCATTTTCTCACAAAACAAAGAGTAGAAACTAAAGCTTCGTTTTTCCAGTGTTTTAGCTTATTTTTGCAGAAACAAAAGCTATTATACTGGCTTTAAAAATTTTAAAATACAAATTTTTGAAAAATTTCTTCATTAAAATCCATTTTAAGACATTCTTAAATGAATCCTGGAGTTTAACGCTTTTTCATAGTAGGTATGTACCTACTAAGTGTGTGTGTTTTTCATTCATTGTTTTGTATTTTTTAGCAGAAATTCAGTCAAAATAAATTTATCAACAATGAACTGGTACATTAGAAAATCGATGCAAAAAATTACAGTGAATCCCGATCGTTTGAATCTCCAAGGTACCAGAAAAAAATGCGAATCAGCGAGATATTCTAATTATTGAGATTTCGATTTGGGGGCGTCATTCGGGGGGGATCGAATACGGTACGTGCTAACACATTTTCCAAAGTTTAGGATGAGATACAAACCTACCTAGTTACCTTTCCTTATGCAATGGGGGTACGAACTAACAAGGCCCGCCGGTAGGAGCACTAGGGGGCGAAGGACCTATAGGGAACTGAACAGCTGAGTTAGATGAATTCCCTCCTTTTCAACCTAGGAATGGGAAATATAATAGGAACATTTAGAGACAAATGAAATTACGGGTTTCATCCTGATCAGCTGAGTGAGCTAAATTCTCTCCTGGTCACCCTGGGAATTTGAAATTTGGTGGGGAGCCTCTCTGGGACACCAATAGTCGAATGAAATGTCGGATTCCGTCCTGATCAGCTGAGTTAGCTCATTGGGGCTCCGAACTAACAAGGTCTGTAACATTTATACGGTATGTAAGTCTATGGTTCGGAAGCCCATTGTTAAAAACATTGCTGGGTATAGATGTACTTACTCGGAGAAGATTTGTGAGGTTTTCAAGAGGATTTTGGCGCCTTGCAAATAGTTTTTACTTTTGGCCGGGTCCTGACAAGCGACCCTGTACAGGCAGCTGTAGTCCTTGTCCACGTCGCCCATCAGGTAGCTGGAGATGAGGAGCAGCTCGTTCTCGCTGACGACGTCCTGAACCTCGAGGGATCTCGCTTTGTAGGGGAAGCCGCCGTAGCCACCGCCTCCCCAATACGTGGCTCCGAAAAGGAGCCCTTTCAGAACTAGCAGGATGATCAGGTTTGTCACGTTCAAACTCAACACCTGTACAGAATTAATCACATCTTTACTTCATTTTTTGAAGAAAAAACATCAACACAATATAGATAGGTAGTCATCATTTACATTAATGCTAAAACTTCGAATAGGTATATCTAACTTGCGCTTGGAGTTGGAGCCTAACGCACAAAACGCTGCATATTTGTGTAGCTGTGGGTGAGTATTTTCCAGTGATTGGGAGATTATGGGAATGTACTCATCAGAATTCTGGGAATAGAGCGTTTAGCGAATGCCATCGTATATCCTAATGCCCTCACATAGGTAGATGCGCCATATACGGCATACACCAACATTGTTTTTTCGAATAAAATCTCTAGGTTACTAATTATAGGTATCGTCAGGAACTTCAGTAAGTCATTCATGAGGTCAATAAAATTCTTATGGAATAGGTACCTAGATCTTTATATTCGGCAACAGGAGGATCAGTGTCACGTTTTAGTTTGAATATTTCTCATGGGGTTACACAAGTAGTTGTATCTAAGACTGCAAGTTTACTTATTACAGAATAAGCACAAGTGTAGGAACCATCATGTGTATCAAACCCGAAAACTATCCCTTGGTAATACTCGCACTCATTCAAAAACCACAGGAGTGTCTGTGACAAATTTTGTTGACAACCGATTTTCGTAAGTCTTTCTTTGTTCGATCCCAAATTTAGTCTAGTTGTGCAACGAACCCCGGAAATTTTGAATTTCATGATGGAAAAGGGAGAATAGAGGGGGTGAAACCGAAAAAAACGTGTTTTTTTCGACACATTTTGTCGACGCTACCCAGGCTACATACAACACAACCGTTTCGTGATTCTTATTCTGTTCGATTCCAATTTCAGTCTAGTTGTACGACAAACCTTGGTAGTTTCGGATTTGCTGTGGGGGTGGAGGGGATAATTACCGATTCTTCCAAGCGCTGCCTAAGCTACAAATCTCGACCGATTTTCTTGATCATTATTTTGTTCCATTACGAATAAGATTTAGGTAGTTCGGAACGGATGTTAAGCTGGGTCACCACTTGTATCGAAACTCCCAAGCCCATCACCAGCCGTGATCGGTTCGGGAGGCATTTCAAAACAAAAGCCCGATCATCACCAGCCCAAACATCGTTCGGAACATTGTTCCCGTGCACTGTTTGGCATGATCTTATTGTCGAATACGAATACAATATTGTAATCGCGAAAATTATTCCTTGATTCTGATTCAATTGCGATTATATTCGTATTAGTGTAATCGTATTCGTCTGTCGGCGATTACACGAATACAACCCATAAAAATGCGTCAGGGTCATCAATTTCAATAGGGCTTTTCTCCAATAAATGCGAAGCCTTGCTAATATTAACTAGCTTCAGAGGGACGTCCTATTGAAATAGATTTGAGACAAATAGGCTGGGCTCCGATCGTTGAATTCGCTTTAAGGACGTTCCTCTGAAGCTAGGTAATATTAGAAAGACGTCGCATATTATAGGAGGGACGCCCTATTGAAATTGAAGACCGTGACGCATTTTTATGGGTTGTATTCGTGTAATCGCCTACAGACGAATAATACACACCGAACCCGAATACGAATATAATCGCAGTTGACTCAGAATCAACGAATAATTATCGCGATCAGAATCGTATTCGTATTCGACGATAAATTATGCCCCCTGCCCCTTGGGTTCTTGGAATATTCGTTTTGTACTCCTACCCCAAGCTCCCCAATCACACAAAGGTTTATTATTTTCGTACATATTACATAACCCTTCCTTCCTACCGGCAATTCACTATTCCATAATTGTCCACCCATTTTCTAAGTTTGCTCACCTGGCTGTTCCCCTGCCTCCCCAGCATTTCCCTTGCGATGTCACCCAGGTCGACTCGGGCTGACGGGTTTCGGCCTTCGTCTTTCTCCTCTGCGTTGATGACTTGGAGCAGGCAGACGATGACGATCCCCAGAGCTGCAGTTCTCACGAAACTCGACATGATGGAGGTGATGTGTTACCTTGAATTTGCTTCCTCTTCCACAAATACCTGAAAATACTACTGACTGATAGTTGAGACAAGAGTTTGTAGGTTGTCAATTCATCAATGTGAGTTAATGTAACTTACAGACATTTTTTTTTGGATTGTTTCAGAAAAACGCCGCAAATGACTACACAAAAATTTATTATTTCTGTATCAGATAGCTGCTCTTCTGGGCAGTGGTTTTTTATTTAAGTCACTGGTTATTTAAGTCACACTGGTTTTTATTTAAGTCAAGAATCACGCGTGTATAGGCTGTTTTAACCTCGGGCATCTCGTGTATTAAGAGTTGGGGAAATTAGAGGATTGTACCATACAGTTCAGTGTGAAAAAATACGTGGGAACCGAACACAAACTCTTAGGTTTATAAAGTTCATAAATGTTCAAGAAAACCCTCAGTTTCATTTGAAAAAGTTCCAGTCATGCAGCGTATGAGCGAATTTTTGTGAATTATCGTAATGTATAATGTTAAATTGTTTTGAAATTTGAGCTTTTTGAGTGAAAAGAAAAAGTCCTCAAGTTTCAAAACAGTGTAACATAATATAGGAAGATAATTTAGGAAAAATCGCTCATACGATCATGCTGCATGGCTGGAACTTTTTCAACATAGGTTGTAGGTTGGTTAACCTTCTTGTGTTGTTAAATGTACTAGTCGTCTCATGGCAGTGAAGTTTATTATTGAGGCTGAGTGGGTACCAGTGAGTATAGAATGAATTTATATTTTTTCTGTTCTCTCTGGTGGGTACTTACGCTGACTCATGGAGAACGGGTCTCCTGTCACATCAGTTCCTGTATGGGCCTACATTTTGGATAGTCGTGAAAGGGAAGATAAGCGAAAAGTAAGCGATCTGGTGCGTGTTTTAGTGCACACCACACCTAGGTATTTATCTACTGATTGTTCGAATTGTATGAAGGTAATGATGGTAATACGTATGGTTTCTGCAGCTAACAAACGCAGCAGCTGGGAACCCTCTTTATTGATTTATCTCAGTAATTTTTCTCAAAAATATAAAAAAAAAACTTATTTTTTATTAAAAAATGCGAATTTTTTTCTTTGCTCTAAACAATTGTGATTGTTTGAAATATTCCTAGTTTGGATAATTCTCAAAGTATTTTGGAAACTTCTTAAAATGGTATGGAAAATTCTAAATTCAACTTGGAACTGCTATAATACTAAAATTTATAAAAATTCGCTGTATACGATCATACTGCATGATTGGAACTTTAAAAATGTAGGTAGATGATCCGAAAATTTTGTTCGATATGTATCCCCTTCCACCCTGTGTATTCCATGTAAAGTATTATATAAGTTGGTTCAACTTACGTTTTGATGTTTACAGTAGCGTTGCCACCACTTGAGTGTAGCTAACCGTCAAAAAAATCTATATTTATATAGGGGGGCAACAGGTAGCAGTCATAACATTGTGCCCGTCCAGCTCGAGGAGGGGGGCATCTTCCTGAAGGCGAAGACAATGGGCAAGTAGGTACTGGGTTGGTGTTTTCAGGGAGGGACTTCCTTCGGACATCACTTCTGGATGTGTTACCTACATTCGTAAGAGATGCCTCCGAGAGCATTGTCGGTGACAGACGCACCGTGACATATCCTCCATTGTCCTCCGCGATTCCATCCAAATTAGGAAGTGATGGGTGTTACGGTGGAAAGCGAAAGGTTCGTTACGGATTCACCGTTTTGTTCGAGTATATTTCGAAAAAAAGTCGCTAAGTCCGGCTTTTTCCATTGAAAAATGCGGTGGACAAGTATGGGGAAAAACAATGTGCATTACGTAACTTTGGATTTATCCCCGTGAAGTGTGGAGTTATCTCGGGTACTTGTTATTGAGTGGACTTTCATACTCGACAAACGTTTTCATTTAAGCAGTAGCTGCTAGTAATGCTTGTTGTACCCATCACTGGCGATACTACCTGGGGTGACACAAGGCCCACACCCACGTTGAGGCTTCGTAACTCCTCATTTTTTTAATAGAAAAGAAAAATATAGATCAGTACTTACGTAGTGAGCCACACGTTATGCGCATATCAAGTTGTAATGAAAACCCGTTTTATATTCAAGGCTTTATTCGTCACAATTTGCTAATAGAAATAAGGAGAAAATAAACATAAATATTTTTGGGGAATCATATGATTTCAAACACATATGATGTAATAATATGGACTGGATTTACCATCACATTCTTCCGTCCTTTAAAATTTCAAAACATAGTCCTTGAGTTTGTCAGGAAGACGACGATCTCTAGATGAACGACGAATTGGAACACCCGGTGAACCAGCTGGTGCAGGAGGGAACTTCAGTTCATTGGTGTTTCACAAGGAATGCTGAAATAAGAATTTCGGAGGGACGTCCAACGGTTGAACCGAGTAATTGGCGTCTTTACAGGCGTGTTTCAGCCATGCCATCTGATCTCATTATATTATAAGAATGAAACTCTGTTTATTTTCAGCCAAACGGCTCAGTAGGGGGAATTTAGAAGTGTGGGGATCTTCTTGGATTTTTCCGAAAGGGGTTGTAAGCAAATTTAAAATGTTCTACCCCCACCCGAATCATGGGCTGATGGTAGGATGGGGTTCGGACCCCCCGTTTAATGCGAGATTTGGCCGAGCGCTCGATCTTCTATCGGCTGCCACATTAAAATTTGATCAAGAGTACTTCAATCAATCAATCAACAAATTTATTCCCCAACATACAAAAACATAGCATATAGCAAACGTAAAAAACAGTAATTAAAAAAACTCGTAAACGAGTTCCTCTATCTGCTTTACAAGCAGATACCATGTTACATGGATATGTCTTTGATTGGGGATTTCATAACGGTTGTCCTCGAGAGTTGTAAACAAATCCTTTAACTTTAAAAAAATCCCTGGGTCGCATCCCGACTAATTCCAACAAAACAACGGTTTACTTATAGAAATGTTGAAAATAACTGTGGAGAGATGCCACTACAAACTACAATGAGTTGTTGTTAACAGTCGACTGTTGTCAAGAGGATGAAAATGTTTCCTATGGAGTGGAGTAAATTATGCTATTGCTTTACGTTAAGAATATTGTAACCGGCTTATTAAAATTGTTTATAGTCCAATCAACCTAGTTTAGGAGGTACGTAAGGAGAGGGAAATTAGTAGCTTGAGATGTGAACATTTATCACATAAATCAAGCTCTTTCCAACGAGTGGCGAACGATTTCTGTGCGATGAAAACTGCGGAAGTTCCATTCCCCTAGCAACGGCTGGGTTGTACGTGAAAAACACTGAAATTGTGACACAAATTTTGCGTCACGGAAATTTTTGGTTGAGCCCCCAGAGCAAAGACATATCCATGTATTAAAAAAAAAAAAAAAAAAAAAAAAAAAAAAAAAAAAAAAAAAAAAAAAAACCAGGAGAAACAAAAGAGTGAGAATAGAGTAAAAATAAAAAACATGGTAGGTAAACATTAGATATGTCCATCCATAGGTATGTATATTAATTGTATGTCCTTTGTAGCACCGAGCATCTCCTCAAGATTATAAGGTGCTTTATAAAGGTGCTTTCCTAATTTTTGTCACTGCGAGACGGTGCTAGGGAACCTGAAGCAGATCACGCTAGCGGGTGCAGTAGCCATGCGTATCACCCTGGTTGGGAAGGTTCGCAGGGTAGGTGCTCATGCGGTCAAGAAAAGCAAGGGCATAAATAGGGCAGGCAGGGTGAGCAAACCAAGGAGAACTAGAATTCTTCTTATTGCAGCGACAAAGTTACGTTCCTGGACCCGTAGAACACGATGGTACCATCAAAATTTCCCAAAGATGCTGTACTCCCGGAGAAACCACCAAAAATATGCAGAAAATAACGAAAAAAATCATTTCGGCTGATTAGGGTGGTTCGGCACGTTAAAATCCCATTTTAACAGTCCCACATTGGTTCCGTTCCAAATATCAGAGTTGTAGGATGAATTGTTTTAAAAGTAGTGTTAAGAGCTTAATCAGCTGATTGGGGTGGTTCGATAAGTTAAAATCATAGGTTCCGTTCCAAATTTCAGAGTCGTAGGATAAATTGCACAATTTATGACCACCATAATGACCCTTCCGGTTGAGACGCGGCTTAAATTCTAAAAAATGTATGTACAAAATTATGCAGAAAAAAGTACTTAAAAGTCATTAAAATGTGTAAAAAAAATCGATAAAAACTGCAAAAAAAGCTAAAAATTCAAAACTTCTATTTGAAAAGAGATTATTATTTAGAATTTGTTTTTCCCCTTAAAATTAATAGTGAACAATTTCCTTACACTCAAAAATCTCAAATTTCAAAACAATTTAACATTACATATACAATATGATAATTTAAGGAAATTCGCTCATACGATCAGACTAGAACTTTTCTAAATATTTTATCCCTTGAGTTTCCCCACTTGGGGATGATGGAAAATGATGACACGATTACAGACATATCCCAGAAAGACGTACGATTTTTGAGTTGAATTTCATATAGGGTAACCTGTTGTACCCAGGGCCACTTTTTCTTCAAATCGTAATTTGAGTATCTAAGTACCCTTATTTCATACTATTTTTACATTTTATCGTTGAAGTGACTCCTTAGTAACAATTCTCATTGGCTTCATGATTCAACAAGACGCAATTTTTTGTACAGCAGCATGTTTTTCAAACAAAAAAGGAAAGTGGCCCTGGGTACAACACCCTGTTGTACTCAGGGCCAGAGGGTGTTGAACCCAGGGCCACCACAATTGATCATCAAAATTAGAAGAAAATGCGTCAATAACCCAAATAGCCGCTTTATTTATACCCTAAAATGACAAATTTAATATCTCATTGATTATATTATAGGTACATGATCTTCCTTTAATTTTAAGATTTCTTAAAATAACTTTGCAGGTCCTACATCAAAATCACATTGGTATTTAAAACTCAGCCTGACTTAAGGACGAAAAGATTTTTATTATAGTTGATAGAAAACCATAAAATTGAAAACTTAGGGCTATTGATTGGTCAAAATGACATCCAATCACGATTGAAATCCAAGATCTTGATTAATCACAACTTGGACTTGGAGACAACTAGAATATGCTAATTCATACAAAGGCATTATGAAGTTGAGATTATATGGAATTCTCAAATTAGTCTCCTATATAACTAGTTCACAATCGCATAAAATCACAGCTTGACTTGGGAACGACAAGAATAGGACTACAAAGAAATTTTAGAGAGCTAAAAAGCTAGACTATATCGTAGAATTGCTCTTCAGTTATAGCTCCATAACTTCTATAGTTTAGGTATTATTTTCAATACCTAATGAACCTTTGTAATCAAACACAATATGGCGATAAATTGTGGATTGCTCTTGGAATGGAGCCAAAAAAACGGGGGAATACGCCAAGATTAGATAACAACGAAAATGAATATACAAACAGACGAACTTAATGGAACCCTGAGAGTGGTCAGCATGGTCTATCGAATAAAAAAACAAATAGCATTACGTTCAAACCTTGGAAGTCAACAGAAAACTTCATTTGCCCTTTGAAAAACTGGATCTGGTAGAACCTTAAAAAATCGGAAGATGTTCTTCAGATGCCGAAAAAACTTTTTTGTGGTCACGTAATATGATCATAGTTAATTTCTCCATCACCACTTTGTTTGAATTTTTTGATTTGTCACTGTAGAGTAGAACGTGCGATATTATGGGCCTCAGCTGCTTTATTTAGGTATGCTTGTTTCGGCTAACACTTCATGCATAGCAGCAACTGTTGTAGCTCCAGAGGGGGACGGTTTTTTTTATGCCCGCAGAACTTTGTGGCATCCGAAAAAGATTGATTTACCAATAGTAATGACGAAATTGACCGTATTGGGTTAATTTTATACTAATAAGAGATGAGTCGAAACCGAAATTTATCGATTCCCGATACCGATACCTAAAAAATCGACTCCCGATACCGATACCATCGGCGCATAATACCCAACTTACCTGTAGGTGAAAAACAAAAATTCCTCTTGAACTAGTAATATAAGTATTCAAATTTTTATTCTCTCAAATTCAGATTAATTCTTATTACAAATTCTAAATTTCAGATTTATATATTCATTCAAGGCTTTAGTTAATTTGATTTGTGCAAATACAAAATTTGATATTTTTTGTTATCTATCAAGTATCAATTAATAGGCAACTTTTATTGATTCCTTTCTGAATAAAACAAGTTAAGCAGACTGACTTGGTTTTTAGTTTTTCGTCGGTAACTGTAAGGTATTTCCAAATAAGACTGGCTCTAGGCTTTTATACTTGGAAAACAGCTTTGTCTAATGCTTCTGTTGTCACAAACAAAATAACACAAGCCTACTTGTAAACAAAGTTATAATTGTAAGTTGTGTTTTGGAACTGGTATTCATGTTTCGCAACTGCTAACTTCACACAACGGTTCTTCGTAGTTAGATGGTTGCAATAGTACCGTAGTGTAATAAAACGTCCATCACCGGGCGGTATCGGTATTGGCTTTAGGCGATCGATTCTCGATACCGATACCAATGCCGAAGAATCGGTGGTATCGGGAATAGATTCATCCCTACTCCTAATCTTACTTTATAAAATATTGTTTCGGTTTTGTACCCCAGGGCCGCCACCTCATGTTGTACCCAGGGCCGGCCTTGGGTACAACGAAAAATCGGCCCTGGGTACGAAGATATCAAAAATTAAAAACGTGCATATCTCCTATAATTCTTGATTAAATCCTATACAGTTATTCAGAACTCTTTAATAAGATGTTAACCGTATAGTAGTACCAAAGAAACGTGAATATTTTTTCTTAAATTGTTCACTTGCACCTCAAAAACACTCAAACTTTTTACAGCAGACGTCGAGAACACCATACAAAACCTTTTGACAGCCCTCACGAGTTATCTCCTGTTATCATGAATACTTAATATGGAATTTTTACATGTGCCTGGAAAAAGCTATGCGCAGCAAGGTAGACACATCACTGTTATGATCTATTCTTCAGCTTCAACTTTTGATCGGCCCTGGGTACAACAGGCCCTGGGTACACCTGGTTACCCTACATTGGTTCAGTAGTTGATTCTGGCCTTGTATTACTCTTCGTAGGAATTCACCCAACCAATCCAAAGACCTGCTGCGATAGGGTGCAAATTCTAACTTCATCTCCAAAAATCTGGACGGAAGTACATCTGGTTAATTTTCTTGGCATGAGAAGCAAACAGCAATAAAATTAGGAATCTCTTGTTGTGAAGCGAATATAATACAAAACTGCAAACATTTATTTTTATCATAGTTGAACAAAAAAGAATCACGAAAATCTGATAAGATTAGTTAAAACATGATTATTTATTAGTATTGCACCCCCTTCGTTCACCCCTTCCGTAAGTAAATTTGAAACTCCTGATATACGATCCAAACTAGATCGAATCTGTGATGGAACACAATAAGAATAAGGAAAATCGGTCGAGATTTGAAGCTTGGGCACCCCTTGAAACAATCGGTAGGTAGTTATTCCCTCCACCCACCACCTCGACAGCAAATCCGAAATTCTCAAGCTTTGTTGCACAACTAGACTAAAATTGGAATCGAACCAAATAAGAATCTCGAAAATCAGTTGAGAATTGTAGCCTGGGCAGCGTCAACAAAAATTTGTCACACTCACACACACACACACACACACACACACACACACACACACACACATATATATATATATATATATATATATATAGGTACTTCATAATAATAATTAATGGTGGTTTTTGATTGAAATTACTGTCTCTGTTAGCGAATTTTTGAAGAAAATTAAGCTATTGCTCTCGCCTCAAAATTTGTAGAATGTGAATTTTTGAAAAAAAATTATGCAGAAATCCGTTTCAGGCTATTCTGAATCATATTCTGAAGTTTAACGCATTTTTTTATGTATGTATGTATGTATGTATGTATGTATATATATGTATGTATGTATATATGTATGTATGTGTCATTCCAGACGATAACTGTCCGTAGAATTGTGCTAGAAACTTCAAACAAATTTTAAAATGTTAAGGGCACAAAACGAAAGTTCAAGTTCGTTGGCCAGCTTGATCGGATTACATCTTCGGGTTGAAATTTTCAAAAATGTGGTCAAAAATTTCAAAATAGCCTGTTTTTTGCGATTTGTCGTGCGAAATAATTTTTTCAGCATACTAACATGTGGTATATTCGGAATCAGCGTAAAATTTCCTATAAGAATATGTATCAAGTTTTCAAAAATTTCAAAGTTGAAAAATCAGTCAAAAATCGAAATAATGCCGTTCGCTGGTTGTAAAAATCGGTAATATTCTTCAAAAATTCGCTCATGGGGTCATGCTGCATGACTGGACTTTTAGCGAATTTTTGAAGAAAATTAAGCTATTGCTCTCGCCTCAAAATTTGTAGAATGTGAATTTTTGAAAAACTTTTATGCAGAAATCCGTTTCAGGCTATTCTAAATCATATTCTGAAGTTTAACGCATTTTTTTATGTATGTATGTATGTATGTATGTATGTATATATATGTATATATGTATATATGTATATATGTATGTATGTGTCATTCCAGACGATAACTGTCCGTAGAATTGTGCTAGAAACTTCAAACAAATTTTAAAATGTCAAGGACACAAAACGAAAGTTCAAGTTCGTTGGCCAGCATGATCGGATTACATCTTCGGGTTGAAATTTTCAAAAATGTAGTCAAAATTTTCAAAATAGCCTGTTTTTTTTGCGATTTGTTGTGCGAAATAATTTTTTCAGCATACTAACATGTGGTATATTCGGAGTCAGCGTAAAATTTCCAGTAAGAATATGTATCAAGTTTTCAAAAATGTCAAAGTTGAAAAATCAGTCAAAAATCGAAATAATGCCGTTCGCTAGTTGTAAAAATCGGTAATATTTGCATGAAACATTGTCCAAATTCAGATTGAACTACTATTATGGAAGTATCCCTGTATAACCAATCCTAGAACCATGCTGTCTAAAACGTAGGTTAGTAGGTGCTTGTTTAATAATTTGATTCCATGTTTGTCTATCAAAATCATAAACTAAAATTTCTCAACACGATCAATAGCGACTGAAATGTCGAAGATTTCTTCAAAAATTCGCTCATGGGGTCCTGCTGCATGACTGGACTTTTTTGATGGCGGGGTTTGTACATGGAGGGAACGATGGTTCGCCAGCCACCTTAAGATCTTCGAGCTCCTACATGAGCCTGATATCCTAATACAAGATTCAGTAAACGTGGGGTAACTGCACCAGTAGTCGACACCGACCGGGCACCAGTAATAGACACTCACTCAATTCAGGCTTTTCCAGAATAGTGTTATGTAATGTTAAGATGAAGGTGTTTTATGGCTGGACCTATTTTTTCTAGGCTGTCACACTTTTTCCGCCACACATTTTCGACACGGTAGTTTACACGGTACTCACTCTCCTGTTAGGTACTCCAGGGAGTCGAAATTGATTGAAATGTAGCGGCAGTGGCGGCCGGTGGTCTGCAAAAGGAGTGGGGCACAAAAATATTTACCTATTTGACAGTCAAGAAGAGCATTGAGGTTTTTCTTCCATTAGTTTTGTTTTCAGTGTGAATTAACTTTGACCTAAACACATGATACATAAATCCCACTTGGGTCATGTCATGCGTTGGGAAACTGTTATGAAAGAATATGGCTACTAAATAATAATAAATCATTATCATTAAATATTATTGATAAATTAAATATAAATTAATTAGATAAATAAATTGAATTAAAAATACTATCTTATAGGTAGGTACCTACTTACTAGGTATCTAAAAGTTTTAGAATGGACTATATTATTATTAAAAGTACTAAAAATTATCAAGGCTTCAATTCAAATCATCAATTCAACAGCTTCCTAGAGTGTAAAACATAGAAATTAGCTTCAAGAGCCACTCATCTTATCCGAACCCTGGGCATCGTCAAGTAAATGTCCTAAAGAGGCTACATAAGAAATTACAGCTTCCCAGAGTGTAAAGCATAGAAATTAACTATTAAAATGATTTAACCACCGCTTCACAAATCAAACCGTTCTCGCAATATTTGGATCACCTGCTATTAATCAAATCATCGAAACACCAGCTCAATGAAATCATCAGAAATTAACAAGCGGTGGCAATATCAATTATTGAGAATGATCACCTGAGTGTACACAATTATTCAAATAACCTTGCTCATAACTCAGCTTGTTGGCCACGCACTTCGCAGTAGTTAACATAATATGGTTGGATAAATCGAGAGCTTTCGAACGAATGGTCAACGAATTTTGTGGGTTGAAAAACGACGAAGTACCATTTCCCTAGCAACGACTCGGTTGTAAGCTGAAATCATCAAAATATTTTTGTGAGCAATTTTCCGTGACGTTTTTTAGTTTATGTGTCATAGCAAAGACATAAAGAAACTAGTTGATTGTGCTCTACGCAATACAGTGAGTCTATTTTATTTATTGGTATCGCGTGAGCAAGTTTTCGTGACGATTTTTCAGTTAATGTGCCAAAGCAACGACATGAAAATGTCAAAATCAGTACCTGACTAAACTTGTACTTACGTAAATCCGGCGATGAACGTCGTGCTTAGGTTCGAATTTTATTCAAAGTGATCGTTGATTTTTCTTCATTCCACAACATAGAACACATAGAACAACGCACTCCAACTCGACCGACAATACAAAGGACTTTATTACAAAAGATGTATTCAACAACTTAGGTATGTATTCAACAACTTATAGGTACTTATAACAACGCTATAATACGGACTTTACTTTAGATTAGAGTAAATTCTTGGGAACAACCAAACGAACTTAAAGAAACATCACATATTACTTGCAAAGACAACAAAACATAGACGAACATACCCAACAGGCTAAATCAGTTTGGCTAACGGAATAAACCAAAACTCCTCTAGTGGAAGCGACTCATAACGTAAATTTCATTCTACGGTCTTTAGAAAAGTTGGAAACCCTGTCTGGGGCAGAGCCCCAAAATCGTGAGAAATTTCCCGTTATGACCTCTTTTTCCCGTTCCTTGCCCCGTATTTCCCGTTTCTTGCCCTTTATTTCCCATTTTTTTCCCTTCAAAGTCTAACCTGAATCGACGAAATTTCCCTCTTGATAGAGTGATATCATCGCAAATCGCAATCTACGTACTTTTTCGCTGGTAGATGGATCTTAAACCTCCTTGGATGGAGCGTAAACCTAGTCCTTCTAGCATCCACCTTGGAGCCACAGCATGGAGCTGTTTGTAAAGTCTTCATTCCAGTTTGTTACTTTTTTCCCAAATGTACTGGGGCAATGTCCCGATGCCCCCCCTCACGGGCCGCCCCTGTGTAGCGGCCTTTCCTGATCAGCTCAGTGAGCTAAATTTTCTCGTATTCACCCTAGAAAGTTGAAATTTTACTGGGAGACTCTTTGAGTTAATGAGAGATGATTGATGAAGGGCTGTTTTCTGATTAGCTGAGTGCACACACACACCTGTATTTCTTTCACGGATTCGGTCTTAGAATGGTCTGAAACGGATATGTATGCGGTTATTTTTTTCTCATGCTGTCCCCCACCCCTCCGGATCAATTCCAATAAAGCGTCCCTTTTTTTAACGAAGCTTAGCCTATAAGTCATCTCTCCATTGTTAATAAACTTCTTTTGACTAAATGGTTGCTAAAAAATGTTAATTCAACGATTTTTAGCCGTTTTTAGACATTTTAAGTGATTTGTTAAGCACATCTTTTGGAATTTGAGCAATTTAATGTGCTCCAAAAGACCTGGCCAACGAACTCATCCTTTCATTTGAACCGAATTCGTATCTCAACCCACATCCAAAGAGTGAATAAAAGTATTTACCTAGTTGGAAAAACATTCGAATAAGAAATCATGGAAAATATTTTCAGAAAAAAGTTCCAGTCATGATCGTGTTTTAAGTGAGTTTTCGTAAATTATCACATTATACTATGTTGCATTGTTCTGAAATTTGAGCTCTCAGTGTGCAAACAAGTTGTTAACTACCTACCAATTTTATGTTGGAAAAAAAAAAAAAAAATCGCTTTAAATCATATTCTGCAATTTAAAAAAGATTTTTTATTCCTTAGTTGTTTGAAATGTTTATCGATTTTTCTACAAATATTGATTATATTTAAATTCATTTTTCAGCGCGATTTCGTGAATAAATTTTATAAGTAGTTAATTTTATTAATGCCCTTAGTTATTAAACTTGCATTGTTGGTAAACTTCTTATGAGTGAATTTCTGCTAAAAATGTTAATTTAACGATCTTTAGACATTGTAATTGTAAGTGATTTTTTATCACATTTTTTTGAAATTTGAGCAGTTTAATGTGCTCAAAAAGTATTGGCCAACGAACTCATCCTTTAATTTGGAACGGAATTCGTATCTCGCTTCTAAAGAGAATTATAGTCTGGAATCATAAATTTAGGATTCGTTTCAGAATGCCTCAAAACGGATTTCAATGAAGAAAATGTTCGATAATTTTGATTTTAAAATTTTTGGGGCCATTGCAATAGCTTATTTTTTATGAAAATTCGCCAGAAATTATCCTGAAACCACCTACAGAACTGAAAATGAAATGAAAATTAAAATGAAAGTTATTCCTCCAACATTACAAGAATGATCTAGAGAACTATGTGACTGATCAGATCCACTTAATTGACTAGAATTTTCCCACACCGTAGAAAATTGTTCCGTGCTATGTGGGGGAGTTAACTCCCGATTTTTACATGGATTTGTGTTGAGAACTTGTAACTTCTTAAGGACTAAAAAGAATCCTTCCTATAAATTGCTCACAAAAAAAAAAAAAAAAAAAAAAAAAAAAAAAAAAACCACGTTACTCCATATAAATACTTTTAAATATGTGTTCACGAATTAAATGTCCCAGAGAAATAAGCCAACTAAAAACAATTTCTTTATATGCTGATCTTTTATAATTAGTAGGGTTGGTTATAGTGGAGGGTGCTTTTCGCAGTAATAGCGGCATACTATAAAAAATGTGGCGTGCTGTACTGTTTAAACGTGACTGAGGGGTGGGTATAATATTTTGCGTAGTAGGGCGAAAAGAATATGCACAATAATTGGACATAAGTCCGTAGATAATTGAACAAATCCGGATGCTGTGCATAAACAAGAGAGCAGACTTGACGTATAATTGGCCAACAGAGAAAACCTTAGTCATCGAGAATGAATCAGTTGTCTGAAACCTTTTTGGTTTTTTAACTATAATTTTTAAGATGGCCTTCTGAGCTGTCACCATAGGACGCAACTCTGATGGGAAGGCTCCACGCCACACAACTATGCCAAAGCTCAATATACCTACTCTGGGCCATGGTTGAATGCTCTGTGTCAACGATTTGTATATGTTACTGTAAAAGCCCGAAGTGCGGTAAATGTTAGGATTTACCAGAAAATCCTAGCATTTCCCGATATTGTTGGTGAAAGCCCGAAATTATATGAAAAACGGGCATTTACCGCTTGACAGTTGGTTAATCTTAGGATTGACTGACCAATTTGGTAAACGCCCAAAAAACCTTGTGTGACTGAGGCATTTTGGACTTTTACCAATCTCTCTTGGAAAATGTGCGGATTTCCCACGACTCGTTGGTAAATGCTACAGAGGCTTGCATGCAGAGGCTTGTATTTCTTTGAAGAAATAAGCCTTCGTATCGCAGTTCGGAAACAATCATTGGTCGGTGGCCAGGGTTTCTAGAAATGCAATTGTTTTAAAAAGTGTTCCACTAGAAAATGCCTCTGCAAGGCAGCAAATATGAAGTGCAACTCGAACTGCCATAATTCTCTACCTTGTTGCAACAAGTAATTTATTGTAAGTTCCTTGCTATCATTTTACTTGATTTTACTATGTGAAAATAAAGTTTAGAAGTTTACAAAGTTAGTACCGTTCACCTTTATTTCAGCTTTTATCGCCTAATGCTGGAAAATGTTAAGATTTACCACAGTCGGTTGGTAAAAGTTCCAAACACGCTCTCTAACTGAAATAATGCTAGCTTTTACCAAGCCTCTTGGAAAATCCTAAGATTTACTGGGAAAAGTCCGATTTGAGTGCCAAAATTGGGCTTTTACCAACAATAATGTGGAATGCTAAGATTTTCTGGTAAATCCTAGCATTTACCGCACTTCGGGCTTTTACAGTAACATATACAATTGAAAAAGTCCAGTCATGCAGCATGACCCCATGAGCGAATTTTTGAAGAAATCTTAGACATTTCAGTCGCTATTGATCGTGTTGAGAAATTTTAGTTTATGATTTTGATAGACAAACATGGAATCAAATTATTAACACATGCACAGAGTAAACTCATCAGTTGTGATTACATTTATTTATTTATTTATTTTTTTTAAAGCACCTACTACCTACGTTTTAAACAGCATGGTTCTAGGATTGGTTATACAGGGATACTTCCATAAGAGTAGTTCAATCTGAATTTGGACAATGTTTCATGCAAATATTACCGATTTTTACAACTAGCGAACGGCATTATTTCGATTTTTGACTAATTTTTCAACTTTGAAAATTTTTGAAAACTTGATACATATTCTTATAGGAAATTTTACGCTGATTCCGAATATACCACATGTTAGTATGCTGAAAAAATTATTTCGCACAACAAATCGCAAAAAACGGGCTATTTTGAAATTTTTGACTACATTTTTGAAAATGTCAACCCGAAGATGTAATCCGATCATGCTGGCCAACGAACTTGAACTTTCGTTTTGTGTCCTTAACATTTTAAAATTTGTTTGAAGTTTCTAGCACAATTCTACGGACAGTTATCGTCTGGAATGACACATACATACATACATATATGCATACATACATACATATATACATACATATATACATACATAAAAAATGCGTTAAACTTCAGAATATGATTCAGAATAGCCTGAAACGGATTTCTGCATAAAATTTTTTCAAAAATTCACATTCTACAAATTTTGAGGCGAGAGCAATAGCTTAATTTTCTTCAAAAATTCGCTATAAGAATTGTAGCTGAGACTATTCCTCAGCGTGTTCATTACTTTTTTAGCGTCAGACAGAACGTGCTCCTCTTTTTCCAATTTCGGGCATGGACACGACTTTGAACTCCCATTATTGCAGCTGTGAAGTTTCAAAATATGCGACCTACTTTGGGATTTCGAAAATACCAAATATTTCGTTTTGTTGACATGACTGAGAGTGTTTAACTTGAAGCTCATTTGCCAAAAACCCATTTCGGAATCGGCTCAGCCGTTCTCAACTCTTGGAAGCGACTAAAGGGAAATATGGATTTATTTTTTAATACGTATGACAAAATGTTAAATTCTACGGTTCGTTTCAGATTGCCTCAAAACGGATTTTAATGAAGAAATTTTTCGAGAATTTCGATTTAAATTTTTGTGTGCAGCTATTGCAATACCTTTATTTAGTACAAAAATTCGCTAATAAGAGTTTTTAGCTTACGTAAGCCAGCTAGATAAATATTGATATAATTACCTAGCTTGGAGAGACGGCTACACGGCAGATACTAACCTGCAACGCATACCTTCACGCAGGGTTTAGTGTTTGATTGGAATGTAGGCGCAATGCTGTGTTGTGGTATGAATGTAGGTTGTGATTTGTAGTTCTGCGAGGTTTCGGTCATCAAATGATGAATCGAAATATCAACTTCAATGATCGATTCTAATTTTGCAATCAATCTGAGGGGACAAAGAGAAATACCACTACCTTCATACACTATCGAAGAGTAATATTCAACTCGGAATCGATTTTTAAGTCCTCAATTGATTCCCCCAGCGACCGATATTCGTACGTCGCACACTGGGCAAAATGCCCTATCTAGGTGGACAAAATTATTTTATGAGTCAATCTTATAGAAAATTCAACGCTGATCACGAATATCCCCCTCGTTTGGGTCTCACATAGCGGATGCATACCAAAAATTCGAAAACCATTGGAAAAATGGGGTTTAGAGGAAAAATGAGCATTTTGACGTCATGTCAGTTTAATAAACTATACTACAAAATACAATTCCTTAAAGAAAAAATATATGGAAACAAATTTAATTTATCTTCTTCAAGATAATAAAAAATAGTTGGTACAATGGTAAAAATTTGACTAGTAACTGGATGGAAAAAAGATACTACGAGTATTTGGAACTTGAAATAAGAAAAAAGGTTTTTTCCGATAGGAACAAAATGACGTATTTGTAAACTTGAACAAGAGAAAAGTAAGAGATATTAAGAAAAATATAGAAAGAAAAATAATTTAAAGTAAATTATTTGGTCAGCCTTAGTTGTCACCATCATCACTCCATTCATCATCGGATGTTGAAATGTCCAAAGGTGACATTTGGTCAGCGAATGAGGTGATGGCTGTGAGCAAACTTAGCACTTCTGGAGCTAGCGTTTTAGACCGTTTTTTAATAGGTTTTCGGTAACCAGCCACAATCGGGTCAGAAGAAACCAAAAGCATTGTCAAGAGATTGTCCACTTTTTTGATATATTGCTCGACACTTGAAGCACGGATTCTTTGAGAGTTTTTAAATCAATTTCGCCTTCTCCTGAAGCGTAATCATCAACAATAAACCTCACCAAATTGTCGTGCCGAACAGCCTTTGGAAGCGCCTTCCACTTCTCGAAAAACTCCTTTCTTGGGACACGTATTGTAATTTCTGTAATACAATTGTCAACATTACTCAAAAATCGGAAAAAATGTTAATGAATACTGTAAACTAGGTAATCATACGCCTCTAAATCTGTTTCGATCATTATGACCGCTCTTAACCTTGACCATTTAAATCACTAAACAAAATCAATTATAAACAAAATCATAAATTTACTTCCTGTGTACCCCCGTACCTATTGAAATATAATGGTTGAATTTCCAAAAATAAATAAATAAATGTACTTCTTACCTTCCTTGAAAAGATCCATCGAATTGGAGTTGGCTTCGAAGGAGTCCGCAGGAGAGATGCCGAGTGCAAATGAGAACCATTGTCATCATGACGGGATTGTAACACTTGTTCAAACAGGAATTCATAAGTCGCCTCACTTCTTGGGTTGTGAGCGAGGGATTTAATATGAACGTTTCTGGCCTTTAGACCCAATCAGTAATAATACCCGACAACAAAAAGCTTCAAATCCAAATATGACTTTTGTCCACCTAGATTGGGCATTTTGCCCAGTGTGCGTCGGTCGCCCCGTCGTAAGGCTTTCGTTTGGTTACCTGTCCATCCAGACGCACCATTATGAAACCGATGTGATGACCATCGAGACGCAGTGAACGTGTTAATAGATAGATACATTCTCCACCTGATATCATAATTGGTGATTTATTGAATTTTTAAAATTTCTCCATAAAGCCACATCAATGTACCTGCTACCTAGGTATGAATGATAAATCTTATGAAATAATATCTCATAATTTCATTATATTTGATGTGTAAGAAATGCTTAAGAAAATAATGTTGGTGAAACTATCTCTTCCTTTTATTATTACCTTTATGTCTTCACACCATTTGTGAGTTTTCCACTACCTGCTTTTTAAATATTTCTTGATCTGTTGCACCACTTATACAGGGTGTCTCGACTTAAGTAGGCAAGACTTCAGGGATCGATTCTACAAGTAATTTGCAACAAAAAGTGTCTCATAGAGTGTTGTTTTTTAGAGGCTTCGTTTTCGAGTTATTGACGATCTATGATTTTTTTCGTGTTTTCGAACTTATCTCCTAAAAATAACTGTGACCCCTTCATTCTTTGAGTATTCTCAAACCTGAGGATGTCGTTGGAAAGGACGTTAAATTTCCTATCGTTTTGTTGCCAAATCATAATTTTTCAAGAGAGTTAAAATGTCGAAAAAAGAGGTCAAAGTACAAACTTTGTAAAATTCTAAAAATTTGGATTTTTTCAATCTGATTTATCCCTTTATAAAAAAGATGAACAGTCGTTTGCAAGTACAGTAAAAACTTCAACATTGTATCAGCTTTCTAACGGTATAGCTAAAAAATTGATAAAAGTAACAACAAGGAGAAAAAACGGCTTTTGAATGCGAAAATCGATGGATTTCAGGAAAAACGATCCATCACAACTTTATGATTTAAATGTCGAATTCTACGTAATTTTTCACGCTGAATCGAATGGTGACACTTGCAGACCTCTACGACTAACGAAGAAGGGCGAAAGTGGTTTTTAAAAGGCCCTTCTCTGATGTTCGAGGGTCAAAAGGCACTTTCTCCCTTATTCGTTAGTCGTAGAGATCTGCAAGTGTCACCATTCGATTCATCGTGAAAAATTACGTAGAATTCGACATTTAAATCATAAAGTTGTGATGGATCGCTTTTTCCTGAAATCCATCGATTTTCGTTGAAAATACCACGTTTTTTCGCATTCAAAAGCCGTTTTTTCTCCTCGTTGTTACTTTTATCAATTTTTTGGCTATACCGTTAGAAAGCTGATACAATGTTGAAGTTTTTACTGTACTTGCAAACGACTGTTCATTTTTTTTTATAAAGGGAGAAATCAGATTGAAAAAACCCAAATTTTTAGAATTTTACAAAGTTTGTACTTTGACCTCTTTTTTCGATCTTTTAACTCCCTTGAAGAATTATGATTTGGCATAAAAAAGATAGGAAATTTAACGTCCTTTCCAATGGTATCCTCAAGTTTGAGAATACTCAAAGAATAAAGGGATCACAGCCATTTTTAGGAGATACGGTCGAAAACACGAAAAAAATCATAGATCGTCAATAACTCGAAAACGAAGCCTCTAAAAAACAATACTCCACGAGGCACTTTTTGTTGCAAATTACTTGTAGAATCGATCCCTGAAGTCTTGCCTGCTAAAGTCGAGACACCCTGTATCTCACTGCCAGTTTTTCAAAACCTACATCTCAATTTCTCCATTGTTTAGTTATGAATGGTTTTGATAAAACAGTGGATAAATTGAGAAGTAGATTTTGAAAAACTAGCGCTAATAATGTGGTAACGGCAGATTTGAAAATCCCGCGCATTGATAGAGAGTATTGACAAGCATTGATGAGGGACCCATTTGAATTTCTGGGCTATGATTAGTTCAAGAGAGTGACTTGAGGCAGCAGCACCGTCGGGAAGTTTGCTCTGCAAACCTTTGAGTATTAATTCTTAATTAATTAATCTTATTAATACACAAAGCTGCAAACGCTTGCCGACCCATTTAACATTAGCCTTCCTCTCTGTTAACTCCTACTCTACTCTGTGGATTCTCCCTTGGGTGGGTTCGAAGAGCGGACCACAGAATGCGCAGCTCGCCAGGTGAAGAACGACTGGCTTTTCCCGTGTATTTTGTTATACTCTCCAATACAGACACTAACAACAAATTCCATTATTACATACATCGATTATTGTTATTATACCTATATTACTTAATTTTTGTAAGCCTCTAGCTGATGTTGCTACCTCTCGTGGGTTTCAGCTGAGCAGAGGCACGCACTGGCGCTCAATCATATCATACCACCTGTTAAGGATTGGCGATAGTAGTTATCGCTTATCGATATTATCTTCAGCACTACAATCCGATACTATCGATAGTGGTTCCCCCTAACCCGTACGGCCGTACGTACGTAGGCGTAGGGACGTTCGATACTTCCGAAAAACCGATATCAGTACTTATCCAAGTACTTGAGTGTAGTAGTCGATACTACTTAAATATAGAATAAAACGTATAAAACGAGTTCCACTATCTGCTTTACAAGCAGATACCATGTTACATGGATATGTCTTTGATTGGGGATTTCATTTTAACGGTTGTCCTCGAGAGTTGTAAACAAATCCTTTAACTTTGGACTGTAGGCGACGAAATGTAGGATAAAGAATTTACAGTCGACTGTTGTCAAGAGGATGAAAATGTTTCCTATGGAGTGGAGTAAACGATGCTATTGCTTTACGTCAAGAATATTGTAACCGGCTTATTAAAATGGTTTATAGTCCAATCAACTTAGTTTAGGAATGGAGCCAGGTACGTGAGGAGGGGGAAATCGGTAGCTTGAGATGTGAACATTCATCACATAAATCAAGCGCTTTCCAACGAGTGGCGAACGATTTCTGTGCGATGATACTGCGGAAGTTCCAATCACGGCTGGGTTGTACGTGAACATCATTAGAAATTGTGACTTCAACTTTTGCGTGACGAAAATTTTTGGTAGACCGACAGACCTCTTGCCACAAAAGGCAAGTGAAGTGATGGGGTCTTTTCTGATCAGCTGAGTGAGCTAAATTCTTTCCTGTTCACTGTAGGTAGTTGAAATTTGATAGGGAGACTCTCTGTTTATTAGGCTGTGGCAGTAACAACAGTTGCCATCAATTCACGGTAAGAAACGTAGTGTAGTTACTAACATCTAGGAGAGTTATTTCTGAACGATCTTTGAAATTGTGAAGAACTTCGCGGACCGATTTCAGTGTTAGACGGCCCCAAGTGTCGCCGTTCGTCTCTGTGCTTATCTTGATCGTGTTCTAGATTAGGGCTTTCCAAGCCCTAACAGGCCTCTAGTTAATTATAATTACCGTGGAATTTGTTATTATTATTTTGCCTTTGTTGAGGAAGTTTTGATTTCTTTTTTGAGGTTTTGGCGTGGAATTAGTGTAATGTTCATTATTTTATCTCCATCCATTTATTTTTCTCTCTAAACGAATAAAACAATTCGCCCTCAGTGTGCGGACTCTGTCCATACAGAGGGAGAAATTTCCTGTAAATTTTTGTGTGAAATTTATAAACTACATTAGGGTAAGGGCACCAGTCATTGGCCACTTAGCAATGTTTATCACTTTACCCGCTTTATTTTTGAAGATATTTGTTTCTTTCCTAGGGTTTTAGGAAGCTAATCATCCAAACAATGTAATACAATAGCAATTTTAAACAAATAAAAGATCTACCAAGTATTTTTTTCAATGAGTTTTGAAAAATCTATTTTCCACCAGTCATTGGCCGGGAGTTCCTAATATTGGCCACCTTGTCACCAGTCATTGGCCACCGTAAGTTTATTGTTTTCTGATCCACTGTGTCGGTAAACGTTCCATAAGAACTGATGATTTGTGGCTGTAACTATGAGAAATCAAATTAATCATCTCAAATTTATTTGAAAAAGGTTTTATTCATTAAAGTTTTAACATTTTTATTATCAACGAAGAATACTTTATATTTACTAGGTAGGTACTTTTGCAGTTTTTTCCGACCTGAATAGGTAACATTGGTTCTTGAAACATTGGAATAGGTAATATTGGACTCAAAAAGGGTAGGGGACTCAAAGGGGTAGGTCGCGTTTCCTCGGTCACATAGTTGGCCGCCAGCTGCGGTGGACCCAGCATATTGAGTACTTGCGGGTTGTACAGTTGCTCAAGGCCCTTTCCGACTATAGTTGGGGTGCCCAGCGGGATGTCCTCTTGAGGATTTTCCGAACCCGAATTGATTATGGGTCTGCAGTTTACGGCTCAGCAAGGAAGTCCTTGCTGCGAAAGCAGGAACCTTTATTAAACAAGGATCTTCGTTTGGCTACTGGGACCTTCCGTACTACCCCGACAGCCTCCCGTCAGGTGCTTGGGCATAGTCAGCCACTCATAATTCGGCGAAATCTGCTAGCACTTCGTTATGCAGAACGCATGCCCTATTTCCCAGGACACCTCCTGCATGAAGTGGTCACCATACTCTCCCAAGAAGAGACATATTCCAAGCTTCAAACACGAACTCGCCCATTGGGTATTCGTGTTCAGGAGCTCACAAGGTAGGATAGCATAGAGAGATACCCTTTAGTTTCATATGCGGTGCCCCCTGTCCCTCCCTGGACCTTGTCTGGGATGCGTGTTGACCTTCATATGAAAGTCGGGGTCAAGGGCAATACTCCCCCACACATCCTCAGATGTCGTTACTCAGAGGCAATCCAGCGATATGCTGGACACACCCTTATATTCACCTCAAAGATGATGGTGTTGGCCTTGCTCAATGGAGCCCCAACTTCCAAGTCACTAGGTGCACAGGTTACAGGTGCCTACTGAAGCGAAAAACTGAACATCAAACTCTAAAGAAAAACTGAAAAGGAGAACAAAACGTCAAACTCTATGGATAACGAACGCACTTTTTGACTGGTGCTATTTATTCGCTTAAAAAAAAAAAAAAAAAAAAAAAAAAAAAAAAAATTATGCGGAGAGAAAACAATCTATTAGCTAAACAACATGAAGGTCATATTGGAATAGAAAAAACGAAGGCTAGAAAATTAGTTTTTTTGGCCTGGCATGTCGGTTTATATCAATGACTAATATCATAATTTCAGGTTTGTCATGATTTCATTGGTTTCATGGCTATATTTCATCATTTCAGCTTTGTCAAGAAAGTCGGATTGTCCTTTCTGGTGATCCTGATGAATTAATAATGGATAACAGCCCATTTAGCAGTGCAAAATTCAAAAAATGTTTAGCAAAAATGGAATAATTTTGACCATTAGTATCCCCCTTTATGCACAAGGTCATTAGCAGAAACGGGAGTGAGGATAGTGAAACAAATTATGCAAAAAGGTGAGAAAACGGGACAAAATATAAACATTCACCTAATGCAGTATTTAAATACTCAAAATCCTAGTATTGGTTATAGCCCTAGCCGAATTATGTTAGGCCCACCCATCCCTAACCATCTCTAGACGTCCCTAATCATATTTTCCCAATGGTTAACAAATCCAACATGACATTGACCGCCCCTGAATCTATATGGCCTACCCCGGTACAGGCGCATGTGTTAAAATGTGCGATAGCAAGAAAGAAAGATAGTGCCGTCCCAAAGAATCGAACCTAGAAACTCATGCATGTGCATCGAATGCGCTGTCTTCCGAACTAAGAAGGCGCTTGATAATATGCGGCGAAAGGGGGTCCACATCACCATTCAGGGAGCCGTGGTATCTTACAAGTTTCTCTACACTTTTGTTCATTACGATCGGAAAACACATTTTCGTGCAATAAAACTTGACTGGGGCCTATATGAACCATTTAAATAAGCGCTGCTGGCAGTTTTGGCCATCTGGCCAATGATTGGGGTTGGAAAATTTTGCATCATTCCAGTTATTAGCCACACGGCCAATGACCGGAGGAATCACTCTTTTTGTCATCCAGTTATTAGCCGGCCTTATATTTTCTACAATTTATGAGAATTTTATGTCCTGGTGGCAGCAATTGATTAATAATCAACTAGAGATCATGAAAACAAAAAAAAGTTCACCTAATTTGAAAAGCACCACATCAAACCCTTAAGAATGAGTAGAGGTGTGCTTACCGTTTTCACAAGAAACAGGGGTGATCATCCTTCTTCTTGCACCTTCACCAAGTGAAATGAGTTTAGGAGGTTTCTATGAGGTTTCACTATAACGTTCAACACCCCACTGCCTTCTAGACTACACACTTCAATGGAAAAAAACATTTAAAATGATCCAAGAGACATCTGTGTTGTAAAAAACTAACTTATAAAACTGGGTGGCCAATGACTGGGGGTCGGCCAATGACTGGTGCCTTTATGTAACCAATCATAAAGGAAATAAATAAATCCGCACGTTGGAAGCGAGGAAGCTATGTGCCTCAATTCGGCAGACCTTTTTTAAGTACATCCAAATAGTGCGTAAATTACTACTATCAAGTACGAGAATTAGAATGCAAAACGATTTTTATCTGCAAATGAGAAAGCTGGCAGCGTATCTCTTATTCCTGAAGGTTTTAGAAACGCATTGTAGCTGCTGAAAATGGTGTCCGACCATTTGAAAACTTTCTTTCACGCCTTTTGAGTGAAGTGAAATTAAGCGGTGAAGAACCAGAAGAGACATTTTGAGAAATACCCGATAAGTGTTCCTTAGAAGAACATCACTTATCACATATCTTTGCTTTGGAATCACCCTCAGTTCTTTCAGTAACGAGACATGAGAATACTGGCTTCTTTCCATAACCCACTCCCTTAACCATCTTGATTTTTAGAGAATTTTCGTAGAAAATGAAGCTATTGCAATGACTCGGAAAATTTTAAAATCAGAATTTGACAAATTTCTCCATTTAAATCCGTTTTAAGGCATTCTGAAACGATTCCTAAAGATTGCGCTTTTTCTCTTTTTTTTTCAAATTTATTTGTATGAGATTCTTTATGTTTTCTCGTAAATGCTTATTACGCCCCGGTGCACACGAGCGTCAAAATGACGCTTGACGCCGCGTCATTTTCAATCGGATAACTAGAGGTACACAGCGGAGCATGGTGCGGTGCACACGGGACGCCGATACCTATCTGCAGCTGGCGTTGACGCGGATAGGTATCGAGGTTGACGCAGGTTTCTGTGGGACGCGCGTTGCGGGCGATAGGTATCTTGCCGCCCGATACCCCTAGCAGTACTCAGCAGTCAATCGTCCGGTGCACACGTGCAGCTGCGTCACTTCGCGTCAACCATCATTTTGAAGATTTCGGCCCACGAATTTTGAAAAACTTCAATTTTCTGCACATTGATTCATTGTCAAAGGATACGAGAAAGCTACGTGCTATGCCCAACATGCCGTTTTTAGCGAATCTTCGCAGAAAATTGCTACTGCGATTATAAAATAACAATTTTCGAATACATTCTTCATTGAAATCCGAGTCCTAGCTCCGAGGTCCTTACAACTTTTCGTCCAACCCCAACCAAAATCCATATTCATATCAATTTCATATACGTATACATATGGGCATGTATGTGGGAGTATGGGGATGTTATTTAGAAAAAGTTCCAGTCATACAGTATGATCGAATGAGCGAATTTTCTTAAATCACATGTCTTATTATATTATGCTAAATTGTATCGAAATTTCAGCAATTGATTATATATATATATATATACATCATTCCAGCCGATAACTCTCCTTAGGATTGAGATAAAAAATACCGTTCTTGGGCCAACAAATCAAGCATTCCAAACGAAAGGATGAGTTTGTTGGTCAACTACGTATTTTTTAGCCCATTAAATTGGCAAATTTCGAAAAATGTACTAAAAAAATCACTAAAAATGGCTAAAAACAGCCAAAAAGCGTTACATTTATAAGTTTTAGCACAATTTTAGTCAAAACTAAACTATAAACGATTAACAAGGACATTTAATAAGTTTAGCTCAAAATTATGCTGAAAAACGTAGGTACTTTAATTTCAATAATATTCGCTTCTTCAGTACTTCCGATTTCTGCCCTCTTCTTTGCGAAATATGTACTTGTGCACCAAATACGAAAAAACCACTTTCTTCTTCAATATCTGGGTACAGATCCATCCTCGTAGTTGGCGAGCGAGTGACTGACACGTCATGACGCGGCGTCCTGCGTCCTTTTGCCGCTCGTGTGCATTGAAACTCAGATAGGACGCAGATAGCGATTCCAAGAAATGACGCGGCGTCAAGCGTCATTTTGACGCTCGTGTGCACCGGGCCTACTGCAGGGATCATATCCGTCGCAGTTTTCTCATATATGTATATTCGGATTTGGGTTCTTGAGGGTTGGTATATAGATTGAACAACTCAAGCCGACGTTTCGATTTATTTGTAAATCTTCTTCAGGGCTGTGATATAGGAAAAAATACCTTAGTTGGCTACATTTGACAACTCATGTACCTACCAACTGCAAGTGGAGAATCATGGACATTAATGAATTACGATTTGAACAATATTATACACACATTATTTTTTATATAATGAAACTCGGCGCTCCGCGCCTCGCCAGGGGGCAAGCCCCCTGGACCCCCGGTTACCTCTATTTACATACTTCGGACGAAATTATTGAAACACAGAATGTGTTTGCGTTGTCGCGCAACCAAGTGACAACCAAACAAGCGTCATTGTTTACTATTCATTTACTATTCATGCTCATAACTCAGGTTGATGGCCACGCACTTCACAGTAGTTAACATAATATGGTTGGATAAATCAGGAGCTTTCCAACGAATGGTGAACGATTTCTGTGCGATTAAAATTGCGGAAGTTCCATTTCCCTACCAACGGCTCGGTTGTACGTGAAAATCATCCGTCACACATTTCGTTACCATCCCGCGTTCCATTTTCGGCTAGTTAGTCCATGGCTAAAACACATTCTGTGTTAAAACTTAAGATATTTGAACAGGTTACCTTAGATGATGATTGCATTATTATTGCATGTTGGCTACATAGCATCCGTTCTTCAGTAGGTACAGGAGTAGTTCAGTACTACAGTAGTAGTCTTCAGTAGGTAGTGAGTTTAATAGCTGAAGTTATCCTGTACCTACTGAAGAACGGATGCTATGTAGCCAACATGCAATAATAATGTAATCATCATCTAAGGTAACCTGTTCCAATATCTCAAGTTTTGACATTTTATGTCTTTACTTTGGCACATAAACGAAAAAAAGCGTTACGGTTGGTTTTCTGATGATTTCCGCTCACAACCGAGTCGTTGCTAGGGAAATGGTACCTACTTCGTCGTTTTTCATCCCACAAAATTCGTTGACCATTCGTTCGAAAGCTGTCGATTTATCCAACCATACTAGGTAGGTATGTTACCTACTGCGAAGTACGTGGCCAGCAAGTTGAGTCATGAGCATGATTATATGAATAATTGTTTACTCACAGGTGATCATTCTCAAAAATTGATATTGTGAACATGATTGCAACCGCGAGTTAATTTCTGATGATTTCATTGAGCTGGTGTTTCGATGATTTGATTCATAGCAGGTGATCCGAATATTGCGAGAACGGTTTGATTCGTGAAGCGGTGGTTAAATCATTTCAATAGGTAATTTCTATACTTTACACTCTAGGAAGCTGTAATTTCATATGTAGCTTCTTTAAAACATTTAGGTACTTGACGATTCCCAGGGTTCGGATCAGCTGAGTGGCTCTTAAAGCTAATTTCTATGCTTAACGATCGAGGAAGCTGTAATTTCGTATGTAGCCTCTTTAGGACATTTACTTGACGATGCCCAGGGTCCGGATCAGATGAGTGGCTCTTGAAGCTAATTTCTATGCTTTACACTCTAGGAAGCTGTAATTTCGTATGTAGCCTCTTTAGGACATTGACTTGACGATGCCCAGGGTCCGGATCAGATGAGTGGCTCTTAAAGCTAATTTCTATGCTTTACACTCTAGGAAGCTGTAATTTCGTATGTAGCCTCTGATGCCCAGGGTCCGGATCAGATGAGTGGCTCTTAAAGCTAATTTCTATGCTTTACACTCTAGGAAGCTGTAATTTCGTATGTAGCCTCTGATGCCCAGGGTCCGGATCAGATGAGTGGCTCATAGAGCTTGCATACGAGTCTGCAACTAAAGACATAAAATGTCCCAATGTGTTGCAGACTCGTATGCAACTGTTTCTGATGATTATTTCATAATATAACAAATAATATGTGTTAAATATTGTTCAAATCATAAGTCATTAATGTCCATGATTCTCGACTTGCAGTTGATAGGTAGTACATGTCTAGTCAAACGTAGCCAACTAAGGTAGTTTTTCCTTTGTTACAGTCCTGAAGAAGATTTACAAATAAATCGATACGTCGGCCTCGTTGAGTTGTTCAATCTATAGATCAACCCTCAAGAACCAAAATCCGAAAATTTAATTCTGAGTGGTCAAGAACATTAGTCATTAGGTATATATTTTGTGTATATATATATATATACACTTGTGTGTTTGTGTCATTTCAGACGGTAGCTATCCTTAGGATTGGGATTAAAATCCCGTTCTTGCGTCAAAGAATCAAACTTTCCAAACAAAATTATAAGTTCGTTCGTAAACAAATTTGAACACATTAAATTGGTTAAATTTCAAAATATGTATTAAAAATCCCTAAAAATGGCAAAAAATTGTTAAACATTATTTTTAGCAGAGTTTTAGTCACAACAAAATTATCAACGATGAGCTGGGACATTAAAAAAGGTTTGCTCAAAATTATGCTGAAAAACGTGCTTTAATTTCTGTAGTATTTGCTGAACTATAAAAAGTGTAAAAAAAAACCTAAAAATCCAAAATCTTTTTTGAATCATCGAATTTTGGTTTGGATTATTCCTACTGAAATTGCTCAAATTTCAATACAGTTTAAAATATTATAATACGATAGATAATTTACGAAAATTTGCTCATACGATCATGCTGTATGAATCGAACTTTATTCTCTCTTCATCCCTTTTCCTCCCAGTCGTTGTGTCGTTAAAGTTTCCTCCATAATAAAATATCTCTCAAAAAGATTCACCAAACAAACTTCACACAACTCAAGAATCTGGATTGGAAGTGACGAAGAAAGCGGAAGGGAAAACACGTAGTGAGTACACTGGACAAACGTATATTAACTAGCTTGTAAACCGACCTTTACACCTCACCTTAGTCAAATGTCCAACTCAAAGTTGGAGAATGTGAAACTAGACCTGCGTTGAAACCATTGGAACCTCAACTCTGAATAGGTAGGTACTCTTGCACGAAACTTGAAGAGATTCTAAGCCTGGTCCTCCACTGGAAGCGACTTAGCGACTAAGCAACTATGCGACTTCCGCGAGGCGACTGGGGAAGCGACTGAGCTCCTCCATTGGAGGCGACTTAGTCGCGCGACTTAGTCGAGCGAAGTCTGTGGTGGTGAGTAGGTCAGTGACTTCATTTATTTTTGGTAAAATGGACGACGTCGGTAGCTATTACCTATTTGCTGGATAATGCTGTCGTAAATTTCCTTCGGATGAGAAGGAAACGACGAATGTTCTGGATGAAACCGATATTGACAAAGAGGCAAAATTTGGGTGAATTTAACCACCTCCACGATGAGCTGAAGGGGAATCCAGAGAAGTTTATTTATTCCTATTATTATTATAGGATGGACCTACAAACGTACGAGTACATCTTGAATGCTATAAAAGGTTCAATCACCAAATCGTCCAACTTCAGGGACACGATCTCACCAGCAGAACGCCTCAGTGTGACTCTCAGGTAGTAAAGTATTTAAACCAGATAATTATTACATTTTAGCGAATTTTCTTAGAAAATAAAGCAATTGCAATGGCTCCAAAAATTTTAAAATAAAAATTTTCAAAAATTTTCTTCATCGAAATCTGTTTTGAAGCATTCTGAAATGATTCCTAGATTTTAACGCTTATATAATATATATATATATATATATATATATATATATATATATATATATATATATATATATATATATATATATATATATATATATGTATGTGTCATTCAGGACGATAACTCTCGATAGAATTGAGATAAAAACCAAAAAATCAAACATTTCAAAAGAAAGGATGAGTTCGTTGGACAACACTTTTTGAGCACATTAAATTGGTCAAATTTCAAAAAATGTACTTAAAAAATCACTAAAAAAGGCAAAAAACCGCTAAAAATTAACAAATTTCTATTTTTTAGCAGGATGCTACTCGAAAAAAATTAATCGAACATGAACTAGGACATTTAAAAATTTAAGCACAAAATTGTACTGAAAAATGTACTTAAATTTCATTAAAATAAGCTAAAAATCGATAGGAACACTTGAAAAAATTGTAAAAATCCACAAAATCGTTTGTTCATTGGAATATTACTGACAAAAAGTTAATTTGCTATAAAATGTATAATAAAATGTTTATTTGTCCCCAAAGTGCTCAAATTTCAACAGAATTTAACATAAATGTAATACGACCATTTATGAAAATTCGCTCATACGATCATGCTGCATGACTGTTTACTTGTAATTATTGTTGTTAATCATAATAAGGGAATGTAATGAACGTACAGAAACAAAAAATTCAGCGTAACTCCTAAAAAAAATACGTTTTTGATAGTGAGTTTAACAAGGTAATAGTGAGTTTAACAAGTGAGTTTAACAAGGTAATGTAATTGAGGCGCAAAAGTGAAAAGTTCAACGTAACTCCTCTGGAAAATTAACATAATAGTCCTGTAGATGTTGAGGTTCGCCGAAGAAGGGTGCGCCGAGAAAACATGGGAGGGGGAAGCCAGGTCGCTCGAAGACAAGCGACTGATCCCATCCGGATGGGATCAGTCGCTCGTCGCCTCAAAATACGCGAAGTCGCGTCGCTCAGGTCGCTTGCAGTGGAGGAGCTCTAATACGTTTCAAGCTTATGGGATTAGTCGCTTATATAGTCGCATAGTCGCTTCCAGTGGAGGACCACCCTAAACATAAAGGTAAACGTAAAAGAAAAGAACAACGATGCCCCAAATTTACTTGTTTACAGAAGTGAGGAGGGTCTACCTGAGATGCCATATTTCAAGAAATTAAATAATAGCAAAGGCAATTCTTAGGCCTAGTTTCCAGGAAGGTCGACCCAGTAGGTAGCCAAAGTTCATCTGTAAGCTCTCTGGAGTGACAGCCAGTCCTAACCTCCTTCTCAGAATCAAATAGTAACACCTGCACCTCCTCAACTTTAGGAATTCAATCTCAAAAAAACTTACGGACATGCGCAGTATTACAAATTATTGGTTGCCGGACAATTTTTCCCAGTCTTCTCCGATCGTGTCTGGTGGTTAGGTCGTCTCATTAGTCCACTGCTTGGTGGGTCGCACAGTGTTTCGACTTCAGCATCCAAGGTGGTAGGTGTTAAAACATCACTTCCTATTTTCAAACTTGACAACAAGAAACGAACGATCTGAACTATGAATAATACTAATATTTTATTGAACTGATCTACAATCGAACGTAACTCAAAAAAAGTTCCAGTCAAGCAGCATGATCGTATGGGCGAATTTTCGTAAATAATTACCTATTGTATTGTATTATGTTGAATTGTTTTGAAATTTAAGGTTTTAGAGTGCAAGGTAATTATAAATTATTGGTTTTATGGCAAAAAAGTATTCTAAATAATAATCTGCTACTTAAAAAAAGGTTTTAGATTTCTACTTTTTTGCAGTTTTTACCGATTTTTAGTGAATTTTCGGAGAAAATGAAGCTATTGCAATGACTCCAAAGTTTTATAATAAAAATTTTCCTTAATTTCCTTGACTGAAATCCGTTTTGGGACAATCTGAAACGAATCCTAGAGTTTAACTTTTTTCATATATATGTTGGTATGTATATATATGTAATATGTACTTCCAGACTTTAACTCTCCTTAGGATTGAGATAAAAATTCCTTTCTTGCGTCAAAAAAAATCAAGCATTCCAAACGAAAGGACGAGTTTGTTGGCCAGCATTTTTTGAGCACATTGAATTGGTCAAATTTCAAAAAATGTGCTCAAAAAATCACTAAAAATGGTTAAATCTATATTTTTAACAGAAGTTTAGTAAAAAGAACTTTATCAACGATGAACTAGATCGTTAAACAATTTATGAACAAATTTATTCCGAAAAATATACTTAAATTTCATTAAAATTTGCGAAAAAAGTAGAAAAAAAAGTAAAACAAAGATAAAAATTTAAAATTTTATTTGAATCACAAAAAATTATTTAGAACGAGTTCTTTGCTATAAAACTGGTTGTTGAAAATTTATTTTCACTTAAAGTCCTTAATTTTTAACACAATGTAAAATAATATACTTAGTACAATAATTTACGAAAATTCGCTCATACGATCATGCTGCATGACTGGAACTTAATTTTGCAATTTTTAATGAAATATAAGTACATTTTTCAGCATGATTTTGTTCATAAATATTTGAATGGTCTATTTTATAGTTACAAACTTTATTTAAGCAATATTCTGCTGAAAAATATAAATTTACCAATTTTTAGCTGGTTTTATTAAAATTTCGTGATTTTTTTTCTGCACATTTTTTGAGATTTGACCAATTTAATGAGCTTAAAAAGTGCTGGCCAATGATCTCATCCTTTCGTTTAGATGCTTGATTTTTTGGAGCAAGAACGGACTTGTCATCTCTCTTTTTATCTCTTTGAGATTTATTTTCCTTCGGAGTTAGGAATAACCTCAATTTCTCTATCGTCATATCCAAGCTCTTTTATAATGAAATGTGAGTCGTACCCTGACAGTTATGTATTAGCGCTGGGATAAATTTTGGGTTCCTACATCTTAAATTACAGCTTTGATGCGATGGGGCTCTAAAACGAGAATTTATGTGTGGATAATCGTGCACTTTCCTATTATGTTCGGTGAACTGTAAGTTACATTTATTTGCTGATGTAAACATCTTCTATTCTTCTTCAAGTAGAGGATTCATTGAGTTATTCACCAAATAAACCGTCGAAATCGTCTCTGCTATTGTTTTAATTTGCTGAACAAAGTGAGAAACCACATTTTTACCCCTGTCCACAATATGTTCTGATGGAATTTCCAACTTTACATCCGCAACTTCGTCAGATTTCTTTATACATTTAGAGGCAATAACTCATTGGTACATGCTTCTGAATTGTTTTGGTTCAAGATTCTGTTGAATTTCCAGCTCTCGGTCCCAGTATTGCTTCAAAATCAGCAAATACAACGTAAGGAACTTTCAACATTCTCTCACAATGTTCAAACTCACGTACGGTTTTTTTGAAGGCATGTCTACACGAATTATCTTGTTACCCATACAGTATTCATGGTGTTCAGCTAATTTTCCCTCTTTTGGTTATCCGTGCTGATCATCAAATTTGGTAAAACATCTTTTGCGCATGACTATTCGTCCATAATATTTTGTTAACTGCGCCACTACCGATTTTTCAACATTCTTGATATATACGTAATGGTGAACACCCGAATCGTCGCTTATAAGGAGATCACGGTGATCGGGTAATTATTTTTTGGTCACTTCAAGGGGGTATATTTTGGAATCAGCATCCAATCCGTACACGTTAATAGAAATGTAGCTGGTATTTTCGAATTTTTGGTTCATTATTTCAAATAATAAGCCTATGTGATCGTATAGAAAAAAAATTTTATAAACCCCCCTCAAACTTTGTGACTTTACGTTTCAAGGTGCTTAGATTCCAAATTTGAAATGTCCGTCCGCCGTCCGGGCCATAAAAGGCTTTAGAATTGACTTGAAAAAATCTGTTCTTTCGCACATAGACTCCACTTGGGGTCTAGTTGGTCCTAACTTCTCTCCAGCTCGATCACTCCACACCCATAGGTGCTATGAGCCAAAAAAAACGCTGCAAATTATTACACAAAGTAACAATTTATTACCAAGTCATCTTTCCAACACATCAAAGTGTTAAATATAAGGGGAAAAAGTGTCATTTGGTTTATTATTTTCAATAATAAGCCTATGTGATCGTGTAGCAAAAAAATTTTATAACCCCCCCTCAAACTTTGTCACTTTACGTTTCAAGGTGCGTAGAATCCAAATTTGAAATGTCCGTCCGCCGTTCGCCGTCCGGGCCATAAAAGGCCTTAGAATTGACTTAAAAAATCTGTTCTTTCGCACATAGACTCCACTTGGGGTCTAGTTGGTCCTAACTTCTCGCCAGCTCGATCGCTCCACTCTCATGGGTGCTATGAGCCAAAAATAGGCGAAAAAGTGTCTTTTTTTTTGTATATTTCAAGTTGTATAGAAATTGGAGATTTATGAGTGAAAAGAAAATGTTAGCTATTAATTTTATGAAAAAAAAAAAAAAAAAAAAAAAGTATTCTAAATGATACTCTTCTATTCAAAAAGAGATTTTGGATTTTAGGCTATTTTTTGCAATTTTATAGATTTTTTTTAAAACAAAATGTAATGAAGTTCAAGTTTTTAGCATAATTTCGTACATAAATTGTTGAATGTTCTATTTCATAGTTGATAAACTTTATTTGACCAATCTTATGCTAAAAAATATCAATTTAACGATTCTTAGCCATTTTTAGTGATTTTGTCAGCACATTTTTTGAAATTTGACCAATTAAATGATATCAATATACAGTATAGGTAACACTTTTATGTGTTGGAAAGATGACTTGGTAATAAATTGTTTTGTTCATCAACTATATTAAAAAGCGTAAAATTGTGAGATTCCGCTGCTGTAATGGATTGAACCCATTTGTGAGGTCCGAAGCTCCGAGTTCCGATACTAAATATAGGTACTATAAGCGGCGTTTAATAATTATGGACCAGAGATCTACGTAGAAGGGCTGTCTAATACATAAATAATAAATCTTTGTGTAATAATTTGCAACGTTTTTCATCTGTTGTAGAGGAGTAGCGGAATCTATGCAAAAAAAATCATAGGGATTGTCAAGTTCGACATATTTCCTCACACGATGTGCACTCTTAGTGATAAATTTAGGTAGAATTGAATATTTGAAACAAAAATTATCGTAATTCTACACATTGATACAAGCTCGTTTATTTTCGATTTGCAGCGGGAGTCGGATGTAAGTGCTTCCCTTTAGGGGAACATCTTGTTTTATGAAATAGGCCCCTGGTGGCTCAGAACTGCAGCAATTCCTACGGGGCTTGCATCCATAGTGAGCAGAGTAGGAAGCAAAAGGTTGTATGGGACCAGGACACGATCGCTGCATATTTCAGCCTCAAGTTTCAAGAAGGAAGATTTACAATATGAATTCCATTGAAAATGACAGTTTTTTCTGAGCAATTTACGGAGTGGAAAAGAAATTGTCGAAAAATCAGGGACAAATCGAGAATAATAAGTAATGAGACCAAGGAAGCTTCGGAATCATCAATCGTAATCGTTTGAACCATGCTGCTTTGTTCATCGACCGGAATGTGTAAATATGCTAAATGTGCTAAAAAAAAAAAAAAATACTAAAAATGGCTAAAAATCGTTGAATTTATATTTTTTGGCAGAATATTGCTGAAATAAAGTTCATTAACTATAAAATAGGATATTAAAATATTCATGTACAAAATTATGCTGAAAAATCTATATTACATTTCATTAAAATTTGCTAAAAAATCGATAAAAACTGCAAAAAAAAAAAAACTAAAAATTCAAAACCTCTATTTAAACAAGAGAATATTATCTAGAATACGTTTTTTGGCATAAAATTGATAGTTAACAATTTCCTTGCACGAAAATTCGCTCATACCATCATGCTGCATGACTGGATCTTTTTATAAATGTAACTTGGTATTGAATATTCCGTAGGTTGTATTAAAATTAATACAAAATAACCATCCATTAAACCAAAATAACCTTATTGTTATTATTATAATTTTTAGTTAACTTCACCAATGAAATGATTAGGCTTCAAAATGAGTTTTTTCTCTGTATTTATCTTATTTCTATTAGTTTTCGCTATTAGATAGGGTGGCAGAAGCGCAATATGCATTACTGTCGTTTTTGTGGTTTCAGATTTTTTTCCACCAAAACCCCGAGGATCTTCACTGTGGGTCGTCCGGATGAAGAGGAAGGCCTGGCTGCTATAAGATGACTCCAATCCACTGCAGCTTTAGCATCGATAATTTTGTTGAAACTATGTGATCTTTGTTCGCACTCGGTACGCGTTTACGCGAACGGATGTGTAGGTAAAAGGCAATCGTTTACGTTGTGAAAAGTGTTTGAAGTGTTTCATAGTATCACCACGACTTCATCGGCTGCTCACCTTCAGTATTATTCAATACTTATACATACACGGTAGGTACCTGCCTGCTGCATGAATATCATCGACTCTACGTTTATTGAGATATAGTGCACTTGATTTTACACAGATTGGTGTATAAGTATTTGGTACACAATCTGTTTTATATATGTACAAAGATATATCGCACCTTGCCTTATTCCTTGAATAAGGGCACAACTAAAAAATTGTCATTTTCGGCAAATCGCATTCAAAGTTTTCTTCCACACCATTGGCTACCCGTTCTTTGGAACACGATGAACATAATTTATCTTTGCGAAACTTGTTTCCTACATTATTACTCTAACGCCCCATGGTGAATAACTAGTTTTTTTTGACAGTGGGAAGGGATTGGGGGGAACGGTTTTGTTGATTTTTCAAGAATTTTTGAGTTGTTCCAACTCAAACACTGAAATCTAACCAGTCAGGATCCAAAATGTTCAGAAAAGAAAGACACAAGTTAAAATTGTCCACACAAAAAGGAAACAACTCAAAACGAAACACAGACTATGTGAACTCATCTGAGTTGTGTCTTTCTTCCTAGGACGTGAATTGGTTACTCCCTCCATAGAAGAAAGACACACGCACTCTCTAGCGGAATTAGAGTGCCCTACACATATCTCCACCTTCTACAGACAAACTAGACCGTTCCTACTTCTCAGAACCACAACTAACTCAAAAATCGCGATTTTTGAGTTGTACCCTTATTCTAGGACGGGTGCGATATGACTGCTGATGACCGTGCTGAAGAGTAAAATACTGTGGCCCAGCTCGTTCAGTATTTGTCATTCAACACTCATTTCCAAAGTATCCAACTGCATGCTGCATGAATACCACCGACCCAATGCTCATTGAAATAATCCCCTTATTATTTATACTAAAATAGAATATTATATGTGTAGTGGATTTAAATATGTTTTACTTGGCGTAGGTAGGCCAAGTCGGACATTTATATTCCGGTTATGCGGGTTAGTCCCCGGGTCATTCCCGTAAGGAATGTGAGCGGATCCGCCATGGTCAACTGGCTTGGCGGACTGAAATGGGAGGTAGTTCGTGTCGCAGCCGCGTGGAGCACTGGGCTCGCATAGCAGGTGCTGGGTTCGATCAGTTTGGTACTGAGCCGTTTTGTAATATTCCGGCCTAAGATTTATATCTGTAGGGGGAATATGTTGAGCTTGGTTGAGGTACTGAAAAGTATCCTTCGCTTTTTGTACATTTGGAGTGTATTTGACACTCGGATCGGCCGGGTAGGCCTGCGTCGAATATCGTGGGTACTCGGACAGCTTGGTCGAATCGTAATGATCGGCTTCAGAGCGAGTCTGAAAGGTATCCTCGATCTTTTGTATAGGCGAGGCTTGATCGAACGTTTCTTTAACGAATACGTCGGGTGAGAAGGCGGTCCGGACGTGAGGATCGCGCCTTGCGCCGTCGCTGGGTTCAGCGGATTCGCCGTGTAGCCGGTAGGGAGCACTACGGGGGCTACGCGGCCCGGCTTCGCCGTCGTCTGCCTCCCCTTGCATGGGGAAATAAGACGGCCGACGTTCCATCGAAATAACCGAGTTTTTAGTTCGTTTCGATGCCTCTATGTGTGAAAAATAGAGGGTTTGGGAGGTGGACTCGCTTGACAGAGCGTCTTTCCAATGCTCGTATGTCAGGGTCCTACCTCGTAGCCTTGAAAAAGGCTTCCTTGGACGGTAAATTAGAGCGGATGAGCAGAGTAATTTACCGGCGTGCCCACAGCGGTCGGTTACGAGCTTAATGCTACGAAACCCGGGCGACACGGCTCGGAACGTCCCTCGGGCGTACGATCTAAAGAGAATATCGATAGATGTACCGGGTGGCGTCCTGACAGATGAACTACGTTGGGCAATGAGCAGGATGAATAATCACTGGACTCGTAGATGCCAATGCGAGATCTGTGTGGAGAGAAGGTATGCCTTGTAGAAAGCAGTAGGAAGCCGTTCTTGAGATGAACTCGTAATGCAGAAGGTTCGTCAGCGTAGAGCGTGTAGAATTCTTCGTACTTCAGAGGTGTCGTCGTCGAGAGCGGAGAGTGGAATGAATTTCGGAGGGCTCCCAGCGGGGTATTTATAGGGAGGTGGCCGCCTCCTGCCGCCTCCTGGTTGGTCCGCTTAATTTCATTAATTCGACTGTGTAATCTCATTGGTTCGCACATTGTTTTCTCAGTATCTGCGAGTATGATAGCTGAGCTGGTCTTTCGAGGTGGTTTCCCCACGTCCGTCGCTGCGACGGGGTCCCCGGGGGTGGCTGGACGACCTTGAGTTTTTCTGTTTGAGATTTCTCATTCAAGGCGACTTGTTTCGAGATGCTTGTCGCATCTCTCTCGCCCAGTAAGTGTTTAGGGAGGTCGCCTTGTGTGTTATTATTTAATATTTCACTTTTGAGAGAGAATTTAGTATTTTCTCTCTGGTGAAATATTTTGTTTGACGGAGTTATAACTCGACGTCTTATAAATATTTTTGTGTTGTGCCTACCTCTTTTTGGTAGCCCTGAAAAGGGCTGTTGACAAGAGGGGGTGGTTTTCACCACAATATGCATATGAGTTTACATGGATCGGCGTTAAAAGTATTTGGCGTATTTGGCACACAATCTATTTTATATGGGCCACGTGTATAGTCCGAGATATAGAGCGCTCTATCGGCGAAAGCGCACAGTGGTTAAAAACCCAATGTAGCTAGAAAACGTCGGCCAAGTCGGGTGGGCAATATAGCTTCCTTACTTATCGTAACATGGATGTATAAAATTATTTGAAATGCAAATAATATTTCATAATTTTGAGGCTTTTAGTATGTGTTCTACTAAATTTCAGATTTTTTAAACTGTCCCAAGGTTCAGTTTTGCGTATTTGCGAAACTAAAATTCCAAAAACCGCATGTTTCTGTGAAAATGCAGTCCATAGAAATGCTGCATGGCTGGAATTCGTTACTTCCCCGTTTCATACTCTGTAGACTCCAAAACTGCGACTCGGTGGGGTCAATTTTCCGAATTCGAGCCAAATCAGGACGATTTTGGTTTATTATTTCCAATAAAACCTCTCCCACATGGGAGCAATCGAAAATGTTAGCAGAAAATTGTCTTCAACAGATTCAGACTCATCTTCACGAAAATCTACTTTCACTAATTCTTCAGAAAAAGCAATTTATGTGTTTTTCTCCGACAGAAAGGGGAATGCCCCCACCGGATTTCTGCATTATTTACCATTCCTATAACTGCTCAAGAATTTCATGCGATTGCCCTAAAATTGAAAGAACCAACAATGTTAAATACCTTGGACTGTATATTGACGAGTACCTAAAGTGGACCAATCACATTTGCCATTTATCTAAGAAAATCAGAAACACGTCCTATATTTTCTATCGTCTTAGGAATATTTGCTCAAGAAAATTTATTTGAATAGTGTATTTGGCTCTCATTCATTCTCAGCATTGCAGAGCCACTTGAAGGCAGTTAAATCTGCTCAAAATTTGATATTTAAAATTTCTCGCCTGAACCCTTCATCTGATGAAATTCAATCTTTCAACCAACTTTTCAATTTTCAAACTGCAAAATCTTTTCTGAAGAGAATTAACTTACTGAGTATTGAACCCATTAGTGATGCTACGAGACATCCAAATAGATATCATGTTCCACATAGATCGCTACAAGTCACCCAAAATCACAAAAGTCATACTGGTCCTAAATTATTAAATAAAATTCCAGATGAAATTTTTGATGAACCTCGCATTGTTAATCAATTTAAATTAATTAAGAACTGGATTGTTACCAATAAATGAAGTTGTAAATATATTATATCGTGTTCAAGTTTTAAAGTATTATGAATAGTTTATTTACTGATTAGTACTTTTACTTTATGTCGATAACTGCCATTACATTTGACATTTGTAGTTCTAATAATTAGAAGTGCCCACACACAGACTCTTGTCTTGCGGGATTTTTGTTTGGGAAATTCTGTGTTTTGTATTCTGTATTATGATGTTCACAAAAATAAAGCATTTAAAAAAAAAAAAGTTCCAGTCATGCAGCATGATCGTATGAGCGAATTTTCATAAATGGTCGTATTACATTTATGTTAAATTCTGTTGAAATTTGAGCACTTTGGGGACAAATAAAAATTGTATTATACATTTTATAGCAAACTAACTTTTTGTCAGTAATATTCCAATGAACAAACGATTTTGTGGATTTTTACAATTTTTTCAAGTGTTCCTATCGATTTTTAGCTTATTTTAATGAAATTTAAGTACATTTTTCAGTACAATTTTGTGCTTAAATTTTTAAATGTCCTAGTTCATGTTCGATTAATTTTTTTCGAGTAGCATTCTGCTAAAAAATAGAAATTTGTTAATTTTTAGCGGTTTTTTGCCTTTTTTAGTGATTTTTTAAGTACATTTTTTGAAATTTGACCAATTTAATGTGCTCAAAAAGTGTTGTCCAACGAACTCATCCTTTCTTTTGAAATGCTTGATTTTTTGGCGAAAGAACGAAGTTTTTATCTCAATTCTATCGAGAGTCATCGTCTGGAATGACACATACATATATATACTTATATATATATATGTATATATATATATATACATATATATATATATATATATATATACATACAAATATATATATATATATATATATATATACAAATATATATATATATACATATAAAAAAGCGTTAAAATCCAGGAATCATTTCAGAATGCCTCAAAACAGATTTCAATGAAGAAAATTTTTGAATATTTTGATTTTAAAATTTTTGGAGCCATTGCAATAGCTTTATTTTCTAAGAAAATTCGCTAAAAAAAAAAAAAAAAAGTTGGGAAAAAATTATTTTCTCTCAAACTTTGTCACTTTGCGTTTCAAGTTGCGTAGATTCCAACTGCAATGTCCGTCCGCCGTCCGGGCCATAATAAAAGGCCGTTAACGTGATGAAGAGAATCCGGTCTTTCGCACATGGACTCCACTTGGGGTCCAGTTGGTCCTAGAATCTAGCCAGCCCGATCGCTTCACAAGCATCAATGCTATGAGCCGAAAATGGGCCAAAAACGGTTTTTATCCTCATATTTTTCCTCATACTTAGGTTTTTCTATTTCTATTGATTTTCACGTACAACCAGAGCGATAGTAGCGAAGTGTAACTCTCTTAGTTTTCATAGCAGGAAAATCGTACGCCACTTTGGGTTTATTATTTTCAATAATAAGCCCATGTGATCGTATAGCAACAAATTTTTATAACCCCCCCTCAAACTTTGTCATTTTACGTTTCAAAGTGCGTAGAATCCAAATTTGCAATGTCCGTCCGCCGTTCACCGTCCGGGCCATGAACGACCTTAGAATTGACTTTAAAAATCCGTTCTTGTTCACATAGACTCAACTAGTTGGTCCTAACTTCTCTCCAGCTCGATCGCTCCGCACCCATGGGTGCTATGAGCCAAAAATAGGTGAAAAAGTGTCTTTTTCGAAGCTTTGAGTGTTAGACTGACGTACGCGCGCACGCCTGGCACGCTTAGTGGAATGATGCACGACCACAACTGCACGACTTAATAATAATTATTATTCTCATGTTAGGACAAAATTCACTCATCTCAAAATGCACAACTTTCAAATGAATGTTGATGGAAAAATATGAGTGATATGATAGTGTAAGCGTAATAGGGTGGTGAACCTCGGGTTGTGAGGTAAAGAGACCTAGAGATTACCTCCAGGGTGGCGTGGAAAACTTCCTACACTTGCATTGCTTTCGAATTTCATGTTCCTTCGAGGCATGAATATATGTTTTTTTCTAGGTCATATTTGTGTGTTAATACAAATTACTTTTTTAATACAAAATAGGCTTTGCCTACGCATATTTAATAATATATCCTCTCGACTTTTCGTCCGTACTTAGATAATGATATTATTAAGGCAATATTTATTTGAATAGATAGGAGTTCAAATCGAGAAATATAAACACGCGTATATAATTATAGAAGTATAGGTTGTGGCAACTCGAAATAGGACACGCCGAGGAGTCTGGACGGGCCTTATGACGTACGCAAGCCAACTAAAACTACGATCATACTCAATTGAAAAAATAATAAACCTTTGTGAAATAATTTGCAGCGTTTTTGGAATGCTCTCATTCTATCACTACATCTCATGACCTCTAAGCCATTGTAGTGTCAAAGAAAGCTGATTTATTACGCTGTTATAAACTAATATTGCTAAGTAACCACAATGAACTAATCATGTGAAAATAAGGCACTAGGTACATGGTAGGTATATTACTGAGTAGTAGGAACTTGTAAGCTGTAGGTACTAGACCAGTGGTCGCCAAAATTGTAAGCGACTGAGCTACCTTACAGCTAAAAAACATTACTGTGAGCTACTCAACAAAGTAGGAAAGTAAAACATGTTTTTGCTAAAATCACACAGTCGTTAATTACCTAGGAATAAACATTGCCAGCTTAATTTAAATCTAATTAAATAACATTTCTAAAATTGCAATAATATCATAAGAACTTGAATTAAAAAATATTTGCGTTAGAAAAACTTAGTTCAGTGTGATGGGTGGCACTCTTTTTTGTCATCAATAATCTTCTTAATGTTAGACTCATAGGTTGTAGCGGCCATTCATGTACATTTTCATGTGTCGTCAGTCTGAGATGCGTAGCGCAAATCAGACAAGCCCACCCAAGCACTCTCTTCTAAAAATTTCCCGGCAAGCTACCAAAAATTTCCCTGCGAGCTACCAGTAGCTCGCGATCTACGGTTTGGCGAACACTGTACTAGACGATGCTTAGACCTCTGATCAGCTGATGGGATCCTAAAGCGTTGTTCAAATCTCTTAAAACGTGTACAAACATTGATTCAATGAAGAAGAAAAAGTGTAACGAATAGATGAAACACACAGAGGGATGATGAACTGGGCGATGAACATGGTTTTATATGGAAAATGCATACCTATCCGTAATATTGTACTGCATGCGTAGAAATCAACTATCTTTGTCTGTATGGGGGTTTCACATTGTGTTTGGTTTTTTATCCCGTACCACCTGGCAACCCTGGTCGGAACACTGTGCGTCGTCTCGAGGAAAACGTAGTTTAATCCATTAGGAGTTATAGTGTCGTGGCCAATGTTTGGTCTTCAAAGGGCTTTCGAAGCCTCAGATTTTTTCAGCTCTCGTGGTCAATGAACCTCATCGGGAACTGTGTCGGATCGCGGCAGTCCCAAGAGAAAACTCCATCCCTGGGCTTTTCCCTTTCGATAATAGGACGGCCTCCGGGAGCCTTGAAATTCCTCTTTTACGCTCTGTTATCCGCCTTCCGCACCGCTGAGCCTTTTAAAGACCCATAAAAGTCGAAAAGTTTCGTTGGACGTAACCACGAGGATTATCCGGCTAAGCCGGCCGATTTTGAAGCGGAAGGCTCAGGTTCATAAACTCAACCTTATTGACGTCAAATAGAATTTAAAGAAGAGATTTTTATACAAGCACGGAGGAGTGCGCGGTAAGTCCGGCGCCGATCACGCTGAAATATTTACTGGAGTTTCCACATCGTAAATGAGTCAATAGGTACGTTATTTTCTGTTCGACGGAATAGGCCCTTGAAGCTTCGAGAAAAATCACAAAAAAGCCACAGTTCCTTTGAGCCTGACGGCTAAAATTAAAAAACATGAATATGCTTTAGCCGTACACGACTCACTCCTCGTCGATTCTCTGAACCCGACCCCCCATCGGCCTCTGAACTCTGTTTATCATTCTGCCATCAATCCTAAAACATGGAATCATGTTTTAGCTCCTCGCTCTCACTTTATTATAGAAATGATCACGACCATTGAGCTCTTGTGAGATGATGATCTCCTAATAGAAACTCGCGAGTAAACATTCACTTTATTATAGAAATGATCACGACGATTGAGCTCTTGTGAGATGATGATCTCCTAATAGAAACTCGCGAGTAAACATTCACTTTATTTTAGAAAGAGGCTAAAGAGGCTACATACGAAATTACAGCTTCCTATAGTGTAAAGTATAGAAATTACCTATTAAAATAATTTAACCACCGCTTCACAAATCTAACCGTTCTCGCAATATTCGGATCACCTGCTATGAATCACATAATCGAAACACCAGCTCAATGAAATCATCAGAAATTAACAAGCGGTTGCAATCATGTTCACAATATCAATAATTGAGAATGATCACCTGTGTGTAAACAATTATTCATATAACCATGCTCATAACTCAGCTTGTTGGCCACGCACTTCGCAGTAGTTAATATAGTATGGTTGGATAAATCGAGAGCTTTCGAACGAATGGTCAACGAATTTTGTGGGATGAAAAACGACGAAGTATCATATCCCTAGCAACGACTCGGTTGTAAGCGGAAATCATCACAATTATTGGCGCTACTTTCGTTGCACTCTCGTGGGACATTTTTCGGTAGTTAGGTCACGGCTAAAGCATATTCATGCCAAAAGTCAAAGAATGGCTAAAAGTTCCTGTCATGCAGCCGTTCACTTATGAGTGAATTTTCTCAAACTACCTATCGCATTATAATATTTTATTGTTAAATCCAATATTTTGGCAAAAAAACTCATACTTACTACATCATAAAGCTCGGCGAGTAAAAAAAAAAAAAAATATATTTTTAGCTATTTTGCAGTTTTATTTCATTTATTATTTATTGAAATTATTATTTTATTCATTATTTACTAGCTGATTCACTCGTGCGTTGCACAGATTGACTTGAATATACTCATATGCCCCCCCCCCCCCCTCACCCATCAAATTTTGAATCAGATGGATCTGATTCAAAAAAGTCCTTATATAAAAGTACTTTCTTATAAATTAACTATTAGGACCAAACTACTGAGATCAACCCCAACTCCATCAATCCAAACACTCCCCATATTTCAGATTAAAAATATTCTCGATAGGTAACCCAAAAGAACGTTCAGACTAATCCAATTTCATCCGAACACCAGATCACCAGTTCGTTCGGTGATGACCAAATTATTTCATTTAACCACCCCCTCCCTCTCCCCCTTTTGGTTTATTATTTCCAATAATAAGCCTATGTGATCGTGTAGGAAAAAATTTTTATAACCCCCCCTCAAACTTTGTCACTTTACGTTTCAAGGTACGTAGAATCCAAATTTGAAATGTCCGTCCGCCGTCCGCCGTTCGCCGTCCGGGCCATTAAAGGCCTAAGAATTGACTTAAAAAAACCCGTTCTTTCGCACATAGACTCCATTTGGGGTCTAGTTGGTCCTAACGTTTAACCATCCCGATCGCTTTACTCGCATAGATGCTATGGGCCAAAAACGGGCAAAAAAGTGTCTTTATAGACGCGCGCACGCCTGGCACGCTTGGCAGGGGGTCACGGTGGGTGGTGAGGGGGGGGGGGAGCGGGGGGTGGAGTGAGAGGAGGCGCCGGCGCCGCGGCACCTTGTGGTGGGTACGGCGCCGGCGTTCCTTCGAGGCATGAATATTTGTTTTTTTCAAGGTCATATTTGTGTGTTAATACCAAAGCTTTTCCTACGCATATTTAATAACATATCCTCTCGACTTTTCGTACGTACTTAGATAATGATATTAATAAGGCAATAACTATTTGAATAGATAGGAGCTCAAATCGAGAAATATAAACATGCGTATATAATTATAGAAGTATAGGTTGTGGCAACTCGAAATAGGACACGCCGAGGAGTCTGGACGGGCCTTATGACGTACGCTAGCCAACTAAAACTATGATCATACTCAATTGAAAAAATAATAAACCTTTGTGAAATAATTTGCAGCGTTTTTTTCCTTACCACAAACACCTCCCTATGGTCAGGCTAAAAAATTTGTAATAGCCTGTGATTGAGGTTGAAGTAATCTAAACATATTCGCCCAATCAAATCCCCAGTATGTTCAGTGATGTCAAAGACACCCCTTTCCAAACTCCCTCCCCCAAAACACCCCTATGGGTTGGAATTGACAATTTCTGAGTAGGCTGTGGTTTTTCGTGTTATCTAAAAATATTTTATCAATCAAGTCCTAAGTTTATTCAGTGATGTTCAAGATACCCCCATCCCACTCCCACCCCACCCTCAAAATATCCGTTATGTTTCAAATTTGAAAATTTCAAGTAGTTTGTGATTCAAGTTAGAGTATATGAAACATATTTAATCAATCAGGTCCTCAGTTTATTCACTGATGTCCGAGGTACCTATTTCCCCCCCCCCCCCCCCCTTCCACCTCCCTCCACTAAGAAAACATCCCCTTTGGGTTAGATTTGAAAAATTTCAAGTAGCCTGTGATTTGAGTTAGTGTAATTGAAACATATTTTAGCAATCAGGTCCTCAGTTTATTGAGTGATGTCGATGATACCCCCCTCCCCCTCCCCCCAACTACCCCTATGGATTGGAAAACTTGAAGTAGTCTGCGATTCAAGTAAGAGTATTTCAAACATTTCTTACCACACACAAATCTTAGGTGCTCGCATCTCAAAAATATATAACATCAATTAGTCAATCCCTTAGTAAAAATACTGGAGCAGACTGTGCCTACTAAGATTTGTTGGAAAGTGCCCAGTTCAGGTGGTTTAGTTGCCGCAGGTGCCCAGTTCAGGTGGGCCCGTCCCTCCCTCGGTGGTCCCTAGTCTGTTGCTAGGTATAAGATGCATGCTTATTCAAGAGTCTGTATCATCCTACACAATATAAACATTAACTTCTTTGACATTGAAAATGTCTTAGTCGACGGGTCAACCGGAAATTTCGTTACGGAGATTTTGTTACGCAAAGAAAAAAACGTCACGCAACCTATATATACAAGTTTAGAAGAACTGTGAGTTATTCAATTCCGTTCAACTCGGAGCAGCTCAAATGATTATTTTATGTTTTCTAATTGTTATTGACATTTTCATGTATTTGCCCTGGCACATTGCACAAAAAACTGTCACGTAACGTAACGTAAATATTTTGACGATTTCCGCTTACAACTCGTTGCTAGGGAAATGGTACTTCGTCGTTTTTCATCCCAAAAAATTCGTTGACCATTCCGAAACTCTCGATTTATCCAACCATATTATGTTTACTAATGCGAAGTGCGTGGCCAACAAGCTGAGTTATGAGCAAGGTTATTTGCATAATTGTGTACACTCAGGTGATCATTCTCAATAATTGATATTGTGAACATGATTGCCACCGCTTGTTAATTTCTGATGATTTCATTGAGCTTGTTTCGATGATTTGATTCATAGCAGGTGATCTGAGTATTACGAAAACGGTTTGATTTGTGAAGCGGAGGTTAAATCATTTTAATAGGTAATTTCTATGCTTTACACTCTTGGAAGCTGTAATTTCTTATGTAGCGCACATTTACGTGACGATGCCCAGGGTCCGGATCAGCTGAGTGGCTCTTAGAGCTTGCATACGAGTCTGCAGGGGGGTAGGTGATGTAGCCTGGCTCGAATTCAATGAAGTACCCACGGGTGTCGGAACAATGAGTCAACACGATCGCGAATTCAATTAAGTACCCACGTCTGGGCGGTTTCTCTTATGGCCCATTTAATTGATTTGTACGCCCCGCCGTGTGATGCACGGGTGAGATCTGCCTAGTAATAAATACAATAAGAAAACACACATGAAAATGTCCCAATGTGTTGCAGAATGCAATCATTTCAAGCTGCTTTGTCTTTCTGATGATTTTTTCTGATGATTTCCGCTTACAACCGAGTCGTTGCTAGGGAAATGGTACTTCGTCGTTATTTTCACGTACTAAGTTTTGCTGTGAAGCACCTTTCGGGCGAAATGATAATTTTATGTTTTCTAATTGTTATTTTATTTAAAACAATAAAAAACATTGAAATCACTAAGACATTTTCAATGCTCATAGCTCTTCTCTCATAAGATAGAAAGTACGAGCGGCCTACCGCGTTTTGTTTCCCGAAAGTGATAACAATGCTTCCGCTACATATAAGTTTACTCGGAAGCAAAATATTATTTAGTCAGAGATCAACAACAAGGGTAAAGGCACCAGTAGTAGACACTATTGTGAGACTCTTCCAGTAATTTTAGATGTAGTTCACTAATTTCTATTAAATTTCCATTTTTTTGGTAAATTTGTCCAGCAGCACTCTTATTTCACCTAAATTCCTCCTAAAATAACTCAATCATTAACATTTAGGTCGTTTTTTGATAATGTTGGAGAACAAATTTTTTCACCGACAGTAGACACTAGTGTGCCAGTAGTAGACAAGGAAACACACCAGTAGTTGACACTTCATGAAATTAATATATTCTATGTATTTCTAATCAAATATGCACCCATATTCGCGGTGTTGACAAAGGAACTTAGATTTTAAAAAGTACAAAACTTCAAAAATACAAAACAATTTATTTTTTGTAGGAACTTAAATTAGATAGGTAAAAAGAATACAAAACTGTTTTAGTCTTATTTTTATCTCATTCACATTCAGTCTTCTTTGTTTGGTCCATGCTTACAAACACTAAAATGTTTAGAAACCTACATAAATTTTGAACAGGAACAAAACAAAAAAAGTTTTAAAGCACCTATTATCACAATAACTTAGGTACCAATTTTTTTTATTTTTATTTATTATTATTAATTGGCTTTGGAATTTTCCATTAGCCACAATTTATTACAATACTGTACAATTATTTATTACATATATAATACAATGTTATTTCAAAATTTAGTCTATTTCATTCAGTTCACACATAAAAATTGCACCGCACTGTGTAGTCATATAGGGCTTTGAACACTCGGATATCATTCAGAGAAAGAAGGTGTTGCAAATTAAATGGCTGCGTCGTAAGTTGGTATAATTTAATAAACATCTGGTCACGTTCGCAATTTTAAAAAACCGGGCATTCCATGAAGAGGTGCTCCAATGATCCTGTAGAGAACTCGCAGTATTGCCATTGAGGAGCATGATTATTGAAACGTGTTAAGTATTCATTGCATATACCATGATGTGATCTCAGCCTGACTATCTTTCTGCACCATGATTTGGAAACATTATTTCCTCTGAACCATGGTGATGATGGTATAGCTAATGAAATCTAGGTACCAATTGCTACGTAAAAAAAAAACTTGCAAATCCATCTTAAGGCACTAGGTAATTTTACCCAACGAAAACTTATTCACTAAAATATAAAATGAACTCAAAACTGGAAATTGACCCAGGGAACATCTGTCTCAAAACAGCTACTTAATAAAATTGTGGGCTGTAGTCCTATCGCGCTGGAACAAAATGTCACCCAGATCGTGATCTTCAGCAACTTCTTCCAAATCCGGCTGTAGGAAGGTTTCAATATCGAAACGTAATGCTGGGAAATTACAGTGACGGTGACATATTCCTCCTCGAAAAAGTAAGGGCCTATCACTCCGAATTGAGACACATCACACCAAACTGCGACTTTAGGTGAGTGGAGTGGTCTTTCGTAGAGTTGACAAGATTCACTGCAGCCCAGTACCAAAAATTTTGCTTATTCACTGCTCCACAAAGGTGAAAATGTGCCTCATTACAACTGAAAAAATTAGCTCTAGAGGAGATGCGCTGAATCATTTTCTCACGATTTCTGAAGTTCACGTCATCTTACCAAAATCGTTTTCAAAACTTGAGTACAAAAACTATATTTCCAACTGACTCGAATCAATAAACCGTGCTTCATCTGAATAACTCCACATCTTTCCTTTCACAGGCATGGAGGTCTACCTAATAAACAAATAAATTTGATAAAATTATTTTCCTTTTTGAGAAGCTGTGGATGGAAGAAATGCCTTAGGGAGACACAAGAATATCTTGTTCCAGTAGTAGACATGTTCGTGGTTCACAAGTAGACACCCCTGTATACTACTAGAACAATTCATTTCCTGGCAAAAATGAGAAAACCCTCAAGTTTAGAATTGAACTATGAATAATATTCAATCTTTACTAAAAAAAAAGATGAATTTTCTAGTAGTAGACACTTTTGTCTACTACTGGAACAAGTGGAATTATCAGTATCCCAGTAGTAGGCAGTTCGTTTTTTGCTCATTCAAACAAAACTAACACAAAAAACCACAAAACACACGATACCTAGTGAGTTAATTGTGTACAAAATAATTTAAAAACACAAGTTGTGAAAGATCTTGTAAAAACGAAAGAATAATTGATGAAAATCAAACTCACCTCCTTAGGTGTTTTGATAAGGGAAGGGCCTTGGATGAAATTCTAAACTTATTAGCTGCTCTAACTTTTCCACTGACGGCTTGTTCTGCTTCACAATTTTAGTGGCAGCACAGTAGAAGCTAAAGTTTAAAATGGCGCGAAAATCAAATCATTCTGATAGTTCTAACTCTTATTTTCTTAAGTTGAAGTCCCATGTGTCTACTACTGGATTGATGTCTACCACTGGTGCCTTTACCCAAAAGGCTTTTTGGGTTCATTGCTCAACTTACTGACTCACAGATAGCGTGGGGAAACTGACTGAACTATTTGACTGGTCAAATAGTTCCGTATTTGTCCCCATTTTTTTCAATTCCCTATTTCTCACGTATGAGAAGAAGAAAGTTAATCTACCCTGAAGCCATGGGTAAGAGGAGATTCGAAGGTTTCCGAAACAGTCATCAAAGTTTTTTTTTTAAAGAATAATGACAGATTTACATTAGTTTGAAAGTGGGGACACCTACGGAACTACACCCCTATATTCAATAGTGGTACCTCTCTAGCCCCACGTAGCCCTAGTATTTCTAACGATAGACCTCTTTGTAACAGATATACCCTGAAGAGTTAACAAGTACAGGTACTTACTTGTAATGCACGGTAAACTAGAACAAGTGTTTTACCAAGACAAAGAGTACAAGCGTAGAAAAGTTACACTTGTAGAAGCTAAGTTTACAAGTGTAGCAGAAAAGGAAAATGGCATGTGGGAACTAACGAAATGAACAACGTCAAGCGGGATGCCGAAATTGAAATTTTGTCAGCGAATCATAATGTAAACACGGTTCTAATTACACGATAGGATGTTTATCGTACATGACAAAGTGTAATGATTGGAAGACAGACAAGTTATAACCTGAAAAGTGGAAAAAGTGTATTTGATTTCAACTTATTCTGAAAATAATCAGATTTTTCCTCTTCATTCAGCCGAAATGATTAATCAATTCATCAAGTCTTAATGCTGCTGGGTTAGGAATCTCATGTGTAACTTCGAAATGATCTTCACTTTGTTCTTCAAGAGCTTCGTTCTCAGTGCGCGTTCTAACAGTTCTCGAACTCATGAGAACTGGGACGGGGAGTCCCGGGGAGTTCCGGAACTTGTGGAACCGCGTTCTGCACTGCGAACCTGTGTTGTTTGTAACCTCACTCAACTCGTGTTACCTTCCAGTGCTCCCTTTTCGAATATATTTAGTGCCCGTATATATAATTCTTGATGCCTATTACTAAAGTATTGCAATTAATAACAAACCGGCAATAAAAAAAATCATTCCAGAAGATAACTATCCTTAGGATTGAGATAAAAATCCCTTTACTACTTACATTTCATTATTATTTGCTGAAAATCGATAAAAGCTCCCCAAAAAAGCTAAAATTCCCAAATCTTTTTTGAGTCGCAGATTATTATTTAGAACGAATTTTGTTGCCATAATGTTGGTTATTACGATTTCAAAGTGTTCTAATTTCAAAACGTAATTTAGTTATTTAACGTAATATAGGTACTAAGATAATTTACGAGATTCGCTCGTACGATCATGCTGCATGACTGGAACTTTTTTTTGCCATACCTTGCCATAAGGACCGAAGTGGTGATGGTAGAGGGTGCTGGCCTGAAAACGGTGGGCTAACTCTTCCGCGAGCCCACGGCTTATTCTAAAGTGGTAAACGAACTCTTCGTCGTCAAACCTTGGCACGATTTTCTCAAAAAAATTTGAGTTTCTTGGATGTAGACGAGATCCAACTATAACTTCGATCTCGTCCTCATCGTCTACAAACCACGGAACACCATCGTCGAAATTATCGCTATCTGTACTTGACGAGCTAGTTGACATTTCGAATTATAGAATAGTTTGGTAACGTATAGAGACTGAAAGAGAATGAAATAAAAGAAAGAGAATGAAGCTGAAATTGTTATGATCGATGAAGCGAAATAAAACGATATAAGGTTGTTTAATGAATAAAGTCGATGAAGACGAAAGTTGTTTATTCTACGAGATCCGAAAAATAGTGAAATGCGCATGCGTTAACTACGTCCTTGCGTTCGAGTTCTCACAGTTCCGAAAAAAAACGGGAACTGTCAGAACCGTTCGGAACTGGGTTCCGAAGACACTGCGAACGCAGAACTCGGCGTTCTTGGCGTTCCGGAACTGGGCGTTCTGGCACTGCGAACGACAAAACTCTACTGCGCTTGCCCAGAACCGTTCCGAACTCCCAGAACGCGCACTGAGAACGAAGCTAATGATGGGGAGATCCTCAATACCCGATCAGGAAAAATTGCACAGGGTCACGCAGCTTTTGAATCATTCAAGGGTCTTGGAAGACATCCTAAATCTCTCGTTAAACTCGATATTGCTCACGAAAAAAGCGTTTACTCTTAACGCTGAATGCTTCTTTCTTGTCTGTATTCTTCAGCATAAGATGATTCCCACATATTGAAAACCGAAAAATGGTCAACTCACAATGCTAGAAAATAACAAGTTTACAGGTGAATGGACGTAGGTTAAAAATCGGCCGTTTTTACAACTTTAAAACAGAGACTTGTTCAAAATGATGGGGAACGTAGGCAGGTGAGGAAATCTTTAAGATCCTAAGGTGGTAATCGGATCTCGTAAGATACCCAAAAGGGACCGCACTCCGGGTTATGTGAGATTCAAACACACTAAAACCTCACCTTCCTTTTCCCACGTTGGAACTCAGCCTGGAACTGTTTAACACATTACTTCAGGCCGAGTCCTTGAGAAATTTCTTCAGTCCTCTCTATCCATGTGCTCCCTCCTCCTCTGTCTCTCCCGTTCCAAGATGATCTTTTTCTGGAGGATGTCTTCAACGTAGGCAGCTACAAAATTCCATTTTTGCTCTCGTTCAATCATTTTGGCTACTACCACCTCCGGTGTCACGCCTTGAGGTGGTAATTCCAGAGCATCCTGTAGCCCTCTTCTTTCTGTAGCCCATCGCTTGCATACAAAGAAAGTATGGAGCACATCATCGTCCATTTCCTGGCAGTATGGACATATTTGGGAGTCTACTTTTCCCATTTTATAGAGATATGCGTAAAACAGCCCATGCCCAGAAAGGAACTGAGTCAGGAAAAAGTTTACTTCTCCATGTTTTCTATCTAGCCATACCTTGATCTGAGGAATCAAGCGTGCTGTCCATCTCCCTCTCTGCTCTACAGTCCACATTTCCTGCCATCTTGCCATTGTATATTCTCTCTCTTCAGCGGCTAAATGAGCTCTTTCTCCTTCCTCTCTTCTATCAAAGATTCGTTTGCGTTCTGCAGCCCATAGATGGATTGGGATGCTGCTTGTAAGTACGAGTATGGCTGGCTCTGACACTGTTCTGTAGGCACATGCAATCCTCAGCGCTCCTCTTCGTTGCTGCAATAATTCTCTTGCGATAGTAGGCAATGTTTAGGGCATCTGCCCATACCTCCGCACCGTACAAGAGTATTGATTGTACAACGGTCATCATGAGACGAAGCTTACATGGTCTTGGCCCATTGACATTTCTCATGAGATGACTAAGAGCAGTTGTTTTCTTTGATGCCTTGTCTGCTGATTTCTTTATTTGCTCCCAGAATGTAATTTTAGTATCTAATGTGATTCCCAGGTAGTTTACTGTTGGTTTGCTGGTGACTTCTGTACTCCCTATTTGTGTCTGCGGTTGGAAGTAGTGGAGAGGAGTGCGGAATGGCGGCAGGCCGTTCGTATCCATCCAGCTGTGTTATCATTGCTATCATGTTATCAAATCATGAGACCATACAGAAGAAATTGTTATGTATGTACATTAACACTGCAAAGGCGACGTCGTTTTGAAATGAGACTGTTGGGTAATTATTCGGTCCTTTCATCAACTGCTTATCCCAAAATAATATTATATTTGTACCCCAAAATCTGTGTAGGGTGGCGCATTATAAATCATTTATGCATTGATGCACCATAAGAAGTAGGTACTTACTTAACGTAGGTAATCTGTCCATTTCGTAAGGACAAGTAGTATTTCTATACTTCCTCTTCGTTTTGCAAAAGTGTTATCACTTCTCAAATACCTACTTATTCGGAAAGTAGAAAATTGCCAATCTATAAGTAAAGAATGTCTCAAAGCACAAATTGAATAGGATCTTTAGGAAGGTAGGTTGTTTGTGAGATCGCAAAATCGGTACCTACCCCTAGGTATTTAACCCAACACGACCTCATCTGCATAAAACCTTGTTCAATTTGAGTGTTTTGTTTATTATTGTTATTCTTATACTCAAGCGCTACAGAAATATATTTTCTATCAATGAAATCAAAATTCGAGGATCGTGAAAATACGGACTCGCACTCGACCACAGCAAAAAAACAAGATAATACAACCAACAACAGCTGACGGATGACGTAATTGCGACAATCCGGTAAAACTTCACAAGTCTTATGAAAACGAGAGGATGGGCGAAATCAAGCATTTTAATTTCTCCCTTGATGGGAAAAACAAAAGATCATGGATATGTCTAGTACCTACTGCTTACCAGTTGGTACCTACTACTCAATTGTATACCAACCATGTAGTGCCTTCTTTTCACAAGATTATTCCATTATGGTTACAAAACAATATTAGTTTTTAACTTAGAGTAATAAATCAGCATTCCTTGACACTACAATGGCTTAGAGGTCATGAAATGTCGTAGTAAAATGAGAGCATTCCAAAAAGTGGCGAACGATTTTCCTACTATGAAAACTATGGGAGTTACTCTTCCCTAGTAACGCCTTGGTTGTACGTGAAAATCAATAGAAAATGTGCCGGTCGGGAAAAAAAGTGTCGGTCGGGAAAAAAAAGTCAGCCAAAAGACATATCCATGTCAAACAATTTACTCCATCTTTGGTGTAGTTTTACGCAAAAAGTAAAGTGTAAATCAAGCATTTTAATTTCTCCCTTGATGGGAAAAACAAAAGATCATGGATATGTCTAGTACCTACTGCTTACCAGTTGGTACCTACTACTCAATTGTATACCAACCATGTAGTGCCTTCTTTTCACAAGATTATTCCGTTATGGTTACAAAACAATATTAGTTTTTAACTTAGAGTGATAAATCAGCATTCCTTGACACTACAATGGCTTAGAGGTCATGAAATGTCGTGGTAAAATGAGAGCATTCCAAAAAGTGGCGAACGATTTTCCTACTATGAAAACTATGGGAGTTACTCTTCCCTAGTAACGCCATGGTTGTACGTGAAAATCAATAGAAAATGTGCCGGTCGGGAAAAAAAGTGTCGGTCGGGAAAAAAAAGTGTCACAAAAAATTCCTTGACCCCCAGCCAAAAGACATATCCATGTCAATATGTAATTTTTTTTATGTGAACAGTCCGCCTCAAGAGTGCTTGTTCGGCAAGATTCACCCCACTCTTCCGACTGGCACTAGCCAATCAGAAGGCCGAACGCATTTACGGATTGCCGCATTTCCACAATTCCGTATGAATGTGAACCCACCTTCAGAATGATAGACTCCACCATGATCTAAAGATATAAACTATCACGAAAATTGCCATCGCCCACCAAGAGCGACTGAGAGGTCATGCCAACAGCGATACTGTCCATTTGCTTGATGTAAGCGACCTGCTGAGAAGGCTGAAGAGGAAAAAACCACAAAAACTAGCACAGAGTGAAAGAGAAATAATGAACGATTCATCGATTATCAGACTTTGTTAAAACACGTTATGTATCTTTGTTTTGGATTGCTATGTAGTAGGTATATAAGGTCAAAATCAAATAATTGCTAGTAAGTTTTACACTTGGTGTAATAAAAAAATAATAATAAAAAGTTCCATTCATGCAGCATGATCGTATGAGCGAATTTTCGTAAATTATCGTATTGTATAATGATGAATTGTTTTGTAATTTGAGCTTTTTGAGTGCAAGGAAATCGTTAACCATTAATTTTATGGCAAAAAAAGTATTCTAAATAATAACTTCTATTCAAATAGAGGTTCTGAATTTTTAGTTTTTTTCAGCAGTTTTTATCGATTTTTAGCAAATTTTGATGAATTTTAAGTACATTTTTCAGCATAATTGTGTACATAAATTTTTGGATGTTCTATTTTATAGTTAATAAACTTTATTTGAGCAATATTCTACCAAAAAATATAAATTGAACGATTTTCAGCCGTTTTAAGCAATTTTTAGAGATTTTTTTTAGTACATTTTTTGAAATTTGACCAATTTAATGTGCTCAAAAAGTGTTGTCCAACGAACTCATCTTTTCTTTTGAAATGCTTGATTTTTTGGCGAAAAAACGAAGTTTTTATCTCAATTCTATCGAGAGTTATCGTCTGGAATGACATATATATATATATATATAGGTATATATATATATATATATATATATATATATATATATATACATATGAAAAAGCGTTAAAATCCAGGAATCATTTCAGAATGCCTCAAAACAGATTTCGATGAAGAAAATTTTTGAAAATTTTTATTTTAAAAATTTTTGAGCCATTGCAATAGCTTCATTTTCTAAGAAAATTCGCTAAAATTTAAGAAAATCGTGGTGTTGGAAAAGTGGTAAGTACCTACCTCATTCAACCCCTTCGTCTTCCTGCCTAAACATTTTTAATTTTCTAAAGCAGGCAGTAGTCCCTTTGATTTCGTACTCAATACCTATGTGACAAAATAAATAATATACCTTTCATTAAATGAGATCATGTATGGAAATCCATAACGTCCACCACCAAGATAGAATCTGGACTAGGCCTTACTCCTACCTAAGTGAGAAAGCCCATGATTTTTTCATGTGAGAAATCAGAATCTTTATCAGAATCATAGCCCATAATTAAATCAGTTCTTCCTAGTAAATTATTTCTGTTCTAGAACCAAAAATTTCAACCATGTATCATGTTTTCTCCTCGATATTGATTCGAAATACTATGAAAACATCAGAAATTAACAAGCGGTTGCAATCATGTTCACAATATCAATTATTGAGAATGATCACCTGTGTGTAAACAATTATTTATATAACCATGCTCATAACTCAGTTTGTTGGACGCGCACTTCGCCGTAGTTAACATAATATTGTTGGATAAATCGAGAGCTTTCGAACGAATGGTCAACGAATTTTGTGGGATGAAAAACGACGAAGTACCATTTCCCTAGCAACGACTGACTCGGTTGTAGGCGGAAATCACTGTAACACTATATGTGCGCGGAAAAAAATTGACTCGCAAAAATTGCTAGGACCCCAGGGCTAAAACATGATACATGTTAAAAACCCCTGTGAAACATGTTTTGTGCCTCAAGTTTGAAAATGTCTCAATTAAATTATTTCTGTTCTAGAACCAAAAATGTCAACCATGTATCATGTTTTCTCCTCGATATTGATTCGAAATTCTATGCTCATAACTCAGTTTGTTGGACACGCACTTCGCAGTAGTTAACATAATATTGTTGGATAAATCGAGAGCTTTCGAACGAATGGTCAACGAATTTTGTGGGATGAAAAACGACGAAGTACCATTTCCCTAGCAACGACTCGGTTGTAGGCGGAAATCACTGTAACACTATATGTTTATTGCGCGGAAAAAAATTGACTCGCAAAATTGACGCGCGAAAATTGCTAGGACCCCAGGGCTAAAACATGATACATGTTAAAACTTCTTAAATCGTAAACGAGTTCCACTATCTGTTTTGCAAGCAGATACCATGTTACATGGATATGTCTTTGATTGGGGATTTCATAACGGTTGTCCTCGAGAGTTGTAAACAAATCCTTTAACTTTAAACAAATCCCTGGGCCGCATCCCGACTAATTCCAACAAAACAACGGTTTACTTATAGAAATGCTGAAAATAACTCTGGAGAGAAGCCATTACAATGAGTTGTTGTTAACAGTCGACTGTTGTCAAGAGGATGAAAATGTTTCCTATGGAGTGGAGTAAATGATGCTATTGCTTTACGTTAAGAATATTGTAACCAGCTTATTAAAATTGTTTATAGTCCAATCAACGTAGTTTAGGAATGTAGCCAGGTACGTAAAGAGGGGAAATTGGTAGCTTGAGATGTGAAAATTTATCACATAAATCAAGCGCTTTCCAACGAGTGGCGAACGATTTCTGTGCGATGAAAACTGCGGAAGTTCCATTCCCCTAGCAACGGCTGGGTTGTACGTGAAAAACACTGAAATCAAAATGCTTGATTTTGGTTTATTATTTCCAATAATGTGATCGTGTAGCAAACAATTTTTACAACCCCCCCTCAAACTTTGTCACTTCACGTTTCAAGGTGCGTAGAATCCAAATTTGAAATGTCCGTCCGCCGTCCGCCGTTCGCCGTTCGCCGTCCGCCGTCCGGGCCATAAAAGGCCTAAGAATTTACTTTAAAAAAACGTTCTTTCGCACATAGACTACATTTGGGGTCTAGTTGGTCCTAACGTTTAATCATCCCGATCGCTTTACTCGCATAGATGCTATGGGCCAAAAACGGGCAAAAAAGTGTATTTTTCGACGCGCGCACGCCTGGCACGCTTGGCAGGGGGTCACGGTGGGTGGAGAGAGGGGGGGGGGGTGGAGTGAGAGGAGGCGCCGGCGCCGCGGCACCTTGTGGTGGGTACGGCGCCGGCGTTCCTTCGAGGCATGAATATGTTTTTTTCAAGGTCATTTTTGTGTGTTAATACCAAAGCTTTTCCTACGCATATTTAATAACATAGCCTCTCGACTTTTCGTACGTACTTAGATAATGATATTATTAAAGCAATAACTATTTGAATAGATAGGAGCTCAAATCGAGAAATATTAACATGCGTATATAATTATAGAAGTATAGGTTGTGGCAACTCGAAGTAGGACACGCCGAGGAGTCTGGACGGGCCTTATGACGTACGTTAGCCAACTAAAACTACGATCATACTCAATTGAAAAAATAATAAACCTTTGTGAAATAATTTGCAGCGTTTTGACATGGATATGTCTTTGCTCTGGGGGGTCAACCAAAAATTTCCGTGACGCAAAATTTGAGACACAATTTCAGTGTTTAGGAATGTAGCCAGGTACGTAAAAGGGGAAATTTGAAATTTGATTTGAGGGGCTTGAGATGTGAAAATTTATCACATAAATCAAGCGCTTTCCAACGAGTGGCGAACGATTTCTGTGCGATGAAAACTGCGGAAGTTCCATTCCCCTAGCAACGGCTGGGTTGTACGTGAAAAACACTGAAATTGTGACACAAATTTTGCGTCACGGAAATTTTTGATAGGGTTTGGGGATGGCGCCGCCCTGTCCTTGGGTATAAATTAGGGAACACTTAATCACATCTAACGTTAGTCAAAGAAAAAAAAAAAAAAAAAAAAAAAAAAAAAAAAAAAAAAAAAAAAAAAAAAAAAAAAACCCTGGAAAATCCCACTCCCGGCTACATGAACAGTTCCCCCTTAAAACGAATAGCCAAAATATAATGGAATTAATCAGGAAAAAAAAAAAAAAAAAAGTTATACTGCCCACTGAAATTTTTGGTTGACCTCCCCCAGAGCAAAGGCATATCCATGTAAAAAAAAAAAAAAAAAAAAAAAAAAAAAGTTGTTAGGGGCGAAGCTCAAAATTTCCCAACTGCTCGGATTGAAAATTCCTACTTTTTGGGTTTATTATTTCCAATAATACTTAAGCCTTTGTAATCGTATAAGAAAATTTGGCTTCGCCCCCCTGGACTCCCGGTAATTTTCCTCCTTGAGCTTTCGGCTAACATTCTAAAACATGGAACATGCTTTCTTTCCGCTAATTCGTAAATGTAAATAAATTTAAAACTACGACATAAATGTTTAACTAATCGAAATTAGAACAGAGTACCTAAGTAGATAATTTTCTGTTATGGTGCGTTCTACAATTACTATAACCAGGATTAACTTCCCAACCGTGACAAAAAAACAAGCGGCATTGTTTACTATATCCATTTATAACATAAATAAATATAAAACTATGACATGAATAGAAAAACAAGTACGAAAGAAATACATGATAAATCGAGAGGTTTCCAACGAGTGGAGAACGATTTTTGTCCGGTGAAAAATAAAGTTTCATTTCCCGGCAACGGCTTGGTTGTACGTGAAAATCAAAAGAAATTCCTTTTGCTCAGTATGTTTTAATTTGATTTAATATTTGCTTAAATACCTATGGGAACATTATATATACATACATATATATATATATATATATATATATATATATATATATATATATATATATATATATATATATATAATCGGGGTGGGCCTCGAATTTTTTCAAAAAAAGGCTCTCCATGTCACGTTGAGAGATCACATTCCTAACGATGAGATGCTTTCCACAGTTGACGGATGTCTCACACCCAACTATTTCTTGTTGAGGAGGAAAGGTGTTTTGAGTCTTTGTGTATCCATGGATCCTAACATTGCATTAAAGAAATGCGTGATAAATTGAGAGATTTCCAACGAATGGAGAACGATTTTTGTCCGATGAAAACTGAAGAAGTTTCATTTCCCCAGCAACGGCTTGGTTGTACGTGAAAATCATAAGAAATAATTGATACTGTGAACATGATTGCAACCGCTTGTTATTTATAGTGAATACCATAACGATAATCATCAGAAACGCTTGCATACGAGTCTGCAACACATTGGGACATTTTATGTCTTCCTAGAGTGTAAAGACATTACAGCTTCCTAGAGTGTAAAGTATAGAAATTACCTAATAAAATGATTTAACCACCTCTTCACAAATCAAACCGTTCTCGCAATATTCGGATCATCTGCTATGAATCAACTCATCGAAACACCAGCTCAATGAAATCATCAGGAATTAACAAGCGGTTGCAATCATGTTCACAATATCAATTATTGAGAATGATCACCTGTGTGTAAACAATTATTTAAACAATCACGCTCATACTGCAGCTTGTCCGCCACGCACTCCGCAGTGATTAACGTAATATGGTTAGGTAAATCGAGAGCTATCCAACGACTGGTGAACGATTTTTGTACGATGATAACTGCCGAAGTTAAAGTTCCGTAGCAACGAATCGGTTGTACGTAAAAATCGTTAGAAATTTTTCATAACGCTTTCTTCGTTACGTGACACTTTTTGAGTTATGTGCCATAGTAAAGACATGAAAATGTCAAAAAACAGCGTGACGGAAAAAAAGTGACGGTAAAATCGTATTCACACCCCGCTAAATTTTTCGACGCGGTGCGCCTATAGAAGTTTACACTTCAAAAAAATAACCCTGAGCTATAAGATATTTCAGTTTATTACAATAAACTGTCACAATGATGATTCAATTTATCGTGTAACTGAGTAGTGAAATTGAATTATTAAACAGATATGCGCGATTGATAAAACCCCCCTAAATGTTCCTATCTAGATATTTGACTGCCAATTACTCCTACGTAAAGGTAAAGACAGGAAACGAATCAAGCAAACCAAAACGTGCTTGTGATGGATAAATAAATAAATTCATAAAATAACTTTTATTATTTATAAAAGGTACGTAACAATTTATAAATAAATTAGTGAAAAAGGTACTTTGACGGTTTTACAACCTTGAATGTATGAAAACATGTAGTATAAATACTTATTATCAAGGTATAATATATGTACAACTAATTTTATTAAAATCGCCTTCGTCTAACGTCGAGGGATAAGTACACATTCGGTATAATGTTATATGGCAGCTTGCACCTGCAATATCACCTCTAAGAAAAATAATATTTACAATGTTGAAGGTCGATAATTATATATAATTGTTTTTTTAATAGAGTTCATAAATTTGGCTCTACAACGCCTCAATAGTAAATGAACTATGATTTGAACTGAATAGTTGGTCTGATGTGATATAAATATGGTGATTTCATATTCGGACAAAAATTGGTAGATCATCGCTACCTTTGATCTGAAGTGGAATAAGGTAAATATTATACCTACGCTTACTTATTATTGTATAATATGGGAGTTACATTGTATAAGTAGGTGCATAGAGTATTGGTGATTTAGTTCTTTGAAGTAACCTATATGTGGATGACAGCTTGAGTAGATCAGTAAAAATAAAGTGATGGTTAGAATGTTGGCCAAAGAGAACCAACACACTGGGGTGTGAACAATTTTCCCTAATAGCTAGTTCTAAGAGATTCGAACGTTATTCGTGAATTCCCTACGATGCCCTTAAGCACGAAATATCAGGTGTATTAATCCAAAACGAAAATTATTCGTTGAAGTCTGTTAAAAATTATTTTAAAGTAAGGCACATTGACTATCGGCAATTCACATATATCCTGTGTATACTGTTGGTATATACATACAAGATTGATCCCACAAAAATTCAATGTATTGGTCGATTACATTTGATCAATCTACTAATTTCCATCACCCCAAATTTTAGTGGACAAATTCCAAAACTCGATGAATACGTATTTATATAGAATCAAAATATTGTGGAATTAATCACATTCTGTTATACAATTGGGCGGAATTAACCAGTAGAAACCAACCACTAAAAATGGAAAAATGGGATTTGTGTGCTATGAGATGGGCTAAATCAGTCTCCGCTTTCATCAACAAGGAGCCGTTAGGTTTGTTCCAGACTTCAGTTAATGTACTAATACGGCGCAGTAGCTCTGCGCAGCTAGTGTGACGTTTAGTGATGGGACAGAATTCACTTCATAGGATAAAATAGCCTATTATTTAAAAGTAGCAGCAGCCTTTTTCATCGTTTACAGTACATTTTTCTCGCGTTTTCAATTAATCATTCTTGTTGTTTTGTTCACCCTAAAGAAAGCTCATACGTTTATATTTTAATGAAGAAGTGTACCTACATATATTTTGGATTATATAAATTTTATATTCCTACTTTTTTTCATAAACACGTTATACATAGAATTCGTTTAATTTATATTAGGTACCTATATTATGCTACCTAGGTACCTATATTATTGTTCATATAAACTTTGCCCAGGAGAAGCTGGAACGAACTTCTTAATTTTCATCTTCTTTAATTGAAATGAAAAATTTATGTTACTCTTGGAGATCGTAGGTCACTCTTGGAATGGAGTTAGTTCAGGAATTCGCCTACCAAATGAACGTATAACCCAAAAGTGGCAACTTGTTGGAAAAGTTCTTGAACTGAAGCGGAGGGACGGAGTAGGAGACTCACTTTTAGCGCTATTCAATCAGGTTCGAGAGGGAATTCACACATTCACTGGTATCAACTCTGAACAGCTGGTTAATCTCCGTGTCACTGAAATGACCTATTACTGGAACCTATTATTTCACAGTATAGCAGTATCACGAGAACCTGCCACTGAAAATGTACAGTATTGCCCATCACTAGTGACGTTCCAGAGTGGTTAAGTTCTTGTACTATGTTGACCCCGTAGTGCCAACAATTGCTCCAGTTCTCAAAATGGAACCCGCTGGTGCGGGACATCACTTAAATTTCATGTTCAGCGATCTCTCATTTCTCAGGAAGTAACAATCGACATTTAATTTGATTTTTGAGGGTTCAACAGCAGTAATTGCATAATTTTTTAATTGGAAAACCAGCAAAACTCAATTAAGTTCGTGAGGCGAAAAAGAAAATCCCAATTCAATCATCACCTGATTTAACTTGAAATAAATTTGATGCTTGATTGCTCTATACTCTATTTTTATGGTAAAACTCCCTTTTGGTTAATGCCGTTAAATTGGTTAAATTTCGCTTATATTTAACAGTTTATACAATGCTCCTCTTTCCAATCCAACTATATTTGACTCATTTCAATATAGCACGTATGTGCACCATTCAGTATTTCAAACTCAAGTTCATTATTAATGGGAATGACAAAATAAATAAATTAAGGGGTTACGTCAAAGCTTGTAGAGCCAGAGTTTTTTTTCTTGTTTTCGCAGAATAAAGCTTTTTTTCCGGAAGTGGAGGTGAATCGGGAATCAAATTGAATTTCAGCGGGGGGCGCCCTTTTCTAGCGGGTTGTTTTCGAATTCGCCTCGGCTTTCGAGGGGCGTCCTGAAATTCGGGAAGGGGCGGAGAGTTCAAGATCGGTGTATGCTGGTAGGACACTGGAACGCGGAGCAGTCCTTCTTCCTGATGGCGTCCATCACGTCGTCAAGGTGACCGTTGACAGCTCCGGCCATGCTCGGGTGTAACCTGGAACCCAAATATCACGTTACTACTTAGGACTAAGTTTAATTGTATATTACGATGACTTTGCATAATTAATCATAATTAATTTAATGGACGATTTTCAAGTGTTGGAATTTCTCATTTTTGATCGATGAGGTTCTGCGCTCTTGCAAACCCCGGACTCCAAAATTTTCACTCAAAACGCCAAATGGATTGGAGGGAGAAAAAAGTTCCAGTCATGCAGTCTATGACCTTATGAGCGAATTCACGATAATTAGGAACCATATTATATTATTTTACTTGTTTGAATAGGAAAGAATTTAGCTCACTCAGCTGATTACGAATGAGCCATTAATTTCAAACTAACTTCTCTTAATGTCCCAGGGAAACCCCCTTTGATGTCCCTAACAAATATCAATCGGCTCTTATGTCCCTGAGATTTTCCCAATCAAATTCCAACATCCTAGGGGTAACGGGACGGGGGGTTACGGGCGTCCTGAAATTAATTAATTTGGTCGATTACAGCCTTGTTTGTATTATTATTCCGCACATTTTAAATGAGAAACCTGGTTTTAAGTCGCTACTTCTTTGCAGTATTGTT